>PUFA01000016.1:11097500-11721172 GCA_003508835.1 Eonycteris spelaea
CCCAGAAATCAATCTCTCTCTCTCTCTCTCTCTCTCTCTCTCTCTCTCTCTCTCTCTCTCTCTCTCGCTCATACACACACACACACCACACACACACACACACACACCACACACACACACACACAATTAATTTAAAAGCTATTTATCAAATCATTTAAATTTTAATCACATTTTGGTTTCCCTACACTGAATTTTTACATATTAAAGCCATTTATTTAAGAACGTGCCACTGTATATGCCTGTATTTCAATAAAAGTGCTCTTTCTCGATAAGAATTAGAGCCCTTCACTCAAGCCTGAATTTTTTTACATCTATCACTTTTCTCAGACAATGTACAATTCATTTCTCTGTTAGCTTCTATTTATGGCATTAAAATATCCCACAGGTACCATCTTGATCAAAATGTACCTGTAGAAAAAAATCTTTGATGTATATACTTGTATAATCCTTGTTTTTGAAATAAGAAAACTGAGTCCTCAAAATGTTAAGGAACATAGACTAATAAAGGTACCTACTTCATAAAAGTTTCACAAGGATGAATATAAATTTATGTGTGTAAAGTGTCTGGCACATACTAGGCTTTCAATAAATAGTCACCTTTATTTTTATGTGTTGCAAAGAGAGCTCTTCTAAAAGATTAGTGAAATTTTTACTTTCACGTCATTGGACACTTATACACAACTTTGACTACAATATTTATTAAATATTAGACTCTTTGCATCCTTGAACTTAGGAAAGATACCAACTAAGCACAATGTTAGGCTCAGCAGAATGAATGTTAGGTTGACGCCCCCTCCTTCGCATTTCCAAGGTTAAAAGTCCAGATCCTTGTCTAAATGACCAAAAAATGCAATGAAATTCATGCTAATGATCACTGATTATTAAACTCTGCATTTTCATCTTATAATCACTTCCAAGGAGCCACCTGAAAAAGAGTATGACAGACCTTACAAAGAATTATCCCGACTCTGTCACAACTGACTGCCCTAGCAGAAGCCATTTCTTTTTGCAAGTTCCAAATCCCTACCAGAGGGGTTAAAAGAGAGATAATAAACAAGAGTCCACATGGATGCACAGATAAAACCAATCCGATTTCATTTCCTGGAAGTCCTTGAACAAGCCCTGGATTTACAGTCTCCTATACCAACTTGCCCACTTGCTATTTCCACTTAGACATCTCAATCTTAACTGTCCCCAATCACTTTTCCTTGTCACCCTTCTTAAATTTGCTTCTCCTCCAGTCACCCTCATGTCAATAAGTGCTACCACCATCTATCCAGTTGCTTAAACCAAAAACACTAGAGTCATCCTCGATTCTCCTCCTTCGCTCACAACTTCCATCCAATTCAACACGAAATCTTGTAGTCTCTACCCACAACTATGTTCCAAATATATTCTCTCTATTCTAATCTGAGCCACCATCAGGTTTCACCTGTATTGCTACAGAACTTCCAACTTCCACTGTTCCTTCAGTTTTTTAAATGAAGTAATTCACACATATAAAAAGGCAAAAATGTATCCACCACCCAACTTTTTAAAATATTAACATTTTGTCGTATTTGCTTCAGCTCTTTTTCGTTAAGAAATAAAATATAATCGAAAGACCTATGTACCCATTCCCAGTTCCATTCTTGTTACTCCCACTTCAGAGATAATAGCTGTCCTGAATTTAGTGATTTTCAGTCCATAGATGGAATTTTACTTATTTTTATTAAATGTTTAGATTTATGCATTTCGATTAGGGTTGAATTCAGGTACATGTAATAGAAAACCCAAATCACAGTGGTTTAAAGAGAAATAGAAGTTTATTTTTCTTATATAACTGAGAGACTTGGAGTAGGCAGCTGAGGCAGTGAAGTTGATTTGGTGTCAGTCAAATTTTTGGAATTCTCTTGATTTTCCCGTGGCGGTTGCAATATGGTTGCTCCAACTTCAATCATGGTGATCCATTTCCAGGCAAGAAAAAAAAAAGAAAGAATCAAGAACTAAAGAACATATGTCATCTGAATCTTTCCTCCTTTTGAGGATCTTTTTCAAGAGCCCTACCCAACAATTTCCTCTTACTTCTTGTTTTTCAGAAACACATCACAACCTATGTAGCTGCAAGAGAAGCTCAAAAATATAGTTTTTCACTTGGACATGTTCTCACCACAATAAAGTAGGGTTCTGCTATTATAAAAGAGGGGAAACTAGATATCGGGTAGGCAACTAGCAGTCTTTTCTACAATATATGTCCTTACTAATATACTGACTTGAATGTTTTGAAATTTTATATAAATGAAATCATATGTAAATGAAATTATACTGTTACCTTCTACAATTTGCTTCTTTTGCTTAACTTCATACTTTTGAGATTCTCCACATTGGTATAATAACTAATTCATTTTTTTTCATTACTTTAAAATATTTCCCTTATGAATATACCAAAATTTATTAATCCATTCTCTGTTGATGTACATTAGGTTGTTTTAAATTTTTCAATGAACATTCTCTTATGTGTCTCCTTTAGGGTAAACATAAATCAAATTTTATTTCTTCCTTCCTACAATTCTCAGTGGTTTCTTATTACATGAAAATAAAATCTAACCTTCCTTCCATACAAAATCCTACACGAGCTAGTCCCCACACCCTTCCCCAATCTCATTTAGTTCTACTCTCCCTCTTGCTCACTCTGCTCCCATATATTGGCCTCTTTTCAATAACTAATATGCCAACCACTTTCCTTCCTCAGAGCCAGCTGCTCGAGGTTTTGTAGGCCTGAAGCTTTTCAATTTAGGTACAATAATACAAAATTAAGTGCAGGGCATTGGAATAGACCAAGGCAAATGAGGTGCCCTGATACTTAAGTGTCATTTATCTTCATGGAAAATTCTCAGGGTCTTTGAAATTCTATTCTTTCTGCATGGAATGTTATTGCCCAAGATGTTCTTCCCCAGGCTCCAGTTAATTATTCAGGTCTGTGGAAGAGACTGCTAGTCCTCTGATATCACTATCCATTTCTGCCATAGTAATAATTTTAGCTGAGTGTTTACTACCCAGCTTTGATTACCCAAGTAAAAACTACATTTTGTAGTAGACAATTAGTTGTGGCTATATTCTGGCCAATAGGATGTAAAAAAAAAATGATGTGTTTGCTTTTGGGGTGATTTTTTAAAGGGGATACATTTTTACAAAGGGATGTCCTTCTTCTTTCTTTTCTTCCTTCCTATGGGTTACAGTGTAGACCTAGTGGTTAGTCATCTTGGACCATGTGGATGACACTCAAGTAATAGTAGAATAAGAGCATAGAAGGAATGTAGGCCCCAGACAACTTGGTGAAAGAGACTACCAAAAACACTTGGTAAGAAAAAAATTAACTATTGTGTTTTAGGCCTCTGTTATTTTTTAAATAAATTTACTTATTTTAGTTTTAAGCATACAATACTTTGGTTAGACATCTATATTGTTCATAAAACAATTCCCCCAATTGCTCCCTCCCTCTCCTTGCCCTCCACTTAGCCATCATATTAATGCTAACTGCATTCCCTATGCTGTGCTCCCCACCCCTGTACCAAACTATCAATTATTAATATTACTCCTTTAATCCTTCACCCTTTTCTCCCAGCCCCTCTGTCACCAAATTATCCACTATATTTGTGAGTCTAATTTGTTGTTGTTGTTGTTGTTGTTGTTGTTGTTGTTTTGTTTAAATGCCTACAGCACCTGGTATTCCTAGGTGATCTCCCATCCAAGTACTAACCAGGCCCAACCCTGTTTAGCTTCCAAGATCAGATGAGATTGGGCACATTCAGGGTGGTATGGCTGTAGACGTGAGTCTGCTTTTGATTAGTTTGTTCTTTTTGTTCTTTAGATTCCACATATAAGTGAAATCATATGTATTTATCTTTCTCTGTCTGACTTATTTCACTCTAAGTCCATGTCATTGCAAATGGTAGGATTTCATTTTTTAATGGCTGACTAATATTCCATTGTATATATGAACCATAATTTCTTTATCCAATTGTCTGTTGATGGGCATTCAGGTTGCTTCCATATCTTGGCTATTGTAAATTGTGCTGCCATGAATATTGGAGTGCATAGATCTTTACAAATTATTGTTTTGGTTTTCTTTGGATGAATACCCAGAAATGCAATTGCTGGGTTAAAGGTATATCCATTTTTACTTTTTTGAGACATCTCTATACTATTTTCCATAATGACTATACTGGTTTGCAATCCCGCTAACAACGTATGAAGGTTCCCTTTTCTCTGCATCCTTGCCGACACTTGCTGTTTCTTGATTTATTGATGAAAGCCATTCTGACAGGTGTGAGGTGATATCTCATTGTGGTTTTAATTTGCATTTCTCTGATAATTAGCGACCTTGAGCATCTTTTCATATGTCTGTTAGCCATCTGTATTCTTCTTCAAAGAAGTATCTGTTCAGGTTTTCTGCCCATTTTTTAATTGGATTGTTTGTTTTTTTGTGTTGAGTTGGATAAGTTCTTTATAAATTTTGGATATTAACCCCTTATCAGATGTATCATTAGCAAATATCTTCTCCCAAACAGTCGTTTGTCTTTTTATTTTGCTGATGGTTTCCTTTGCTGTACAAAACCTTTTTAGTTTGATGTAGTCCCATTTGTTTATTTTTTCTTTTGTTTCCCTTGCCCGAAGAGATCTACCTGAAAAGAAATTCCTGTTAGTAATATCAGAGAGTTTACTGCCTATGTTTTCTTCTAAAAGTTTTATGGTTTCAGGTCTTACATTTAAGTCTTTGATCCATTTCAAGTCTTTTATACAGTGTAAGAAGGTGGTCCAGCTGCTGCTGCTGCTGCTGCTGCTTCTCCTTCTTCTCCTTCTTCTTTTGAATGTATCTGTCTAATTTTCCCAACATCATTTATTGAAGAGACTATCTTTACCCCATGGTATATTCTTACCTCCTTTGTCATATATTAAGTGACTATATAGGCGTGGATTTATTTCTGGGCTCTCTATTCTGTTCCATTGGTCAATGTATCTGTTTTTATGCCAGTACCATGCCGTTTTGATTATTGTAGACTTGTAGTATAGTTTTATATCAGGTATATGATACCTCCAACTTTGTTCTTCTTTCTCAAGATTTCCAGCTATTCTGGGTTTTTATGGCTCCATATAAATTTTAGGATTATTTGTTCTAGCTCTCTGGAAAATGCCATTGGTATTTTGATAAGAATTGCATTGAATCTATAGATTGTTTTGGGTAGTATGGCCATTTTAACAATGCTGATTCTTCCTACCCATGAACAGGTATATGCTTCCATTGATTTGTATCTTCTTTGATTCCTTTTTTCAATGACATAATTTTCTGAAAATAGGTCTTCTACTTTCTTAATTAATTTGACTCCCAGGTATTTTATAGTTTTCAATGCAATTGTAAATGAGATTGTTTTCTTAATTTCCTTTTCTAAAAGTTTGTCATTGGTGTATAAAAATGCCACTAACTTCTGAATATTTATTGTGTAATCTGCTACTTTATTGAATTCATTAATCAGATCTAACAGGTTTTTGGTGAAATCGTTAGGTTATTTATATATAGTATCATGTCATCAGCAAATAACGAGTTTTACTTCTTCCTTTCCAATTTGGATGCTTTTTATTTCTCTTCTTGTCTTATTGTTGTGGCGGCTTCTGTTATATTTTGGTTCTCTGTTTCATTCAGTCAAATCTATACCCAATACATCATTTTGTTTCAAGTATCATTTCCTCACCAAGCCTTCTCTCTGACAACCCCATCTAAAGTTGTTCCACACTTATAAACACCAAGTCACTCTCTAGCACATCAGCCTGTATTATTTTCTTCATTGAATTTATTTTTGGCTGAAAATATTGTTTGTTTGTTTATAATAATCTATCTCTTCCCACTAAAAAATAAGAAATTTTATGGAGGTGGGGACTTTGTCTGCCTTGATAACTGCTATATGCCCTGTGCCTAGAACACCTCTTTGTGTATAATAAGACCCAATATTATTTGTTGAATAGATGAAAAAACAAATCAACAAAAATTAACACTAATTAGTTTCCACTAGACTGTAAACTGTATGAAGGCAGGGACAATGTCTGTTTGTTTATTGTCACATCACCAGGAACAAACTACCCAATATCCATTGACAAATGAATAAGAATGAACACAGTCCCAAGGGCTCTTCAAGTCAATAATCAAAATCCAATCATGAATATAACTTCATTTTTTAAAAGATGTTTTAAAGTCTAGTTTCCTGAGAAAATCATTTGTTCATTAGGGGGGAAAAAAATAGCAGTACCACTACAGATACTAAGTGTAAAATGTTGAAAGAAAAAAACTTTCACAAAAAGTCTCGTGTGATTAATTTAAAATGTAAGTACCAATAACATTAGCTAACATTTATTAAGGGATTATTGGATGAGAGGCACTGTGTTAAATGGTTCCCATCTATTATCTCAACTAATTCTCATAACAATCCTGTGAGTAGGCGATAGCAGTCCCTGATCCTCATCTGAATCTCTTGGAAACCAATATATTTTCACATTCAGAATTTTTTCAGAAAATTAATATAGTACATATACTACATTAGCCTCCTAGCAGGATCTGGGCAGCATTCCATAGCCAAATATGTAAATATTTCTACAGAGAAACATGTGGATATTTACTAGTTGGTGGGTACACAAAGGCTCTAAGCAACCATCTGTTCATTTTAGTTAGATTCTTCTTAAGTTAAGATGTGGCAGGTTTTCCTGGCAAATGAGTTACAAAAACTTTGAGCTTTCATAGATTTAAAGTTTTAGAATTACAAACAAAAAATTGTGAGTTTGTAAAATCATCCCAGTTTTATAGGTAAAGCAAAAAACTAAAGAACTTGTTCAAGGCCCCAAAGACAGTAAGAAGTGGATTTGAACCAAGACAATCTGGTTGAAAATTTACCATGCTAAACCAATTTACTATAATACCTGAAAATTCCATATTGCTTAAGGTTTTTCTTTCTGAATCATGGGAATGTTCCATCTAAAGGGGAACAAGTTTGCCCTGCAGAGGAGATTTGCACATCAGGGTGTTGGATAAATTAGGTGACCTCAAAGTGCC
Source organism: Eonycteris spelaea (assembly GCA_003508835.1). Taxonomy (NCBI): domain Eukaryota; kingdom Metazoa; phylum Chordata; class Mammalia; order Chiroptera; family Pteropodidae; genus Eonycteris; species Eonycteris spelaea. Next base: position 11,104,579 of record PUFA01000016.1, read on the forward strand.
TTCTGATCCTGAGAGTCCATAATCTTCTGAAAATATATATCTTATACTAATCCTAGTTCATAGACCACATTTGTACATGGCCTCTTGTGGTGGTGTATGAAATTGATGTTTGCTTCATTCATTCACTTATGGTGTGAGCATTCATCATGTGCTAAACAATGTAAGAAACATGAAAATTTATTGTACATGACTCATGATCTCAAAAAGCTGAAGAGACATGACATAAAAACAGAACAAGTTAAATAGCCATAGAAATAGGACTGGTTACAAAGCCTAAACAGGAAAAACAAAAGGGGTGAGGAAGATAGTACATGCTCCAGGAGATCAGAGAAAGAAATCACTGTGGGCTAATGGAATCAGAGAAGGCTTCCTGGAGAAGATGAATGGGCCTCAAGGGATGAGAAGGATTTATATGATATAGAAAAGAGAGGTGGCATTTCAGGTATAGGCTATGACCCATAACTGTGTAGCATCGAGGAAAAAAAATGCATACATTTAGCATATGCAAATTATTTTTGGAGACATTTGTCTTAAATGGATGTATGTATAAGAATAAATAGTGGACACTCTCAAATGTGTCTTTCAGTTACATACATTATAAAGAATCCTCACACAAGCAGTTTTAAACACCCTGAGAAAAGTTGCTTTGACAATTTTCAACCAGGTAGCATTCCGAGCACTTCTGCAGTAAAAGAAGCAGTCCTAAAATCAAGCAAGTACCTAAGAAACAAAAGATGCCTCTAGGACAGAATATTCAAGTGAACTCTCTAGGAGAGACTACCTCCTCCACTATTCAGCAACATATCTTGAAGCACTGGACTGATTTATGCTTCCAGTGTCCTCCAAGATTTCATAACTTTAGGGCATCTATATAAATATTCTATGACACATACTACTGCATAAGTATAATACAACCAGTAACATCATACGCATGTATAAATATGCTGATAGAGCTAATATTTATGTATGAAGAGAAATGATACCGAAATTACACCCTAAATTTAAAAGTGAATTGTCATTTTTTAGTACACTCTGTAAAACAAGCTCCTGATATCATTCCTTTTTAATAAAATATTGTTAAACTGACTTTAAGCCCAGAAGTTATTTCTTCTTGCCTACAAAAAAAGTGTAAATTACACAGTATATATTTTGATATGAATATGATATTGAGTCACACCACGTGAATACACATTAAAAGGGTCAGCAGCACCAAATGGCAAGTTTGGTAAATTCCCTCGCAATATCAGAAGGGTGATATAACTGCTTTCTCTGCTTTAGGAAGGCCGAAATAAAATGTGGTTCCAATGGAACCCAGTCCATTTCTTGATGAGTTCACGTCATCTAAAATCACACCCTCCACATTTGCCGCTCCACAGACCAGTCGTGATTGAATATCAATCAGTAACATCAATGAAAACAGAGCATCTTCCCTTCCACCTTAAATCTCAATCTGCATTCTTTTTGGAGCCTACCTTTTCCTGTTCTGTCACTCATTCCCCTAGGACATTCTAAAATACTTGTTTTGGTCTTTTAAAAGTAGATATTCAATATTCTGGTTCATACATACACCATTACCAGAGAATAATTGTGAGGAAATGTGTCTTAATAATACATATGTAGAATAACATTTTAAATATACCTCAACGAATTTTTGTTCTCAGGAATTCCTTTATTCTTCTACCATTAAACTGAAACCTTGATGTTTGATGTGGGGAGGGAAGCTCTTAATTCCCTGAAATAGTAACCTTGAAAGCCTACAAATGTTGCTTTTGTTTTTTTTGTTGGTATGGTTGTGCGAGTGTTTTTTGAAAGAGAGAAAAAGTTTCCTGTTAAAAAGTAGAAACATGAAGTTCTCAGCACGAAGTCCGTATCAAGACAAAGGAATTGAGAAGAAGGCATAGTGAGAGAAGATCCATGTTTGATAGTTAGGCTGAAGAAAGGTTTGAGGATGGAAAGAAAAGCAATGAAGTTAGCCACTGATATGAGTCTCAGAGAAGGGAGCCTACACTCTGGTTCCCCCAGGCTCAGCCCTATGTGAAATGACAATAGAAATCTCAAATAGGTTTGGGAGACTCTAAAGAAAGATATGTACTTTGCTTCCTGAGTAAAGCCCAGAAAGACAGCCAGTTTCCTTAAGAAAATACTTGTACCAGAAATATGTAACAGCAATTCAGCAAAAACTCTATAGGTGTGGGAAAAAGAACCTATGACAGTTCTGAGTCTTCCTCTACCCCAGAAGTGGCTGCAAGGCCAGGTGGCCTGAGGGCAGGGAGGCACCATAAATGCTGACTGTAAAAGCTGGAAATCATGATATGAAGATTCCAGATATTGAAGCAGATGTGAAAGTGGCTAATGTCTAGCAGAAAAGAAAGACAATCACAGACCAGATTCTTCCTTCTCCTTAGATAAAGCAAATTTAAACTCTAAAGAACTTAGATCTCACCGAAGGGAGAAGGGAAAGGCTGAAACCCTAAATTTGACTGAGTTTACATTTTGAATAATCGCTATATATTTAGTGACAAATAGAATGCTTAGGAAAGAACTTCCCAAACTCCCACCATCTTGCTCACCATCCTACCTACATCCATATCCTTATAACTTACTTCCCTCCAATTACCATGGAAAATGTTTGTGTTTTCTCGAAAGCCTTATTCTCTGGTTGAGCACTGAATCCTATCTGCTTTCATCTATTCAAAAAGAATGCTCCAGCGATCATCTCTTCTTTTTCCTGTCAATTTTCATTCTTTTCTAGGTATTTCCATAAGCAAATAAACATGCTGTACTTACTTTCATCTTTTAAAAAAGCCCTCCCTTGATGAAGGAGATATTTGCATAGCACTATAACATTACCCACAGATTTTTTTTTTTACTAATTACATAATGGAGAAATCTGGCTATAACCATTCTAACTAAGAGATCCAATTTAGCATAACTACAGTGGACAAACTAACATTATGTGCCTCCAGGTGGGATATAATATGAAGTACACAATATAGCTTAAGATATTCTTGCCAAAAAATGTTTAATTGAATCGAATTAAGCTTCTAGACAAATTTCCAGTTAATAGGATATATAGGTGAAAAATAAATAAGCTAAACTATACTATCAATAATTAGAAAAATCCAGAATATGGGATATACCAGAGGACAACAGGCCAGAACTTTTGAAAAATAAAAATTACCTTAAAAAAAGGCAAGAGGATTTTTCTATTAATAGATACTAAAGAAATATAACAATAGCAATATGTGAATCTTGACCAGTTTTTGGATTTAAAAAATATATATAAAAGACTTTTTGAGACAATTGGAATGACTGGATAATAGATGATGTGGAATTATTTATTTTCTTAGAATATGCAAGTGAAGTATTTATGGGTAAAGTGTCATGCTGTCTGCAACTCACTTTGAAATGGTTTAGCAAACCACTGACAGACAGAGAGAGAGAAAGAGAGTGGGAGGGAGAGAGAGAGAGAGAGAGAGAGAGAGAGAGAGAGAGAGAGAGAGAGAACGAGCAAGCACAAATGAAGAAAGATATTAAAAACTGGTGAATCTAGGTGAAGGATATATGGTTATTCATTGTATGATTCTTTCACCTTTTGTAGGGTTGGAATTTTCTAAAGTAATTTCTTTTTAAAAGTTTCTGTTGACAGCGTAACCCTTTCAAGGTAATTAATGTTCCATTTCTCTACTTCCCTTGGAAATTTCCTTGGAAAGAGTTGTTTATACCCAAAGTTTCCATTTCCTCTCTTTCCATTCTTTCTTGAATTTATTCCAAGTAGGCTAACTCTCACCTCTTCACCAAAACAGATCTTGGTCACCATTGACCTTCACACAGACAAAACCAAAACCAATGATCATTTCTCATTTCTCATCTTATTCAACCTATCAGCAATGTTTGATGACTTGATCGGTCCTTCCTCTTGAAACAGTTTTCTTTACTTGACTCTCAAACATCATGTTCTGTTGATTTCCCTCCTATTGGAAATGCACTGACTGTTCCTTCTAGTCTTCTTTGGTAGAATTACCTCATCTCCCCAATATCTAACACTGGAGTCTCCCAAGATTCAGGCCTGAGATTTCTCTATCTAGTCTCCTTCTCTAAATGATGTCATATAGTCCCTGGTCTTTAAACATCATCTATATAAACTATTGGACTTCTACCCTGAATCCTTATGCTCTTATACCAAATACCTATTTAGCATTTCAGCTTGAATGTCTAACAGGCATTTCATACTTAACACTTAACATTCATACTTGATTGACCTCCTGACAGATTCCTGCCCCAATCACCATGAACATGCTCCTCTCACAGTCTTTCTCATCTCAGTAAATGGCAATTCCTTTCTTCCAGTTGCTCAAGTCAAAACCTGAGTCACCCTTTGACTTCTCTCTTTTATTTCCATTTCTAAATCTTCAACATATATTGTTGGCTTTATCTTCAAAACAGACACTGGATCTTACTGGATATTGACAAGCTAATTCTAAATTCATAAAGAAATGAAGTTTCAAGGAACTCAGAATAGTCAAAAGAATCTTGAGAAAAAAAGAACAAAGTTGGAGGAATCCCCAATTCCTGATTTCAAAACTTACTATAAAACTATAGTAATTAAACTAGTGTTTTCCTGGCATAAGAATAAACATCGAGAACAATGAAATAGAATTAAGAGTCCAGAAATAAATCTATGGCCAATTGACTTTTTGGCAAGGATGACAAAATAATTCAATGGAGAAAAAATAGCCTTTTCAACAAATGGCACTGGGCCAAAAGGATATCCACATGCACAAGAATGAAGATGGATCCTTATCTCTCATCATATACAAAAATGAATAAACTCAAAATGAAATACAGACCTATTTGTAAGAACTAAAACTGATAGAAGAGAACATAAGCATGAATTTTCATGACCTTGGATTAGGCAATGGTTTCTTAAGCATAATGCCAAAAATGCCAAGTGACAAAAGAAAAAAATAATCAATTTTGGACCACATCAAAATTAAAAAAAACTTTTGTTCTTCAAAGGATACCATTAAGAAAGTAAAAAGACAACCCAAAGAATGGGAGAAAATATTTGCAAATCATATATCCAATAAAAGACATATCCAAAACATGGCAAAAGACACTTTTTTTGAAGTGGACAATGAATTTTAATATTTCTCCAAATATACAAATGGCCAATAAGCACATGAAAAGATACACAACATCATCAGTCATTAGGAAAATGCAATTAAAAACTATGAGATACCACTTCACAACCACTAGAATGACTGTAATTAAAAAATAGATAATAACTAGTATTGGCAAAGACATGGAGAAATCGGAATCCTCATCCAGCATTGATGGAAATCTAAAATGCTGTGGCCCCTTTGGAAAATAGGCTGGCAGTTCTTCTAAAGGTTAAACATAGAGTTGCCATGTAACCAGAAATTCCTAGATATATATCCAAGAGAAATGAAAACATATGTCTACGTAAAAACTTGTGCACAAATATTTATAGCAGCTTTATTCATATTAGCCAAAAAGTAGAAACAACCTAAATGTCCATCAACTAATAAATGGATATACAAATGTGGTACATATTTATATAATGGAATGTTATTTGGACATAAAAAGGAATGAAGTTCTGATATACACTGCAACATAGATGAACCTTGAAAACATTTTGCTAAGTCAAAGAAAGCAGATGCAAAAAAACACATATTGTATGATTCCATTTGTATGAAATATCCAAAATAGGCAAAATAGGCAGAAGCTGTGGGAAGGAATGGGGAGTGACTGTTAATGGGTACGAAGTGATGAAGTGTTCTGGAATTAGATAGTGGTGAAGGTGGCACAACCCTATTAACAGTTTAAAAACCACTGAATGAAAAAAAAATAAATAAAAATAAAAAATAAAAAATAATGAATTATACATTTTAAAAGGATGAATTTTGTGGTTGTCTTAAAAAATCCAAAATTCTTACCTTGGTCTAAAAGATTTTTGCTAATCTGGCTTCTATCTTTCATCTTCTATAACTTTCCCCACCTCCACTTTGCTCCATCCTTCCTGCTGTTTCTTGAACTCTCAAGCACACTACTTCCACAGGGCCTTTAAACTTGCTATTCCTTGTGCCTCAAATATTCTTCCTCTGCTAGACCTCTTATCTCCTTAGGGTTCTGCCTAAATTTTTCCATTTAGAGTCTATGTTATATAAGCTCATGGGTGGAGACAACTCTCCCACCCCCACCTCCAGTACTCCCTATCTCTCTTGCTCTATTTTTCTTGGCACTTTTCACCACCCAACCTAGTATTTATGTATGTATGCACGTATGTATGTATGTATGTATGTATGTATGTATGTATTATCTTTCTGCCCCATTTCACTATAAGCTCCATGAAGATATGAACTCTGTCTATTTTCTTCATTGCTATTACTATACCTCTAGTATTTATAACTGTGTCTGGCATGTAGTACATGCTCAAGGTTATGCAAATAGTATGTAACCATGTGCCTCAAACGCTAGAAATCCACTTTCAAATATGAATAGTTCCTAAGAAAAGATTGCTAATAGCCCTGAGCTCCATAGAAGAAAGGCAAAATACTAGTATAAGTAGGAGGAATAATCCAAAATATTGGAGTTAGATGTGACAACAACCCAAAAGTACCTATATTAGAAAGAGAACTAGGATTAGGAATTAGGAATAAAAGTGTCTGAGTTGAGGAAAGTGAGATTAGATTATATAACACACATCTGTCACTTTACAAAACCTTCAACACATCACCTTTTTGATAGCTTTCTCTGCTACATCGGTAAAGAAAAATGAGGAGGCAGTGATAAGGAATGATTGCAAAAAGGGCAGATATGTAATTGCACTGGGGGAAAAAAAGAAAGAAAAAAGGAATGGTAACTTTTCCCCCAGAATATACAAAGATATTTTCCTCTTCAAGCCTTGGAAAAGGTGATACATGTTCTATGTTTAGTTGCTCCACAGAGGCCGTACTACCTATTCGCAGAGTACACTCCACATCTTAGGCAGCTATCTTATCTATTCCAGTCTGTTGGTTACAGGAGAGATAAGGAACAAGAAAAGGTGTAGGTGTGCAGAGCCACATACACCACGACTGCAAATGTAATGCAAAGACTTCTCAACAATGGCACTGAAGCAATTATACAACCATATGAAAAAAAAATGAATCTTGATCATATATCATACCATATAGCAAAATTAGCTTAAAATGATCATACAACAAATTGTACAACCAAAAAGTTATTTCTAAAGAAAACATAGGAACAAATATTTTTTATCTTGCATTAGCTAAATATTTCTTAGCTATGACACCAAAAACACAATCCATAAAAAAAAAAATGATAAATTTGACTTCACCAAAAATGTCCTTTGAAAGACACCATAAGGGGACGAAAATACACAAGGCACAGACTGGGAGAAAATATCTGCAGATCACATATCTGATAAAGAACTTGTATTCAGAACATATGAAGAACCTTCGAAAATACAGTAATTTTATACAACCCCATACGATAAATAGGCAAAACAGTTGAAAGATGTTTCAACAAAGAATATACACAGATGGCTAATAAGCACATTGTTTTAGTTTTCTAGAGCTCTCATAGCAAAATACCACAGACTGTGTGGTTTAAACAACAGAACTTTATTTCTCACAGTTCTGGAGATAAGAAGCCCAAGGTCATCAATCAGTCAACAAGTTTGGTTTCTTCTGAGGCCTCTGTCCTTGATCTGCCAATACCCACCTTCTTGCTGGCTCTTTACATGGTCACCCCTCGGTGCACACATGCCTCTAGCATCGCTTCCTCTTCTTAGGAGGACACTAATCATATTGGATTAGGGCCACACCCTTATGGCCTCATTTTAAACTAACTGCCTCTTTAAAAATCTTATCTATAAATATGGTTACATTCTGAGGTATTTGAGGGTTGAGACTTGAACATACGAATTTTAGGAGGACGTAACTCAGCCCATAGCATATGTGAAAAGATGCTCATCATCATTGGTAATTAGGGGAATACAAATTACTGTCACAATAAGACACTACTACATATCTATTAAATAGATAAAATGAAAAGACTAATCCTAACAAGTCTTTTTGAGATGTGGAGAAACAAATTTTCATGTACTGACAGTGAGCATGTAAAATTGTACAAACCCTTCAGAAAAAGGTTTTCCAGTTTTCAAAAAAGTTAAATATATGTACTTGCATGAGCCAGGCTTTCCATTTTTAAGCATTCACCCAAGAAAAATGACACCATGGGTCCGCACACAGACTGTACACTAATGTCAATAGCAGCTTTATTTACAAAAACCAAAAACTGAAACAGCCAAAAATGCTCATCAGCATGTGAATGGACAAATTGTGTTTTGTCCATACAATGGACCACTGCTCAGCAATGAAAAGGAACAAACTACTGATAGACATAAGAGAACAGATTAATTTCAAAATAATTATGCTGAGTGAAAAACCCCAAACACCCTCTCCAAAAAAAGTATATACTGTGTATGCCTTCATTTACATAAAATTCCAGAAAACACTAACTAATCTATAGTAACAGAAAACACATGGGTGGCCACCTGTGGACAGGGGTGGAGAGAGATGAGAGAGTCAGAAGAGATGAATTACAAAGGGGCATAAGAAAACTGTTGGGGGGGGTGGCAGATATATTCATAAGATTGGTCGTAGTGATAATTTCATAGATGTATACATATGTCAAAATCTATCAAATTGTGCATCTTAAATAATAGTTTATTTTATGTCCATTTTATCTTAAGATAGCTATCTATAGGATAGATAGATAGATAGATAGATAGATAGATAGATAGATAGATAGATAGATAGACAGACAGGCACATACATATAGCCCAAAGAACAAACCATTCTGTTATTGAGTTAATGGCCTCTCAATTACTTCATCTATATTACCTTTTCCCATGCCAATTCATTCTTTGCTCTGCCCCCAGAATAAGCTTTTAAAAATATATGATATTCTTATAACTCTTCTTAGCTTCCATTGTTCCCCACTGAATATATTTCTTAAGAACACTTTTCTTAATCTCGACCTGCTTTCTAGGCTCATTTCTTTCCAGTTGTCTTCAGATTCTTTATACCTGCTATAATACATTCCTCATTTAGTCTTTGAACATGCAGTTTCTTCTGCCTAAAATGACCCTACCCTTCCATGACCTGTTCTAACTTCTCAGCCTGGAGAATTTCTATTCAACCTTCAAAGCCCAATTCATCCTATGTGAAGCCTTTCCCATTCCCTCCAGATGCCCTGTCTCTCCTCATTGTCCCCAGGACTCCGCACTTACTCTTTTTAATAGCTTTGTATTGTAAAGCTTATTATTGTTCATTTTCATTTTTTATTGAGGTATAACTGACATATAACATTCTATTAGTTTCAGGTGTACAACATAATGATACAATGGGTATACATTGTGAAATGATCACAAGTCTAATTAACATCCATCACCTGACATAATTTAAAAAATTTATTTTTCTTGTGGTGAGAACTTTCAAGATCTACTCTCTTAGCAACTTTCAAATATAAAATACAGTATTATTAACATTGTTTTTATATCTGTCTTCCCCATTAAAGAGGATATTGTGTCTTAGTTTTCCTAGAGCTTAGCATAGTATCTTACACATAGGAGTAATTCAGTAATTGTTAATTAAGTTAATGAGAGCAAATCCAATGGCAATTATTAATAGATTTAATGTATTCTATGATGTTTTAACATTTTTAAATAATAAAAAAATAGCTTTAATAAAGTATTTGGAGACTCTCCTAAAATAAGCACGCAAATAGCCAATGTATGTACTGAAAATCATTTTTATAAACCTAATAAAATAATTTTGTGCTATACTTAGGACTTACCCCACAAGCTGTAGACGAAACTTGCCAAAAAAAAAATCTGATGATTACCTAGTAAGAAGAGCTAGAAAAAGAGATGTGGTTAATTCATCCTTGGAACTAACAGGTATATTCTCATTTTGATGTTAAGCAATTTATACATGCAACTCCCATTAATGCTAATGGGACTGTGCACATAAATTCTCACAAACAGAGATGAGAACACATCCCTAAATGTTCAAAGCAGGGATACACGCAGATACTATAATTCCAAAGCCTAAGAAACTAAGCCCATAATTAAAACATGTGAATCTCTTGGTGGCAGCAGATTGAGTTGCTAACACACTTACAGGACCAATTCATCACAATATATCTAATGCCTTCCAACCTCTCCCAGTCCTGGAAGGCAACAGATGCTGGGGAACGGCAGACTGCCTTGTCCAGGGGAAAGGTCAGTCTGCTGCACAAATCTCACAGGGGCAAAGGGAAAAGGCAATGACAAGGTAGAGCACTGTCTGAGGAAGGTGAAAACTTCCCAAAGATCCTTTTGTTTCTGGCTCCTACTGCTTTGGTCCTTTCACTTGATAGTAATATCTGTTTAGAAGAGAATTTCTGAATCTAAAACCTTTGAATGAAAGCCAGATAAGCTGCTCTGCAAGAGGCTATTTATAAATCTGGTTTACTCAGAGCATACCATACAATGTTATGCTTGGGAGAATTGACTGGTATTTCTGAAAATCCAAATCAACTCCAAGAGAAATACAAATACATGATTTCACATAATATGGGATCATAATCACTAAGTCTTTACAGACTCATTAAAATTTCAATAAGTTATTCTTGATACTGCTGTAATAAATTTACTTCCAAGTTTAAACCCACCAAAAGCAGTAAGAGTCTATACGATAAAGCCCAGTGAAAAGCACATTGAACTTGGAATTCAAAGATATGGATTCAAGTTCCACTTACCAGATCAGAATATAAAATCCCTCTGAGCCACAATTTCTTCTATTGAAAAATTAGAGGTGACAATCCTTGTCCTATCCATCTTTTAGGGTCATTATAAAGCTCAAATTAGAAATGTAAATGAAATAATCTAAAAATACAAGCAAGGTCTTATTCTCAATAATAAATTTTTTTACAATTATATGTATGTGTTATCCCCTAAAAACTGCTGAAATGGCCTCTTCTACTAAAAAACAAGCTAATGCCCAACAGAAAGTATCTTTTATAATTCCACTCTCTCTGTCTTTACCCTGCTATCCCCAATTCTGGCCCTCACCTCTGACTATCCACCAACCCCAATAATGGGTACTTTTTTCAACACATTGTCCTAAAAACCACGAAAGTGTGAAACTACAACAGTAGGGGAAGGGCAGTAAATCACATTGGGAGTCATGTGACTTAGTTCTAGTCCCACTTATTTTAGAAGTACCTCATTTGTGCCAAACACTGTGCTAGGAGCCAGATACTTCACTGAACAAGATTCAGCTTAAGCTTTGAGGAAGTCAGTCTCGACACATCCTCCTCATCACTGCCCACATTCAAACCACCTAAATCCTGTCATATTTATCTTGAATTCATCCACTTGTCTCCATCTCCATTGCCACTACCCTGGTCCAAGATGGCATCATTTCATCACCTCTTGCACAGACTACTACCATAACCTGCCATCTTGATTACCCACATTCCACTCTTGGCCCTTGGCAGTAACTTTTTGTTTGGTTGGTTTTTTTTAACCCAAAGCTAGTCCTGTCACTCCTCATGCTTCAAATACTTCAATGATTTTTAACACTTGTAAAGATAAAGACCAAACTCTTTCATATGGACTACAAGAGCCTACATGATCTGGCCCTGCCTGCTTCTCAAGCCTCATTGATCCCTTTTCTCTCTTTTCTCAGACACATCACCTTCTTCTAGCTTTTTGTAAGTGCCATGGTCCCTCCTGCAACCACAGAGCTTTTACCGTGCTGTTCCTTCTGCCTTTTCAAGTAGTTAATTCCTACTCATCTTGCTCAATCAGTACTTCCTAAGAAAAGTCTTCCCTATCTTTCTTTACTTAGTTAAATCCCCCTTTTTATGATCTCATAGTACCATGAACATCTCCTTAGAACTGGTACTTATTATTTAAATATTGGCTGTCTCCTCCAATGACCCACAAGCTCCATAAGAGCAAAGTCTATGGCTGTTTTTACTCACCACTATTTTTTTTAGCACCTATCATCACAGTGCCTGGCACATGGTAACTGCTCAATTAATAGTTATTGACTAAATTAGTACATTAATCAACTAGTAATGAATAAAGTAATGATAAAGCAAATTCGCAGCCAATTACATCTTAGTGAACAATAGTGTAAATTCTGAGAAGGCAGGGATTTTTGTCTCCTTTATTCGCTGATGTTCTCAGTGCCCAGAATAGTGCTTGGCAATAATAGGTACTCAATAAATATTTCTTGAATGAATGAAGAGATAAAATATGTATAAGCTCAAGGAATGATAATAACATGTATCAAGGCTTAATGGCTCACTGCATGCTACATGTTCTTCGATTTCATTTATTTGATACTTACTTTATTAGAAGAATTCACAGAAGTCCTAAACATAACAGTTATTCCTAGCTGAGTGACCTTGGGAAGTTACATAATCTCTTTGACATTCTGTTCCTCATCCAAAAGTGAAAATAAAACCATCCATTCTGGCTTCCTCACAGGGTTAGTGTAAGATTAAAAAGAGATCATGCAAACTATAAAGGTCCATATAGATGAGTAGACCCAACCTGGTATTTTTGAACACCAACTATATATGATAGATACCAGACCAGACATTGTGTTTAAGAAATGGTAAAATAGTTAAGTCTCCCTATGCTGATCACCACAATAAAAACCCCTAAAAGCTCATGATTTTTCCTCTTTATTCTTTACCACCTCTCTATTTATAATCATCAATTATGACATGTTGTGCTGCACTTTGAAATATAGGAATGTTGACTACAAGTCACAGCAAGAAACAGCCAACACTGGGTAAAGTAGGACTTAGAATTTGAACAAGAGATTCAGCAAAAAGTCTAATGTAGAGTAGGAGCACGCAAAGACGCATCTGAGATTATTTGCAGGCTAAAGGACTAAGGACTAAACTGTTTGGGTAGGGCTTCCAGATGTTTGGGATCAAAAATAAGTATTGCAAGTTCCATAAACATTCTTTCTTGAATAAAATTACTCAGGAGACATCAATTAATTGGCAGAAAAAAAACATGGGCAAGGGTGATGGATAGTGACACTACAGTTGCCTTCTCTTTATTCTACAAAATACTTCTGGGTTGTGATAGTGGTGTGCTAGCATGCTGAGAGCAATCGAAACATTTTATTTTGCCGACCCCAGAAAAAGAGAAATCCTGTTCTTATTCTTCCCATCACAATCCACATACAATTATCCACCATATCTTCTCTACTCATAATTATACCACTTATTAAGGGCCAAAGCAAAGTTCTCCAGACAGACTGTTGATATAGGCACTGTATTCACTGTTTTTCATGCAGAAGTAGGACTGTTTGCTGGAGTGCATTTACATGATGTAATAAAACAAGCCAAGGGGACAAGGCATGACTAAGGATGCTCTCATTTTCATAATTCTAGCTTTCAGAATTTTACTCACTACTTGAAGAGAAGTACACACATTTAATTACACACTCACACTAAGAGATTCTCACTCACCTAGGTTTATTGATTAATCTTTTAAAGGGAAAACATGAAAATGTCTCCCTTTTAGAAATGTTTTGTGGCATATTAACATTGACTCTATAAGTAGAGCTCAAGTTAACAACTTCAGTAGCCTCCAAAACAGTGGCAAACTCATTTTCTCAAAAAACCAGAAGTAGAATAAGATTTTCACCAGATCTCTGAACCAAAAGACTTTTAGGAATATTTCTGAAAAGAATGGTATACAGTTTTCACAAGAAATGGGGGCTTTCTTCTCCTATATTTGATGTGTATTTTTCCTTACATATAGCTCCTTTTCTGATATTATGCAATGTTTGCATTCCTATGAAACTGATGTTATTTAAGAAATGATTTTAAAAATTAATGGTGTCAGCAGAGGAAGAAAGGGTTTGCAAAGTTTCAGGCTCCTAGCAATAAGGTGGAATAAAATAATTTAATATATATATATATATATATATATATATATATATATTAGTTTTGAAAGTAAAAATTGTATTTGTTGACCAAATAATCATTAAGCAAGTCCTAAACAACACATGAGAATAGATAGAAGCAAATGAGAATTTAGACCTATTATTCTCAAATGAGAAATAAGACATAAAATTTTAATAAGTTGGTATTTTTTAAAGCATAAAATACACAGTGGCACAATTCATAACTACCAAAAAGAACTACAAGAATAAGTTATTAAATTAACAGCCAGACATTCAAAACAAACATGCGTGTGCTTCAATGCTATGTGAATAACAACTTTTCTCCTGCAACTGATGTCCAAGCAACAGCTGCGTGTAATACAAATCATGTTATCTAATTACTCTACCTCCATATATCCTACTTGCACTGTGAAAACTCTTACTGTAAAAGAAATGCCTATTCATTATACCTGCTAGTCTCTATACAAAATTCAACCAGGAAACTCCATCATGTGAAAACTACAGTATCTCTTTGCCCTTTAAGAAACCTTAAATATAATGCATAAGTTTAGTGGTACATTTGAATTGTGGCTTTGTCACTACTAGCTAAGTGACCTTAAGATATTTATTGACTCTCCCTGAGTCTTGGTTTCCTCAGTGGGGATAATGATACTCCTCCAAGGTGCTTGTGAAAATTAACTGAGATGCTATTAACCTCTAAGCACAGTTACTAAGAATCCAATGAATGTATAATATTAGACAAGTGATTTCATGCAACCAAAAAAAAAAAAAAAAGCTGGATTATCCAGGAAAACAGTATGGAGTTTCATTCAAGCAATTCCAATGATCCATCAATTCCACTTCTGGGTATAAAGAAACAAGATCACTATCTTGAAGAAATGTTTTAATTCTCATGTCACTGCAACTTTATTCACAATAGCCAAGGTATTAAAACAATCTAATGAGCGTTTTGCAAATGAATATAAAGAAAATGTGATATATATATATATAAAAATATGTTTATACATATATAATTCATTATGTTTATATCTATAAACATAATGAATATTATTCAGCTTTAAAGCGGAAGAAAATCCTGGCATTTGTGACAACATGGATAAACCTGGAGGGTATTATGCTAAGTCAAATAAGCCAAACAAAGAAAGATAAATACTGCAAGGTATCACATATGAGGAATTTAAAATTTTTTAACTCATAGAAACAGAGAATAGAATGGTGGTTCCCAAGAGCTAGGGGGTGGAGAAATGGATGGAGGTTGGTAAAAGGATACAAACTTTCAGGTGTAAGATGAATAAGGTCTGAGGATTTAATGTATAACACGATGACTACAGTTGATAATACTGTATTGTATAATTGAAATTTGCTAAGAAAGTAGACCTTAAATGTTCTCACCAAAGGGGGGAGAAAAAGATAAATAAGTGAAGTGATAGATATGTTAATTAACTCGATTGTGAGAATCCTTTCACAAAGTATATGTATATTAAATCATGACTGTACACTTCAAATATCTTACAATTTTATTTTTCAATTATACCTCAACAGAGATGTGGGGGGTAGTGAAAGTGGAAATGTTCCTATTGACCTTAAATAAATAAAAAAGATTATGAGAATATTATAATACAACAAATTAGATAACCTGGATGAAATGAACAAACTTCTAGAAACACAAATGACCTAAACTCAAGAAGAAACAGAGAATTTCAATTGACCAATAACAAATAAAGAGATTGAATTAGTAATCAAAAACCTTTCAATAAGAAAATAGTCTAACATCGGATGGTGTACTGATAAATTAACACCAATTACCTAAAACTTTCCCAACAAATAGAAGAGGAAGTAACACTAACTCATTCTCTGAGACTAGCATTATTCTGATACCAAAGCCAGATAAGGATATCAAAAAAAATGAAAGAAAGAAAATTATAGACCAATATCCCTCATGAATATATGTTCAAAGTTCCTCAATGAAATACTAGCAAACTGAATCAATCCAACAGTATATTAAAGATCTATACATTTATACACTGCAACCAAGTAGAATTTATCCCAGGGTTGAAAGGGTGGTTTAACATAGGAAAATCAAGCAATGTAAAACATCACATTAACAAAAAAAAAAAAAAAAAGGAAAGAAAAAACAAGCAAATAATCATATCAATTGACACAAAAAAGGGACCTGACAAAATTCAGCACTCTTTCATGGATTAAACAAACAAACAAGGACAGACAAAAAAAAAAAAAAAACACTAAAAAACACTAAGAAAGAAAAGAGAACTTCGTCAAAATAATAAAGGATATTTATAAAAAACCCACAGCAAACATCATACTCAATGGTGAAAGACTGAAATTTAAGATTAGGAACACAACGAGGATGCTTGCTTTTACTACAGCTATTCAACATTTAACTAGAAGTCCTAGCCAGAGCAATAGACAATAATAGAAATAGCAAGACATCCAAATTATAAAAAAAGAAGTAAAATATCTCTTATTCACAGATGACATAATCCTAGAGAGAAAAATCCCAAAGACTCCATAAGAAAACTACTAGATCTAATAAATAAATTCAGCAAATTTGCAGGTTACAGAATCGATATTCAAACATCATATGTGTTTCTACATCAACATCAAACAACCCAAAAAAGAGAAGATGAAAGCAATTTCTATAGCATCTAAAAGAACAAAATACCTAGGAATAAATTTAACCAAGGAGTTGAAAAACTTGTATACTAAAAACTATAAAACATTGCTGATAGAAATTAAAGAAGACCTTCATAAACAGAAAGAAGTACTAAGTTCATAGATAGGAAGACTTAATATCATTTTCCACTGTAAACTATGGATTCGATATCAATATTACCCAAAGTGTACTATGGATTCACCACAATCCCTATCAAATTCTGATAGCCTTTTTAAAGAAATGGATACACTAATCCTCCAAATCACATGAAATTACAGTGGATCCTGGATAGCCAAAACAATCTTGAAAAAGTACAAGGTTAAAGGACTCACACTTCTCAATTTCAAAACTTATTACAAAGTTATAGTAATCAAAACAATGTAGTACTGGCATAAGGATAGACATGTACATCAATGGAATAGAACCATATTCTTCATGACCTTGAATTTGACCATGGATGCTTAGGTAAGACACCAAACACACAAGCAAGCAAGAAGTGAAAAATAGATGTTAAACTTCATCAAAATTTAAAACTTTTGCACATCAAAGGATGATATCAAGGAAGTGAAAACACCAACCCATAAAATGGAAAAAAAAATTTGTAAATCACGTATCTGAAAGAGTTCAATACCCAGAAATTACAAAGAACTTCTACAACTCAACAACAACAACCACAACAAAAACAACCCAATAAAAAAGTGGTCAAAGGATTTAAATAGACATTTCTTCAAAAAAGATAAACGAATTGCTGATAGGCACAGGAAAAGATGCTCAACATCAGGGACAAAGACTTCATGATTGATTCCATTTATAATGAAGTATCTGAAGAAGTTAAGTTCAAAGTTTTATCACATAAAAAAATGTATAACTCTGTATGGTGATGGATGTTAACTAGACTTATTGTGGTGACCATTTCACAGTAGCTACAAATAGCAAATGATTATATTGTACATCTGAAACTAATATAATGTTATGCGTCAATTATACCTAAATAAAAAATAAAAATAAAGTAGTCAAACTCATTGAAAGATGTAGAAGAAAGATGGATGCCAGGGGCTACAGAGGAGAGGAAATGAGTTGCTATTCAATGAGTATAGAGTGTCAGTCACGCAAGATGAAACATTCTGGAGATCTGCCACACAACATTATGCTTGTAGTTAACAATTCTAAACTGTACACTAAAAATTTGTTAAAAGGGTATAACTAATGTTATATGTGCACTTTTATCATATTTTTAAAAAAGATGTTCAACATCCTAAGTCATTAGAAAAAATGTAAATCAAAACTACAATGAGATATCACTTCGCTAGCACTAAAGGGGTATAACCAAAGAAAGGAAAATAAAATATTAATGAGGATATAGAGAAATTCATCTCTAGGTACATTGCTGTACATAAAATGGTATGGCCACAATGGAAAACAGTTCCTCAAAAACCTAAACAGAATTACCATCTGACACAGCCATAGCATTTGTAGCTATACACTCCAAAAAGTTTAAAGTGGGGCTCAGACATTGTGTACCAATGTTCATTGCAACATTATTCACAATAGCCAAAAAATGGAAACAACCCAGGTGACCATCAACAGATGAATGAATAAACAAAATACGGTACATATACACAATAGGATATTATGCAGCCATAAAAAGAAATGAAGTTCTGGTACCTACAGACAAATGCATAAACCTCAAAAACATTGTGATAAGTAAAGTAAGCCAGACAGAAAAGATCAACTATTGTATGATTCCACTTACATGAAATACCTAGAACAGGTAAATTAATAGAGACAAAAAGTAGATTAGCAGTTACCAAGGACTTGAAGGAGTGGAGAATGGGGAGTTATTTTTTAATATTTACAGTTTTTGTTTGAGGTGATGAGAAAATTTTAGAAATATATAGTGGTAATGGTTGTATAACATTGTACATGCAATTAATGCCACCAATTGTATACTAACAATGTATAAAATGGCAAACTTCATGTTATAACGACAATAAAAATTTTTTTAATGAAATTCATTATCTTTCTCCTCCTTAAAAAAAGCTGAGCCATCTACAGTTTAAGGTTATCATACAATTACTTGTTTTCTCCTTGACATTTATCTGAGCTCATACAGACTAAAGTAGAATTTAAAAGGGATATGGGCAATGATGGAAGAGAAATTAACTTGATAGTGTGGCGCCAGAAAGCTCATCTATGATAGCTTCAGAATATCTATACTAGAAGTTTAAGGTTGACAGTCTAGTTGGAATAAGAGGCAGCTCTAGGAAACTTGCTTTGAAGTTGCATTTGTAGAGCAAGCACATTGTTATCCATTCGAATGCACTTATTTGGAGAAGGTTCTAGGGGTTGGTTAATAGGAATTAAGAAGAAAGGGCTAGAATGCCACTGCAAGCAACCCTTTTGGTGTTGCCACTGAAATCCATCAAATTATTATTGTCAAATGGCTTCTTTTACAGCCCTTCCATTCTCACAGAAATTACGGCATTATACTTGCCCTGTAAAATGATGTGTTTTATATTGAAATTTTTAACTCAATTTAGTATTTATTATGTACCAACTATGTGCCAGGTACTGAGTGAGACTCTTGCAACAGGAGTTTAAAAGTCCAATAATTCATTAAGATGTCAATACTGCATCAGTGACTGTTATCTAGATTCTGGATTCTGTTATGAAGGGCTGATTCTGTTATGAAACTGATTTTCTAGGTCAAAATGACAAATAATCTTTCATTCACCAAAGGAAAATTTAGACAGGAATTTCATTAAAACTTAAGTAGTCATTGTAATAAAAATAAAAAATTATTTCTTTCAAGAAAGCTAGGTATTGTCTTAGCACCAACTTTCTGATTTGAGTTTATAATATAAGTAGTATATTAGTAATCTGTTGCTGCATAAAAAAATTACCCCCAGACTAGGTGACTTAAAACAACAATAATTATATATCACCTCTAACAATTTCAAGGGGTCCGAAATTTAGATAGGGCGTAGTACAGACAGCATCTGCGCCATGATTTCTGTGACTTTAGCTCGAAGGCTTGAAATTTGGAATCATCTGAAGGCTTTTTTACTCTCAGCTGATGCTGGCTGGTGGCTGGGCATCCAGCTGTGACTATCAGCCAGAACACCCATATATGGTGTCACCTTGTGGTCTGGGCTTCCTCACAACATGATGGCTGGGCTCCAAGATCAAGCATCCCAACAGAGAGCTCAGTGGAAACTGTCTTTTGTGACCAGTCTCAGAAGTCATGCAATCATTTGTGCTGCATTTTATTGGTTAAGGCAATTACAAATTTCTGTGCAGGTTCAACACACAGATCTCACCTCCCAATGAAAAAAATGTCATCATTACATGGTAAGAACATGTGGGCTGGGGTATTTATTGCTATAACTATCTATCTATCTATATAAAATATGCTACAAGAAAGGAGACATGGAGCATTTCCTGTTGTCAAAAACTTTAGCTTACTCTCTCTCTTCTAAGCTTGCTGTTAATTGGGACTGACATTTATTTGCAGTTTTGTGTAAAGCACCTTTTTAAAAGAATTTTATTCAACTATTTTTAAATAAAAGAGAAAGATTGATTTAGAAAGAATGTATAAACATGGCAAGATTTACTTAGAGCCACCTTGGTGAAAATTACAACTAAGATTGAATGATAGAAGGGGGTAGGTGGTGGGTTGGTTGGTTGGTTGGTTGGTTGATTCATACCTCACTTCCCTTCCACTATGGATCTAAGGTGACTTAATTCTACAATTTTAACTTTCATTGCCACTATGTACCACTCATAGTTATGGTTTCTCATCATGGTTTCTCATTATAGTTTCTCCTCGGTTAAAACGGATTTTAATTCTCGCTATAGTTTTATTATGCTATCCTCATCACCTAAGATAATACAACCATATTTGTCAAACTCTTATTCAAAGGAATAGATATTTATTACATCTAGTTCAATTAATGAATACTTTCTTACAAGGATTGAAAAGGGGAATTTTTCTGACCCAGATATTGATAGAGCCAGACTTCATGAAAACAAGAGCTGGAAAGAAAGCTTATAAAAATCAAAATTTTCTTCTCTTATAGCCCATATTGTCTTTCTCACTTTGCTTCTTTTGACTTCCTCTGTCTCTTCCCTTCTCTTCCTTTCCCTTCTCCTCTTTTCTCTTCTTTCCTCCTCTCTACTTCCAACCATATCTTTTCTCAACAAGCTTCCTCTGGGTGCACAAAGCCCTGCATGGCTGCCAGTCTCAAGTCTATATCTTAAAGGTCCACCACCTACCAACAGTACAATCTCTGTCTCCCAGGACAAATTCTTGAGAGAAAAAATCTAAGTGATCACCCCACCCTCACTAATCATCTGTGGCCAGGTAAAGAAGGGTCACATGATATACAAAGGGCTGCTAAATCCTGCACATAAGCAGGGACTATGAGCAGGGCAGACACCCCCAAATGTTATTCTACACCAATTTCTTTCTTTTACAAAGGTTGCAGAGCACTATTGGAGAAAAATCTCTTAACCATGAATATTAGTGCTATTATTTCCTTTTCTAGGTAGTATACTTTCTCCTTGTTCTCTTCCTCTCTCACACTGTCCTTTCCTTCACAATAAATTTACATGAAGGAATTATCTGTACTCAATGTTTCTAATTCTTCCCGACTTATTCATTTCAAAACAAATGAATGAAGCTCCTGACCTTACCATTCGCTGAGACTGTCCTTGCCATTCCATACTTCTTATTCATTCAAAAGGACACCTGACAGTCCTTATCTTACTAGACATCTTGAACTGATTGACTCAATAAGCCATTCTCTTCTTTGTCATTCCTGTTATCCTTTTCCTCTTATTAAATTTCTCATTGTTCCTTTCAAAGGACCATCTTTTACTTTATGGATTTCCTCTATTTTTGCTATTTAATTAAGTTTCTTTTTATCATTATCATTTTTTCCTTCTCCTTTTTGGAAGTTTATTCAGTTAGAAGTTATACTAACTTCTTGAACTGAATCTTTAGTTCACTAAATTTTTTAGAAAATGTTTTATTGTGCTAAAATATATACAACACAAATTTACCATTTCAACCACTTTGAAGTGTACAGTTCAGGAGCATTAAGTACATTCACATTGTTGTATAACCATCATCATCATCCATCTCCAGTACTTACTGCATCTTCCCAAACTAAAATTAAATACCCATTAAACAATAACTCTCCATTCTCTTTGGCCCCTGGCAACCATATTTTACTGTCTCTAATTCATTAATTTTTAATATTTTTTATTTGCTAATATATTCACTTAAGCTATAAATTTTCCCTTAAGTATATTTTTATTGCTGTATATTTTGATATATAGTGCTTTTATTGCTATCTAAATTTTCCATAGTTTCTATCACAAGTTATTCTTAGATCTATGAATTTAGAAGTGTTTTTTAAGATTCCAAAATGTAAGGATTTTAAAACTAGCACATGATATTAATTTTAACAATATAATATAACCTACATATATTATATTATATTATATTATATTATATTATATTATATTATATTATATTTATTATATTACTAGAAAAGTGTATTCTGCATGGTGTTGGCTCTTCAGAATATGTTAAACTCCTTTTGGCCCAGTATGGGCACATTTTTAAAAATATTACATGCATGCTTGGAAACAATATGAAGTATCAGGATACCCCATTAATGGTGACTTAAGCAATAAAGTCCTTTAATTATATTACATAACTGGAAGTCTAAATGAAAGTCAGACACTGCAGAGTTGAAAGCTGAGAGCAGCAGCTCATGGTGTCATCAAGGACACAGGCTCTATTTCTCTGTTTCTCACTGTCTTTGGTCCTCATACTTGGCCACAAGATAGAGATGTCATAGTTCCAAACATAACATCCTCACATCATTATTCTAAGTAGGAAAAAAGGGAATAAAAGGATTTCTCCTCATCAAGCTCTTATATTTTACCTCAGAAGAAAAACTTTCCCAAAAGCTCTACATCAGGCATTCCCTTACATCTCATTGTTCAAAACAAGTCTCCTGGCCATCCCAAGCTGCAAGGCGATCAGGAAACAAGAATATAGAAAGAGGACACAAGGTAGGTATAATGTATCCCCTTACGTGACGAAACTTCACTACCTCAAATAAGTGGCTTCCTTGGTCAACAACCAGAAAAACGAGAACTGGCATTTCTTATACCTTCAGTTAAATACTTTGAACCTAAAAGTGACTTCCCCTCAGAGCTGATTGGCCAGAACTAGTTACATGGTGCTGCCCATTTGAAAGGGGGCTGGGAAGTATAGCTTTCCATATGCCCAGAAAACAATGTTGGTGAATATGGCAATAGCTACCACATCACCCATGCAGTTTTTTATTTCTATAAATGCTATAATATTCTTTTATAGAATACTTTTTTTAATATACTATTTTTAGAGCGCGTTTAGGTTCACAGCAAACTTGACAACCTCTTTCAAATTATTTCACTATTTCTGGTTCGTAGGGTGATAATTCTGTTGATTGTACCTGCTGATTTTCCCTCATGGAGGTTTTATCTTTATGTGGTCTGTAATTTTGTTCTATTCCATTTTCAAAATGTATTCATTCTATAGCAGTCATAGATGCCCTGGGCTGTGAAAGTATGGAAGAAACACAGTATTTTCAAGCTCATTTCTGCAAACATGTTTCTCCCAGTGGTATCCGTGGTCCTGGACTATATGACTCCTACATTATACAAGTAGAATAAATCTGAGCATCACACTTACACATATACATAGCACAAGTTTGGGATTTTAATTTTATGGACAGGTGGGAAGCTTCTTTACCACATATGTGGGCCAGAGAGAGAGTTTTTCCAGCCTGTGACTATAAGAACCTTTAAGCTCCAGGCTCTCTATACAGTATCATCAATTCCAGCTTTCTTACCTCAAGTGGGCATCTTAGCCAAATCTCTTATCTCATTTGGGTATTAAGAACCCAAACCCCTGCTCTTAGGTCCAGTAAGCCTTCCCAAGTCACTTCCTCCATACAAGCAATGGTGTCCAAGCAGTGCAGCTGATGCACAGGCACTGAAGCCTGATCATTGCCCTTTCATCTGCACAGAGTCACCTGTGTGGTCTGATTTGAAGTCTTCAGAGCAGCAGCTCAGCCCAAAGCTTTTCCCCAATCAAGGGCCTAAAATTCCTGTGGGATTAATTCCTATGGGATAAGCATTGCCCTCTTCTCTTTACATAGACAATATTCTAAACAGACTTATCTTGGCAACAGTACCTCTGGGAACATTTTTTATAATAGCAGGGCACACATCTATTTAAATATATTGTCCCCATCTGTACTCATTTGTTTGGTAAGATCAATAAATTCACATATCAGTATAAATGACAAGAGAGGAAATGAGCAGGAAGAAGAAAGAAGAAGAAGCATGTTACACATTATAAAAACATGAGCACACACACAAAAAATTAAACAAAATTAAAATAAGCATTGTTCCTAAGAGGGAGCTAGTATACATTTCTTGGTTTTTGCCTAGCAGCAACCCTTTGTCCTATAATTTTTGGTCACAGAACCCTTCTCAGCTGGTGCATCCCACTCATGTAGTTTGGGTAGAAATGATACTGGAGGGGCAAATGACTCAGGTCTGGCTAACTAGTCTGATCCTTTCACTACCTTCAGTTGGCCCATGGATGGGGTCTTTCGCTGCAGCTAAAAAAAAAAAAAAAAAAAAATGTTAGGAGAATTTTAGCCTGCAGCCATTTTTGCTCCCACATGGAGAGATGAAAGAACCAACAAATAGAAAGAAAGTTCAATAGAGACTGCTATGTACTTACAAAAACCCGTTTTTCCCTTTGGTCACACAGTGAGATTAGATTTTTGTCTTCCTTGCAGAAAATTGTAGCTACATGACTGAACTCTGACCAGTGGTGACCCTCCAAGTTCTCCCCTGCTCCCACCCCTATCTCTTGGCTAGATGTAGAGAGTCTGGCAGAGGACTCTGAGGCCCTAGAAGTAGGAAGCCAGAGTGAAATGGGTTTGAAGTCTACATTACCACATGAAAGGCCACCCACTGAACGTTTGGATTAAACTATAATGTGTACAGAAATAAACCTCTATTGTGTCGAGCCACTGAGATTTGGGATTGTGTATAACAGCATTTAGCCTACCCTAATAAATAGGGAAATGCAGAGCCCTAATGACCATTTTTTGAGTCCATAGAGCCATCTAGGCTTGAAGCTAGCAACTCACTTCCTGGGAAATCCTTTTGTTTAAGTTGTTTGAACTGGGTTTCAATTTCTTGTAATGAGAAGAGTTCTAACATAAAAGAAAATATGTAAAAAAAAAAAAATCTTAAAAAATCAATAATATCTTAGTGTAAACTGAGTTACAAAATTATTTTGTTTTCTAAGAACAACTAGAACAATATTAAAGTATTGAGCACCTGAGAGGCACTGTCAATTTGAGTATTTCTTGAATTCTATAGGCCAGAAAAATTTTTAATCCAACTCAAATAATTTTAAATAGCACGTTGTTAATTGTTGAAATAATATGCAACAGTCTTTTTCACCTCCATCATTAATATATAATATCCCAATAATAATTTATCACTAAGACAGGTAGATCAATATGTGAGAATACAGAGAAAAGCCCCAGCCTCATGAGTTTATACCTTCAGATCAAAAAGTGAGAGACAAAAAGGAATTGAGATATCATCTCGTCCAAATGTTTTTACAGATGAAAAAATTATGGCCCAGAGAGGTGAAAGTATTTGCCCAAGTTCACACAGTAAGTGGGTGGCAAAACCAAAGTTAGAACTCAGATATTTTAAGAACAGAAAAGAATGAAAGTTCAGGAGAGAGAGGGCATCACTGTTAAAGCAAGGAACATATGGTAGGAGGAGTTAATGAGATCCAGATCACAAAGAGAGGAATCAGCTTTAGATTTAAGGATGGATACCCCTTACATTTAAACTAGAAGAGTGGATGTGAATACATATTAGTTTTTAGAGGTGTAAGGAAGCTGCATTCATCATAAATATGACAGTTTATTGATTTATCATACCATCTCCCTAATTTCCATTATGACAGGGAATGTATAAATATGGTATATGGTCTCTTGAAAGGGAGAGAGTATCAAGGAATCAAAGAATTAGGGCACACAGAAAGAGTCCCAGAGTTGTGAACAATTAACTCTGCCAACTTTACAGCTTAGCTAAGGCCCAGTCCCAATAACAGAAAATCCAGAAATTAAAAATAAGCCAAGAAAACTTTAGAGCTATTCAAGTGGACAGACTGACTCAGAACATGAATATGGGGATTATGGAGTAAATGTGTGTCTTGGGATAAAATGGGGAAGATACTATAAACAGAGACAAGTCCTACCAACAGCCAGGCCACTGGTAACAAGGACCAGGCTGCACACAGGTCTATCTGGCTGCCCTTTTACAAAAGAGCAAGAAAACCATACAGCCCTGTTGGGTGTGAGAGTGATGTGGCTGCAACATCTGTCATTCCATTGCTTACCAGGCTGGCTTCATCAATTCTGGGTGGCTAGGCTATGGCCTCTTTTCTCCTTTGCTTTTCCCTTCTCAAGCTGCAGGCTCTGTCAAAGAAAGCATGTGTCTCTCATAGGGTACATCATCTTCAGAGAAAAGTATACTTATTATTAGGGAATAACCCAACTTGATTCAAGAGCCCCTAAACAATCTCTTAGTTCTGACATAATTTTTCCACCCTAAAGGATTACCTTTAATGCCAACAGCGCCCAAAGCGGCTGAGGCCTCACAGGAAAAGAGGTTAAAGCCCCGGAATTAAAGATTTAACAAGAAGCATCCAAAGATTGTCACACTTTCATCGAGGATAGAAAGCCTCCAAACTTAAGAGGAATGGTGCTATGAGGACAGAGTAAGATGTCCTGACCTTTGTGTTTCCTTTGCATATATGCTGGGGAGGCAACGTGGCTGTAAAATCATTACGGTGAACCCCTAATCCTCTTGTCTTCATACTTCCCTGTCTTCAGTCACATTGTGCGGTAACTTTTCTGTCTAGATCTCATTTTAGAACTCCTGACCCTCATGCCCATCTACCTACAATATTATTCTACTTTAGTGTCCCATAGACTCAAAAAAATATTTATTTAGCATCTACTACGTGCCAAGTGGCGCCCCAATCTCAACTTATTATTGTCACTCTCCTTACTTAAAGAAAAATTGGATGAAACCTGGGGCCTACACCAGAGTTTCAGATCGAACTAAGATTGGAAGCATCCATAGTATCAGGTACTATCCAAAGCATTTCCACCAATGTATTTCATTTAATCTTCACCCTAATCCAGTGAAATAAGAATCATTATCTCCATTTAATAGCTGAGAAAACAGGTATGTAAAATAATAGAAGCTTCCAAGATTTTTAGACTTAAAGATATATCAAAAATATTTGAGGGATTCACATAGGATTACTATTTATTTTGACAAATAGGAACATTAGAAAAACCATCAACTATAATTTCAGAAAAAATAGGCTGTATTACATGGAGGAAACTTATATTACTAAGTGAAAGAAGCCAATCTGAAAAAGCTAAATACCCTATATGCACATTCTGGAAACAGCAAAACTATGGAGACAGTAAAAAGATTAGTGGTTGCCAGGGAAGGGTGAGAAGGAATGAATAGGTGGATGAATAGGAGGATTTTTAGGGCAGTGTAAATACTATATATGATACTATGAGGGTGGATATATGTCACCCTTGTAGTATATACTATATAGTAGAATATACAAGACCAAGAGTGAACCCTAATGTAAACTATAAACTTTGGATGATAATGACATGTCAATGTAACTTTATCAATTATAACAAATATATCACTCTAGTGGGAATGTTAATAATGAGGGAAGCTATGCATGCTGGGGGCAGGGAACATATGGGAAATCTGTTGTACCTTCTTAATTTTGCTGTGAACTGAAAGCTGCTCTAAATAAGTTTTCTTTAAAAAGAAAAGATAAGCTACACTTAAATATATATGTATGTGTGTGTGTGTGTGTATATATATACATACATACATATATATATATATAGAACATAAGCAGTTCTTTCAATGTAATAAATTTAGCTTTATGGAAGAATTTATACTTTCCTTATTTTTTTTTCCTCATTTTTGCTGCCAATGGAAAGCTTCTTCATAGGCCCCAGATTTGGGACCGCTCATTTGAGTTACCTGCTCAGGGCTCCTATATTAACTAAGTAGCTACAAGGGCTTCATAGTATTTGCATAAAAAGCCAGGTTATATCTCTCTTTTCCAGATGCCCTATGTTAGGCAAATTAAATTATGTTCCTTTCCTTAAAAGATATGAAATACAGAGCAGCTTGGGATTTACCTTAGGGGAGCTTTAGTTCATTCAGTGGGGTTGCTTTATATTTAAAAAGAAAAAAAAAAAGATCATCTGTGGCCTTTTCAGAAAAAGATAACTTTAGAACAGTTTCTTCAGAGATAAAATATAATTTCTGGAGAAAACTTTATTTTTAATGACTATATTTTGTGAAGATTATAAGTTTATTCACAGTATTAACTGAATAAATCAGAAATTAGTGGACCAGGGCTTAACATTTTAGTTTTCAGAGTGAACACAGTAATCGTTTTCAAATTATAGACTAATGAAACCTTCCAATTCGTCAGAAACAATAAAAATTAGTTTTATATGTATTTTCTAACATTGAAAGAAACATTTTAAAAACTATAACTAAATTTGTAAATTAAATATACCCACTTCCCCTGAACCTAAAAGTCCTTAAAGAAGTCAAATAACACTGTATGCTAGACCTAGTCTATTGGATTCTAGGCTCATTAACATTAAAAAAATATACAATTTAGTATTTGGAGTGACAGATATATTATGCAATTAATTTTTATAATAAAATATCATTCGGTGAAGAAAGCAAGGCCAAAAATCAGCAATCAAGGTGAAATATATAGAAAGATAGAAAGAAAACTATAAGCAGTGATATAATTAACATATTTAAAGTTCCAATTACTTTGATAATTATATTTTTGGTTAAGAAAAAATATTAAGTTGAATCAGATAAAATTTTAATTTTTGTAGGTCAAAAATGACCATATATCACAATTCCATATAATTCAAACTAATATCTCATAATTCAGTATATTTTAATCAGGTTTTGGAAAGCATAGTGTTCATTTTTATATAGGAAAATTAAGGGGTCCTGTGACTTGGTTTTATGCCAGATTATAGAGAGGAATCAACAATAGTACTAGGAGTATAACCTAATAAAATAACAATTATCAATTATATTCATTTAGCAGCAACGAATTGAGCACCTACCATGTACCAGGCAAAATTATGGAAGCGTGTGTATACGGGAAGGATGGGGGTTTGGGGGTGCAATGTGACACACTGTACAGAGATTTGGACATTTGAAGCTTGCCAAGCAGAATTTCACCTTGCAAAGACACAAAGATGTAAGACTGCCTCTTTTTTGCTTTTACGTCTGTTATTAAAGTATTTGTTTCTGTTAGCAACAGAAACTGGTTAATGAAGATGTACTAACTTAATCAAGTTATGTATATGAATTCCCCAACAAAGCCAGGCTTAGGCAGGAGTTTCATATGTTAATATCAACAACCAATGCACTTTTGTCAGGGACTTCAGCTGAGTGAAATGCTTCATGAACTGACATTCTGGCAAAATATTAGCTTTAATAATGAATCTGCTAATTCTTCTTCCCTGCCTTTCTTCTTCAACGTTACATTCCCATTCAGGCAAATAATAAGCCTCAATAAATATTTGTTGAATTAATAAATTAGCTTGTGTTTGCTCCTCAATTATAGCATAATTCCTGCTGATAAAATTTCACCAAGCTTATTTATTATATATAAACTTTTAAACAAATAATGCAAGTCACCATAAAGTCATAATTTCTAACATCTTCCCTACCAGATAACACCATTATCTGAGTTTTTTTTTAAATTCAATTCATGTTAACAAAATATTAGAAAATTATTTTTAATATTTAAAGATTTTTATTGAAACATCCTAATTTGTGTGTTAAACTTTGCATATATATCTTTTATACTAGAAATGTAATCAGAGCTACATGCGTGCAAAAATTCTGTTTCCTTTTATGCCTACAATGCAATACTGTATGGCTACTTCATAAAACTGCTATAAGAATTAATGAATTATACGAGAAAGAAATTTTAATTATAAAAAATCCTATGATAAGTGAAAATATGATTATAATAATTTTACATCCTTATCCAGTTATAATACACAAGGATCATTTTACTTATATCAACTTCCAAGTAGTCTAATTAAAAAAATGTTTTAATCTATATTTTAGGCAAAAGAGAAAATCTAATTTTAACATATTATTAAATGATTGAAAATAAAAGCACTGTCAATTTAAGTATTTCAACTGCCACAGTTCTATAGGCTGGATAATAATTTTAAATAATAGTTACATTGTTAATTGTTGAAATAATATGTAATAGTCTTTTTTTCTCCTCATTCATTAACATCTTATATAATATTCCAATAATAATTTATCACTCAGACAGGTATTTTTCTAAGTAATGTATCACCAAACCACATTTTGTTTCTGGTGTCATCTGCTAAAATCAATCCATGTTATAAAATGACATATTGGCTAAAAACTTGATAAACTTTGGAATGAAGTTCATGACATGCTACTAAAAATAGACCCTTTTTAATTTTTTCAACAAATTTAATAAGAACATGGTGATAGAAATACATTAGGATAATAGAAATTCACCCTACATTAGTTTTTAATGAATCTTAGAAATCACAATTTTTTCATATTCCAAATTTTAATTAGTCTTCAAAAATAATAACTACTCTCTCTTTAGCAGTTACAACATGCACGAAACTGTACAATATGCTTTATTTGCTTTATTTCACAAAATCCTCACAATGAAGTTACGCAGTACTATACATATTAATTAGTATTCCCATTGCATAGAAATGGAAAGAGACTCGGAAGATTAAGAAATTTGTTGTAAATGGAAGAACCAAAATTTGAATACCTC
This sequence comes from Eonycteris spelaea, assembly GCA_003508835.1. NCBI lineage: Eukaryota > Metazoa > Chordata > Mammalia > Chiroptera > Pteropodidae > Eonycteris > Eonycteris spelaea. The sequence continues at coordinate 11,135,309 of PUFA01000016.1, forward strand.
AGGCTATCTGGTTCAAAGCCCATAGTCATTAGCAAACATCCAATTTTAAGAAAACACAATCCTAAACACGGAGAATGGAGAGTCAACAAAGTTGAAATACAAAGAAAGTTGGGATATGAAAAAATAAATATTGTCTAATTTTTAAAGAGAGAAAGAACTGTAAACAATAGTGAATCTCAAAGATACATTTACAAAATAAATAAGATAAATAAATTTTCATTTTAAAAAATTGAATTTTTGGCAATATTTTAAATATGATTAAAGAGAATAATCCTTTTCAGAGTTTTTTGATAAACATGTTTTTTATTCTAGACTAAAAATTCAAGGTCTTTTAATAAGCAAGTTTTTCACACTTGTATAGTGGTTTCACTAAATAATATACATACTTTTTTAAGTATTTGATAACAAGTTATTAAACATTCATGTGGAAATGAACTATATGTATTTGAGCTTTACACTGTCATTTCCCCTCCATGTAAAATTATTTTCAAATGATCAAAAAATTCATGACACAATTAAAAAACAACAAACAAGAGTCACATTTTATAAGGCAGCAATTATGTTCATGTGGCACCAGTATAATTGAAAGACAGAAGACATTTCATTCATTAGTAACACAGAATTTCTTCTAGTGAGTTTCCTAGAGCTCATTAGATATTCCCTGGCTGATTCTCCTAAGTAATTAGATTTTAACAGGATTTTCAACAGATCAGAGCAATCTCTGTGGGTGCCAATAGAAGAGTCTCCCTCTGGCCTTACCAGCAGAACAGAACAGATAACATCCAGACTGGGAGTTAATAGGACAATTACTGGCCTCTTTTAAATGAGTTACATTAATGCACTTAAGCTAAATGGCTCTGCATATGATTAAATATTAACATCTGCGAAATATGAAATCATGATATGCAATCAAGTTTTGTTGTTTTAATTTCCCCAAAGAAAGATTTCAATTGTTTATATAAATGCCTTTAAATACTGTGTATTAAACATTTTTAGGGTGTACTAACAGAAAGTTGGAAACCATTCTCACTTAAGAGTCATAAAATATACTGACTTTTAGGGTGCCATTTCTGGCTGTAATGGAGTAACTAAACACACTAGCAAATATATGAAATAATAGTTTTCAGACACTGGACAATAGGCAGTTCAGGACAATGATCCCCGAGAGAAGATTAAATAAATGAGGTGGTCTCCTTGATTTGAGAGTACAGAGGTGAGAATTTGGGGAAGCTGAGGTGGCCAGAATTCACAGGACAGAGTACCAGGGAGGAAAGAGTACCAGAGTAACAAGGAGGAAAGGGTACCAGAGTACCAGGGAGGAAAGAGCACCAGAGTACCGAAGAAAAGAGCTCTGAAGATCTTTAGAGGCCATACTGAGTGTTGATCAGCACATGCATGTAAGGAAACTACCAAAGGATAGAAAAAGAACCACTGGAAAGGAGCAAGTGGAACAATTTTCAGAGCTCTCACAGGGCTGGGAGTAGTTCACATTCCCAACAGCCAGAATTTAAAAAATTTTAAAAATTTAAAAAAGATAAAAGCTAATAATAAAGGCAACAGGTAGAGAACTCAGGAGATATAGTCTCAGTCGTAGGAACAAATTAGCCTTGGACTAAAAGTTGCTCTGGTCCAACTACAAAACTTAAAAGTGAATCTCAAAAAAAAAAAAAAATCAACCTATTTCCAAGTTACTTGAATGTCCTAGAACACAGCTCAAAGTACTTATAGGAATTAAAAAGAATCCAACACTAAGCAACATAAAATTCACAATTTCTAGTACTCAAATACACTGTCATGAAAGAAGTGGGAAAATATGACCCACAATGAGGTGGAAAATATCAATCAACAGAAACAAACCCAAAAATTAAACATCAGAAATTAAGAGAAAAGAACATTAAAACAGCTATTACAAATATACTGCACAAGTTCCAGAAGACAGAGGAAAGCATGAACATGGTAAGAGAGACATGGAAGATATAAAAATGACCTAAAGCAGACTTGGATGATGAAAAATACACAAGATGAAAAATACACTGGGTAGAATTAACAGTAGTTGACTCTGTAGACTGAAAAAAAAAATGGACAGAGCATCAGTGAGCTGTGGGACAACTTCTAGTAGCTTAATATTGAGTAATTAGAGTCTTAGAAGGAACAGAGAAGAAGAAAAAGATTTTTTAAAGAAATAATGGCCAAAAATTTCCAATTTTGATGAAAATTATATACCCAAGAAACATGAAGCTGCACCAAGGCACATCAAAAATCAAATAGCCTAAAATATGCTAACTTTTAAATGAATTTTAGATACATTTTGAATGTCTCCAGCAAAAACCACAATATATTTGTCCAGACCGATTCAAAGTCAGTCTTGTACCTGATTCCTATGATATTGACCCATAACATTTCTAAGAATAATTTGCAACCTTATGCAAAGTCAATTTTGCCTTTAAGTATGAGAGACATTTCAGAAGTTTTATAATGAATTCTTGCTTTATTTATTGATTTTATAAAGAGATGTTTCCTATTCTTATTATCATTATAAGGTTATGTAGCCTTATACTCCAAAGCATTGCTATAAAATATCAAATTAGGTCCCAGCAAGCAAGAGGCAGGGGCCTGAACCAGATGAATAAAGTGCTAACAAGCACTACCTCTATCCCTTAATTGGCTTTTATTCACTTTGATAAAATAGGGTATAAGATCAGTAAGAGAATCTTCCCACTTACAGGTAGGTCCTCACAAAATCATCATGAACTTAGTGGCAAGTTCAACTCTTCACAGTCCAAAGACATGAACACTGTGTGCATGGTGGGTCCTCACAAAGAGATGCTGACCAGCTGTAACTCTTTCTTCCATGAGAAACAAGTTAGAGGTTTAGGTTAGATCATAAAGAAAAACTTCCTGACATTGGAATGGATTACAAAACAAAAACAGTAGTATTTTCTTAAAGTTTTAAATTCAGGTTCTATTCTGACTAGTGATATGGATATAATCCTAGTAAGATCAGCCATACATTTAACCTGTCTTTTCTATAAGTCTGTGAACACTTAATTGGTCGAAATGATACTTAAACTTTTTAGTCTGAGCCACAAATTCCACCACCTCTCGAAACAGAAAAGCATGGAGCATGTCTATAGCCCCTCAAAATGTGGTAATATTCAGATAAACTTTTTGTGTCGAATTTTGCCTTCCTACTTTTATTTGTTCATCTTCTTGTTTAGTTCTGTGATTCTACTATCTTGCATGGAATTTTTGAATGTCCATACCTCAATTTATGTACTTTAATTTATTGTAGAGATCTTGGGTTGAAAGAACTTTTTAATTACTTTTTAAGGGTATTTGGGGAACTAGTTATTTAAAATAATTCTTTGAGTCAATGGCCATGGTACCCTGAACAAGTCCCATCCCATCTGATTTCAGAAGCTAAGTAAGGTTGGGCCTGGTTAGTACTTGGATGGGAGACCACATAGGAAGAGCAGGTGCTGTAGGCATAAAAAATTTAAAAATAAAAGATTGCAAGTTGACAAATTCCTTGCAATCTGTGAGGTCAACCAAGGGTTGCCTTGCCGCCCACCCCCCCCCCACCGCCACCAAAAAAATAAAATAATAACAATTCTTTGAATTAATTATTTTCAGAAATTTTTGTTCTAAATCTGATTTTTATATATCAAATTTGCTTAAAATAAAGTACACAAAACTAAATTGTTAATGAAACATATTTGCAGACCTCGGTGGAAGGGAATACCTTGCATTATTTACTGAGTACTATTTGTGGCCACTGGAAAATGTTAGTATCACAAAGATACACAGAGATAACAAGTCAGAGTTTAGAAAATGAGTAGAATCAACCTGGCCAAATAGATCATATTGGTCATACTGAGACCCACACGAAAACCGCATTCACAAAGACCTAGAGGAAATCAAATTGGCCTAAATAAATTATAATGGACTCTATAGTTTCCTTTCCTTACCCCTTTTTGAGATTTTTCAGGCCTGTTTTACACAATGAATTTGACATACTTTGGTAGTAAGCATTTTTATGGATTTGATTGGTCCTACTACGAATTTAAGTATGTCCTGCTAAAACACAGTGTTGAAACTAAGACAAGGGCAATACACATGAAAGAAGGTAAAAGATAAAACTCCCATGGCTAACTGCATGAGTTTTGAATCACCAGAAAGCAGAACTAAAACCTATGAGTTGAAGTTGCAGAAAGACATATTAGGCCTAATATAAGACTAAGTGTTCTAACAATCTGAGCTAAACAAAGATCAAAGATCTAGTGTCCTGTCACTCCAAGTCTGCAAACATCGACTGACAATTTGGCAAGGATTTTGTAGATTTGGATTCAAGTATTGTATAGGAGATTAGATTAGACAGCATTTAAAGACCTAATCTTTAGATCTTTCTTAACATTCAGGGGATGAGATTCTATGATTCTAAATGCTTTGGTGGCAATCCAAGGAACTCCTTTGCTAAATTTCTCCATAGAATGACTATAATACTTGTACTTTTATTGTATTTAGGAAATATTGGGCTGGCTGGAAGAAGACCTAGGGTAGTTCTGGTTCTATCACTAATTTGTTGGATGACTTCGAACAAATCATTTAATATTTCTTGGTTTTGCTTTTTCATCTAAAAGTGTGGCCTTGTCTCAAAAGTTCACTCCACAAAGACATGGCTTAAGAGTCCATTTCACTTTACAGGCTTTGATTCTCCAAGAATGTTCGTTCATCACCTTGCTAGAAAAATGTATTTAGAAAAATATAAATCCCTGACATTACAACAGAAGTGTTACTGATGTGGGAAATCCTACAGTCATAACTGACTTCTACCTGTTTGCCCCACTAATACCCATTCATAGTGGCCAATCACAAAAAAGGTCCAGGACTCCTCTAGTTATCAGTGACCTTCACACACCAGCTCAAACAATCAACTTGCAAATTGTATTGCCAAACAGTTTTACATTTCTGATAAGAGTCATATTTCCCCTATTCGAAAAAGAAAATAGATGAGCTCCACATTCAATTTTTAAAAATTGCCATTACACTATTTTAAAATATTAATTGTATCATTTACCGCTGCTTCTTAAATAAATATTGAGACAATATTACCAAGAGGCATGTTAAATGAATCACTGTCAGAAAGCACAGAAAAATAACTAAAACTAATTCTTACGGCAATACATCAAAATTGACTGTCTACCTGTTTTCATACACCTAACTCTAAGTTGCTAAATTCAGAAGCAATCTCTTTAAAATGAGAACACTGCTTAATGTTCTCTGGCTAGTGTCTACATTATAATATTCTTTTGTACTGCAATTAGAGATGGGCTTTTATAGATTTCTTCCCTTAACTTTTTTCATGCATTTGGTCCAAGAACTCTACTTCAAAAACAGATCAAAATAAAACAAATCTTATTTCTTGCTAGAGGATTGGCTGATTGTGAAATCTAGTTGCTGAATGTTTGAAATCATGATGGAAACATCAACATTTCTTGTTGTGCAATGCCCACTTCATGCTATTTTTACCTCCAAAAGCTGTTTTCTTAAGGGGATGAGACCACAATCAGACATTACCCAACTTTCCTATCTGCCGTTAAAAAACACGGAGGTAAGAAAAATGATCTAAGGATGACTAGATAACAAGAAAAGTCTACCCTCAGTAATGATTAGATATAGAAATGAATAAAAATAATAATGGCATATGCATGGTACTTTAAACATACAATGTATAAATGTCCATGATTTCACTTGATGTACTGATAACCTTATGAGGTGACATAAGGCATGAACTCCCGTTCATTGCTAGGAAAATGAGATAGCAGTCATTAGCTGGTCAAACAATGAGCTTGCTATGGGCTGAATTGTCCTTCCCTCTCCCTCCTCAATTCCTATGTTGAAGCCCTAATGTGAGTGTTTAGAGAAAGGGCTTATAAGGAGATAATTAAAGTTAAGTGAAGTCATAAGGGTGGGGCCCAGATATAATAGGATTAGTGTCCTTGTAAGAGAAAATGCATTCTCTCTGAGTGCACACAAAGAAGAGGTCATGTGAGCACACAGCAAGATGGCAGCTGCCCACATCCAGGAAGAAAGTCCTCAGCAGAACCCAACCATGCTGGCACTCAACCTTGGACTTCTAGCCTTCAGAACTGTGAGAAAATAAATGTTTGTTGTTTTTAAGCCACTCAGTCAATGGTATTTTCTTATGGCAGCCCAAGCTAATTAAGACAGAGCTAATAATCATGACACTTTTCCTAGAACCAGTCGCTTGAATCTTAGTTTTATGCTATACCAGCATAGTATAGTGGTCAGCATTGCAGAACTGAGTATAATTGCTTAAATTTCAAATTTCAAGTAATTTTTTCTGAACTTATAATTGTGGTTGCCTCAAAAGCTGCTGTCTCTTCATTTTCCACCAAGTAACAGAAGTATTGTTATCATAAAGATACCTCTCAGAAGGGAGAAATAAAAAGCATCATAATAAATATGTAACAAATTCTGTGGATCTCTCTCTAGCAATAAATGTTTGAACTGATTCCTTTGTTTAAAATTTCCACATGTTATTGGGCAATGATTTTTATTTCTTATGCTCAATGTTTCTTTCTATGAACAGAGCTAAGGTGTATCCCTATTCCTTACTCATTGGAACCTAACTGGTAAATTTTGTAAAGAATAACTAGGGAATGCTCCAATAACTAATGCTCCAATTAGCACAATTCTTCTCTCTCTCGAGATGAGCCTGTCCACAGAAAGCACAGATTTTTTGCTCTTCTATGTTACAAATCTTACCTAGGCAATCCTTCCATATAGAAAGCCCAGGACCTGGTCGGTAAGTGTACCTAACATCAGAATTTGTTAGAAAGCCCATTTAGCTCCCACACTAAGACAGCTTGCCTATATCAGTAATAAAGGTGGTATTTTGGTCAGTATTTACTTTAAAAAAAAATTTCTCTAATTATTCAGAAAAAAGAAAAGCAGGATATTATTTAATGCAGTCTTTTTGGAGACCACAAGCTTAACTGCAGGACAACCCTCTGTATTCTATTATCATTATTTGAGAGGCCAGGAGAAAACACGAACCTTAATGGAGGTAGAATTATCCTTGCAATGACTGCAGTAAATGTTTGTTGAAGGGGAAAAAAATGGAAAGAGAAGACATACCGTATATACCTAGTTTTAATGGAAAGCCTATTTCTGCCATATACATTAGAGAAATTGTTCAAGAACAGTTCATCCATGTGAAAATATTAGCACTGTAATTCTGCCAAGGTCAGTAAGACCTAGTGATTTGCTGAGATATCACCTTCATTTCACCAGGTAAATAAAAGCTCCTTTTTCAGTATGTCCTATCCAAGAAGGCACTCCATAGCAACAGTTAAATTATGAATACAGCACATATGTTCCATACCATATCATTTACAGCACAATTTAGCATAGACATAATGCTTTGTAACAAACTACAATACCATTCACAAAATGCATTTAAATAGCATAATTTAGTTCATTAAATTCAGTCATTTACAGTAAATCAAAATCATCATAGGAATTGAAGAGAGTACACAGTTGTTTGTTTGAATAGTTAAGCTAGGTAAGTCAATTTCTTTTTGAAGGTCAAGGACAGAGTTGTTTCCATTTTCTGTTATAAAAAAGATACAGCTTGTGTCAAAAGATAATTTAATATCACCCTTAAAATGATCCACTCTCTTTTTTTTCCTCCCCTTTCTCTCTCCTGGTTGCATATCATATCACTGCCACTCCTGAAATAGATCCAAATCCCCCCAAACATTTTACATTCTACTTAACTACAATGTGTCTACGGACTTTATGAAATCTCAAATGTACAATTTCTTCAAAAATTGTTATCAAAATAAAAAAATTGGTCCTGAAAGAAGTTCGAACACGAGATCACAGTATATACAATCATCTGTTTATGTCCATTTTTCATATCCTATTGTAAGCCCCTTGTGGGTAGGAGTCTAATCAAACATATTTAGATTGCTACAACCTAGTTCAGTGTTGGTTGATTATAAATTCCTTGAAAGCAAGGATTGGTTCTTTTATTTATTTATTGTTATTATTCATAGGCCCTACTATAATGCTTCACATATACTCAGTAAAATATCTGTTGATTTAAAAATCTTATCAGAGAAACTTACCTTGAGGTATATTTTATAAACAGGCAAATTCAGTATATTTCTTATTGTCTTAGTAAACCAATGCCTAGAAAACAAAAACGAAGTAAGGAAAGAAAGGGAGATTTCAGGATTTTAGCAAATTATTTGACCTGATATCATTGTTGTGTACTTTGCATAGAACTGTACCCCAGGTGGACAAAACCATGTCTTCACCTACACAAGCCTTTCTCTCAGCCTTCACCTGAAATGCTTTCATGACAAACTTAGCAATAACCAACAGCACAAGGATTTAAGCTCTAGTAAAGCTGCTTTAAAGTCATGCAACCTAGAAGCGTTCGTATGCTCAGCATTCATCCAGACATTTGGTAGCCTTATGTATGCCTTGCACTAAGCCCGGCGTTGACCTCTGAGGATATAGATTCAAGTAAGACCCGAACTCTGTCCTCAAGCTGCTTAGAATCTAGCAGGGCACACCATCAACAATGCAGTGCCTAGGGTAAACGCAAAGTGCTCAAAGAACACACTGTCTTATAATAAAATACCAATTCCCCATATTCAGCACTACCCACCCCACTGGAAGAACTGATTTTCATTCTCAGCACATTTTGTGAGGGTCAATGACGCATTGGAGGAAAACTACACGGAGAGCTGCCAGGTGGAAGGGTTGCCTTCTCACATTTCCTCCCCTCAGGTTCTCTTTTTCCTTCCTTAAAGAAGGAGAGTGGAAGGAATGTTGGAAGATTACGGGGAAAATTATTTTTAATTGGGAGTAACTGTTCTTGAAAGTATCTGAGTATTGCTGCTTTGAGGAACAGTTCCACAAGCCGAGCCCAAGCAGACTCCATTAAAGCCCTCTGTAACCTGGCTTCGGTCTTGTTTCTCTTTGTAACAGAGACTGCTAATTTCCTCCAATATCCGTTTCCAACCTCTTCTATTAATATACAGATTTTCGCTAGAAACAAGTCCACCTAGAAAGAAGATTATGTTTCCCAGTTTCCCCTGAAGTTAGATGTGGCCATGTAACTAAATTCAACGGGATGCAAGTGGAAATGTCAGGTGGCAACTTCTGGGAATCTTAAGAAACAAAGGATCATCTTGCTGATTGGGACATGAATGTCATGACTGAAGTTCCACCTGAACTATAACACAAGGGCCACACCCTAGGGAAGGCAAAGCAGAAAGCTAGAAGGAACTGGGTCTCTAAGACTTTGTGGAACAGGACCACCATACCAGTCCTGGATTGTCTACCTCTAGATTTTTAGCCGAAAAAGAAATTATTTTCTATCTTATTTCAGCCACTATTTAGAGACCCTGTTATTTGCAACCTCCCTTTCCCCTAGATCCTCTCCTAGTGACCTGAAATGAGCCAGGCACTGTGCTAAGTCTCCAAATACATCGTCACTTAATCCTCACAGATACCCTGTTAGGTAGCTACTACCATGAGCTCCATTTTACAGATGAAGAAACTGAGACTTAGAAAGATTAATTTACTTGCTAACAAAGCGAAGCCAGGTTTTTAAGCCCAGGCAGTTTGTCCCGTGTCTATGCTATTAATCTCTATGCTAAATTACCTGCCTTAGACTGAGCTACTTTCCCTGTTTTCCCTCACATTATCCCCTTGGCACCTAAAACAACTTTCTGCCTTTCTGTTGTCCTTTCCTATCTAGATGCCACCTTCTGAACAAAGGCCCTGGTGCAGAGTAGAAATGAGTCCGCTATACCTTGCATAAGCCTCTATTACGCCATTTCAGATATCCTGCTTTGCAATCTCAGTTGTGTCATAGGCCAGTTTTCCTCAATATATTTTAAGTTCCTTGAGGACAAAAAAAAAAATGTTTTATTGTCCTTGTGTTTCCCATAGTACCTAACAGTAAAATTCAATAAATGTTATTCATTTGCTACAAAAAAAAAAAAAAATCTCACTGAAAGATACGAGTTTTTGACTACCTTATAAATGGAAGACACTGTCCAATAGGACTTTCTACAGTGATGGAAACATTCAATATCTAAGCTAATACAGTAGACACAGGCACTTGTGGCTATGGGGCACTTGAAATATGACTAGTACAACTGAGGAAATGAAATCTTCATTTCATTTCATTTTAATTAATTTAAACAGCCACAGGCAGATAATAGCAACAATATTGGATGCTACAGCTCTGAAGTCTCTATGCTGAAGTTTTAGAAAACAGCTCCAGCATGCTTTGTATAAAATAGGTGCTCCAAATGTTTGCTGTAGTACTTTGAATTGGATTGAGGTGAATATCAACCTTAGTAGACATAATTTATGTAGATTAAAAAAAAAACAGACTGAGGAAGAGAAACTTCAAGAAATTCAGGGACAACATGGAAAAACATGAAACGACAAACCAATAAAACCCCACCCAAATCAGCATTTGCTGCAGAAAAGAACCCTCAATTCATTTTGTCCTTGCTCAAGCAGCATCAGGAAGAGGTATGTCAAGATGGGCAAGTATATGACATATAAACCGAGTTTTTAAAAGGCTGAGCTAACGACCATTTACAAAACCTCCAGAGCACACCGAGGTTTCTCGCACTGTCCTTAAAGAAACTGTCTATAAAAAGTTGGGATGGGTCTCACTAGACTGGAAAGAATAAGTCCAGATCACTCAATTTAAAAACCATTCATCACAAAATCCATTTTTTTTTATTCAGTGGGGAAACGACAGAAACTCACTCTTGGTTACGGCAAGTCAGAGCAAAAATTCTTTCCAGTTAAACTGTCAGGTCAAAATCTCAATTTTGGGCCCCTTTGGAATTTTTCACTCTTGTTTTTACCCTACAGAGATGGAGCACTAAGGAATGCAGTTAGGGACCCATGCTGTTAGATGAGCTCCTCTCAGCCTGGTCACTCTGGATGTGACCTTTCACCAGGTTCCTGGCATAAGGCAGTGTATCATCTCCTGGGGCAAAGCCAGAATGTAGATGAAAAGCCACATGCGGAGGATGACGCAAGGGAAACAATCATGACTCTCATACTGAGAGCCAGAAAGAAATCTGAGGTCTTACAGTTCCTAAGCCTGTCCCACTAGGCTGGGCATGTTACTTGGCATAATACCTTCCTCCACATTTTATTTCTCAGGATTTCCAGCCACTGAAGAGTAAGCATACTAGCAAACATGTTTGGGTGTACCTCTCCACACTACCCAGGAAGGAGTCCCGTATGGCACTGTCCTGGGTTCCCATAATAACTTAAAGGGACACTTTCATGATGTTCAGAGCCCTGAATGTCCTACAGATGAAGGAGATGTCCTCAAATTCCTTGCAGCAGGAAACCACTTAGGTGACACCAATCTTGACTTCCAAGTGAATGGAACAGAACATCGACAAAAGGAAAAGTGATGGTGTCCAGAGCATAAACCTGAAGGGGACCTGGGAGAAGCTTCTGCTGGTAGCTTGTGCCTTTGTTAGCACTGAAAACCTGGCTGATGTCAGCGTCATATCCTCCAGGAATACTAGCCAGTGAACTGTGCTGAAGTTTGCTGCTGCCACTGGAGCCACTCCTATTGCTGACACTTCACTCCCAGAACCTGCACTAACCAGATCCAGACAGCCTTCTGGGAGCCCCGTCTTCTAGTGTTTACTGATCCCAGTAGTGAACACAGAGGCATCTTCTGTTAATGTGCCTACTGGCACCTTGTGTGATGCAGACTCTCCTCTGTGCTATGTGGACGTTGCCATCCCATGCAGCAAAGGAGCTCGTTCAGTGAGTCTCACGTGGTAGACGCTGGTCCAGGAAGTTCTGTGTATCCATGGTACCGTCCCTCGTGAACACCCATGGGAAATCATGCCTGAGCTCTACTTCTACAAGGATCCTTGGTCACTGATGAAAGGCTATGACCAAGGGTGAGTGGACTGCTCCAGCTCCCAAGTCTACTGCTACTCATCCTGAGGACGCGGACTGGCCTGAAGACGTGCAGGCGCCCTCAGTGCTTGAGCAGTTCCCTCCTGAGGGCTGCAGCACTCAGTCTGCCAATGGAGCCTGGTCAGCAGCTCCCACTGCTCAGGCCACTGAATGGGTAGGAGCAACACTGAGTGGTCTTAAGTTGTTCTCCAACTTAAACAGAAAACAGAAATAGGGCGGGTGAAAAATAAATATCAATTCCTTAAAAAAAAAAAGACTTTGGCTGTAAAGTGTTTGTACTGTTCAACTCAAGAGCCCATTTAATTCAACAAATATTTTTTTTTAGTTGCTACTATGTGATGGCAGCACTCATTGCTGAGAGCACAAACGGGAATACAATGACACAAACAGCAAATACTGGGATGTTCTGAACAGCGTCTCATGGAGAACAAATATTTTTAAAGTCACTGCCATGCTGTATGTATGCTATTTCAGTTAAGCCTAAAGCGCCTCTGTGAGATTGGTGTTATATTTCTGGTTTTTCAACTGAAAAGGTGAAAACTTGAAGTGGCACGGCTAAAACACAAACTTGGCTCCAGGGTATAAGCTGATCAGCTCTACAGATTAAAGCAAGAAACAGGCTGGGATGGAGGAAAAGGGGCCAAAGAGAACACATTTTCTAACAATGGTCATTTTAAGAAGTCCTGATTTAGGGCAAACATTCCTATGCGCTGATGAATGTACAGAATCTCTGTTATCTTCTCAGGGATTTTTGTTTTGTAAAACAAGGGAGGGGAAAAGCAGAAAGATCCTTGGGTAGAAAAATCAAATTCTGTGGATGGGCAATCAGAGCCCACAATGCAAAGTGACTGCTTTTTGTCTAATAAAATAAACATCCATGAGACCTCAGGCGAGTCATTTAATCTCTGGAGCCTCAGTTTCTCCATCATTTGCAGTATCTCTTCAAAGAAGGCATTGTTGTAGACTTAGGGTTCCCAAATTGTATTTAGTAAAATTCTTGGGGTAGGGTGGGGGGAAGTTCCACTGGTACCTGTGTTTGGAAAACCTTGCATTCTCTATTCACCATCTTGGAGAGTCGAGGCACACACGGAAAGGGCATTTTCTCTTTTTGAGCACCCAGCATCTATTCATCCTATTTCCAGCAACTTCCTCTGTATTCATTTGGGAACTCACCCTTCTCTCCCAGTCCATGTAGATCCAGTGGGATTGACTCCCACCCACCTCCCCCACCCCCAGCGCTAAGTTTGACACGTGATACAGGAAGCAAAAGTAGGATACCCTCCCAGATATTAGTGGTTGATTGTGGGGGAAAGGAAGCATACGACCTAATTAGAGTCAGAGTGAAGCTCAGGACTTTTGCTGAGAATTCTGGGATAAAGTTGCTTATTCTTTTCCACTCAATTCATACCTGGGAAGAATGCAGCCCTAGAAGCTACTGGCAGCCTTTCCATCTACAAGGAGAGCTTGTCCAAGAATAAAGCCACACAATGGAAGGCAGAGTCAAAGAACAGAGCTATGACAAGTTCTAGTAATATCATTTTAGGCTTTGAAACTTAAAAAAATCTGATATTAATATTCTGCAGAGGGGTATAATAAAAAACTCTTTAGGAAACACTAGCCTAGGTGATGACTGGCATTCTTGCCTGATCTTGAGTTCCATGACCCTCAGGCAAAAGGATCTTCAACACTAACTGACACCCTGAAAGGCGAAACACAGAGGTTAATTTGGACAGCTGCAAAAGCACACTAAACAGCTTTATAGACCAAATCCATGTCCTGTATACTTCTCACCAAAGGAGCGAATTCAGAGTGACCTGAAGATATTTACTCCACCCTGAATAAGAAATGGTGGGGTTTATTCAGGAATAAAAGTTGAAGTACAGAATCCAAGTATCTTCTTTCTAATATTCCTATATTTTTGTCTTTTTTAAAAATCAAGATTCAAACAAGATTTTTTTCTAAATGATATTAAGTGCATCAGTCAGTGTCAATAAAGTTATAATCTTACTCTCTTAAGCAAAATTTTTCCTAAAAAAAAAATGTTCTTTAAAAATAGAACTACCACTTTCAAGGGTAACATTCAACCAGCCATCTGAGGCCTAGAACTATGGCAGCTTGTCCGTAACCTCACGGAGAAGGCCCCAGCACTGGTAAACATTGCTATGACTTCCTAGAAGACTCAATTGGACACATTTTGGCACTATGTCAAGGTTGAGCTGGTTCCTCCAACTCCTGCTGAGATCCTTACAGCTATTCAGAGCTTGAAAAAAATAGTCAATAGCATGCAAACTGGTAGCTTCAAACAGCTCACGGTTTAGGAAGCTCTGCTGAATGGTTTGGTGGCCACCGAGGTGTGGATGTGGTTTTATGTTGTGAGATCATAGGGAAGCATGGCATCATTGGCTATTATATTTGAAGGCCTATCTTTAACATCTGTTTCTTTTTGGTTTATTATTTGCATGTTCTTGAACCATGTGTGATCAAACTGGTATTTGAATAAAATAAGATATGTCACACACACACACACACACACACACACACACACAAATAGAACTACCTTATGATCCAGCAATTCCACTTCCAGGTATTTATCCAAAGAAAACCAAAATACTAATTTGAAAATATGCACTCTTATGCAGTGATATTTACAAGAGCCAAAATATAAAAGAAACCTAAGTGTCCATCTGTAGATGATTGGATAAAGAGGTGGTACATATACACAACAGAATATTACTTAGCCATAAAAAAGTGAAATCTTACCATTTGTCTTAGAAGATATTATGCTAAGTGAAATAACTCAGAGAAAGATAAATATCATGTGATCTCACTTGTATATGGAACCTAAAGAACCAAATAAACAATCAAAATAAAAACAGACTCATGGATACAGAGAACAAACTGGTGATTGCCAGATAGGAGGGGGTTAGTGAACCGGGTGAAAAAGGGATTAAAAAGTACAGATTGGTAGTTACAAAATAGTCATGGTGATGTGAAGGACAGCACAGGGAATACAGTCAACAATATTGTAATAACCATGTATAGTGTCAGGTGGGTACTAGACTAATTGGAGAGATCACTTCATAAATTATATAAAATCTAACCACTATGCTGTACACCTGAAACTAATATAAAATAGTATTGAGTGTCAACTCTAATTGAAAAATAAAAACTCTCTAAAAACATAAACAAAACAAACAAACAAACAAACAATAAATTTCTTGGCCAGATCACATGAATTACTTTCTTAATATTAACTTAGTCTGAAAATAGTATGACATTTGGTACTATCGGGCCTCACCTACTTCATGATTCATTAGACAGCTACTAAGTTTTGGGCATAGCAGCACAGAGCTTGGAGAAAATAAACAGATCTTAGAGATCTGGAGATATTTAAATGTATTAAAATCTTTGAAACATATAAAACATATTATATAAAACACTGAAGTAATAATCCATAGCACTGATTCTGCATGTCTTCAAGCATCTAATTTCTATTACTTGGTAAAACAGTGGCAGAGAGGATAAGAGGTGACTTTTGGAATCAGGGAGATCTAAATATAAATCTCTACTATTGAGCAGCTATCTAACCTGGACAATTAAGTTCTCTGGAATTCTTTTAACTCCTCTGTAAAGGAAAAGGATAATAATGCCTCTTGAGAACAGTCATGAGGCTTGAGATCATGCATGTATCTAGTTCAATACTTGCACATAAAAAGTGGTCAGAAAAAGAGCATTATTAATATTACTTAAAATTTTTAGTGTATTAGAGCTAAGAGAAACAAATGTAGATCCAATAGTGACCAAAAAAACCCAACTCAAATAATATAGAGCAAAAAGTGAAATTTATTAGCTCACACAACTGAAAATCCAGTAGATTTTTCTGGCTTCATCTAAAGTTGATCTAGAACACTATCTACCTTTATTTCTCAGCTTTACTCTCTTTCATACTCTTATGCCACAAAGACAAGATGCCATTCAGCAACTCCATGCCTGCATCCTCCCAGGTTTTAGCCCAGCAAAAAAGAGAGTGGCTCTTCCTGTGGCACCCATATGAGTTTTGGGCATCGGAACGACTTGTCATGGGCCCACCCA
Organism: Eonycteris spelaea; assembly: GCA_003508835.1. Classification (NCBI taxonomy): domain Eukaryota; kingdom Metazoa; phylum Chordata; class Mammalia; order Chiroptera; family Pteropodidae; genus Eonycteris; species Eonycteris spelaea. The sequence goes on from PUFA01000016.1 coordinate 11,151,422, forward strand.
CAAGTCAACAATGTTACTAGAATGGTAACTATAAGAGGTGATGGATGTGATGTATTAATTAATTTGATTGTGGTAATCATTTCATAATGTATGTATATATCAAATTATCACATGTACTTTAAATACATATGTTTATTTGTCAATTATACCTCAATAAAACTGGGAAAATAATAAAGGCATTAAAAACGTTATTAAGAGTATTCGATACTCAGATTGGCCAGGACTAAGCACCTGTTCTATTTTTGGTGGAGCCCACCAACTACATGGGAAAGAGATGGTTTTGCAAAGGACTTGTGGGTAGTTTCCAGAAATAATGAGAAGCAGAAAAATAAATATCTATTAGAAGATAAAATAAAATAAATTTTAAACAACTAATAACAAAACACCAAATAAGAAAACAGACATCCTCATACATTATTTTGAGTGGTCAGTTTGGCAATATCTACCTAAAATTTAAATGTACATTCTTTTTGCCAAATTTCACTTTAAGAAATTTATTCCACAGGTAAAACACATCAGTGTGCAAAGATGTTATTTAAGGATGATAATTTAAGTATTGATCATAACAGCAAACATTGTCCATTAATACACAAGTTGTTAAAGTACGATATAGGTAAGAATATTGCAAGATATTTTTAATGGTGTAGCTCTGTATGCTCTGATATGGAAGGAAGTCTATGATATGTTGTAAAGAGAATGAAGCAAATAGCAAAAAAAAAGTAACTATGGTCTTGCTTGTGTAATACATAAAAAATATTGGAAGAATATCCAAAAAAATGTATAACACTGTTTATCATTGGAAAAGAAGTACTAGGGAGTTAGGAATGGCAGGAAAAAGACATTTACTTTTCAATTTATATCCTATGATGTTTGTTTACCTGTGAATGTGTGATTTTTATTACTTCAAAAAATTAGTCTAAAAAACACCTGTTCATTTGAGTATCTATTAATATGACTCACGATAAGCATCACTGGCTCTAAAGAGAGAAAAATACTTTGTTTATTTGTGCTAAAGAAATGTATTAAATTACTAAAACACAAGTAAATGGAATTTCACCATAAGACTCTACGTAATTCCAAAAAGTATGTCAATCTTCCTGTTAAGAAGAAATAGACTATTTCCGTGTTAATCTAGCAAATCACCTGGGCTACTGAATCAACTTGGTTCATTTATTTACTTTGTTTATCGGTCAGACCAGCCCATCACAGGATTTTGCCACTACAAATTGGCCCCTGGACTGACTTGTTCAGGCAGGCAGCGCCTCCATCAAACCAATAATGAATCAGGCAGCCCTCCTCCATATGTCGACGACCATTCATTAGAGCGACGCATATGGCTCTTACCTACATGTGCTAGCCTTTTGCTTTTATTCATGGTTCAACAAATTTATGAACCTTAGATCCAGTGGAACAGAGAAAAATTAGTCAGAAGATGTTATAATTGGGCTGACAGTTTAAAATTAGAAAAGAAAAATGGAAAGATGTTGCCATTAACAGTAGAATTCATGACATAGCAAACATCTGTTGATTGCTTTCAATGTGCAAGGCACAAGGCTAGATTCTAGAAACATGAAAAGATACATATGACATTGTTTATTCCCACAGTCTTACTTTTTGTTTGAGAAGATAGCACATATATTAAGAAGAATAAGTGATAGTATTAGGTTATCACTGGCAAGTGTTATATATTTCTATGAAGATTCCCATTTAAGATGTAAAAAGCATCTAAGGAGTCATGAGTAAGTGACATATATCATACTGCATGTATTATATATACTGTAAAATGATCATTAGAGGATCATTATGAACTAAATGTGTCCCCCCCAAAATTCATATGTTGAAATCCCAACCCCCAATATTATGGTATTAGGAAGCGAGGCTTTTGAGTAGTAATAAGGTTATGCGGGTGGACACTTTGTGATTAGAATTCATGTCCTCATAAGAAGAGACACAAGAGCTTGTTCCAGCAATCTGCTCTTTCCTCCATGTGAGGTGCAATGAGAAGTTGGCAGTCTGCAACTCAGAAGAGAGTCCTCACCAGAACTGACAATGCTGGCACCCTGATCTTAGACTTCCAGCCTCCAGAACTGTGAGAAATAAATTTCTGTTGTTTATAAACTACCCAGTCTATGGTATTTTGTTATAGCAGCCCAAACTCACTGAGACAAGTATATACAGAAGTTAAACATGCCACTTTCTAAAATAAGAAATGAAGATTACCAAACTGAATTAACAATGCTTTGATAATTTAGGTATTCAGAATGTAATTTCCATATGATTAGTTTAACAATATACATAAGAAGTACAAAAGCAAAACACTAATTTAGAGGAGACTCTTGAACTGTCACTGCAAATGATAGGAGAATCATAATAATCATAATAGCTAAGATTTACCTAGTACTATGTGTCAGATTATATATATAATATGTGTATATAAATAGTATACGTATACATATATACACAAATATATATATAGTACCTAGCACATATATAAATTATAAGTTTTATATATAAATATATATTTCATCCTCACAACAATTTTGTGATGCAGGTAATTTATGTTTCTCACTTTATGATGAGAAAATAGGCACTGAGAAGTTAAGTAATTTGCCCACGGCAAGTGTCTGGGCCACTTCAAAACTAGGCAGTCTGACTCCAAAGTCCCTGCCCGAAACCACTATAGTGAATGCATGATATGTATTTTTTAAATTACCACCTTGTTCATATTTTTAAGGAGAAAATATATGGCAAAGAATAGTAAAGATATGATTTCTTCCTCTATTCTGGGATTCTGTACTTTCCTTGTACCCTCAAACTAAGCCTTACACATAATAATAGGTGGTCAATAAATACCTGTCCTTGGTTGAGCACTAGGACTAGGAAATGGTATTAGTGACTCATATTCTCCACTTGTCTTCACAACCCCTGACCGCATTGCTTTTCCCTAGTGTTCTAGTGCAGAGGGTGGCTCTCTTCCCAGAATTCCAAGCAAGAAACAGAAAGAATGTCTGAGGTAGAAAGTACATAATAGAGCAGAGCACTGGTCTGGGAATCAGCCCTAACACCATTCATTTACACAACCTTGAATAAGTTGGCTCTCTTCTCTTGGAGATGAATGTTCATATTTGTCAAATGAACAAGTTGGATTAGATGAGTGATCTCAAACTGTGCTCAGAAGGAAGGAAGAAGGGGAAGCATATGAACAGGTATGACCTCTTTGGCTTCAAGGAGAATAGCTCCCTGTAAGCCTGCTTTACATAGAAAATATATAAGATTTTGTTTGAATTAAGGAACTTGAGGCTCTACAAAATTTGAAGACCACTGGATTCGATCAAATTCTTGAAAATTGTCTCATTTCAAATATTCTACCCCTCTTGACTGCACAGGCACACTCCAATACATCAGACTATTTGTCTGTTCTGACCTGTTCAAGAGATATTTTAACTGAATCTTAGAATTCCTTCCATCATTACAATTCTAGATCTATCCTTTCAAGAAAAGAAATTGATTTTTTCCCCCCTCCACTCACATTTATCAGTCCATTTTTAGGAAAGCTCTTCTTGCCACAACCTTAAATAAGTAAATAGGATAACTGTGGTAATTGCCTGACCTGCAAAGTGTATAGAACTTCAAGGTTAATGCTCTTGGCACAAGATTTTCGCTACAAACAGCAGAATTCCTCTAACCCTTTGCTGAGGCATCGGTTCAATAATAAGAGAAAATCATGCTGTGTATTGAATTACTCAAAAGAGAATTATCGGAAAGTCCCCTGATAGTCTAACTATGGCTAAGCTATATTCCAAGAAAGAACTGGTCTTAAAGAACTTAAGAAAAGGCCTTCACCAGAGATATAGTAGAGAAGAGCCAAATATTTATCAACATAGCAACTTACACATCCAAGAATTGGTACAATCCTACCCCAAATGTTGTGCTAATTCCTTTTTCATTTCATAATTCTGTACTTCCTTCCACATGAATGAAAAGAATTGTTACTATTATGCGTATCCATTCTTTAAAATCCCTTTCGTCAGTTTTCATATATCATTTAGGGACTTTAAATCTAAATTTTATTGAAGATATATTACATATGGTTTAATATTTCAGTTCAGCAATGGTCATCAGCAATGAGCATTATCCAAGAATGAGATTAATAAATATTCTAGTAAACACAGTGATCCAAATAGCAAAGAAAATATCCTGGGCATTGAGCCCAGATTCCCCACCCTCTCTTATGGTGTGGCTCATCTCTCTCAGATAAACTAGGCAACCAACAAATCTTTCATCATTATTAGTGAATACGTAAATGTGCAATAAATGATCAAACTCGTCCACTAGACCTTCTATTAAATTTTTAAGTAGAAAAAATTGCACAAAATCAAATTGCCCCATAAAAGGGTATTTTTAAAACCAAGGAGAAATACAGCGGTTGGAAATAAAAGGTAATTCTGCATGGTAATCAGTAGTTTTCCTCTAACTTGACTATACCATTCCTCCACCGACAAACTGAGAGATGGTGTTAGTCTATAATTATAAACCTATCTTTGTTATGTCATGAAGCTTTAATGTATTTCAACATTGTCTATTACAGTGAATATAAATCTCAGCTCCACAGAAAACAAGAAATTCAAAGCAAATTCATGGTCTCGGTCCTACAAAGATTACTGGTTTTACACTCACCAGTTAAGACTCATGATACTCCAACCTTGAATCTTAGCTTTAGATCTGAACTTCTTGGTTTTTGTGATCTTAATCTATTTTAATGGTGAGGTGGAGGGAGGAGCTGCAGGCAGAATATTTACAAAGGGTCTCATTCATCAAACATTCATGGTTACTTCTTTCCTTGTCTCAGCTCCCAGCAACAGCTACTTGGTGACAGAACAGATGCATCTAGCCCAATCAAAAAATGACCTAGGTACAACTATTTCTTGTCATCACGAACCTGCATTTCTGAGACACAACATACCTTAAAATTTCTCAAAGCACGTCTCAGAAAAGAGATCAGATTTGTTGTTGGGGGAGGAGGATTGGATGAAGGTGGTCAATAAATACAAACCCAATTATAAGATAAATAAGTACGAGACATAATATACAATATTATGACTACAGTTAACACCACTGTATGGTATATACGATAGAGAGTAAATCCTAAAAGTTCCCATCACAAGGATAATAAATTTTTTCTTTTTCTTTTTTCTTTTTGAGATGATTGGCACCAAAAGCAAAAGCAACAAAAGCAAAAATAAACAAGTGGTTATTCTCCTCAAACTCTTCCAAAAAAATCGAAGAGGAGGCAATACTTCCTAATGCATTTTTGAGGCCAATATTACTTTGATACCAAAATCTAGTAAACATAACACACAAAAAAGGAAATTTCAGACCAATATCTCTCATGAACACAGATACAAAAATCCTAAATAAGATACTAGTGAACCGAATACAGCAACATATTACAATGATTATACACCTGATCAAGTGGGCTTCATACCAGAGGCACAGGAATGGTTCAACATATACAAATCAATTAATGTGATACACCACATAAATAAATTAAAAACTAAAAATCATATGATCATATCAATAGATGCAGAAAAAGTCTTCAACAAGAAACAGCATCCTTATATGATCAAAACACTCAACAAAATCAGTATAGGAGAGCACCTTAACATAATAAAGGCCATATATGACAACCCTCAGCCAACATTATACTTAATGGTGAAAAACTAAAAACCTTCCCTCTAAGATCAGGAACAAGGCAAGGCTGTCCACTATCACACTGTTATTCAATATAACATTGGAGTCCTAGCGAGTGCAATCAGACAAGAGAAAGATATAAAAGGCATCCAAATAGGAAACGAAGAAGTCAAACTGTCACTATTTGGATGACATGATTCTCTATATAGAAAACCCTAAAGACTCCACAAGAACACTACTAGAAACAATAACAATAAGCAAATACAGTAAAGTCTCTGGATACAAAATCAACATTCAAAAATCCATAGCATTCCTATACTCTAATAATGAAGTGTCAGAAAAAGAAGTGGAAAAAATAATTCCTTTTGCAATTGCAACAAAAAATAAAATAAATACCTAGGAATAAATTTAACGAAACAAATGAAGGACCTATAATGAAAACTATAAGACCCTATTAAAAGAAATAGAAGAAGATAAAGAAATGGAAAGATATTTCCATCTTGGATTGGAAGAATCAACATAGTTAAAATGACCTTATTATCTAAAGCATTATACAGATTTAATGCAATCCCCATCAAAATCCCATTGGCATTTTTTAAAAAAATAGAACAAAAAATTATCGGATTTGTATAGAAGCACAAAAGACCCCAAACTGCCAAGCCATCTTGAGAAAAAAGAATGAGGCTGGAGCATCACTCTGCCTGACTTCAAATTATACTATATAGCAACAGTAATCAAACAGCATAGTATTGCAGAAAAAACAGACACATGGACCAGTGGAACAGAATCGAGAGTCCAGAAATAAATCCATATTTATATGGGCAAAAAAAGCCAAAAACGTACAGTGGAGAAAAGAAAGCCTTTTCAATAAGTGGTGCTGGGAAAACTGGAAAGAATGAAACTAGACTGTTGTCTATCACCACACACCAAAATTAACTCAAAATAGATTAAGGACCTAATTATAAGACCTAAAACAATAAAGTGCATAGAAGAAAAACATAGGAACTAAACTCAGGACCTTGGACTTAAAGAGGATTTTGAATTTGACCTCAAAGGCAAGGGAAATAAAAGCTAAGATAAATAAATGAAGGGACTACATCAAACTAAAAAGTTTCTGCTCAGCAAAAGAAATCAAACGAAGGTAAAGAGACAATCGATCATCTGAATGGGAAAATATATCTGCAAGCAACACCTCTGATAAGGGCTTAATAACCAAAATATACAAAGAACTCATACAACACAATAACAACAGAAAAACAAATGATCCAATCAAAAAATGGGCAGAGGACCTGAACAGACACTTCTTCCCTAGATGACATACAAATGGCCAACAAATAAATGAAAAGATGTCGGCATCTCTAACTATTAGGGAAATGCAAATCAAAACCATAATGAGATACCATCTCACACACCTGTTAGAATGGCTACCTCCAATAGGACAAGTAATAACAAATGTTGGAAAGAATGCGGAAAAAAAGAACCCTCATACACTGCTGGTGGAACTGCAAATTGTACAGCCACTATGGAAAACAGACAGAAGTTCCTCAAAAACTAAGAATTGATCTACCATATGATCCAGCAATCCCTCTACTGGTTATTTACCCACAAAGACTTGAAACCCATATCCAAAAATATTTGCACACTGTTCATAGCAGCATTATTCACAATGGCCAGGACATGGAAGCAACCAAAGTGTCCTATGATAGATGATTGCTAAAGAAGCTGTGGTACATATATCAATGGATATTACTCAGCCATAAGAAAGATGAAATACTGCCATTTGTGAAACATGGATGGGCCTCGACATATCATGCTAAGCGAAATAAGCCAGACAGAAAAAGTTGAAAATCACATGATATCACTTATATGTGGAATATAAACCTAAAAGTGACAAATGAGGCAGGACAAACAGAGATTCATGGACATGGAATATAGGCTAGTGGTTACCAGAGGACTATAGTCTAGTGGTTACTAGTGGGTGAGGAGGAGAGAGGAGTAGACAGAGTAAAGGGAGTCAAAATATAGGTTTAGGAGGAGGGTGAAATGGGTAAAGGGATCAAATATATGGTAGCTGAAGGAAACTGGACTTTGGGTGGTAAACTCACATAGACTACACAGATATCAAGTGATAATGTCACCTGAAAATATATAATTGTATTAACTAATGTTACCCCCAATAAAACTTAATTAAAAATTTAAAAAATAAAATAAAATGTAAAAAAAATAAATAAAAATAAATAAACAGGTGGACTATATAAAATAAACTTCTGCATAGCAAAGGAAACCATCGGCAAAATAAAAAGGCCCCTACTGAATGGGAGAAAACATTTGCTATTGCATATATCTAATAAGGGTTAATATATGAGACAATGATGTAAAAACTTCTGGTGATAATCATTTCATGATACACATATAAGTCAAATGATTATGCTGTCACTTAAACTTATACTTGCTGTATGTCAAGTATATCTCAATAAACTGGTGGGGACCAAGGGGAAAGCACCCTGTTGCTTCAATGGTGGCTGTTAATAAAGTAAAATCTTGAAGCTAGAGCAGATGACAAAAGGAACAGAAAGTAAAATAGCAGCAGCATTGCAACTACACAGCCTTAATAGATTTCAAAGCACAATCAAATACATAATATAATTTTATCTTTCCAGTGAATTTGTAAGGCGGTTATGGTCTAAAGTTACCCATCTTTTGTGAACTTTAGAATTCTCACTTTTAAAATGGGAATGGTATTTCACAGTGTTGTGAGGCTAGAACAAACAATATGTAAACTTGGTAGAGAGTTCTCTAACTCACCAATAAGTGGTAGCCAGGTTTTTAATTTTATTATTCCTAGAATAGAGGAAACATCACTTAGAGAAAGTAACCAGCCCAAGAGTATTCAATGAATAAACTTTATTGATACCTACATACAGCTGTGAATATAAAAATGTGTAAGAGTCCATCTCTGCTTCTATCTAGAAACTCAGTTTCATCCTTAGGAAGAACAAATTCTAGAACCAAATACTCCTTTTTACTCCATTCTGATGCAAATCTAAAAAGGAAAAGGTAAACTGAACCCACGTCAACTATTTCTTAGATGAAGAACCTTCATACTGTGCTTTAGATTTTTTTTCACTGTAGTTAAGGGGACTCTAACCCAATTCCCTCCTCAACCTGCATTGCCTCAAAATCACGAATCTTCAACAGTGGGACTTTCCTCTTTTGAATGGAGAATTCCTTGCTTTTTGTAATGCAGTACAGTTGACTAAAAACACTTGCACCCATGCTAACTAATCTAATTTACCAAGAGACTTAATCTTCTCTAAATCTTGTGAGGTATGAACTACTAAAATCATTTTAGAGAGAAGGAAATTGAGACATAGCTATAAGTGTCATAATCCAGACTAGAACTAGATCAATAGCTTCATATTAGTTTAATTACTAGCTCAAAGCTTACCCACTGAACTACACTGAACCTATACTAAAATATTTTTGTACTCTTACCTAGATGTCCTATTTTCTCTAAGTCTCTGTGACATACTCTAAATCTCCTAGGGTCTAATACCGAACCTTGTATTTGAGAGATTCCCTTAGGTAATATATTTTTCAATAACCCATGCAACATAATATAATATCACCTTTTCAAGTATGACTATGACTTTTACATAGACTAGATCCATAAAGAGAGATGGAGAATGATACTTTGCATTTGTTTAGTAGTCTTCCAAAGTGCTCACATATATTTTCAGACAGGTAGAATGGAATTTGAATTTAAGAGTAGAAAGGTTCTTAGAGATTCTCAAATCCACCGTTTCTTAACCTTTTTTGGGTCACTTGCCCATTTGAGAATCTGACAAAAACTATAGACCTCATACGCAGAAAGATGTACATATGAACACATAAACACAAATTTGCATAGTCTCAAAGGGATTCTTGGATCACCTCAGATTAAGAATACTCTAATTTGCAACTCCCATTTTACAGATGAAGAAGCTACTATTTCTCATGACACCATCTCTAGTGGAAAGCAGAGTACGGATTATTACCCACATTTTCCAGATCTGGAAACTAAGGTCCAGAAAGATTTCAAGACTTGTCCTAAGTCTTACAGCTAGTTAACAAAAGTACCAGAAACCAGAACTCTGAATAGTATTGTTCTCATTCTTCTAGACCATATCACCCTCACATTGCACTATGCTTGAATTCCTTCATCATAAGACAGCTCCTTCTACAGCCAACAGTTAGTTTACCCTCCATAACACACATAATCCTTGACCTCCAGTGAAAAATTCCAAATACAAAAATTGTTCTATTTACAATAGTAACTTATTTCTTAGAGATTTGGAAAGGTTGTAGTCATTGCTGACACATTGATATCAAAATCATGTGGAAATATAGAAATTAGAATGTAAACAACTCTCTAACTTCTACAGAGTTGGCAGTTAAAGGACAAATCTGTGAACTCTTTTTACCAGCAAATGAGTAGACCTAAATCCAAGCAAGAAGGCAAAAATGTTAGCACTTCTCTTAGAAAGGCATCAGAAAGTAGAGTTAGCACATTTAGAATTATTAATAAATTAATTATTAATAAATATTTGCTGAACGAATAAATGCATTTACCAATAAATAACAATTGAGTTTTTCAAGTATTTGTTTTCCATTTTCAAAAAATTACATTTAAACTAAGAATAGACTCAAATACAGAACTTTTCACTCAAGTCTAAGTTAAACCAGCCACATCCTATTCAATACTAAACTATACATAAAAACAAATATACTTTTAAAAATATTTTCTTGTATTTTATCAAAACAGTATGTGTTGTTAGCATAGTGGTTTCTGATTAATTTATTATACTTTAGTTTATACATTCTCCATAGTAATAAATATATGTAAAAGATTTATTGGGAAGAAAATATCTTATAGGTATATTAAAATTTAGATATGCCAAGGATACTATAACATTTATGATGAATGTTAAATTTTTGCAAGAAAATGGCTATTATTAACATTTAATTTAACCTCATTTAATAGCAGGCTATTTGCTACACTCGAGATTTCCATTCCTGAAGAACAGTCTTTATTTGTAAGCCAAAAGTTTCCAGAATCTATGCTAGGATGCTGAGCATTCTGGTATTTAGGAAGAATCAATGATGCTGTGTTTTAGCTTTGCTTATTTTCTGCTTTCATAGACCTCAGGTCTGAATTTTAATGTTTTATTATCATAGTTTTTCTGTGATAACTGGATAAAGAATTTTCTACAAAACAAATGCTTCATAAAACAATAAACCTGTTGAAGGAATAAATTAGCAGTAGGTTATGCTTTTAGGATGTCTACACTACAGAAAAGGTATTGTGCCCACTCTACCTAGTGATTAGGTTTATATTATAATGTGACTCATAAGACTCACTGTACTGAATAAAAAATTTAGGCAATTAGTGATCTTATTTCTTAGGAAGAACTGCTTACTATCGTATATTAACACAGATCTCACTCAATTAAAATTGCTCACAGTCAGCAAAAATAATTTCTGCACTGTAATGAAATAATGAATAATTATATGCAAGGGAGGACTTGTGATCTTTTTAATTATTCTATTTTTCATTTTTAAAAGGGCTATTTGAAAACGTACTCTTATAATTGATTGCTATAAATCAGTCAACGCATTCTAAGGATCATAAATATTCTAACTTTTAAAAAGACAAAGAAATGCTAAATATTCAATGGAATATACTTCAATATTCAGAAAATTTAATCTGGGGGAAAGGAGAGACTGCTCTTTGGAAAATAAAAAAGTAAATTTGTTGTCCCGTGAAAGATGAAATATCTTGAATGTCAGTAACAGAAATGGAATTAACAAGAGATCTTTTTATTGTTTTTTTAAGGTCATTAGGCTGTGAATTCTATAATTATGGAAATTGTCAGTCCAGTTCTGTAAGAATGTTTGCTCCCATCCATAAGGTAGTAGAATGTTCAATCAGTCTCTCTCGTGGGAAAGCTAGGTCATAACTGTGAGTGTACCAGCAAAATTGAATTAAGCAAAGAGATTTCATTAGTATTTATAGCCAGAAGGCATCTGTAAAAGTACAGGGCAAAGAAGTTATGTGGAAGTCAAAGGAGAAAAAAAAATGGGTTTCTAGTGACAAAGGCGAATCTGAAAGAGATATAAAGTGTATAATGAATAAGAGCTATTGAACGCTACTGCAAAGAGGGAGTTGCAAAGATGTCAAATATTGATTTTCTTGTGTATGCCTTTGGACTACATATGTAATTGTTTGGATTTGCTGTCTTCATGGTACAACAATATTTGTTGTCGAAGGTTAAAAAGCATGATGTGAAATAAACTAAAAACTGAGAAACATGCTGTGGAATTATAATAATCCTCCACCCAGTATCTCATTAAGAGGTTTCTATATTTTCTTGCAAAAGAACATTTTTAATGAAGAAAAAATGTCATATATTTTTCCAGATAGAACACAAGATCCTTGTGTTATTGAAAATTATTTGATTAACTTTGAGAATCATTTAAAATTAAACAAGGTTCTCTATTTCTTTATTTTCTTGAACGGATATTCTTAAACCATAATCTAACTTTGAAGGTACAATTAAACCATATTTATTTTTTCCCATGTGATTATAATAAATCCAATTAAAGCTAATTTGATAATTAAAATCTGATGGTATGCCTTCAAAAGAAATACCTCCTATAGTATTTTCTTTTTCACTTCTAAAACTCCAGAAAGAAACATCTGTATTTTAAAGTCTATATAAGCATATATATTTAATAACAAATTGCAAACTCAAGTAATAAATTAATGATCAAGTTTATATGGTCACTAGATAAAATGCCTTTTCTAATGTTTTCAGAAGTTACTGTCCCTTTGAATATTCACGTCTTAACAAAGTTTTAACAACCATAATGTTTTTAAAATAACAGATTCATTTGTTTCTTTTATCTTAGATTTTACTTTATTTGTTAAAATCGCGAGTCATATTTAATATTAGCTTGTTTTCCATCTGATCTCAGAAGCTAAGCAGGATCGGGCCTGGTGAGTACTTGGATGGGAGACCACCTAGGAAGACAGGTGCTGTAGGCATTACAAAAAAAAAAGAAAAGAAAGAAAAAAAAAATTACCTTGTTTTCTTTCCTACCTCAGGAAGTTTAAAAACAATAGCGAAACTCTCCAAGTGAATTTGTTGCACTTAAAACCACTGAAGAGAAAGAAAAAAAAAGTATGAGATGTTTTAAGCATTAGAGGCAGACAGGGGTACAAATAAAGGAACAGTATAATATATGTCAGAAGCCTATCAGTTTACCAACGCAGAAAATACTAGATAGGAAAACTGTAGAGAAGACAATTTCTGCAGCACTAAGTTTTATTTTATTTCAATACCTCACTTTTAACATTATTAAATATTTAATAGCAAAGTAAAACAGAGTGACAATGTTGAGTCTATATGAAATCCAAAATATTTTTTTTCAGTGTTTTGGAAGCATGTAGGACGCAAAGAATATAATCTGGCAGTAATGGCAGCTCCTCTCCGGGGTAAATACTTGTCAGGATCAAAACATAATTCAATTGCACTCTTCTTTTCTGAAAGGTTGCTTGTGGAAGATCCATCATAAAGTCATTTCTATTCTTAAGAGCTATTAGTGCCTGGCTCCTTGGCTTCATTAGGACACTCTTTTTCAATACATTCTTTTATTTTAGACTTCATCCACTTCCCAGCTACACAGTGCACTTGCAATTCTCAGCTCCCAAGGGAGACGTCAGCCACGCCCCCCAATGACTGGCATGCAAGGACACAGTAGCAGTGGAGAGGAAGGCGGATTTGTTGGCACTAAGTCAGAAACATTCTTAAACCCTAGAGTTAAAAGAGAGTTGGGCCAAGCCTCCGAGACAGAGTGCTATATCATTGAGCTGACACTAACGTTACCATGCTCCCCATTAGGAGGGCATCAGTCTCCTGGCCCGTTAATCTCACCCAACGTTGGCAAGCTTTAAGCTCTCTGGTGTAGCTAAAGAAGCTAGAAGTTTTGAGAATCCCTGCCACCAGACCTCAGTGTTGCCTAAGCAAGCATTAAGAGATTATGGTAATAATAGGTGTGCTTACACCAAATAAAAGGTTTCATTAATCAAGCCATATTGAGATAAACCTGTCACTGGACGGAGGAGACCAGAAATCAAATGCTGTGAAGTTCTGACAGATTGTTAAATAGAAATCCTTTAAAACAGAATTTAATTTACTGTGATATTATAGATATTTATGCATCAATAGGCAAGTGCAGATTGAGTTCAGAGGTCGGCTCTGGTATTTGAAAAATAAAAGCACAGGATGAAACAAAAGGTGACAGTTACCTTTGTCTGAAATTAGGGTTCATTAGGCTAAATGGGAAGGTTCTAACTGATTCATGTAGGGAACTGAAGCTCGGCATGTGATGTGGTGTGCAATATTGGATAACAGGCAAATCCAATTAAGGGATCTTCATTCTGTTAGACTTGTCTACAAACTTAAAAAAAAAAAAAAAAGAATCCAAGGGGCAGCAGTTGTCTGTGATGGTCATCTCTTACATCACAATAGGGGACTATATTCCCATTGTGGCATTATGGATAGGAGTGCTGGATTTGGGAATCAGACTGACCTGAGTTCCAATCACAGCTTTGCTACTTACTAGCTATATGACTTTTTAATTTTTTTTTTTTAATGTATGACTTCTGTATCTTGACCAGTAAAACAGAGATACTCCCAGTACTACCTCAGAGGGCTCTTCTGAGAATTGAGATCAAGTTTGCAAAGCGCCCTGGAGAGCAGTACTTAACAAACCGTAGTTATTAATTCTTACTTTTCCTTCTCTCTCCCTCTTTGCTTCTTACAGTCCCTTTCTTTTGTCTTCTGCTCTATCTTCCTTAAATTTTCTTTCCCCCCTATCTCGCAAAACCAACTATCAGCACCTCCAGGCATTGTGTAGCCCCTGGATTGAAGGGCCTGATGACCTTTGGTTTGTAGTCAGAGTTCAAAATGAAGTTATGAAAGGCTTGTTCATTCATACTGACTCATTCATGAAAGACTGCTGGAAGTTCCCTTGGCTCTATAATGTCTGCGATTCGCTTGTTCAAACTCACAGAATCGAGTACCGCAGTCTACCAAACTGATCCACAGGTGCAATCTTTCCTCCCTTCCAAGCAGCTCCTTGTCCCAGGTTTCTCAGCAACCAGTACCTAGAACTATGCAGGACAAACCACAAAAAGATTTCTTTAATAATTTTTTAAGAATCCCACACCTCAAATGTTAGAGTCTTACAGTTTGATATTATATAATTCAGTCTCCTAATTCATGTTTCCAATTCATGTATATTACTAAAACATTCTTAATTCATGTATACTTCTGTATACTTCCTGGGTTTTGTTTTGTTTTTAATGTTTCTTATTTTTTTCTAGTGTCTGTCCATTCCATTTATCTTGGTTGGGGGAAAAAAAAGTCCTTAAAAATTATTTTGAATAATATCTCAAAAATGTTTTTGATTATTGATTATTAAGAGGGTCTCTGTAAGAAAAACAGAAGGCATCTTACCAATATATGAATGATAATAGGCAGGTAGCTTACAATTTTGTTCCTACCACTCCCAGGTATCTAGAAAACAGCCAAGACAAATTCTAAATGCTGCAAAGTAGCTCTATGTCTTTGAGAAAGTTATTTGTCTTCCCCAAACTCCTAGCCTGGTTTAGGTGTACCTCCTTTATTTTCATCTTGTCCCCTATGAATATCTATATCAGTACTCTCACCATAGTATTGAAATTACCTGCTCTATCACTAACTTATAAACTACGCGCAGAGATATTTATTTATCTTTGTGTTCCCTAGCCAGCTGTAGTGTTCTTGACAAATGCTTGCAGAATTGTTCAAAAATATTGAAATCTAGGCCTGAGTTAAATGACCCATTGAAATCTCCTTCATGTTTATTAATCGAAAGTGGCATAATTAAACTGTGTGTAAAGATAAAATAACTGAGACCACTCAAAATGATTTAATAATAAAATGACAGCTCTCAGAAAACTTCTCTTTAAATAAAAGTTTCCTAAACTATAACTCTCTCTTTTGAATTTGTTGGTGTCATTTTTGACTCAGTCTTTACTTATATTTTAATAGAGCCATATTTCAAAAAGAAGTAGAAAAAGAAAAGAAGTATGTTTCAATTCTTAGCTACCACCACTCCTCCAATAAATAAATCATTTCACTTTTCTGTTTCTCAGTTTCCTATTTAATAAAGTGAAAATGCTGAATACAGGCTGAGTATAGATACAGTGTGTTTCCAAGGGCCAAATCTCATAACAAAAACATCTATATTAATTGTATTTATAATTGCTTTTAAATTAACAATGTTTAACTTTTGTCTTGTCAATTGTATTTCTTATCTATTACTCTCCAAATTTAGCAGCTTAAAACAAAAGGTATAATCTCACACAGGAATCTGAGTGTGGCTAAACTGGGTGGTTCTGGCCCAGGTATCTCCTGAGGTTATAGTCAAGCCATCAGCTGATGCTGCAATCATCTGAAGGTTGATGAGGCCTAGAGGATTCACTTCCAATACGGCTCACTCACATGGCTACTGGCAGAAGGCCACACCCTCACAGGTTGTTGGCAGAAAGCTGCAGTTCTTTGCCATGTGGCCCTCTCATAGGTATCTGAGTGTCCTCATGACCTGGCAACTGGCTTCCCCAGAGTGAGGGATGCAAGTAAGTGCAAAGCAGAAGCCACAGTGTTTTCTATCATTTAGCCTCCGAAGTGACATGCCCTTATTTCTGCCATATTCTATTGGTCACACTGACCGACTCTAATACAACATGGGAAGGGACTATATGAGGCCATAATTACTACAGGCAAGGATCATTAGGGACCATCTTGGAGCCTGGCTGCACCAATAAAAATGAATACCCACACCAATGGAGCAAAGAAGAAATGATGCTTAGTTTTTCAGGAGGTGGAAAGCCAGAGTCCAAATGACTTCCTCAGAGCTGAGATTAAACTCTATACTAAGCTACCTCAAACCAAATTAATTAATTAAGTAAATGTACTTGGGGTTCTGACTCTTTATTTAAGCTCGAACTCCTCTGTCCTGCAGTTTTTATATCCAGAACTCTTCACTTCATCACCTATTCTCTGAATTCACCATAAATAAATTCATCTTCCCCAACTATATCTATAACTGCAGTACTAGAGGTTAGGGGAAAATCATAATAACCAACATCAATAACCAAGATATAAAATTAAACCGCACCTATGGATATAGAAGCTAACAGACACAAACTAAATATTCAGTAGGCAGCACTTAATTTGACTCTATTAGTTCTTTTTAATACCTTAACTAGTTGCATAAAGATCATATGAAATTTCTTTCTCAGCTGAAAATTATAAAAGTCTGAATCCTTATGGTTCTGATAAATTCTTCTCCACCAGATGATAATTTCTCTCCAACCCCCCTCTCAAAAAATAAAAAAAAAGAAAGAAGAAGATAATTTTCCCTGTGCCCTACATCCTAAATCCTGCCTGCTGAAAAAGGAAACTGGGAATTGTGAGTTCTAGCCCCAGCTCTGTCATTAACTCTTGTGTGATCTCTAGCAAGTCACTTGACATCTCTGATCTTCAACTTTTAAAGAGCCAGGATTGGGTCAAAAGAACTCCTCCAGGGCTAAAATAAATCCTATCATTCTGATTCATCTTTGCTTTCAGATGAACCCAGGTTGCTTATCCTTATCCACTGTATTGATTTCTTACTACATCCTGTCAGAAAGCAACAAGACAATGGCCATATCTGAACTGATATTAGGCCCTTATCCTCCCACCCTTCACAAAAATACTACTGGTGAATACTCTGTAATGTTCACTGTGGGAAGTTCAGCAGAAATGAAAATATTCAGCCAGCAAAACTATTGTGACCAATGGAACCAAATTGGAGATAAATTTACATGCATGGATATAAAAACCAATTTTTGAAAAAATGGTTTAACAAAAAATGATTGCTTGTAGACAGCAACAGGAAGATGTCCTTTCTCAAAGGATTCCCTCTTCACAGTTTGGCAGCAGGATGAAAGGCAGAGGAGTAAGATTCCATGGCAGTAGAGGAAATGATATTCTCATCAGCTGGCAACCACTTTTCTTCAGAGGAGGTACAGACAAAGCTCAGTCGAGCCAGAAGTTATGAATGTCCCTGAATTCCCATGGGAAAAAAGTGTAGTGCAAAGAAAGGGGTCTCATGTACTGAGTCTAGACAAGCTTGAAGAAGAAAGAAAAGCCACTTAGCAATTTCTTGACAAAGAAAGGAAAAGAAGAAAATGGGAGAGACATATAAAGGGTAGAGAAGGAAAATGTCGAGAAACTGCAAGAATGAAAGAAGATCAGGGCAGGGAAAGGAAAAAAGTTGTCTAGACTAGAAACTCATCAAGGAAGCACTGATTGTCTTGTTCAGTAAGGTGCCCCTATTACCTGCTGCAGTGCCTGGTCTAGAACAGGTGCTCAGTATATGCTGAGTGAATGAAAGAATGAGGATAACAAAAAAACAGTTTTGAAAAAGGCAGCATATTCATCTGCTTCCATCTGTGTACTAACTCTAGCCAAAAATCTCACAATTGAACCACAGATGTAAGCTAGGTGAGAGAAGGAAATGAATCGGGACAAATCTATTGCTCCTCTAGAATACAAGAATGAAAACAAATGTCTTGCCACTACATACCTTGTCACCTTTTTCAAATTTTCTTCTGCATATTAATGACCTGTAACAGTCAAGCATCTCATAAATATTTTAGGATCTCAAGTAGGAAAAAATAAAATATAACATTTACATACCAGTTCAAAGAAATTCAATTGTTCTTTTTTTTTTTTTAAAAAAAGGACTTTATTTGAACATAGTGTAGTCATCTATGTAATTTCTTAGCACTCTACTAATAGTTCACTATTAAAATTATCAAGAAAAAGCTACTGAGTAAAAAAAAACATCATTTAAATGTTTTCTAGGATATTTATCTTTCTGTAGAATAAGTCATTAGTAAATATTTAGTTCTTTTGCTTAATACTGAAATACACAATCAAACTGCACTGCAGTTTGAAACCTCAGTTCATTCCCTTTCTACAGATTATTTTAGATCCTGGTCTAACACAACTATCCCTTTAGGACCAGTCAGATTGCCATAGTAATTGCTTGGTGACCACAGTTATTGCAACTTTGACACAGGAATGACTACAGTTCTAGTCAAGCTTTCATTTCACCGAGAAATGAAGACACATTAACAAAAATGGGACCACACACACACACACGCGCGCAGCGCAGGCTGAAACAGAAATACAGTATTTGTTATAGAGAAAAAATAAAAAGAGTATCCATTTCAATATTACACAGATTAAAAATACTTTTATTTTTTCCTTTACCATTCCTCTTTTAAGAACATGAAAAAGATCAGTCCCATAGAGCATTTTAATCAGATGTCCTTTTGTTTAAATAGTGTATTCCTAAGTGGAAATAATCAAACCAGACAGCCTGTAAATAATCCATGCAATGTTTTTCAAAGTTCATATCTTCTGGTAAATAAACATTTAGGGGAAGACTGGTAAACTAATTTTTTCACAATAAAATGAATTTCAAATGATCTCATTTTTATTTCAGTTTAAAATGTCATTTTTTAAAAAGGAGAAACTATAAACATGTTAATAAAATAGGTACATTATGAAGACTCGAATTGAAATTTATCTGTAAAATGAACAAAATACATCATAATTGAATCAGGCATCAATATCTAGAAATACTGTTCAGGCCCATTCACATGCTAAGTAGAATAATAAAGGTAAGATGAGACACTGAAGAATGTAAAATACAAGATAGTATAAACTCAAACACGAAATTTTTTGTTTTCACATTCTATTCAAAAAGGGAACTAATTTAAATTACATTCTAAGAGAAGGCTAAATATTAATTTTAAAATAAACTTTAGTAAGTATACAGATTTGTATTCTTATCTATAGTTTCTCAATCAGTATTAATAATTACATTGTAACTGTGTATGGTGACTGATGTTAACTAGACTTATCGTGATCTTTTAGCAATATATACAAATACCAAATAATTTTGTGGCTACACCTGAAACTAATCTGATGTCGAATTTCAATTATATCTCAATAAAGTAAATAAACAATGACAACAAATCTTAAAAAATAATTATAATGACTAACATTTATTGAGCACTTAGATATTGAGCACTATGCTAAGCACTTTGATATACATTCTCATTAAATCCTAAAAATCTTCTGAAGTAAAAATAATTCCCCCCCCCATTACTGTTGAGGAAACTGACAATACAGTGTTCTAAATACCAAAAACCAAACTGTCCACTACAAAGACCTAGAAATGTGAACGAAATCAACACTATTGTTAAAGTACAGCTGAGAAATAAAGAAAGGAGGAATCACTCAATCATTCCTAGGTGCCCAAGATAAGATGTTGCTGAACTATAAGTAGAGAGGAGCTTCAATTGCCTTGGTAGAGAATTGGTTCCAGTCACCTAAAGACTTAGATTTAAGACAAAGCTTTGGATGTGAGTGAGGAAACTGAGAATCTTTGGAAAAGCCAAGACCCTCAAATGTCTGCTCTTTCTGAGAAGGGATGAACTAGAAAAGAAATGTGTTTAGCAGAACAAGAGGACAAACAAGCTTGTTCTTCTCTTTCAAGTTCTAAATTTGAAGAAAAAAACCTTCTCCCCAAAATTCAAAATTTCAGGCCTGTGCCTCCCATAAATTTGAGGCTAAAATGAATATACTATGCATGGTTTAGGAGGCCTCAAACTGATAGGTTAACACAATGATTGATTTATGGTGGGCAATCTCCCAGAAGCGACTGGTAGAAGCAAAAGCAAAAAGCCTCAATAAATATAATCTCATAATAAAACATATGAGGAAACAGCCCACGATTAGCAAGAGTCCAGATCAAGAACATGAAATTAAACATTCTGAAAGAAAATACTGAGAAAGGAATAAAGCCAGAAAAAATGAGATATTATGAAAAAAAAAACAAGTCGATTGTGGAGAAAAAAATTATAAAACTTAAAAAAAAATCTTTAGCACTTTCAGAAATGAAACATTAAACTCTTAAAAGTAAAATTCAAGAAATATGTCAAATAGAAGGTTAAATCTAGCTGAAGAAAGAATTAATGAACTGGAATACAGAATGGAGGAATGAAGCATGAAGAGCTAAAAAATAAAAAACAGAGAGAATATGAAGAAAAGTAAAAAGACATGGAAGATAGAATTAAAACTCCAATATATCTCTGAAGGAGTTTCATAAGAAGAGAATGGGTAGAACAGGGGAAAGGCAATATCAAGAGATAATGGTTGCAAAATGGTGCAGCCACTTTGGAAAATAATATTGCAGTTCTTCAAAAAAATTAAACATGGTTATCATATAACTCAGCAATATGTTCTAGGTATATATATGTATATATATGTACATATATATGTATGAATTGAAAATAATATGTTCGCACAAAAACTTACACAAAGATATTCACAGCAGGAATATTCATTATAGCCAAAAAGTGGAAACAACCCAAATGCCCATCAACTGACTAATGAATAAACAAAATGAGGTATATTCATACAAGAAAATTATTTGTTCACAAAAAGGAATAAAGTATTGATACAAGGTACAACACAGAGAACCTTGAAAAAAATGAAAAAACCCAGACACAAATGTCACATATTATATGATCCATTAACATGAAATGTGTAGAATAGGCAAAATGGCAAAATGGCAAACCCACAGAGACAGAAAGTAAACTTTTTGCCAGGACTGGGTGGGGGCGGGGAGGAATGAAGAGTGATTGCTAATGGTTATGGGGTTTTATTCCCCAGGTGATGAAAATGCTCTGGAATTTGCTCTTGTGATGGTTACACAACTTTGTAAACATACCAAAAACCACAGAATTATATGTATACATTGAAAGGGTGAATTTTAATGGTATGTGAATTTACCTCAAATTAAACTTGAAAAAAAATAATGGCTGAAATTTTTCAGAATTGCTCAATTTAATATACCAGTCTCAAATAAGGTAACAAAAATTAAAGACACAATCAGCACAGAGTAGATACCACAGAACACCAAATATAAACAAATATCTTTCAGAATAACCAGAGAGGAAAACACAGATTATTCACAAAAGAACAATAATTAAGCCGAAAATAGACTTCTCAACAGCATAAATAAAGCCAGGAGAAAAATGAATAATATTTCAAATGATCAAGAAAAATATCTATGAACATAGAATTCTATACTCAGTTAAATTATGATTTTAAAATGAGACCATAGTAAAGATATTATTATTATTAGAAAAAGACTTAGATAATATATTCAAATAGATAATAATCAAATAAATCGTCATTTAAAGAATTATTTAATATATATTACAGAAAGTAGAAATCAAATTCAAAACTTTAAGTGAAATTCACAGAAACAATGATGAACAAAGAAAGTGGCAAATATGTGGTAACAGAATTGACTATACGAAACAAAAATAACATTGTTGTTTTACAATAAAGGAGAAATAAAAATACAGGAGAAATAAAAAATAACATGTATAATGGAAGAGAATGATTGAAATTCAAGTGTTCTATGATGTTTTATAATTTGAAAGAGAATTAGAGATATTAATAAAATATTGACATTAGAAAGTCAAATATGCTGTTTAAAGTTTAAGGGTATGACAGAATGAGAAAATCAATCAATCAAAATAAACCCAGAAGTAATGTAGATGTTAGAAATTATTAGATAAGGATATTAAAAGAGTTATTATAACTGCATTTCATGTATTCAAAAGGCCAGAAGGAATGTTGAACATTTTAAGTAGAGACATTAAAATATATTTTTAAAATAAATCAAATTTCTAGAGATTAAAAATCACAATATCTGAAATAAAAACGTACTAGATAAAATAACAAGAAAAAAAACAGCTTAGGTTGTTGAAGAAAAACACCGGTGAATTTGAAGAGATAGCAATAGAAACTATCCAAAAAATAAAAACTGAGTGAAAAAATACTAGAAAGAAAGAAAAGAAAAGAAATAATATCGATAACACACTTCAAAGTGACCTAGTATATATATAACTGAATTCCCAAAAAAGGAAGAGAAAAAATATTTGAAGAAATAATGGTCAATTTTTTTTCAGATTTGATGAAAACATAAATCCATAGATCCAAGAATTTCAACAAACTCCAACAGATATAACAACAAACTACATTAGGCACATTATAATAAATTACTAAAATATTAATAAAAATAGTAACAATATATGGGATTTATAATGTGTAAAAGTAAAATATAGACAACAGCACAAAGGCTAAGAAAAAAATAGAAATACACTAATAAGGCGCTCATACTATATACGAAATAGTACAGCAAAATAATTGTTAAAAGTTTATAATAAAGCCTATAAAGGAAATAAAATAAAATCTTATTAAATTACTCAATCCAGCCCCTAATATCCAAAATATACCAAAGAACTCATACAACTCAACACACGTACAAAAAAACATCCAGTCAAAAAACAGACAGAGGACCTGAACAGACACTTCTTCTAGAGGACATATAAATGGCCAACAAATATATGAAAGGTGTCAACATCATTATTAGGAAAATGTAAAAAAATCACAATGAGATACCATCTCACACTGTTAGAATAGCTATAATCAACAGGACAAGTAATAACAAATGTTGGAGAGTATGCAAAGGAAAAGAAACCTTCATACACTGCTGGTGGGACTGAAATAGGTACAGCCACTGTGGAAAACTGTATGAAGTTTCCTCAAAAAACTAAGAATTGGTCTACCATATGATCCAGCAATCCTCTACTGGGTATTTATCCTAAAGACTTGAAAACATATATTCTAAAAGATATTTCCACACTGATATTCCATAGCAGCAGTATTTATGGTGGCCAGGACATGGAAGCAACTGAAGTGTCCTACAATTGATTGCTGAAGAAGTTGTGGTGATGTGAAAATCCTAAATAAGATACTAGCAAACCAAATACAGCAACAATATTACAAAGATTGTACGCCACGATCAATGGGCTTCGTCCAGGGGCACAGGGAATGGTTCGACATATGCGAATCGATTAATGTAATACATCGCATAAACAAATTAAAAAATAAGAATCATATGATCATATTGATAGATGCAGAAAAAACTTTCAGCAGAGATGCGGCAACCCATTTATGATCAAACACTTAATGAAATCAACATAGAAGGAAAGTACCCTATATATAATAAAGTCCATCTATGACAAGCCTTCAAACAATATTATACCTAATGGTGAAAATCTAAAATACTTCCCTCTAGATCAGGAATAAGACAAGAATGTCCACTATTGCCACTGTTATTCAATATAACATTAGTGCAATCAGGCAAGAGAAAGATATAAAAGGCATTCAGATAGGAACAAAGAAGTCAAAATTGTCTACTATTGTGGATGACATGATGCTCTATCTAGAAAACCCTAAAGGATTCACAAAACACTATTAGAAACAATAAGCAAATACAGTAAAGTCTCTGAATACAAAATCAACATTCAAACAATCCATAGCATTCCTATTTACTCTCTAATAACGAAGTGTCAGAAAAAAAAAAGTGGAAAAAAAATTCTTTTTACAATTGCAAACAACAACCAAAAATGCCTAGGAATAAATCTAATAAAAACATGTGAAGGACTTTCTACAATGAAAACTATAAGATCTATTAAACAAACCAAAGAAGATACAAAAGAAATGGAAAAATATTCGTGTTTCTGGATTGGAAGAATCAACATAGTTAAAAATGACCTTATTACCTAAAGCATTATACAGGTTAATGCAATCCCCATCAAAATCCCATGGCA
Organism: Eonycteris spelaea; assembly: GCA_003508835.1. Lineage (NCBI taxonomy): Eukaryota > Metazoa > Chordata > Mammalia > Chiroptera > Pteropodidae > Eonycteris > Eonycteris spelaea. The sequence goes on from PUFA01000016.1 coordinate 11,176,014, forward strand.
TTTTTAAACAATAGAACAAAATCATCAGATTTGTTGGAAGCACAAAAGACACTGAATTGCCAAAGCCATCCGTGAGAAAAAAGAATGAGGCTGGAGGCATCACTCTCCTGAACTTCAAATTATACTATACAGCAACAGTAATCCAAACGGCATGTATTGTCAGAAAAACAGACACATGGACCAGTGGAAATAGAATCAAGAGTCCAGAAATAAACCCATTATTTATATGGGCAAATAATTTTGACAAAAACTCCAAAAATATACAATGGAGAAAGGAACGCCTCTTCAATAAATGGTGCTGGGAAAACTGGAAGCCACCTGCCAAAAAAATAACTAGACTGTTGTCTATCACCACACACCAAAATTAACTCAAAATATTAAGGCCTAATATAAGACCTAAACAATAAAATGCATAGAAGAAAACATAGAACTAAAAAGGACCTTGGACTTAAGAGGATTTTATGAATTTGACCTCAAAGGCAAGGGAAATAAAAGCTAAAATAAATAATGAATGGGATACATCAACTGAAAAGCTTCTGCTCAGCAAAAGAAACCATCAAGAAGGTCCAAAGAGACCATCAGAATGAGAAAATATATCTGCAAGCAACACCTCTGATAAAGGCTTAATATCCAAAATATACCAAAAACTCATATGACTCATAACAACAAAAAAATAAATAAACAATCCAATCGAAAATGGGTAGAAGACCTGAGCAGACACTTCTCCCTAGAGGACTACAAATAGCCCAGCAAAATGTTATAAAAAGATGCTCAACATCACTGTTAGGGAAATGCAAATCAAACCACAATGAGATAGCATCTCATACCTGATAGAACAAGCTATAATCAACAAGCAAGTATAACAAGTGTTGGAGAGGATGTGGAGAAATAGGAAACCTCACACACTGCTGGTGGAACTGCACATTGGTACAGCCACTATGGAAAGTGGTATGGAAGTTCCTCAAAAAACTAAGAATTGATCTACCATCATGATCCAGCGATCCCTCTACTGGGTAATTTACCCAAAGACTTGAAAACTCATATTCAAAAAGTGTTTGTACATCAATGTTCTAGCAGCATTATTCATGGTGGCCAGGACTGGAAACAACAGTAATGTCCTACATTAGATGATTGGCTAAAGAAGCTGTGGTACATATATACAATGGAATATTACTCGGCTATAGGAAGAGATGAAATACTGTCATTTTGCAACAACATGGACTTGAAATAATCATATTTAAGTTGAAATAAGCCTGACAGAGAAAGGTTGAAAATCACACGTAAATATACAATTGTGAGATATAAACCTAAAAGCAACAAATGAAACAGTACAAACAAACAGAGACTCATGGACATGGTCAATGGACTAGTGGTTTACAGAGGAGAGGAGAGAAGGGAGGGGGGGAGGTAGACAGGGGAAAAACAAAATTTTTAAATTCATTTCTTCAATTTAAAAAAAGAATACCCAATCCAAAAAGAGGCAAAAACAGGGAAAGTGAGAAGAAAGATGGCAGATTTAAACCTAATCATTATTGATAAATCACCTTAATATAATGATGTAAAAAAGCAGTTAGAAGGCAGAGATGATCAAACTGGGTAAAAAAGCAGGACTCAATTATATGCTGCTGTTTATAAAGAACACACTTTTGAATATAAGATACTATAGGCTAAAACAGAAGAATGGGAAAGTTTATTTGATGTGCTAATACTAATGAACAAGAAAGTTGGAGGAGCTATATTAATATCAGAAGCAGATCTCAACACAAAGGCTAGTACAGGGATAAAGAAAGTCATTTCATAAAGATAAAGGAGTCCATTTATTAAGAGAGTCTAACAATCCTACGTATTTTATAAACCTTGATAACTAAGCTTCAAAATAAATGAAGAAAAACCTGATTGTAATAAGTAAAATAAATCCACAATTATAGTCAAAGATTTCAATATTCCTCTTATCGAAACTGGTTAAAAAAAAAAATGGACACAAAATCAGCAAATATACAGAAAATTTGAAACCACTATAATTTGACCTAATTAAACATTTATAGAACACTCTACCCCACAACAGCAAACTATTCATTGCTTTTCGAGTATACATAGAACATTTATTACAACAGACCATATTCTGAGCAATGTCTCAATATACTTATAAGTATTCAAGTCACAAAAAGTGACCATGGTGAATTAAATTAGAAATCAGTAACAAAAGAACAGATAGAAAATCCCCAAGTATGTGGAAACTAGACTTCCAAAAAACCCATGGATCAAAGAAAGCCTCAGAAGAAAAATTAGAAAGTATTTTGAAGTATATAAAATTGAAAGACAATAAATCAAAATTTATGAATGCAGCTAAAGCCTATCTCAGAAATTAATAACACTAAAACATTACATTAGAAAAATTCAAACCAATGACCTCAGCTGTCAATATGAAGCTAGAAAAAGAAGAGCAAAGTTAAATTATAAAAAAGCAAAAAAGAAAGTAATGAAATTCTGAGCAAAAATTAAATAGGAAACAATAGAGAAAATCAATGAAATCAAAAGATGATTTCTTTGAGATCAGTAAAACTGATATACCTCTAGGCAGATTGATCAGAAAAATTTTAAGCAGTAAAAATGAAATGAATTAGAAGGGTTACACATCCAACTCAGATAAATTTCACAATATAATGCATAGTGTAGAGGGAAAAAAACCAGTTACAAAGAATACATACATAAAGTATGATTCTTGCTAAACTTAAAAAACATATCAAATGTGTTGTGCATGATTACATAATAAAAGTATAACAGAAGAGTAGGGAGAGCATGATATTTAAAAAAACTCAGATTATAATTATCTTTTGGCAAGAATGAGAAACAATGGTTCATTTCAAGTTTTAAAAAGTTGACTTTCTATTTTTTTTAAAGCTATGGGCTGGTTATACAGGTGTTCAGTGGTATTATTCTTCATAATTTACATATACATTATAATTATTTTTGTATGTATATTTCATAATAAAAATTTCAATAAATGTATAAGTAACTACTAAAAAGATAGAATCAAATGTATGACTTCCAAAGCAATAATGAGAGAAAAAAAGAACACAGAAAACAAGCAATGCAACAGCATGCAGGAAAGGGGCAAAGAGAAGGAACAAAGAAAAGATTAGATGACTAGAAAGCACAAATAAGATTATGACAAATATCAACAGCTGAAATTCATATAAATCAATTAAATTTTCCAGTAAAAAGATATTCATATTGAATTAATAAGGCAAAAACTTATATATACTATAAGCAAAAACAGCTAAAACATAAGAACATATAGAAAAGCTGAAAGTAAAGGAGTGGAAAAGTTATTCTGTTCAAATTCTTTCAAAGGAAAGCTGATATAGACTATTAATATCAGTTAAGACAGGCTTTAGGTAAATATGCCTAGGCACTAAGAGAATCACCACTTAAGAACAAAAAGAAAACTCATCAGAAAGCTGTAACATATCCGAATTTCTATGCATCTAAAAACATGGCCTCAAAAATAGAAAGCAAAAACGCACAGAATAAGTAACTGTCAACTCACAACATTATAATGTAAGATTCTAAATCAGCAATGAGAGAACAGTATAAGGATACAGATGTTTATAGATACAGATGTTTGAACACCAATTTATATGCTTGAGCTAATAGAATTCTGAATTCAGTTGTTAAATAATCTTTCTTTTCAAGAGCACATGAAACATTTAACAACACAACACCAGGTACTAGATTACAAGGCAAATTCTAATTAATACTCAAGGATCGGATGCTACTGAGATGAGGAAAACTGAAATTTCAGATAATTTAAGTAAATTTCCCCAGAATTAGTAAGTAATGCATGGTTAACTCTATGGTCTTTAATAATAACCACTACGTTATACCACCTTTTTTAAAAAGTTTAATTAAAAATTAATTGTATATATATATATATTGTAGTTATTCCTTCTACATTATCTCTGACATCAACGTCTCTGTGAAGATATTTCTAGTAACAGAAGCATTCTATTTTACTAGGAAGCTGTAATTTGAAATATGGATGATTTTAATAGGATGCGTAAGTATAATAGAGAAAGCCGCACCAAAAAAGGCAGAGAATCAGAATTATGAGATGGTAGGTGGGGCCACATCAATTACAATTAATTTATTAGACAAAGGTAGAATGTGGAAGATTATTAGAGAAGTGATGTTTTAGAAAGAATATGATTGATATAATATGAGTCCTTTCAAAATATTGCTCAGAAACTACATCCTTATTTCTAAATCATCTTGCATTTCTCTTTGAGATGTTCATTTCAAGAACTAGCATGGCAATATAGAGATAAATATATATATAATATATATATAATAATTATATATATATATATAATATTTAGCTTCTACTCCCTCCTCTTGTGTTATGACATTGATAAAAGTATTTATTTTTGTTGCATCCTGGATTTGGCCTCAGAATCTTTCTCAACACAATTCTCCTAGCAGCTATAATCAGTTGAAACTTTTTACAGGGTCTGACATTGTAAAAAGAACAAGATTTTGATTAGATGTCCAGCACTAGCTCTATTCCCTACTTAGCTATGTGACTATAAACAAGGTCCTTGGTATTCCTAAGCTTTGGTTATAAAATGGGACTGATGATATTTACCTTACAGAATTATGCAAAATAATGTAATCAGTACCAGAGCCCAAAGAGCCATTTAATAAATGTTGGCCTTCCTTTTTTCAGTATAGCCATTCAAAATAGTACATAGTATGGGTCCAACACTCTCATAATATTATCTTTATAAAGAATACATGGCATGCAGTTATCTTAGGATGGCAGTATACCAAGTATACAGCTTCAAGTCTTTGCTCAGGTGTCACCATTAAAGCCTACCCTGACAACCCTGTTTAAAAATTATATCAATGTCCCACTCTCAGCCCTCCCAACCCCCTTACCTTGTTCCTCCTCTTTTTTGTCCTTAACAGTTATTGCTAAAGTAATGTATAAATGTTATTATATCTTTTATTGTCTTGATAGAAAGTAAGCTCTACTAGAAAATCGCCTTTTCTGTTCCACTGATGTACCCCCAGCACCTAGAACAGAACCAGACTTATGACAGTGCTCTATAAAGATCTTTTGAATTATTCTCAAAGCATAATACACATTTAAAAGGAGGTTTATCATTAACAATAGAGATATAAATCCATATTTCAAAAAACTTAATAATTTCAAGTTTGGGGGTTAATTTCTTGTCAGCTCTAATGAGATCACAATATTGCATTGTTTTTATTTTGTAATGTGCTGGAGAAGAGATCGAATTATATCATTCTTTTTGTTTTGAAATGTGGCTGAGGAAAACCTCCACTAGGAGGGGGGGAAAGTCGGCGCTACCATTTTATCATCAGTAATATATTCAACCCAAGGTCTCTTTGCAGAAATCATTTCATGCTTAAGCTATACGTACAATTTGGAAGGCTATGTTAATTTAGCTATATAATAATCTGTAAATTCACTTAATCCAACAAAATACTAGTTGCAACAACCTCAGAGTAAACTGGAAGTAAACAAGAGAAGCCGCTGGAAGCCCCTCTGTATTGTACAATTTCCACTCTTCTCTCAGAATGCTTCATCTGCATCTACCTCCACTAAAATTTAAGTAATCAAGCAAAAGAAAGAACAAATTATATATTTTTGTCCTCAATGTTGACAAAAACAGCAAACTAAGTACTTTCCCCACTCCATATCACAGACTATTATTAGGTTTTTATGCCAGATAAAGGTTAATTGCATGAATATCCTGTTTATTCCTGTAGGGGAGGTGGGCTGCATTCCTGAAATAGGTGTGCAAACTAAATCAGACTATATGTAGATGTTTTGGCATAGCCCCTGTGGAGATGCTTTTGAGTCAGCAATTGTTCTCTTCAAATCCCCTGATGTCACTACATCCCTTAGGTAACAGTCATCTTCTGCTCTCTTTCCTACTACTATCTATCAATCCTGCAAGACTTCAGTGATGGTTATAATGGTGTTCATAATGTCAGAGGGCTCCACCAATGCCTAAAGGCTTCCTGGCTGTTCTTGACTCTTTCCTCCATTATTCCCTTGAAGACACCTCGAGCTGCCTTAAAAACGCCTTTTAACACCCAGTGTGATATCCTTCCTTAGTAACTTTGTAACAAAGTGCTATTTGTGTATGTCTTTTGTCAGTTATTACAGATTGCCAGAACACAGAATAAATAGCAGAGAGAGAAAACAGCAGAGTATACCCATTGCAAAACACACTCAACTCAGGACTGTGGGATAAAGAGCTTCAAGGAAAAGAGCGGATGGCCAGGGTTCACATATCCTGAGGTTCAGTGGTCAAGACTGTACAACATAAAGGGGTCAAATATATGGCAAGAAAGGAGATTTGACTTTGGGTGATGACACAAACAACATAATATACAGATGATGTATTATTGATTTGTGCACTTGAAACCTATATAATTTTATTAACCAATGTCACCCACTAAACGTAATAAAATAAAATAAATTTAAAAATAATAAAAAAGAGTGTACAACAGCTCACAGAATATGATTGGAGGGGAAGTGGGGGTAGATATGTAATTAAATTTCACTGACATGCATCATATTTATATGGAAAATATTTCATAGACAGAGATATAGAAAAGTATTGATGCTTAAAGCTGTTCTTATCTTTCCTGAGGAGTGTTGCCTTTCTGACAGATTATCTTGGGAGGCTATACTATTCGAATGTTCAAAACATTTTTAGAACCCTGTTTGGAAAGGCCTTTGCAGATTCTTCTGATCATCCTTAAGGATGAGAAATTGTCATTATGTAAAGCTGACTCTTATTTTAGAATATAGCCTTCAGAAGTGAGTTGTAATCAAGCACTACTAATTAGGGGTCAAACGTTAGATATGAGTGTGAAGTAATAGGACTGATTTTCTTCTCATGGCCTTCTATAGCATATCTCATCAATGAGATGTTAAAATAACACATACTTCATAATCATTTTGGAATATTTTACAGAAGAACTTGGAAATGATACCTGGTACCACAAAGAAGAGACAGAGGAGAAAGAAAAAAGGCATTTAAATTACAATATTTATTATTTATAATGCTAAAAAAACCTGCTATCAATGGCTTTTTTTCCAGCTATTACTGTAAGGATCTATTTGTTTGGTCCAAAATAATAAGCAATTTTTAAAATCTGTACATATACATACTCATATATACACATATATAGGATAATAATAATTTTGTTATATGTTAGAAAAATATATTTAAAGTTGTGAAAATATTTCCACAATTGATATCATTATTGTTCTATCTTACAGGTGACCTTAAGTACTTAAGGATAATTTGTTAATGTACAAGACTAACTCTCTTCTTGGTATGCCATCTCCAAGAAAGCTTATTTTCCCATTCCAGGAATGTCAGTCCACACTCAACCTGGTTTGATATTGGTAAACATTAAAACTTTGGTATAAAAGACAGAAGTATTTTCAAGTACATTTTTGTCTACCTCTATAAATCTTTTGCATATTAGAACACAACCCCTAGAAATTCTAGTTTGGGAATAGGATTTACTTATAAGTTAATATATAAAAGTTAAGGTTTCATTAAAAATATTCTTTTAAAAAGATATTTTGTCATTAAATGATATATAAAACTAACATAGCTGATGTTACTGCTCTAAATTTGAAGGTTAAAAATGTACTGAGCATTTTAAATTCTCTAGGAGAGTTTTATTAATTAACTAAAAGTCCTAGTTTTGTCTTCTTCATATTTAAAATCAGAATTGTTTCAAATTAAAATCAGGAATAATAATCTCCTTCAAATAGTAATCACAATTATTTAAAATATTAAGGTAGAACTGGGAGGTTGGTGGATGTAGTAATTGCTTCACCAAGAATGTACTTCACTATTCTTCAATTTAAGATTTTTTTTTCAAGATATATCATACGATCATGGCATTTAGATAAAATATATCAATATTGCACCTTTGCTTTCTAAGAAACCCCTCTTTGTAGCACCTTCAACCTTACTCCAAATATTTTTTGTTTTGACTATAATTGATGTAAGCGCATCCTGAAGTTATCGTGAATGCTGCTTTTTAAATTGGTGTTGGTTTTACCTTTTCACTTACAGATTTTAAAGGACATCATCACCACCAGTTAGTAAGGACAGACAACCTTATGATCTGTCTGCACACACTGCCTTCTGAATTGGCCACACTTAACCATGAATTTAAATACCTTCGGTCTTCTTTTAACTTCCAAGCTGAGATATCTTTTTTAAAAAAAGGAAGAGAGGGAATTTTAAATTACCCCATGGTTCTACACAAAGCCTTCTGCCTAAAAGGGAAGAGTTTAAACAATGTCATTTTACATAATAGTGCTCTCTTAATTGTTGTTTTTATTGTTTTGATTTATGCAACATTTTTCTTCTGAGTCTTTTTCACCACCTTTCATAGTCATCTGTGCCTTAATAGGAAGGGGATGGAAGGGACAGAATCGCTTTCCATTTTACAGACAGAAAAACAAATAGTTTTAGAAATTAGCTCACACATCAAGATAGCAAGAGGAGGAGACTGGATTGTTCGGCTCCCCATCCAATGCTCTTTTAAAACTACCTCTCTAATTCTTTAGGCCTCCATATAATTTGTTAATAAATTTAAGCAGCTGAGAAAATCAAACAAACAGCCCTGGCTGGAACTACAGATAATTTCATGCAGAGTGCCATGAACTTCAATCCTACTGCATACCACATTCAAACTATTTTAGTCCTGGATGTCTCCCAAGCGTCTAGTGACAATCATATCAAATTGAGCATCCGCAGTGCAGTAAGAACCACACTAAACACACACACACTCATTTATACTGGAACTTTTAATAGGATTTTTGCCCCTTTCTCAACTTCCTAATGTTTAAATCCCACTTACCCTTTCAAAACCAGAGCAAAATGCTACCGCCTTCAGGAAATCTCACTTAATCCTCCCTCCTCCCTCTCCCTCAACCCCCTAGGGCTAAAAAGAATCTCTTCTGAACTTCCAGAAGTACCTTATTGGTATCTTTCATCCCACTTAACACATTCTACTTTAATATAATACTTCATGTATCTTAACTCTGCTATCAGTCTGCAAGTTCATTAGGTTAGGATCCATATTACTTAGACTCAGTGCATGCTTTGTAAAAGCCAATCAGTGTATTATAGGGCTAGATGATACAGAAGAAAAATAAAATGCAGGGTATTTCCAAATGGGAAATTACCGAAACAAACAAACAAACAAACAACACATGCACTCTTGAAAAGGTGTTAGAAGGCTAGGTAATAGTAAAGGGACACACAGCAGTTAACATAATGCACGCAAGTTAATTAGATATTGAAGTTTTATTTGATGCAATGGGTTTACCAAGTATTCCGATTCAGAACTACTACTGGCTGTTAGTGTGATCAGGACAGATCTGAGAATGGCTATCCCTTTGTACAGGTAACAAAATCCAAACCCCTTTCCGTGGCCTCCAAAACCCTGTGTGATCTGGCCCCAGCCAACCACTCCAGCTGCATCTCCTTCTCCGCTGCCATGCAAAGTTTCCTGTCCAACTAGCCACGCTCTTTTTTTGCCTGTGGGCGTTTGCCTCATCCTTATGCTACCTGGAACACAGTGCCTCACCCTCTTACTTTCCTCATCACCCACCAACTACCCCACCTTGGAAAGACTGAAAAGCTCTTAGAAGACCTTAAGATGTTAAAAGACCAACTAGGCAACTCTATCTTAAAATAAGTCACCCTAGGCTTCCAGAAATTATTTTCTATCATAGCACGGTTTCCTCCTTTATCACATTTTTATTTTTTAAAGTTTCTCTTGTCTACTATCCATCTGCTCCATCAGATTCTATGGTCATGACAGCAGAGACTACATCTGTGTGGTTACCACCGTAGACCTGCTGCATCGTAGTATAGTAGGTTCTCAATTCATTTAATGAATGAGTAGAAAAATGTCTAATACGTGAATTTCAAACTGAAGTGTTTAAGATGACATCACTGTCTTAATAAACATCAAATCTCAAATATTGTAATGGTTAAAACATTAGACTTGGGTTCAAATTCCAGTTAAATTACTTACTAGCTGTGTAGCCTTCAGCACTTACGCCCACTAAGCCTCAATTAAAAAAAAAAATAGTATCTACTCAGAGATATGAGAACTAAATGACAATATTTCTCCCTCCCTACTTAGCACTCAACAAAATGTTGATATTATAACTCATATTAGAATATCTTCTATCTCCCATTGATTATTTGTTCTTTCCCTGACATTATTCGCTTAACTTAAAGCAACACTTTTACATTAATGAGGTTATTTTTTATTTCTTTGTTTTCTAAACAGCTTTATTAAGGTATAATTGGCATGTCATGCACGGTACACAGGTTATTTTTCAGATGTGATCTTGGCTCAAAGGTCTGTAGAAAAGAAATGATAAGGAATGCTGATCAACAACACTGGATATAACCTTCCGTGCTATATGAATGCAGGTATGTCCCAATTGGGGAAATACTTAGGAAAAAGTATGTTTAGCTTTTTTGAACAAATATTTAATGGGCACCAGTTTGTGCCAGGTAGTGTTCTAAGGGCCACGGATAGATCAGTGAATAAAATGGACAAAAATCCCTGCCTTCCTGGAGTTGATATTGTAGTATTATTTGCTGTAATACAAAAGGATTTGTGAATTTTAGAAAATTTGTGAATTTTTTAAAAAGGGATTCTTTTAAATAGTCATACACAGTGCTTAAAAAGCAAGGCTATATTCACCTATCACGTGAAGTATGCACATCTATAATAAAAGACAACCTCTACAATAGATTTAAAGTGTACCCAACAAGGATCTAATGGTCTTACCCAAGTACAGCCATTTCATTTCTTAATAGGTTATTCTATGAAACACTTCCTGGCTGCAATTTCTTCCACTCCTAAAGCTGGCCGTGATAAAAATTGTCTTTCCATCTTTTAACGTGTAAAATCCCAGGTCTGAATATAATAGAAGTAGGAAATAAATGCTTAGGGGAAAACATGAAGGGTGATGTAAAGGAAGGAGGGAAGTTTTACTTGGCTTCAGAATCCTGAAAGTCAAAATCCAGAAGTCAAAAAGAATGTATTTGGTCAATTCTGTTATTTATCTAGAATCTTGATAATGTTTTATCAAAACTATTGGTCATAACCCATTAGTGGACCATGAAATCAATTGTTGAGTCCTGTCTAACCTTTTCTTCCCCCAGAATACAGGGAGAAAATATCATAGTACAAAATAGTGTGAATCTTGTGAAATGTTTTTCATATATGTATGTTCTGGTTACATGTATTTATACACTAAATCATATGTTTTGTTTTGGTTTTTTTTATCACAAGTCAAAGATAAAAATACCACAGACTCTTCATAGGTCAGGGAGAAGTAAGAGGCAGGGGGTCACTGGTAGCTGCAAGGAGAAAATAGGCCAAGTTTTATAAATCAAATTCAATATTAAAACGTCTAAATATTAATCAGCTTACAGATTTTTGTTTTTAAAATCATATGAAGAGTGACAGGCATTATGATTAGATTCTAAGGGTATACTGAGTTTATCTAGAAGTTCAGCTTCTAGCTTTAAAGTACTGTAAATCGCCAATTAAGATTTAGCAAGCCAAGATCCTCTGTCCCCTCCTGGGAGAGTTGATCCTTCCTTCCTTTGTAAAATAACATGTGAATACCTAGGGCAAGGATTAGCCTCCTGCTAAAAGAAAACAAAACAAAACAAAAATGTTTCTACCTTAACAGTTGGTAAATTCAGGTTTCCCAACTGCAGCTTTCTTAATTCTTGACTAAAAATTATTTTGTAGTGCCATATAAATATTATTTGAAGTAGGAACCCTTACTTAAATCAGCAAAGTCATTTCTTAGGATATTCACATCCTCTGAATGTTATTTATTTACATGGCTTTAAAAGCAATTAAGACATTTAGGGAACACATTAAACCACAGATTAATGTGCCTTTTTCTTTTAGACTATCTATCATTCAAAGGCTCACCCCTACCCTTTTCCACCTAGGGAGATAAATGTTTCAGAACCAGAGAGGCATATTTCCTTTCTGTCTGGTTTCTTAGAATTCACTTAAACATGCTTATTGAAATTTCCTGGCATGCAATATTTTAGCAAGATTCCCAAATATATACAGCTTGCAGAATATAAATATTGCATGACAGGATTGCTACCAAGTTTTTTTCCTTGGGCAAACAATACTGCAGTTGAAATCCCCAACATAAACAATTCCAGTTGGTATGTAAATGACATTAACTAATAAAAGAGTAAGTAAGCAGTTTTCCTCTACGTCTTTAAATTTAAAGGAGTGAATATTCAAAAAACTGTTAATGCCCTGGGCATCAGGACTCTCTGAGAGTTATCATCACTGATACATTAGAGGACATAGGGCTGCCCATCTCCAAACTAAATGTCACTTTCTATAAACAACACCCAAATCAGAGTACAAAGAAAACAGTTTCCTCTTTAAGGCACCATGTAAAAACAAAACAAAACAAAACCGAATTCTATGAAGTCCCAATGAGCTACACACTGTTAATACTACCAGAGACAAATTTTATGGCTTTGTTGAGACTAACTTCCATTCCTAAAAAGAAAGACACATGTCAAAAACTAAATATGACTCCCTTTAAATGACTTTATCGGGATACTAAACAAAGTCTCTAAGCTCATATGTAAAAATGTATTTCCTTAGGCTTTCATAGAACATTCCCTAGATCATGTGTTGGGTATATAAATATTCTAGAAAAAAAGATAAATATCAAGTGGTTGCCACTCTTTTAGTAACTCATTATAGTGGGGGTGGGTGAGAGGGTCTAGATTGAAATTTCCTCCTGGCTAGTTGCCTTAAGGGTGGCAAAGTAATCAGATATCCGGGAAACCAGCTAGTTTAATAGGCTGGAACCGGTTAAGAGAAATTAAAATTTTGATTTCGTTTTAAAATTTGGGGGTTTCATCTCCTTTGCTTTAAAGGAAAATAAACACTTAAATTTTGATTGTTTTGAAATTAGAGTATTGGCTCCCACAAGCATTAGAGGCTTTGACCATAGTTTTCTATTTATCAGTACCAAGTAGATATACGAAACTCAACTAGTTTAACGCTGAGAGCTAGCAAATCGTCTTTCTTTTAGAAGAGTTCCTTTCACTTTACATCGTGGTTAAAGCGTAGACTGGAATTACATAGCCTTGAGCTGGATTCCTGTTTGGCTATTTTTTAGCTGTATCACCATGAACAAATTGCTTAATCTAATCTCTCACCTAAAAAATGAGAATATTAATCAGTACCTACTAGACAGGTTTTATAAGGACTGAATAAGACAAGGCATACAAATAAATGGTAGGTCACAGAAGACTGAGAATCAGAAACTATACAGGAAGAAGAGAAAAAAGGGGAAGGGAAATAGCATGAGGAAAATAGGAGAGAGGGGTGAGGGCACAGGAAATAAGTGAGGGGAGAGAGATTCATAATTGTAACAATCAATTACTTCTTTATAAAGTATACCCACAGTGTGTACTTGTCAAAAACATAATCACATATATGTACCTGCTTATAGCCCATTATCCACCATTTTCTCAAGCTTTCACCTGAGCAATTGATCCAAAAACCAAATTCAAAACCCAAACCACACAGCCATGCTGACTGGGTTTCACTTTAAATTCATGACCATAACTAGCAAATGGTTTTTTAAAAATGGTTTTTCTGGCATTGATTAATTCAGTTGATCAATTACATAATGAAGACCCTTTTAACCTCAAGGCTAAAAGATGACAACGCAAGTATGAGACAGACATAACAATGTCTAGTAGAAGAACAGGAATTCTTTCTTCCTTGGAGGCCTTTCTGTCAAGAAAAAGAAAAACCTTTCCTAGAAACCCTTGAACAAACTTCCCCTTCTTTCTCACTGGACAAAATAGTATCACTTGATTATGTCTAAATCAACCTTTGGCAAGGTGGATGAAACCATCATAGCTGGATTAAATCAATCAAGTTTTACCCCTGAAGGGCACCAAAGTTTTGCCACCCTAAAGCTGCCTTTGAATATTAATTTTTAAGCTGGTTATTAAGAAACAATAGACTCAGAATGTTTGACCCTCCCCATTTCCTGCCTAAGAGATTCAGATGGAAAGGGATCCTTCAGGAAGGAAATGCTAGGATGTTTGCCTTAGCCTAATTTGAATTGTGTATAAGTGGATGGAGGGCTCCAGGCAGGGGCCTTATAGCTGGGATCACCCCCTGTGTCCCATAGTTTTGAGTTGCCTAGCAAAAATTTACCTGCCCTGTGTGTTCTGCCTTCCTCAATTACCTGTAAATCATCCACTCTCACTTTTGAAATTGAAGATCCCATTCCCCTTTTTTCCTTTGTCCAAAATGACATATATACCCAATTTTTGCCTCACTGTCTCTGGAATTTTCATGCTTATGTGAATTACCCATGAGCATGTGTTAAAATTTGATTTTCTCCTATTAGCTGTCTGGTTAATTTAATTATTAGCTCAATTAGACAAACTTTAAAAAGGTGGAAAGAAAAATATTTTTTTTGGTCCTCACACCCCTCTGGAGCTGGAATGGGGTTTATTTCCATCAACAAACATGACTATGAGCATGACAGAAAATACCTGGAGAATATATATTAGCGGAAGAGAATTATATTGTCTGCAGAAATATCATGAGATTGGACTAAAAGGAACATAAGCAGTACAAAATGAAAAGAGGTCTTTGGTTCCCCCAAACTTAAACCAGCAGGAAGCAGACTAAGAAAACTACTCAGCTGCAAATGTGTGCCATCCTTCATGAGAAAGGAAGGTTGACTCAGAAGGAGGGGAAAAACACACACACAGGAGGTGGAATCATGAGCCACAGAGAATTATTCTCAGGCATTAAGCCCTAATCAAGGAAATGCTAACCAGTGCCTAACTGGATTTCATAATTGCTCAATTACTCTTGTGTGACTCCCCTATTTCACTTTTTCAAATAGGAAAGATTTGTATAGCAGTTATCCTATGCCTATTCATATGTGGAACTACATCTGATAAGTCCCATATATACCTGGACTTGATTTATATAATGAAATTCTGAACTTCAAGGTAATACTGTAATGGAATGAGAGGAAGTGAATACATTTTGCATGTGGGAGCAACACAAACCATAGAGGGCCAGAGAATAGATTGTGGTAGCCAGCCTCCAACATGGCCCCCAATGATCCCCACCTTCTGGTATTCACATCCTTATACAGTATATTCCAACACTGCATCAGGGTTGTTCTGTGTTGCCAACAGACTTGGTCTGCCAAGTGATTGCATGTCACAAGGCAAGGTCTTGCAAGACATTGTGGCTTCTGTCTTGCTTTGAATCCTTCTCTGGGGAGCCAGATACCATGTCCTAAGGACACTTAAGCGGTCCTATGGAGAAGCCTACATGGCAAGGAACTGAGGCTTCCTGCAAACAGCCATGTGAGTGAGCCCCAGTCAAATCCTAGTCAAGTCTTCAGATGAGTGCAGCCCTAGTCAGCAGCTTCATGGGAGATACTGAGCAAGAACCACCAAGTTATGCCCCTTCTGAATTCCTAATCTATGAGGCATTAAGTATTTATTATTTTAAGTTATTCGATTTGGGGATAATGTAGTAATAGATAACAATTAGAGATAGTTACTAAAAATTCTATATTACTGTTTTCCAAAGACTGCCTATTCTGAGAGGCTCTCAAAATCAGTTATCAAAAAAGTACTATGGCCTCTTTTAAAAGAAAATGGCACAAAATGGTTGACATATATCTTCATCTCATAAAAGAGCAAAATATCAAACTCTGCAGTAATGACTAGACAATAAAGATCTGCTTGTTCTCTGTACATCATCTTCCATAACTCAAATAATTAACGTTAAAATTATAGAGGCATTTAATCAATATGTCTCCATCGAAAGGTTTAATTCAGTTGTGGGTGCCAGTGAGAAAGCTATCGGGAATGAGGAAGGCAGGTGAAAAGATAGTACACAGCAGCACAATGTGGCAGTTAAGAACATGGGCTCTGAAGCCAAACTGCATTTAAATCCTGGCTGAGCCACCTACCTCATTTACAAAATGGGAATAATTATAGCCCCTCCCTCAGAAGATTGTTGTAAAGATTAAATAAATACATGTAAATTAAATAGGAGAGTCCCTGGCACATAGCAAGTGCTTAATAAGTCACTTTAACCATCCTGGAGATGGGAATGTACAGATGTATTTTGGGTCACAAAGAAGATGCAGTCACGGTGTTACTTGGCAGGTTATGCTGCTTTAATTCCCTTCAGAACACCTCAGGAAAGCAGGAAGAAAAGCCCTGATCTAACTGGGAGGCAATTAAAACTATACTGAGTGGCACCTATATTTGTTTCAAGCACTTCTCTGTCCATCAGTAGAAAGCATGATGGGCAGATTCTGAATATGCTCAACATGTTAAAAGTTCCGTCTACTAGGCATGGGGTGACCAAATAACTTATTCCCCAAACTGCGACATTTCTGAGAATAAAATAGGCCCTAGATATGATTATACTAGGAACTGGAACTTTTCCAGGCAAGTAGCGATGAATATTTGCTTTCTGTGACTGTAGCACAAGTTTATAGAAAGAAGCAATACACTTATTTCAATGAAATCAAACAATAACATTTTGCAACTATGCACAGAATAAAGAATGCTATGTACTCTCGATAATTGCCTCACTAGAATTTGAATGAGCAATCTATTTATATTTAAATAATTCCTCAGAGATGGCCAAACCCTTAAAATAATATCTATATAACAAGTACACATAATAAAAATGCATTTCAGAAACACCTGACCTCGCTGACCAATCTTATCTTTTCAAAACTCCCTCTTTTTTTGCTTTCCATGATGGATAGTACTTGCTCTCAATTTATACTTTATTTTCTCATTCTTTTGTAGGCTCTTCTTTCTCCCATTTCTGATATTCTTTCTCCTATCTTTGATATTCCCTTGGCCTTTTTCCTATCTCTCACCCTCCCATTTGCTGAGCTTACACACCCCCATTGCTTGAACTATCACACTTAACACTGATGACTCCTAAATCTTTATTTGTAGTCCTGACCTCTCTCAAGTTCGAGATCTGAACTGTCCAATATGATAGCCATTAGCCACATGTGGCTATGGAACACTTGAAATGTGCCTAGTCAAAATTGAGATTATAAGGATAAAAATTCACCATATTTCAAAGGCTTAGTCAGAAGAAAGTAAATGGAAAAATATCTCAGTGATTTTTATGTATATTGCATGGTGAAATGACAATATTTTTAGGTATGCTGGGTTAATAAATGTATCATTAAAATCAATTTATCTGTTTCTGTTGACTTTTTAAAATGTAGTTATTAGACATTTAAAAGTACACATATGACTCACATTTGTGTCTCACACTATATTTACAATAGGCGGCACTAATCTAGTCTCTTACCTCCTATTCATTACCTCTACTCAAAAATTCCACCAGTACCTCAAATTCAGTATGTGCAAAACTGAGCTCATCTTCTCTTTTCAGTCCATTCTCCACACTGAATATGGAGTGATATTGCTAAAACACATATCCAGTCACATCACTTCTCTGCTCAAAATTCTGCTATAGTCATTTTCAGGATAAAAATAATAATAAT
Organism: Eonycteris spelaea; assembly: GCA_003508835.1. NCBI lineage: Eukaryota > Metazoa > Chordata > Mammalia > Chiroptera > Pteropodidae > Eonycteris > Eonycteris spelaea. The sequence continues at coordinate 11,193,715 of PUFA01000016.1, forward strand.
CGAAGCCTTGCAATCTCCATTTTCAAGGGCTTACAATGTCTGCCTCTCTCACTCTTATAGCCTAACTGAAAATTTCTAGAGGGCTAGGACTATGTCCCTTAATCAAAAAACACGAAAAGGCATTGCAAAGGCATAATTCATTTTTTAAAAATTGGTGGTAGGCAGTGGGAGTGATCCTTAACATGTGTCAAACCCTGTTTTAATGTTTGGTGTACTTAATCCTTACAACAACCCTATAAGGAAGGTACTATCTTATCCCCATTTTACAAATGAAATAAGGCACACAGTGTCTAAGGAATTTGCTTAAGATTACACAAACGGTATATGATAGGGTTCGCAGTGTGTCCTGGGAATGGAAAATAGTCCCATGGGGCTGGAGCGTGGAGTGCAAATGATACTAGAAGTTAAGTTGGGACCATATCACAGCACACCTAAATGTTTTCCTAAAGAGTGGATTTTCTTCTATAAACAATGACTTTTTGATTAGGGAAGTGACTGGTATGTTCTGACTGATATTTAAGGAAATAACTTGAGTAGTCATGTGGATGGATGACTGAGAAGCGAGAGACTGGAGAGTGTTCCTCCATCTGTATTCTCCCTTTTAATACTAACATTTTCTTCAGACAGACATCTAAATTTCATATCTGGGAGTTATTGTATATTCTCCCCTTATGGAATAGACACTTGGTTCTATCAATTTTACTTCCTAAATCTCCTTCCAACTCATCCCTTCTCTGCCAATAATTTAAGCCATACCTTCATCACTTCTTACTGAGCTAACCGAGTCTCTTTACTACCTCGTCTTATTCTCTCCAGGCTATCCTTCAAATGCCCCCAACAGATCATTCCAAAATTTTACTCTGATCATGCCAATCATAAAGTTAAAACCCTTTCATGGTTCCTAATCAATTGCTGGCTCTTTAGCCCAATACTCAAGAATCTTCATGCTTTCACTCTTGTCTACCTGTCCAATATCAACTCCAGCTACTACCTCACCTCTTGTGTCAGTCATATTAAATTACATGTTGCCTCTCAAGTCTTGCATACCTGTTTCTTTGCTCATACTGTATTTTCTGCCTAAAACTCTGTTCCTCTCTTCATCAACCTAACAGTAGTCACTCATCATTCAAAACAACTCAGGCATTATTTCCTTTGGGAAATCTTACATACTCCTCTTTTCCAGGCAAATTTGGGTATGTTTACTCTGTACCCCTGTAACATTCTATAATAAATATTTCTAATTCATTGCATTACATTTTAACTACAGGACTCTCTTGAATAAGCCTCATCAGAATGGGGCTGTGTCTTACTGATTCAGTCATGAACCAATATTTATTGAATGTCTCCCCTCCAAGACCCCAGTGCCTGGCTAGAGGCTAGGAATACAACAATGATCAAAACAGACAAAAATTTCTGCCCTTGTGGAGTTAATATTCAAAAGGTGGAGTCTACCTTCTTATTTACACCTTATTCCAGTGCCTAGCCCTTGATGAAGTAATATAAGGTTAGAAAAGTAGTTGGGTCCACCAACAAGTCTTTTCAATAATCTCTCCCTGTCAGTGACTTCCCTAGGGTCTTTTCCTTTGATCTGTTTCCTTTTCAATTTCTCCCATGTATTAGAGCACTTCCATGTCATCTAAAAGGAGTCATACTGTTATGTACCTAGACAAAAATTCTAAGCGAAGTTCTGTTTTTAGATTGTACCTTCTTCCTTCTTCCAACTCTCATCTCCTTGTCACACTGTATTCCCCATTTCCCTTGAGACAGTACCTTCTGGCTGTCCAGAAGTATGGTTAGGTTAGGTATCTTAGTACTTTGTTTTCCCTAAGTTTTCCAGGTTCTAATTTACTTCTCCCTAATCTTCCTTGAATGCACCTAAAGTCAGAGCTTACTGCTCAGAATTATTCTGTACTGGGAAGCTTCACACTTTCTCATTCCCCACCCAATGTTTTCCCATAATATGTATCACCCTAGAACCTTGAGTTTAATCCTTCTTGTCCTCCCTAGCACTTCCAGAGTCTAGAACTGTTCAACAAAGTATCAACAAAGGAGCAAATGAGTATATAATATGTACATATATTTACATATTCTCTCCCCTTGAACCCAACTGTATGACTTTCATCCTTCTCCCATACCGTTGTAGGGCGGTCTACACAAAGAGACAGCCAGAAATACCCACTTTGGACCCAAGGTTAAGAAAATCTTTTCTTTACAACTGTTAGGAAAGAAAGTTTTTAATTTAAAACGTGTGTTTTGATATCTCAGGTAATGTCACATCTGTATGTGTACCTTTAGTACATGTCTTTTGCATTATTAGTAAATTCAGTTTCGCCTTCGAGTGAATAGTGTGTTACAATGGTGTTTCTACGTTATCTGAGAGAGGGCCGTTTCCCCCGGATGTAACTAGGCTGGAACTGAGGAGCCCATATACTATTCAAATTTCAGTATCCTGCTGGGTGTGTCTGGGAGTAGGGAGGAGAGGATATTCCTGCATGAATACAAAAATTATAAACTTCCTGAAGGGTGGAGTTATAAGAGGTCACCTGGATGCTGTGGTCATGAATAAGTAGGAAATGGTCCCAATACTCTGCGCAGACTCCTTCCCCTGGGACTGAATCCTCCTCCAACTCCCCTTCCGGCCCCAAGGCTGAATCTCTACATATCGTGTGTTTAGGCGCGGTAGCGACTGCTTCTAGAACCATACCTCCCAACCACTCTCCTCCAAGCAACTCTCCAGATATGTCAAAGATTCTTAAACAGGGGTTTTCCAATCTGCCCCTGAGGGACTGCCCCTAGGCAAGGCGGACGGGCCCAAGCTGCGATGTAGAGAATTCGATGTCCGAGCGACTGCCTCCTCGGAGTGGATCGAGTTAAATATAACTGCGCGAATGGAATGGCGCTAAAAATAAGGCAACAGCTGGCCGGTCCACAGCCTTGTCCCGGGAAGGGCGGGGGCCTGAATGTCGGACTTGTGCAAAAAGGCCACTCCAGGCACAGAGGCGATGAGGCAGCAGTGTCCGTGGGCCTTGGCCGGAAGATCAGCTAAGTGGGCCTGAGCTACCCACTGAATGGCCTCTACCCGAGCGGGTGCCCGGGACTGGACTCAGGGTCGCTCCGTGGCCTGAAAGGGAACTTTACAAAGGAATCAGAACCGTGGGCCAACTTGCCTGGACGTGACAGGGTGTAAAGGATGGGCGCCGAGCAGGTTCTAACCGCCCTGCCGCCAGAGGGAGCTGAACCCCCGGGGAAGCACGGGCGTCGCGGGAGATCAAAGTGCAAGAGTACTCGTGGCAGGGGGACCCGTGGCGAGCGGTCCTGTGCGCGCATACACGAGGCTCCGGCGGCGCTGGGCCTTTGCACTCTCCCCTTTCCCGTAAGCCCCTTCCCTGCGCGCCCTCCCGCGGCAGGGCCCCAACCATCAAGCCAACAATTGAAACGTTTCCAAAATAGGCTATTTGTTTGCTCCCAATAAATCGATCGGCAGTGATTAAGAAATCGATGTGGACTGGGTGGGCAAGTCGCTCGCGGGAAGAGAAACGCGCTGCCGCCGGGATTCCGAGAGGAGGCCCACGGAGGGCGCAAGACTGGGAGAGGCGTGTCTCTCCCAGGCCACACCCGAGGACCCGCCACCTGGGCGCGCGGCCCCGGCAGGCCGCGTTCCCTTGGGCGGCGAGGGGCGCGCGCCCGCCGCCTGCTTTCCTCGGCCCCTCTCGCCTTTCTCCTTCGCTCGCAAGCGAGGCTGTGGAGGCCAGCGTGCGCCGCGCCGCTCGTAGGCTTTTGTTGCTCCTCCGCGGGCTGAAAGGGGGTTTTGTAAAGCGGGACAGATAAAAATGAGCAGCATCATATTGTTTGACAGAATGATCCCATATGATGAAGTGTCGGCTCCGAAGGGGGCGAAATGGTAAATTCCTAAAAAACCAGCCCTCGGCTCATCCGAGAGCTGCCAGTGTAGCCTGGAGGGACCCAGCCGACAGCCGGGCCGGGTCGCTTCATACCAAATCGTGTCGGAAAGACGCGAGCTTTCAATGCCAAGTCATTTTTAAGCCCCAATCTTGCCCAGGACCTTTCTCCTCGCCAATGAAAAGAACAATTTTCGAGAGAAAAGATCGTTTTGATTAAAGCTGACATGCTGCTGATAACTCCATGCTAATGTGAAATAATTAACGTAATAGCCATAATTAAAAGCACGCTAACAATGCTATAAATTTATCACACAATTTTACTAGCTTTCTGCCCCTAACTGCTCTCTCATCGTTAATTAAACGTGTTGCCTTTTACAGAATGGATGTTTATACATTTCCAATATAAATAAATTCGAAGCCATCCTCTCTCCCTCTCTATCTCTCTCCTCCTTTCCTTTTGGCATCTCGCCATTTACAGGCACCCCTTCGCATGGGCCCCAAATGGCAGACACCTTGAAAATAAATGGAATTTTGAGATGCAAATCCAAACAAGAACATTAAATTAGCCTTTATTTCCCCCTACCCCGAAGAGATCTAGAGAGTTATACAGGGTGGTGGGAAGTGAGTTGAAAATCCTATCTACTTGAAAACGAAAATAATCTGGGTGGGTGGAGACCCAGGTATCAGCTCAGCACTTCCCACCTCCCTCGGTGCCGGCCATACAGCTGAGGCTGACAATAGTTTAACACATCTATGACGATTGTCAAGAGGGAGCCGACTTTGGTTCTTGGTGGCTGGGGAGGAGGGAAGGAAGGGTATATTCCCAATGGGCTCCACCCACATTTGGTTTCCTCTGAAGTAGACGGTGGCTGCTCTCGGTTGAAAACGCGCCCCTTAAAACGCAGAACCTGGTGATATCTCCCCCGATTCTAAGAAAAAAATGCACCTGGATGCCGTCATTATTCTATTTCACTTCGGGCCAACGATTTATTCAAGCTATTGGCAGTCTCTGACTTAAAGGAAGAGGAAGAGGGCATCTGGGTTTCCTGCGGCTTGCCGAGAGGTGACTGGGCCATTCCCGCCTTCCTCTCTGCACGCTCTGGCAGTACCCCTCCTCCCGTGTTGACCATTTAAGAACCCAGATTGAGTTGTAATTAATTTCCCTTTCACCGTCATAAATTGTTCCATCCACTTCTCTCCCCTACCCCCATCTCACAACCCCCACCCCCAGAAAGCACACACTAAATCTCCCCTCCCCAGAGACGTCTCAATTTCCTTCCAATCGATTAGGACTTCACTTTTCTTGCTTCCCGTTGCTAGAACCTCGGTCCCCTACACCACCACCACCAACCTTCACCCCTGACGCCTCTGTCCCAGTGGCTTCCCCAGCTGGGTACCACCGATTCTGCCCGCCCTAGGAGAAACGGAAAGAGGCTCATTCCATTCGCTTTTGGCTGAAACGTTTCAAACATTTGAACAGGTGAGACAGCTGGCTTCCATCTTCTTTAAATCTGTCCCGGGAAGTTTGCTTGCTGTGCCCCAAGTAGTCACTCTCACTCATAGCATATATGTGTGCTCCCTCTTTCTCTCTCCTACGATAACCCTCCGCGACTCAGAAAATATTTATCAATTTTTCACTTTTCTTCTCCCCCCAGTATTTCCGTTCCCTCTATTACATTTTTCTTCTCCGCTCTAACGCGTCCCTTTCTGCATCTGTCGTCTTTTCTTCCATCTCTCTCTGCTGGAAGTTGGGCGATAACTGACGACTTGTGGGCTTTTAGCTGCAACATGCAATTATTCAGCAAACAGGATTTACTTAGCCTGGAATCTAGTCGGCCTAGGACAGGCCCCTGCACCATCGGCTCCCACTCGGGCCCTTCCGCCCAATTGGAGTCCCGCGGCGAGGGCAGCGGGAACCTTCCCTCTTCCCACCTGAACCTCTGCTTTGCCTCCTTCCCGCCCCGGAAGGATGCGCTGGCCCTTCTGTTGCTCTGAATGAGGAAAGCCGCGGCGGGTTACCCAGTGGAGAGTGGTAGCAGCAAAATCCGCTGCCTGCACTGGAAATCGATATTAAGCGGATGGGCCGGCGCGAGCGCCAGACGTCGAGGCCGCAGCCAGTAGGTCCTGCACGTCTCATCATTTAGCTAATCGAGTCGAAAAGTTTCTGTAAGGGCCAGACCCAGCGTCAGATGGTAACACTGATTGAACAAGAGATTAGCACAATAGATCTCTAACCGAGGGGAAGCGTTGCTTTTCACGCTACGCTCCGTAATTAATGGTATGAATCAATTAATTTGACTTTTATTGTGTCGAAAGAAAAAAGCGCAACAAATGGAACTGGCGGCTGGGAGTTGTTCATCCCCCACCCTTTCCCCCAGGGAGGTTCCAATAAACATTGGGGAATGGACGGATCAGACCAGGTCTTGGCCCGGGGAGGATGAGCGGCAGGAACCAGCGGCGCCGAGGGAGTGCTGAGAACTAGCCCTGGTGGGCAGCATAATCGAAATTAGGCTCATTTAGAGGCTATTTCAAGAAGACTGCAGAGGGCGGCCCCTGGAGCCGCCACCCTCCCATGCGCGCGCGGATGCGCGCGCGCGCGCACTCACACATTTCCACGTGCACTCCGACTTGCCTGCCCAGCCTGTGGAGCTTGTGCTGCGGCCCGCGCCTGCCTCTGGGGTTGGACAACCGAAGCTGAGCAAAAGGAATTTCTGAATTTGTAAATTTGGGTTTCTTTTTCTGTCCTTCCGACCTTCCTTTTGTAATGACTGGGTTCCTCTGGCAATTGCAGCCACGGCCTCTGCAGCTGGGCGAAGTGGACCGCCAGCTCGCAGCGCTGGTGGGTTTCGCGCGAGGCCCTCTGTATAGCTTTGTAAGCGGTTCGGATGCGGGCCACAAAGTGGTGCAGCGGCGGAAATCAACTTAGAAGCCTTTTAGGGTCAGGTGCAACCGCGGGGTCACTTAGATACCGAAAAACCTTGGAATTTCGAGGGCGTTTCAGGATGGAGTAACTGCCTCCCCTCTACAGCCCCAATCCGGAATGTCCTGCTTAGTGGGGATCCAATGGGCTAAAAGTTATACCAATCTAGGAAACCATCTAATGGAGATGAAAGTTAGTCTGTGTGTCTCACTGCCTATAATGAAGTAAGTTTACGGATTTGGGGTTTATTTGTTTATTTATTTATTTTTGAAGCGTCTAGGCCAAGGAAAGAGGGGTTCGCAGGTGACAGAAACGCGGACTGAGGGAATCAGAAGCACCAGTGTCCACCAGGAATTAAATCGGTTTGCTAGTGTCTTCGGTAACTACTTCACCAATTATTTTTCCTTTCGGTCCTCCTCCCCTGGTGCTCTTAGCTCCGGTGAGGCCGGCATATTCCCCTCCCAGGGCTCCGCGGACAGACTGGGTTTGGTTTCCTGGAGCCCGCCACACCCGGCAAGCGCTTGCGGCTCGCTATGAGGCGGCCCAAAACTGCGTTAGGTAGGGGTGGCACATCGCGGATTCACCCGGTCAGGTGCAGTATTCGGGGGTGCGAGGTCTACGCGCCCCAGTAATGCCACACACTGGGGGTCGGTTTGCGGTCCGCCCTCCCAATCCCAGTTAAAGCCCCAGTCTTTCCTACCATAACTGACTTTCCTTGCCAGGGAAATTCGGTGTGCACTGGCCGCATCCTCGCCTCCTCCACCCGCTCTGCTGCTGGTTTCCCAGGAAGTTAAATCTTGGAGGGTTTATCTAAGTCTTGGAAGAAAAGAATCCGCGTTAGTTAGCAGCAACTGAGAGCCTAGCACGCTGGCATGCCCCCAGGCCGTCCCCGCTCCCAGTAGTCGGTCGCGCCGCCGGGGAAGTCACACCGCCAGCTCCCAGCGTTATTCTGGCTTCCCGGGCGCAGTATCTAGTCTAAAGGCCCAAAGCCTCTTCCCTGCCCCACTCGACTTACCCAGGCCGCGGCCAGTCCCGGCTCCTTCCCCAGCACATTTCCGACTTTTTCACATGCTAAGTCGTTTAACTACTCGGAGTAGCTAAGTTATGGCTTCTTTATTTATAGGTTCCCTGTTATTTTATGTCGTTTTTATTTCTCTATTTCTCTCGGCAACCATTCTAATAGATAAATCAATAGCCATTTTCTGACCTTGGGGAACCCCAGCTGATGCTGTTCTAGCCCCGCGGGGGGGGGATTGCATGTATGTATATATACACACATATATGTATATATGTATACACACATATACATACACCCACATAGAGCGAAGGCAGGACCCCGGAGAATTGGCTTTGGGGGGGGGCGGGCGAGAGCATCTCCTCAGTAGATGTTTCCGCCGAATGAGCAGAGGCGGGAGGGGGGTCAGAAGTCTAATTAGCAAAACGGGGCCGGGTGTTCAGCCCTTACTCTTTAAAGCTAAAAAGAGTCAAAAACAAAAACAGACTAAGTTTTTCTCTTTAAAAAAGTGGAATGGGAATCTCGTTCTATGTTGCCCATTCCTTGCCCAAGGAGTGTTGGTAGAAGAAGCAAGGGAAAAGGGGCGGGGAGGGCAGGGCAGCAAAAGCCGCCAGGTCCCGCGGACACTCCCAGACCCACGCCCTCACTCGCTCACACCCACTTCTCGTGCACTCACGCCCACAGGCTCCCTCGACCCCCGCGCTGGGCTCTAGCCTAGGCTGAGGTCCCCAGGCAGTCCAGGGCGCCCTCGGGGCCCGCGAGACGCTCGCGCCGGGTGCGGCGCAGAGTTGCGGGTCCCTCGTCCCTTTGTTGACAATTCCCTGAACCAACTTGAGTTTGGCCGGCTGGGCGACTGCCCTGACGTCACGCGCGGTCACGTGGCCCCGCCTCCCGCTGGATCTTTAAGTAGAAAGTAATCTATCAGGCCAGTCCTTAAAACGGGACTTTCGACTACTGGGGCTTCGGCGTCCCTGACACCCCCTCCCCTCCTTGCCCCTGTCCGCGCCCTCCCGAGCTGCTCGGAGCCCGGTGTCCTGCGCCCGCCTGCACAGATCCTGCTCCCCACACGCGGCCCAGAGGCCGAGGAAGGCACGCGAAGTGAGGGGGCGCGGCGTGGAGAAGCCGCCGGGGCCCAGAGCGGCAGCGAGCGCCTAGTACCGAGCGCCAGGGACAGCAGGAGTTTGCGGAGGGCGTCCGCGGGGAGCGGACCGCAGCGCCCTCGCCGCGCGATGCCAGGCCGCTGAGAGTGAGCTAAGCCGGGAGGGCCCCGAGCCACATACGCCCCCTCCCCTCTCCAAGTACCCCATCTTTCGGGGGCGTCCAAACCCCCTTTCCCTGGGCTCGGCGGCAGCTCTTGACGACTCCAATCGTCCACAGCTCCTTCCCCGCTGCATCCACCAACCCCGAGGAGGGATGACCCTCTCCGGCGGCGGCAGCGCCAGCGACATGTCCGGCCAGACGGTGCTGACGGCCGAGGACGTGGACATCGATGTGGTGGGCGAAGGCGATGACGGGCTGGAGGAGAAGGACAGCGACGCGGGCTGCGATAGCCCCGCAGGGCCTCCGGAGCTGCGCCTGGACGAGGCGGACGAGGTGACGCCGGCCGCACCCCACCATGGGCCGTCTCAGCCGCCACACCAGCAGCCCCTGGCATTGCCCAAGGAGGCGGCTGGAGCCGGGCCCGGGCCAGGGGGCGAGGTGGGCGCGTCCGAGGCCGACGGCTGCAAGGGAGGCGTTGGCGGCGAGGAGGGCGGCGGGAGCGGCGGCGGGCCCGGTTCGGGCAGCGGCGCGGCGGGCGGCCTGGCCCCGAGCAAACCCAAGAACAGCCTGGTGAAGCCGCCCTACTCGTACATCGCGCTCATCACCATGGCCATCCTGCAGAGCCCGCAGAAGAAGCTGACCCTGAGCGGCATCTGCGAGTTCATCAGCAACCGCTTCCCCTACTACCGGGAGAAGTTCCCCGCCTGGCAGAACAGCATCCGCCACAACCTCTCGCTCAACGACTGCTTCGTCAAGATCCCCCGCGAGCCGGGCAACCCGGGCAAGGGCAACTACTGGACCCTGGACCCGCAGTCCGAGGACATGTTCGACAACGGCAGCTTCCTGCGGCGCCGGAAACGCTTCAAGCGCCACCAGCAGGAGCACCTGCGCGAGCAGACGGCGCTTATGATGCAGAGCTTCGGAGCCTACAGCCTGGCGGCGGCGGCAGGCGCCGCGGGGCCCTACGGCCGCCCCTACGGCCTGCACCCCGCGGCCGCGGCGGGCGCCTACTCGCACCCGGCTGCGGCGGCCGCGGCGGCCGCGGCCGCGGCGCTCCAGTACCCGTACGCGCTGCCGCCGGTGGCACCCGTACTGCCGCCCGCCGTGCCGCTACTGCCCTCGGGCGAGCTGGGCCGCAAAGCGGCCGCCTTCGGCTCTCAGCTTGGCCCCGGCCTGCAGCTGCAGCTCAATAGCCTTGGTGCCGCCGCGGCCGCCGCGGGCACGGCGGGAGCTGCGGGAACCACCGCGTCGCTCATCAAGTCCGAGCCGAGCGCGCGGCCGTCGTTCAGCATCGAGAACATCATCGGCGGGGGCCCCGCGGCGCCTGGGGGATCGGCGGCGGGCGCTGGGGGCGCCGGGGTAACTGGGGGCACTGGGAGCGGGGGGAGCGGTGGCGCAGCTCAGTCCTTCCTGCGTCCGCCGGGGACCGTGCAATCGGCAGCGCTTATGGCCACGCACCAGCCACTGTCGCTGAGCCGGACGACGGCCACCATCGCGCCCATCCTGAGCGTGCCTCTCTCTGGACAGTTCCTGCAGCCTGCAGCCTCAGCCGCCGCAGCTGCTGCCGCCGCAGCGCAAGCCAAGTGGCCCGCTCAATAGGGACGCGCCCGTGGCCGGGACGCAGGGCCCGGTGGCGGCCCCGGGCGGCGACTGCACTTCCATGTTGGGTGCCCCGCCCCGGTCTCGGCCCCCCTGCCCAATCCCGGACTCAGCCTCTCCTCCATTTCCTCCCCCTGACCCCTCAACACCGACCTCTCGGGCACACCTAGGCTGGCGAAGCGAATTCTCACCGCGCGCCCGCCCGGGAATAGCTTTCCGTACAGGTAAAATAAAACCTAATTTTCCAAAAATTACCCTGACGGCGTCTGCTCTCAGTACGTGGGGATGGGAGGGAAATTCTTTGTACATATTTGTATAAAAATTATTGACTTTCCTTTTGGGGTTTTTATTTTTTTAAGAAAAAAAAATCCGTAGGTTTAGAGCTCTGAACTTTCATTTTTTTTGAAGGTTCACTCTCCAGTTTTATGTGAGAAATAAATGTATAGAGACGTTGGGAGATTTTAAATATAAAAAATTTTTCAAAAGGCGAGAAGTGTCATTCTATTATAAGTCTGTTTATATCTGAATGAATATATATGGTATTCTAAATGTTATTCCATCGTGTTGTACACAACTTTGTAAATAAATTTTTAAAATGCTCAGCCTAGTGTTTCATTTTAGGTGTCTGAGGTAAATAACAAGATTTTAAAATAGTATTTTTTACATTACATCTTTCCCAGAAATTCGAAGTTTCAAGTAATGACCTTTTCAAATTTTGCTAATTCATAATTTGATTGTAAGAAAAATTTAATTGATAAAAGGAAAATATGTCTAATTTAAATCGTATTTAGTATTTTTCTTTTTAGTTTTCACATAAAAGTGGAGTGTGAGCAACGATCTTGTTCATATCAATCCATTAAATCTAAATTACCAGATATTTCTGTAATAAAATAAGCTGCCGTTAAAAAAACAGTCTAAACAACAGTAAAATCTTACTTCTTAAAAAAAAAAGCCGACTTATATTTTACACAATGAAAATTTCCCAAATGTGAGTTCTTAGTCATTTCAATTGTCCTTTTAAAAGAATGTAAATTCAAAACATATCCCTCATTTTAGCAAATCTTTGGTTTTTGAAATTATTTTCATTCCTTAAGTGGGAATGGTAAATAAACCTAGCTGATTATGTTATGGCACTTAAAATTTTTCAGTGGAATTGCATTAGCCCAATAGAAAATACATAGCTGTTTTATTTTTTCATAAATTTTCAAATAATATACCTCTTTTCCATGGCAATAATCAATCCACAACATAATTTCAATATCTGAAGAATTCCTGTAGATGCCTCCCCTTTCTCCAACCCTCAGTCTTTATGAAGGCCAAGGAATAGTGAGTGAGTGGCCTAATACCCTCTTAAAAACAGGTGCTCACCTCCCCCCCACACACACACACGCTTTTTTTTCTTTTTACTTAAAAAAATATATATATCTTAGGCTAGATTACTGTGAAATGCGAGATCATAGGGCAGTAATGGGGAGATGTCCTCGTAGATTATTTTTAATGAGCATTTCAGCTGTTGCAACCTTAAAAGTATTAACGTACAAATGAAACATCTAGACGCCGGAAGCCGGTTTCCACCACAACCAACATATCCTCAAACGGCAACAATTCTAATTATTTTGTAATTAATTTAGCTATTATAATTACTTATGCGAAATCGCTTTTAAAGCTGGAGCGGGTAGCAGTATGTCAGCTCGGCCCTAAGTGCATCTTGTTAGTAGCGCTGCCTTCGTCCCTTCGCGCTGGCGTCCACCTTGCCTCCTGGTCGCGGAAATGCCTCCCGGCTTCGGATCCGAGTCTTATTGCTCTGCTGTCTGCGCTAACTAAGGAGTCACTTTGCAAGACCCTTCCCCACAAATAACGAATCTGTTTTCCGGGTAAACATTGCGTCTGAGTAAACATTCCTTCTGGCACAGGGTCCTAAAATAAAGCAGGCTGCTGGGAGTGAGTTAGTTCAACTTGATAAACAAGAACCTAATAATCAACCGCAGCCGAGAGGAGCAACGGTAACCTTCACCGAGAAGAGATTATGGACCAGTCTCCCGGCGGGTCCCTTCGAATCTCCTTTTACAAGGAAAACTAAACGGATCTAAATTTGTTTTTTGTGTTGCAGCTATAAAAGTAACAAGTTGTTTCACAGTTGTGTCTGGCTAATCGGTTTTTACACAAACAGCAAATGGTACATGATTCGTGCAAACACATAGAGGTTATTTCTAAATATAGCTGACACCCCTGGGAAAAGGGAAAGGCAGGGCTTCTTGCATTCACTTTTAGCCTCAAGAAGCTGCTGATCCAAGGCTTCTAAATGACATTGGATAACAGGGGCCTCATTCCATCCCTGATCCTTTGTTACTTATAAAATTACTCGCTCATATTTCCGCGCATAGCAGCAATACCGGCCGAGCCTGCGCCCGCAGCTTGACACTCAGCCACAAGCCGCCGCTTGAGATCCGTAGGGCTTTTTCCAGCGATGCCTTAGGCGGTGGGGTGTAAGGAGAGAACCGCTGGCAACTTCCAGCCACTTCTTGACCTTGAACTAGCCTGGAGATGATCCCCTTCCTTTATTTCTTGGAGGGTAGGAGACTTCAGATCCAGACTTCAAATCGGCCAGCGCCTGTTAAAAGTCTTGTCAGATGTCTGGGAGATAGGCCTAGATGTATGTCTCTGAAAAGCTCTTTTCGGTTTAAGCTTATTAAACCACGAAGGTTTAGAGCAGAAGGGAAAATGCAAATACCATATATAATGAACGCAAGCACTTGGTGGGGGAGGGCTTGGAATTCACATTTGATGTGACCGAACGCGGGCACCAGCGACAAAAGGCACTGAAATTGCCTCTTACATTGAGATTTAGGGGCAACACGGCTGATATCCGCGATTTAGCCCGCTTGGGCAGATTTATTTGTAACAAAAAGAAGAAGTGGGTTGATTTTTATGGGAAGGATTTTAGCTTTTGGCTACACAGGAATTTAAACTGGTTTCCACTTCCTGCAACCCTTCTTTCTAGAAAGTCAATTCAGTTCCGAGGCCTGTGATCCTTAGAACATCCCCAGGGCGGAGTCCCTGAGTAGAGCCCCCGCACTCAGTCTCTCCGGGATTGGAGAGCGGATCCCGGGGTCCAGGAAAATGCGAACAAGCAAAATACATGCATCGGTTATGCAGGGCTCTCGCTGCGTTGGCGCACGTGTCCTGCAGGGGGCGACCAGCAGATGGAAAACTTCCCCATTTGTCTCCGAGGGTCCAGCTCCAGCCCTCAGAGGCCTCTCCCTGCCTCTCAGACTCTAAGCACGCTGACACCCTTGCTCGTCCTCCCGGCCTGGGACACCCGGATCGAATCTTGGAGAACCTACTTTCCTTGTCTTGTGTCCTGGAAGGGACAGAGTCCCAGAGAGGGAGTTTGTCCAAAAGATTGGGGAGCAATAAAGTTTAGTGATGAGGAAACATCGACTTGGAAGCAATTAAGAGTTATATTTGAGGTTATTTAATTTACGTGGTTTATAGGAACAGTCGATATGAGGGGAACGTGAATGGCTGATGTGCGTGAGGGGGCGGTGAGGAACATTTAACCTGAGTTCCTTGAAGAACTGTCCTTAGGAGGATGTGATTTGAAAGAAAACCAGAACCATGTATCTATCGGCCCCTACCAATGTCTGTGATGGTGGCAAACTGCAGAATAAATTAGTGAGTGGGCTCTCTCTGGGCTGTGGGTGAGGAGGTTGGAAGGGCATTTTCAGAATGCCCAGACGGAGTCATGGGTGTGGGGGTGTGTGTGTGTGTCTGTCTATCTGTCTTTCTGTTTCATAGGAGGGAATGACAGGAAGCCGTGGAAAGAGAGAAATCTCGCAGAGGGAATCCCAATCAGGAATTAGGTATTTCCTGACTGTGACCTTGGACAAACTGCTTGGTTTCTTTGAGTCTCTCCATTACCTTGCCTCTACAGTGAGAATGGGGAGTCTGCCTGCTGTTTGCGGTATTAGGTGAGTTAGTGTCAGTGAAAATATTTTATAAACTGTAAAAAGCTAAAAACAGGTAAGGAAAAAAAAAACCTAACGGCTTCTGGACAGAGAAACAACTCTGTTCAAACACCTGCAGGGTTTGGCTTGGTTTTGTATGATTCGACTTTAGGTGTAAAAAGTAGGTTTTTCAAGAGGGGTCATAGAACCTGTTCCAGCCCTCTTCTACCTGAAAAGGTGAAGCAAAAGAGGCTGGTCAGAGGGGGCTTTTAAAAGGTGGAGCCTCCTCCTGCTCCTGAGCCCTTCAACCACGCCCTGGGCCTGCCTAGAAGCCGTGGTGCCCACTTTCTCTCAGCCTACACTTCTATCTGGCGAGCAGTCTTCTTTGCTGTTTGCCCCTTTGCCTCCACTATCCGAGGCAAGTGGGGAAACCTGAGCCCTCCGCTGACAGACGCCCATTAGCGCACAACGCAGCTTCCCGGACGAATTAAGGGTAACCAGATCCCCAAACCGCGGAAAAGACCACCCTCCCTTGACTCCCTCCAGCAGTTGGCAGAGTTACCCAGAGCCAGCTTCTCCCTTAACCATCACCATCTCCTCCCCTTGCCCTCTTAGGAATGTACAAGCCATTCTTTGCTCTCTGGGGGCAAAACCAGCCAAGAATGGCAGGTGCACAGAACGAAATTTGAAATGTTGCAAAATCAGATGATGGGTCATAAGAAAGTATTATTATCTCATTTTTATTACCCAAAGGGGTATCTTACATCACAATTTTTCAAAATAAGAATTAAATTAGGTCCCTTCCCCATCTTAACATAAAACTCGTACCAAAATCCTTCCTTTCAGGATGATTTTGGGCTTATGCACACAGCCCCGTCCTGTCACTGGCGAGTTGGGATGCAGAGGGAACACTTTCATTCCCTTATCTGAGTCCCTAGAAGCTGAATTTCGGAGGCATCTTCAGAAAACCAATCCTAGAGAACACCCTCTCCCTCTTTTCACATAGGCCCAGAAGGTTCTGTGACTTCCTCAGGGTTCCTCAGCAGCCCACGTGTAAGCTATGGAAATACTCAGAAGAGGAAAAATTGTTCTCTACCCAAGAAGGAAAAACGCAAACAGTGGGTCAAGGAAGGTTGGGACTAGTGAAGAGAAGAAATTAGACAAACAGAGAGGAGCGCTAGGCCGAGCGAGACTCAGCCCCATGAAGGGCGAAGACGTAGCCCCTGGACGGTCCCTGCGCGCCAGGACCCCGCTGCCATCCGACCCTCACCGCTCCCCAGCCTGCTGCCACCGCCCTGCTGGTCCGACTTTGGGCGGGAACTCCAGGCCTGCAGCTCCCCTCATCCCAGGAGTCAGCGGCCCCGCCACAGCGCTCGGGTGTCGCCAGGCCCCTCTTACCATCCTTGCACCATTCACGAGGGCTCGGCCTGGCGTGACTCCAGCTTCTCCTGCCTGGAAGGAGGAAAGGGGAAGAGAATTTGAATTAATTAGGGAGGATACACCCACGCGTAAAAGGCACCCGCTACGCGGGCAGGGAATTACGGGGGGCGCAGTGGGGACTCTCCTCCCGGCTTTCTCCAGCAGCTCCCCACTTGTCCGCTGTACCCAGGCTTGCGACGCGAAACCAATCCCCCGCGTGCGAACCTGGGATCTCTGGGAACCAGGGACAAATATACAACCCTCTAGGTAGGCCCCAGCCCTGGCCAGTCTTAAGGAGGGTCGTGAGGACTCTGGAGATTCGACCAGGGTGGCAGACTGACGGGAGTGTCCCAAACCCGGGCGCGTTCGCCTGGCCGCCAACGCACGGCAAGGCATACTATCCTGTCGGCCATCCCGGCCCCGACAGCTCTTGCTTCAGCGGGCACGGCATTTGGAGAGTTCCCTCCCGGGATCGGGCAACTGGAGCTGCATGTCTTACTAAAGAGGGGAGCTTGGGTTCTTTTCCTACCTCCGTCCCTTCCACTATGCTCTCCACAGATAGTAAGCTAAACTCACTTATTCCAAAAGATCAACAACGCTTTTTGCCCTTTACCCTTTCTGCTAGGGGAGCATGCAGTGGATCGCAAGGAGCTTTGCTGTCCGCGCCAGAACAATTCCAAACCCTAAATTTTCTCTTTGCTTTCAAGCTCCCCCTGGGAGGCAGCGCCTCCTCCGGGAAGCCTTCCTGAGCTTCCCAGCTCAGTTTAGTTGCGCCTTCTTGGAGCCCACGTACCAACTAACGATCCGTTGTCATCAATGCCGGATGCGAGCATTTCTGCTCTGCACAAAGGGGACGATCAAAATTACTTGTCTTACAAATGACAAGGTAAAACCATGGCGGATGAGAATGAGGAATCTTGAAGTCTGTTAGTTGATCAGATTAGGTCTTTCTCAAGAGTTTGGGGGATTGTTTTCTTCCCATTTCTTTACTTCAGTCTCTTTCTTTATAATTTATGCTTTTATAAACACCATGTTAATTTTTTTAAGTGAAGGAATTTAAAAAGCATTTATTAGAGATCTAAAAACTATAAGACACGTCAACGTTCATAATGTAATTGGATTTTCTGGGTGTTTTCTTTGCCATTGTGAAATTAGTTGAAAACTTCTTTTGCTAAACCTATTATCAGCAGTCAGTTCCACTTCCCACCTAATGGAGAAAACCCCTCTAGAGGACCTCCTTCAGCCAGCCTCTGCTTCAGTTCTTCCAGTAGAAGAGGAATCACTGCTTCACAAAGCAATCTATTGTACTGATGGAATCTTTACTTGCAAGAGTGTCTCTTGTGGAAACTTTTTATTTCCTTGGCAAAGTATAGAGAATTTGAGAGTCATCTGCTTAGAATTTAATATTAAAGATGATCATAATGTTATGTTTATCTAGAAACACAAAGAGTTCAATGTGGTTTGGCTTCTACATTAAAACTACTGTTTGTGGGGAAAACCGAACAAAAGCTAAAGTTTTGAGACAGCATCAGGATTCTGTATGAAGTAAACATGTTCCAGGGAAGTCCATGGGCCTTGCTCTGAGACCCACGTGGGGAGTGCTCCTTGCTTACCACCTCCCCTAGGGATGGGCTTAGACTACACTGGTAGTAAAAGTCTTATAGGATGGTGTTTAGAATCTCATGTTATTTTTTTTAACAACAAAAAAAGCATTTTTAGAAAGTTAAACAAATCATTTAATTTCTCTTTCACTGCTGTACCCATGGGCATAAAAGTTCCCCTTACCTGTCAATCATCCAAATCATTCACCATATAAAACTAGGAGCTTGGATGTCTTCTCTGAAAAATATTCATGTAGAGTCTACTATTGAATATAGAGAAGAAAAAGAAAATAAAAATCTCAGATTATTTGACCATTGTCCTCCAATTGGGATCAAGATAATATGCTCTTTAGTGTTATACACTTAATGCATTTTTTTTTTTTGCAAATTTATATCTAGTTCATGTTGTCCCTATTGATTTAATCTTTACACAGCCCAGTTAGCTTCTTTCTTTGCCATGGTTACAGATTATATCAGTAAACTATCTCTCAAATTCTACCATTTTGCAAATGTAAATGTTGGTTTCAAGATCAAGGTGGTATCAAGATCAGCACAAATTAATCACAACCACTGTGAAACATCTGCTTTATTGATGGTGCTTCAACAGCATCACCTTTCCACATACATCAGAAATTATGACTGTATGATAAAGTTGCTCTTGTTGCTAGAGGGAATATGGTGCAAGAGTTTAATAGATTGGATTGAAAGACAAGACTAATTCTTACTCCTAGTTTTGACATTAAACTTGGAAATATCTGATGGACTCTATATTTGCCCACATAAAGACCACTACTAAAAATTTGGCTGAGAAAGAGAGGAAAGAGAGGAATTACAGTATTATAACTAATCATGTCAAAATTTTAGCCAACAGATCTTTTTGAGAAAATTTAAAGACTTGGAGATTTTTTTAAAAAACTGAATTTCACTTCTGTCTTGATTTAAGAGCTCTGTTATTCCAAGACATCTGTCATTCAAACCTCCAGCAGTTTGATGCCTCTTTTACGTTGGTATCGATAGTGTATATTCCAGTTCAAGATAGTGGACTAAATCACCCCTCTATCACCACCACCCTTGGGGCCTAGTGAATAACTTGAAGAAACCCCACTGGAAACTGTGAGTGAATCTACCTTCTACTCAGGGAAACATCATTCTAGTATAGCATATTTAATATACATACTTAGTGGGTTATATTTATCTGTTGCTTTAAAATATTCTTATATAAATGAGATGAAGTATGAGAGAAAACTTTATTAAGTTATAAAAGCTAAAAACTTACTATGTAAGAAAGAGATAGTTGTACTGTATTCTCAAAATTGATTTCCTTGCTAGGGAGGGTTTATTATTTGGACACAAAATAATATTCTGGAAAGAACATGGGCTTTGGATCCAAAGATGATTATCCTAGGGTCAAATTCTGGCTCTGCCATTTCCTAAATATGATCTTGATCAAAGTTATTTGGTCTCTCTGAATCTCAGTCTTCTTAGCTATAAAATGGGCATCATAGTATGAAGGTTTACTATGATCATATATCTAGAGTGCTCAAAAATGGTGACCATTATTACTTTATAGTTTTGCTGATTTTATAGCAGTGATATTTTCATGAGGCTACTTTTATTTTTTCTCTGATATTATATACCAACAGTTGTCACATTTCGTATTTAAAAATGAAGCTGCTAAAACCACCGTCCCTTTCTTCTGTTTGAGCTAGGTATCATTTTTGCGTTCTTGGAACTTAACAAATGTGAAACAATTTACTCTGTAGTGCCACTTGGTAAATCACTTTTTCACTTTCAGGGTATTTTTCAGTCTTGTGGATGAGAGGTCTTGACAATAGTCATTAAAGATATGATAGCACTTTCACAAGAACAAGGACATGTGCCTTATGTCTTTGCTGAGCTCTGGTCTAGGTGGACTAATTTTAACATTTTTCTGGATCTACACTAAGATTTCATTAGAAGTTGCTATCTGCCAAGATTGGATCTGTTTAGTACATAATTCTGAACTTTTAAAGACCACCTCAGTTATACTATCCGGTTAATGGGAAGATATGATAGTGTATAGTTAAAGGAGAATGGAATAGATGTCAGCTGATTGAGGTTTGCTGCCTGGTGACAATGGTAAGTCACTTGAAACTGTAAACCTCACATTATGATAATCTCGTGGAGATATTACATATCTGTTTAGCTTATTCAAATTAAACTAAACATCGCTTTAAAAGTGTATGTGGGAGAAGAGAGAGAAAAAGGAAGAGGGAGAGAGAGGGAGAGAAAGAGAGAGAATAGAGAAAAATGATTTAAGTGTGAAATTGCTGTGAATTCCATTCAATGGGCACGAGACACAGGGAAATGCAGCAAGGGTGGCATGAAGTTAGGTATTTCAGTAAGTCTCAGTTCCTTTTATGCCTTTTACAGTGTGAGCATCTTGTTATAGAAAGCGGAATGGGATCTCTGTTTAAGTACACCACCCTTATTTTTTGTACAACATGATACCTACACACAAGCCAGCGATTACATCTAGAGCTCAACCAAAGAGGCATTGACCAGTTCCAACGATGGAGGAAAAGCCAGCTGATAGATTAATAGAGAGATGGTATGCTCATATGTTGTGAAAACAAATTTAAGGGATTTTGCGATTAATCTTTATCATATTTGATTTTTTACCTTACATGTTACTTTAGAATCTAACTGCTGCCCAAAATGTAATTTCCATTGTAATATCTGCCTTACTAGGGCTGTTCTTAGAATCAATGAGATAATATATGTTAAAGTAATAAGGATAGGAGCCAAGAAGGTTAATTGACCACATACCACATGTAAGGAAATGTGTTAGTGCTTTACGTGGATTATCTCAATCAGATACTGCTTTGAGAGGCATTCTCCCTCTTAGATTTTTATCCTCCAGGCCCTCCTAGCAGTATGTCAGTTTCAAATATTATATACACTTTCTGGGAAGCCTTCGCATTACTTGTGTGTGTGTACGTGTGTGTATATATATAGTCAAGTCATTTTTTATTCTTATACAGCTGAATTTAAGAAGTGCTAGATGAGAAAATACTTATTTCTTACCCAACATGTTTCCATTGGGGAGGAATTTTCATTAGAAAACGTGTCAGCCTTTCTCTCCTACTCCCAGCCTCCCCTGAGGGAGGAAGGATGATTTATCTGATTGGTGAGTTTGGAAGAAGGAATGGGACATCTGTGGATCAGCCACTCCTGCACGTTTTTGGACCTGCCTATTTGCAGTGAGGAGGTATTTTGGTTTTCAGCCTTTGCTATGCCATGACCTTTTCAGAACATGATCTGTGCTTGCGGTTGAAGTCTGAAATTGTTTATGGCAGCCTTTGACTGGGTAGATAAGTCTGACTAGCTCAGCGACTACAAGCAAGTCCACTTGGTTGTGCATCATTTAATTTAACTTTCATTAGAAATAAAGCTAATATTTCTTATCTGTGATTCCTGTGTCTACTTCTTAATTGGTTCTAAATTTAGATGGAAAAGAGAAGGGTTATGAATTAAACACTTAAAACCTTAACAAGAGGCAACATAAGGGAATGTTTAAGAGTACAGGTGTGGAAATGAGATTGCCTAATTTCAAATTCTGGTTCCATCCTTTATCAGCTTTGTTACCTTGTACAAGTTACTAAACTCTGTATTTTAGTTATGTTATCTGTAAAATGGGGAAAATAATAGTACCTACCCCTGTAAACCTGATGAGAGAATTAAATGAGTTAATATATGTTAAGTTAATATATGTAAAGTAGTCTTGGGTATATAATAAGCATCAACAAATGTTAGCTTTTCTTATTATTATATTGATAATAATTGCTCAAGGATACAATCTAAATATTTTCAAATACTTTACATTCAGCTTTTAACTTTCCTCCTTAAAAATATTGATTCACTAATTCTCAGCACAGGGAACTTCTATGCTAAACATAGTAATTTAGTCTTTTTTCTCCCCTTCCCTCTACTTTGGACAATCTTCAGGAATGGAACTCATAACGACATTCCTTGGGGACACTTTTAGACTTCTTCTTCGAGGTTTTTAGGCCAGTCTACTGTGATCACTCTTATTTAAGAGTCCCATAGCACTTTGTCTATCCTATACGATTTAACAATTAAATGTGTGCTGTCATATGTAAGGGGATGCTGAATAGGGCAGAATTTTTTAAAAAGACAAAATCACAGAATCACCTGAATGACTCTTTTTAGGGTGCAAATATATTGTAGTAATATTTGGAGGAGTGTTTGACATTTTATTGTGGAAAATTGCATACAGAAAGTTGAAAGAATTTTGCAACTGACACCTGTATACTCATCATTCTACTATTAATATTTTATATACTTGCTCTACACATATTTAATCCGGTTTGCCCTCTTTTGATCTATCCATCAGTTTATCTTACTTTTCAGATGCATTTCAAAGTAGAGGGTTGCAGTAACCTTTTAAAATGCCAACTTTTGATTCTTTTCTTGGAATTTCTTGAAACTCCTTTATTTCCTCTCAGAGAGGTGGAAACAGTGTTGGCATAGTGGATAGAATCTGGAGCCTAACTGCCTGGGCTTGAAATCCAGCCCTGACACTAACTATGTGACCTGTGTAACCTCACTGTTACTTAATGTTCTCATCTGTAACAAGAGGATAACAATAGTATCTCTACCTCATGAAGTTGTTGTGGGAATACATGTAAAGTGCTTACAACAGTGCTTGGCTAGCAAACACTGTAGAGGACTAACCTGCATTAGGCAGTAATTACATATTAACTCATTTAAGTTTCACCAAAATTCTACGAGGTACTACTATTATTATAAAATATAATACATATTAGCTATTATTAGTTGTTATAGCAGAAATTCATAGAGAAAAAAGTCTTTGCTTAGTTTTTGAGTTTTAAAACAGACATTTTGAAACTGCAAAAAGAATACTTTGGGAAAGATGGCTTTTTGAAGGAAACCAAGCTCTTTGCTTAAGTATTTGGGGAAAAGTTTATGTTACTAACAATTGATTTTGGAAAAACAGATAGTCTCACTTGACCAACTTATATAAAGTCTACTAGCCTTGGGCAGGAAAGAGGAAAAGCAGCCAGGGAAAACCTGATGAGGGTATCCGGGGCCAGCCCGAAGGCAGTCTGATTCCCAGAATTGAGCTAAATGTTCCTCCAGGTGGATTTGGGGATTTGAAAGTGGAGGAGAATTTCACTTTCTGTGAATATTTTTGTGCTCATCAATACAATCTTATTATTTTTTTTTAATCTCACTCCTCTCTCCTGTTTCAACTAAGACTTGTTATCCACTGCCTCAAGAAAGGGAGACTATACGAAACAAAAT
Organism: Eonycteris spelaea; assembly: GCA_003508835.1. Lineage (NCBI taxonomy): Eukaryota > Metazoa > Chordata > Mammalia > Chiroptera > Pteropodidae > Eonycteris > Eonycteris spelaea. Next base: position 11,216,706 of record PUFA01000016.1, read on the forward strand.
AAGTTTTGGGCTTTGAGCACCAAAACCAAAGATATGGCGAAGCAAAACCAAAAACAAAAAACATGTTTGGATGAGTACAGTTGTTTCTGGTCGCAGAGGAGATACAAATTTTCTGGCCTGGAAGAGAGGGACAGTCCCAGGCAAACTGGGACAGTTGGTCATCCTAGTTGGAGGTCATCTGTTTCTAATTATAATTGATATTTACAAGTAAACTAAGTGTTATTAGGATATGTTGAGGACTCTAATTCAGTATTCTACCAATACAGGCAAGGATTGGCCATATTTCAGTGTTCTCATTATATATGACATAAGCAGATAGCTGGAACTCCCCACAGTTTTAGGAGGGATGCTTTATTTGTGCATTACTCACTTGAATTGGCTGTAATTTTCAATTGCTTCTATTTTTGCTTTTTAATTTAAAATGATTGTTCTGAGCACTTTATATGAATAAGCTATATAAAAATAATTCATTCATATTTTCCAATTGTTTTTGTATAATTATGTTTACCATAAGGAATTGGAAATAACCATAATAAGTATAAGCAATGTGGAGTTGTAGTGAAGAGCACAGGCTCAGGAGCTAGACTATTTGGGTTTGAATCTTAGCTTTGCCCCTTACTAGTTGTGTGCTATTGATCAGTTTCCATTTCTTCATCTGCAAAATGGGAATTGAAATATCACTCACCTAATAAGTTGATGTGAAGATAACATTAGTTAATGCATGCAAGGTGCTGATAACAGTGCATGGAACATAATACACACTCAAGAATTGTTAGGTGATTTGCAAGTTCTTTTGCCCTGTTAACTTAAGAGTTTATCCAGAGTTCATTATTTTTGTAATTAATACTTCATTAAGAGTTGGGAGGGAAGGTGACAATGTTTTCTGAGATGAGACATTATTCCTTTCTCCTAACTTTTAATATGATTGTGCTATGGAATGAATTGTCTCCCTAAAATCATATGTTGAAGTCCTAACCTGCAACGTGACTAGAGACGGGGTCTTTAGGAGATAAAGTTACATGAGGTCATGGGGTTGGGGACTAATCCAAGAGGACTGGTGACCTTAGAAGAAGAGATGGACAGTGATGCAACAAATTCACATCCTTACCCCATGTACCAAATAAAGGTCTTTGAGAACACAGAAGGTGACCATCTACAAGCCAGGAAGAAAGTTCTCACCAGGAACGAACTCTGCTGGACATTGATCAGGTCATTCTGGCCTCCAGTGCTGTGAGTGTTGTTTAAGCTACCTTGCCTGTGGTATTTTGATATAGCACCCTGAGCAGACTAAGACATGTTGTTCATTAATGAGTACCAAAGACTAAGGAAAACTTGTAGAGTTGCATTTATTTGCCAAAAAATGGGCACAGTCACCCACATTTTCTTACCCCACCCTACCCTACACAAAAGGCACCTGAGGACTGAGCAGAATGAATTGGAAAAAAAAACCAGACTTCTTGGTCCAGGCCTGCCCCTCATTAGCTGAGTGATTTGAGACAAGTCTTTTAACCTCTTCGAGCCTCAGTTTTCCTTCAGTATAAAATGAGGTATAGGAGGTTAATTTATGTATTTTCTATAATTGTTTTGAATTACATGTTTGAATCAATGACATGGCTTGGATGAAGGAGAAGCGACAATATAGAGCAGAGACCAAAAACTTACAAGACAAAGTAGTTGGGGCCAGAAGAAACTGCCATTGGAATAAGCCCCAGCTATTCTCAGAGATGTTGGGAAGGGCACTGGATTTTCCATAGGAGGTGGAGTGAGAGTTTAAGTCAATTTCACTAGGTCTAAGGGGCAGCGAGACCTAGGCCGCCACCTGGGTTATGAAGAGGCTTTGACTAGATGCTCTCTAAATTATCTTCCGCTCTTGGCTTCTATAAATTATTGACTATAGTGGGGTGAGGAAAGGAGCAAAGGGGGCAGATGAGGACTCATTTATGCTAAAAATGAAATAAAATGTATAATTAGTTCTGAAATTCCTCTTTATTCCTGTACACTACAGGAGTCTGTCCTCTTTCTTTCACATATGTATTTCTCTACCTACCTTTGATATTAATTTTAACTTGATTGAAGTATTTTGTCTGGGTTCTCAGCCTTCCCTGGAATAGCCCTTGCTCTGTAGGACACTAGTGGCAGTGCTGTCCCCTTCTACCTTATCTGTCATGCACATTTGCAGTGTATGTATCAGATCAGGACTAGACCTCTCAGATAAACATTGAATTCCAGGTCTGTCATTCACTACCATGTGCCTTTAGGCAAGTCACTTAACCATTCTATGCTACTTGCCATTTTATTTTCTAATCTCTTAATTAAATAGAACATATATCTAACATGGTTGTTGAGAGAATTAAGTGAGATAATACTCGTAAACCTGCCTTCGAATTTTAAGTACCTTGGAAACAAGGACCATATTTTTCTTGTTCTCATGCCTAGCATGTAATAGTGTTTTTAAATGAATAAAAATGCCTGAGCCTGGTGTCTGGAATATAGTAAGTGCTCAAGAAAAGAATACTATACGTATTACCATCATTAGTGGTCTTCAGGTGTTTTTGGCTGCCCAGCATCTATTTCCTCATTTTCTAGTAGCAGAGCCTCAGGTTTCCTTTGGGAGAAATTTCCCTCCCTCATTCTTGTTCTCGTGGTTCTGGTGGGGCTGACCCCATATCTCTGTTCACAAATTGGTGTGTGGCCCAGGCTTGGCCCAATTTAGGCCAATGAAAATCAGGCCAGGTCTTTTTCTGGACCCAATGCAAGAGAGATACTCTCTTTCCATCTAGGCTGCCAAGTTGGTAAAAGGTAAGCCTGAAACTGCTGGTGGCCTTCTTGTTACGTGTGGGAACGATCTGCCCAGAAATAAAGCCAAGAGAAAGAAAAGTGGACCTTGAAAGATAGAAGGAAACTAATTGATGTCCTTTAGCATCTGGATCCAGCCAGAAGTAAGGCAAACACAGTCTCTGTCTTTGAGGACTTGAAGACAATACAATTAGGAGGTCAAGCTGCCATGAAAACACCAAAGAAGGATACCTAACCAGATTTTGGTAAGCAGAATAGGTCTAAGAAGGCCTCTAGATAGGCAGGGATAGACAGCTAAGACTGAAATACTGAATATGAGTTAGCCAGGTGAATGGGGGTTCGTGTGTGTAGAAAGGAAAAAGAATGTAGAAGGAAAAATAATGGCTCAAAGGCAAAACAGTATGGTGCTTTCAGGGAACTCAATATGACCAAAGCATACAAAACACTTTTCCAAACACAGTCTCACTTAATCCAACATGTTAAACTTTGAACAATGAAATCAATGTACCAGGTAAAATGTGTTCAACTGCAAGGAAATGAAAACCTGATTAATGGTGGGTTAAGGAATGAAGATCCTTAATGATCTAAAGGTAGGCAATGTAGGCTTGGTGCTCTGAATCTATAATGTCATCATCAAGAACCTGAACTCCTCCCACCTTTCTGTTTCACCAGCCTCAGCTTTTGGTCATTATGCATATTACTTTTGGCAGAGAGTAAAAGGCCCCCTAAATACTCAGAATCTATGAATACATTACCTTACATGGCAGAAGAGATTTTGTAGATGTGATTTAATTGAGGATCTTTTTTTTTTTTTTTTTGAGAGAGAGAGAGATTATCCTAATTTACCTAGGTGAGGCATAATGTAATCACAGGGTCCTTTTTAAGTGGGAGGCTGGAAAGTCAGAGTCAGAGAAAGAAATGTGTTGACAGAAGCAGAGAGGTCAGAAAAACAGATGTGCAGATATTATGCTGCTGGTTTTGAAGATGGAGGAAGGGGCCATGAGCCGGAATGCCGGCAGCCACACAAAGCTGGAAAAGTTCGGACCTTTATTATAATAAATTTGTTTTTAAGCCACTAAGTTTGTGGTAATGTGGCAATAGAAAGCTAATACATCACTATCATTCATGGTTGCAAGATGGCTGGCTGTCAGAGCTCCAGGTATGACTTTCCTATTTAATGCAGGAAGAAGGGATAGGTGTTAAAATAGCAGAACCTGTTGCATCTATCCTTTTTGTCAGGAGAGCAAACTTTTACAGGGGCCCTACCAGCTGATTTCCCCCTACATATCACTGACCCGAACTTGGACATAACGGCCACTTCCAGCTGCAAGTGAGGGTAGGAAACGATATCACTTTCTAGTCTCATTTGTTTTGTATTGTTTTGTAGATGGGCTCGATTCATTATTATTTATTTGGTTCAATTCATTACTAGTGAAAACATAAGAGAGTTGTGCTGAGATATAGAACCTAGGAGTATGTGACTGAAGGTGACTTTCGTCTAGGAGAAAGAGCCATGGGAAAGTCTTGGTCCTATGTGCTGGGTGTCATTCACCCTCAACAACCTGAGGCAGTGTTTGCATACATCAGAAACTGGGCTTCTCACAATTGGGAGTTCAGTTATTTTTGGAAAGTTAGACTGGATCTCCTTTTCAAAAAGGAGCATTAGAGACACTTTGGTAAGGAAGTGCTGGCGTTTGCCTTGAGCTAGAGTTAAGGAGGATAGTGTTCACTAAAGCAGGGGTTCCCATTCCTCGGGTCGCGGACCAGTACTGGTCTGTGGCCCGTTAGGAACTGGGCTGAACAGCAGAGGGTGAGCAGCAGGGGAGCCAGCGAAGCTTCATCTGTACCTGCAGCTGCTCCCCAGCGCTAGCATCACCACCTCAGTTCAGCTCCACCTCAGATCATCAGGCATTAGATTCTCATAGAAGCACCAGTCCCTGGTGTCAAAAAGATTGGGGACCACTGCTCTAAAGGTCTATTCCTCCTGTTAGATTTATGGAGATGGTCAAGCCTGCTCCAAAGCTGTAAGAAGGAGTGAAAGCTAGAAAATTATACAAAATAGGAACTCTAAAGAGTATAAAGAGGATGAACTGGAGGATAATTAGAAGTAAAAAAAGCATAGTATTAGGGATGTAATGTAAAGAAAGATAGGCAATATTATTATTAATTTTTTTTATCAGTATTCACCTATTTGGTGGCTCTTATCAGGGGCCAGGCTCCCCTCAGTGAGAGGCAGTAGTGAGATTGGTGATCATAGTCAGAAAGTTTGGGCAGATGTCTGGGCCAAGAATATGGCAATTGTAGCTTTTGGCAAAAGATCAGAAGCCTGCTATAGTGTACCAGGAGGAACACACAGTACTGAGAACAACAAAGAGTGGCTTTGGCAGGGAGACAAAAGCTAAACAAACTAAGTTGCCTCCCGTAGGGATCACCCTCACTGGCACTGGCGGCCCGCAGGACCGCTTGGCTAGTTCTGGCTGTTGGGCAGAGGCTTGTTTGTTGGAGTAGACTCTCTGCAGACCTGAGCGGGGTGGGGAAGTGCCATCCTTGATCCTCATCCCCCCCTCCTATAGATGTGCTCACACATACGCACAGATGTATATGTGCAAAGATGATTACTGCCTCAATGTTTATAAATAACAAAAAAGTGAAAACTGCCTAAACATCTGCCTAAAGAGGTCTGGTTAAATAAATTATGCTGTTTTTATATAATGGAATGCTCCAAGACCTCTTATGTGACTGATGTAAGTTCCCTATGAAGGGAATCAAGCAACATGTGGAGCAGTGTGTAAGATATGCTCCTATTGTGGGGGCTTTTGTTTCTGAGGGTGAGGACTGAGGAATTTTGGAGGGAAGGAAGACCTTTTTGCTTGTGCTGAAATTTTGTAAATAGATATGTTATGCTAGTTATTTATTGCTATATAAAAAAATCACCTGAAAACATAGTGGCTAAACAATGATTTTATTTGGTTGCAATTTTAAGTGTCAACAGTTAGGGTGGGGCTCAGCCAGGCAAGTCTCCTGGCCTTCTCTTGGTCGTATGGCTGCAGTCACCAGGTGACTGGACAAGAGCTGAAGGATCTAAGGTAAAACTCAAGTGTCTGGCTGCTGCTGCTGGCTATCGTCTGAGCTATTTGTCTCTTGCAGGTTAGCCTCAGCTGCTGCTTTTTTTTTTTTCTCATGTAGTGTGTTTTTAATTAACTAATTAATTGTATTACACTTATTGAGGTGACATTGGTTAATAAAATTCTATAGGTTGCAAGCGTGTAGTTCTATAATGCATCATCTGTATATTGCCTGTGTGTTCACTACCCAAGTCAAATCTATTCCTGTCACCATATATTTGATCCTCTTTACCCTATCTACCTCTCTCCCCAGCCCCCTTTCCCTATGGTAACCACTAAACTGTTATCTCTGTCTATGAGTTTTTGTTTGTCTGTTTGTCTTCTTTGTTGCTTTCACTTTTATATCCCACATGAGTGAAATCGTAAGTTCTCAGCTTTTTGGTCTAACTTATTTCTCTTAGCATGATAATCCCAAGATTCATCTATGTGTGTGACAACATAGTTATTTCATTTTTTTTTTTGTCACAGTATTTCATCTTTTCTTATGGTTGAGTAATATTCCATTGTATATATGGACCACATTTTCTTCATCCCATCATCTATTGAAGGACACTTCTTTTGCTTTCCTGTCTTGGCCACCATGAATAATGCTGTGGTGAACATAGGGGTGATATATTTTTATGGATAAATGTTTTCAATTTTTTTGGATAGATACCCAGAAGAGGAATTGCTGGATTATGTGGTAATCTAGTCTTAATTTTTTTGAGGAAACTCCATACTGTTTTCCATAGTGGCTGTACCAATTTACATTCTTACCAGCAGTGCATAAGGGTTCCTTTTTTCCCAGCGCCTCTCAAACACTTGTGATCACTTGTCTTGTTGACAATAGCCATTCTAACAAGTGTGTGGTAATATCTCATTCTGGTTTTGATTTGCATTACCCTAATAGTTGGTGAAGTTGAGCATCTTTTCATGTATCTGTTGGCCATTTGTATGTCTTCTTGGGAGAAGTGTCCGTTCAGGTCCTCTGCTCATTTTTAAATTAGATTATTTATTTTTTTGTTGTTGAGATCTTTATATATATTGGATATTAGCCTCTTACTGTAAATGTTGTTTGCAAATACCTTCTCCCATTCTGTTGGTTGCCTCTTTGTTTTGGTGATGGTTTCTTTTGCTATACAGAAGCTTTTTAGTTTCTTTTTAGTTTGATATAACCTCATTTATTTATTTTTGTTTTTATTGCCCTTGCCTTTGAGGTCAAATTCATAAAATCCTCTCTAAGACCAAGATTCATAAATTTCTATGCAATTTATTGTTTCAGGTCTTCTATTAGGTCTTTGATCCATTTCGAGTTAGTTTTGGTATATGGTAACAGATAGCAGTCTAGTTTCATTTTTTTGCATGTGGCTTTCCAATTTTTCCAGACCATTTATTGAAGATAATCTCAACTTCTTGATATGATGCCTATGTTCAAAGAGAGTCAGAGCTGAAGCTGCACGGCCTCCCGAGGCCTAGATTCTGGAGAAAATCACAGGATGATACTTCTGCGGCATTCTGTTAGAGAAAGTCACAAGATCAGCCCAGACCTAAGGGCTGAGGAAACAGACTCCACCTCTTACTGGGAGGAGTTGTAAAGAATTTGTGGCCATTTTTAATCTACCACATGCATACATTACTTTTCCCAACAAAAGTCTACTTAATTAAAAAATACATATTAATGCTATTTGTAAAAATTTATAGAATTTGAAGAATTGGTGGGACTTTGGAGATTAGTATAAAACCTTCTAGTCTTATAAGTATGGAAACTGAGGTCAGAAAGGTGAAGTGTCTTAGATAAAGAAACACAGTCAGTTCATAGTAGTAGCACCAGAATTAGAACCATATCTTCAGACTTCCTGTCTTGTGCTCTTAATTCCACAGTAGTATTTCTTTTTGCAAACAAAGCTGATTAGTGATCTTGGATTAAGAGAACTGCTAACTTTGTAGCCCTACTGCTCTTGTAGTTGAGAACTTTAAAGGGTACATCTCAACCAAGCAAAGGAAAAGCCTAAAGAATCCAAGCAATTCTGGAAAAAGTAAAATGGGAATTTGAATATCTAGTATATCTAGGCTTAGGGCTCCATTTATTTTTTTTAAAGAAATCTAGCTTTAGTGTATCTATGGAATAAAAAATTTACTAAGTCATAAATAACTTAATCAAAACTTTTATAAAATGTTCAAATGGTTCTAAAAGGTTTTTCCTTTTTTAAAAAACCAAATGTGTTGAAAATATATATTCAAATTATCCTTGCTGGCCCCCCTAGGAATTTAGGAGTTCTCTAACAGTTCTGCTAGTCTTTGGTTAATATAATCTTGATCATTAATTGGTTAGTCAATTAATTTTTAAATTAATTCAGCAAATGTTTATTGTGAACCCACAGGTTGAAAATATTGTGCTGAAAATTGTATAAAATATAAAAGAGAATAAGACATTCACTCTGTTCTTAAGAAGCTCAACATTTAGTTGCAGACAAGCATGAATATAATTAAGTACAACAAGAGGAAATAATTACATGTTATAAGGGAGATATTAGCAAAGTGGAATGAGTGTATAGAAGAATGATTATAATAATGCCTGTTGGGCAGAGTGGGAAAGTCTATATCTTTATTTGTGGCAGAAAGGAAGAAGAACCAAAATAAATAGTAGAATTCTCTCACAGAAAGTTAAAGTGGAGAATTTAAAAGGCTTAAATGCTAGGGTGCATGTCTGGGCTATTGGGAACCCTCAGAACAGATTATCATTTTTTCTCCCACCTAAGGGGATATTTTTGGTACATATAGTTTTGAATTTAAAAATTCTTTTAATTACTATGGCATGGATCTGGATCAGATGGAGTCTACCGAACAACTAAAATCAAAGTTCTGGCATGTCAAGCGAGCAAAAGCATGTAAGTAATCCTACTAACAGAATTCTCCTTCAAAAGACTTACTTCTTTTTGGGTTTGCTACCTCAGTAACATAGATTATAAACTCTGATGAAAGAGAGGGAAATGCAGAAAAATAATTCCTTAATTTATATAAGTATCTTTAGTTTTTAGGTTCATTAATTTCAGGTTCATTAATTGGCATTTTCTTTTGTGTTAAAAAGTCACCTACATAAAAAGATGAACAGCAGGCAGAAGTTCCTTAAAAAGAACAACAATAAATGCTGAAGTTGGCCTGAATTGCAATGACAATAAATGGTAAAATATATTCTGTTCTTTAGATCATAAGCCTGTAAATTACTCCTTTTAGGGCCTTGAAACCCAGAGAACAGGTTGAGTTGATGTGAGGATGGAGTTTCAACCAGCTATATGGTTGCTCTTTTTGGTTTAAGTAAGACTTGTAATCTCATTTCATGAGTGCCTATGTTATTTTTTCAGCACCAGGCCACCTTATGACATGCAGGTGCTAATAGAGCAAAGGATGTATGACATTGGATAAATATGAACACTGTATTTTTCTTGAGGTACAATACGTATTCTCGAGATTTTTACTGAGTTACGTTTTACTAGTCCTAAAATATTTAGAGTTATGTACTTAAAAGATACAGAGCATAGGTATTACATCCATAGAAAGTATTTTAGTCAGTGAATGTTCAATGTAGCAGGTAGAGATGAACTTAGCACGTTTTCGAGACTGAACTGGGAACAGACTCTTCAGCCATAAAATGCACTTAACAGTCTATTTAATAGTGGCGAGGTCCTTGAAAATGCAATATCCATGCTAATCTCGCCTTTTTCTAAATCACAGATGAAAAATAGGTCAGTTAGATAGAGCCTTCTCCTTCTATTTAAAGTGTGATATTTAATCTATTTAAACAACTACCAAAACTTTATTAATTCAGTATAAAATAGGCATATTGAGAAAGTAGAGAACTTTATTAAGCGCACAAGGTTTTCTAAAATTTGATGTGGATGTCTTAGATCTCAGGACTCAAGAAAATCTCTACTTGGGAATTTACGTTAAATTGGTAACACCAAGGAAAAACCAGAAAAAAAGCAACTCAGAATGTAATTAAATCTCACACAGTGAAATGGCTTAAAGGAACTGAGTATTTTACAAAAGGCTGGAGGCAAACATTAGAAAAGAGGCCTCCAGAGAAAGTTTATTCACTTCTCTGATGCCTCTAGGGAAAATTCATTTGGGAAAAGAAGTATATACAGACAGAAAGCTTCCAGCAGAGAACAAACCAAGGAGTCACAGTAGGACTTAATGTAACGAGATACCAGCTTTGGTATATTTCATTTAAACAACAATGTTCTGTAGAGTTCTTTGGAGAGGAAAATACAGGGTACCTGGTACATTGTAATTGCATTTCACTGGGGTCTATTTTGGAGAATGACTGTTTGTACTTTTCTTCTCCAGCCCTTTTTATTTATTGGAATAGGATTTGTTATTCAATGGCCCCACCCTCACAATCAGCCCAAATGTATACCTAAGGTAATGCAATAGTTCCAATCTTTCCCAAGAACAATTACAAAGAAAAGCACTCCAATACTTGAAAAGTAAACATGATGATACTCCACTAGCTTTGGGTAGGGGCTTAAAAAAAAAAGAAAGAAAGAAACCTTTTTTTTTTTTTTTTTTAAATTTCTCCTTATGCATTGTTGGGTTGCAAATTTTGGTGCCATAATTGGAGGGAGAGATGCCTTCCTCCTTCTAGCCCTCTTCTCTAAATGCCAAAATACATCCTGGAGGGGAAAGGACACCCAGAGGTTATTTCTCCTGCTTAACTGACTGCTGTGGATTCAGTAATGGTTTGGTTCTGTTCAGTTTAGCTCTTACTCCAGAAAAATAATTCCATCAATTATAGAAAACAACTTTTTATAGATAGATATGTATTTTTTTTTTTTTTTTTTTTTTTTTTTTGCCAAACCTGTCTTCACTTCATATCCAGGAAGGATTATTTTCCTTCACACCATCAAAGCACCTAGATTGTTTCTTCATTTTATGAGAATCATTCGGATGATATGTAGTAGCTACTATTATTAGGTACATGTGGTATCTCATTTAGATTTTAAAATCCATGTTCCTAGGGGCAGAATGTTACTATTGCCAATACCTGCCATCTCCTTTCTCATTAAAACCAAACCCCAAACTCACTATAAAACAAAATGGTGATAAAGCATGATATTTTATATTTTGTGTCCCACCCCTCTCCTTAGCGCTCTTTAGTTTGGCAATCTTTAAAAAAAATTGGTGAGCAAAAGCAAAATAACAAGTAGGAAGCAAAAGCATTATTTTGTGACTCACTCTGTTTCTCTGGTATGGACTTTCATTCTTTACTATAAATAAAAATTTATTTAAAAATCTGACTTTAAATTTTGATGTATTTACTGTAAAATTTATAAGTTGGAACCTCTTACCATTTTGATTTATATGATTTTAAAATGGAGTTCTTATCATTTTCCTCCGGGAGACTTTTTGGTTTGAACAGTTCTTACTGGCAGGTTGCCTCCTTTATATTTAGCCCAAATTTTCATTTTCAAAGACCGTTTTAGACAAGCACTATGATAGCTCAAGCCAATGGATCTGTGTGCCACATAATAGAGTGTGACAATCCACTCAGTTGTGAAAGATAGGATATAAAGTAATAAAGTAGCATTTGTATTATCACATTGGCTTTACAAATCTACTTAAACACTGACCCAACAGTGTTACTCATTATTGGAAATTATAGATGTTTATAATTCTTCAAAATATGTTGGGCTAAGTTATATCATGTATCAGATATTTAAATTTAAATTTATAATCCTGGGCTGAGAGAGATGTAGATTTGTTACACTCCTTGGGGGTTTGGGGACCATGAACCAATGAATACATTACATTGCCACATTTAAGACCTCTTTTTTTTTTTTTATCTCTAAGGATATAAGCATCATCCTGTATATGAATAACTTAAAAGAGGTTTAAAATCTTATGATTTTATAGAACATAGGCTTCCACACCAAATTATATCTGTGGATCTCTAAAGATTTATATTATCTGTCTTATTTGCATCTAGAAATAAAGATATAAAAATATGAAGCTGTGTCTGTAGAATTGTTCCTAGATTCTATAACAATAACACTGTTTGAACTATGTGGCAGGAATGTGTACTATTTATTTTATAGTCCATATTGACACAATTATTTTTATATGTATGTAATATACATAAATAGTTGAAAATCTGTATTTGTATGAGAATAATTCCAAGTGGCATCTGAAATTGACAATAAAAGTAACAATGATTTAATATTCTCCTGGGCTGTATATAATATTGGTCTATAAACTCCTTAAGGGCAGACTATTAATTCAAATAAATATTTGCTGAATAAATGAGTACATTTATAGGTAATTATAAATTAACTAGATCACCTTCATTTAAGCAATAAAGAATTTTAAATCACTCTAGTCACAGTAGATAACAATACAGTTTAGGCTGATTTCACTGTGGTCCTATTCAAATATGAGGTTAGTTGCTGAAGTCCCCAAAGCAATTCATCTCATCTATAAGGCTGTTTGATGCTTTGAAATGAGGCTGACTGCATGTGTGTCGCACATGCGTGTGTGCATATGGTGTGTGTGTGTGCATATGGGGGTGTGTGTGTGTGTGTGTGTGTGTGTGTGTGTGTAAGAGAGACGGAGGGGAAAGGTAAAGGAGAGAGGAAGGAAAGGGAAGGGTAAAATACTCTATAAAGAGAATCCCATATCAACTATATTTGGTTACCCAGTGGAATAATTTATATAACAAAGGCAAAATAATCTCTCGATTCTTTTTCTTTATTTCTTCATTTTCAAAATAATGAGTGGTTTACTAGTTTCCTCCATTGGTGATCTTCTCTTTTTTTAAAGTATCATCATGAGCTCAGGAGAATTGGACAGACAATTTGATAGACAATTCACATTTGATGTGTTTCAATCCATTGTAGTTATTATGCTTACGAATGTTTGATGTGTTCCATCCGTGGCCAGTGGGAGTCTCTTCAAGTCAGCTCCTGAGTTTTTTTTTTTTTTTTTTTTGACGTTGACTGTAGTGGTCTTTGGCAATTTCCTTGATATCCAGTATAACAAAATATTCCAGATTTCTTTTTGTATGTTTCTTTTCCAAACCTGTACTTAGCTAATTCTGCAAGGATCCCTGTTTCCTTTTAATAAGAATGATATCTCAAGATCCACAATCTGTGTGCTAAGGATGCTCATTGTTATTGAGTTGGCTTTGTATTTAGTCCTTTCTGTAAAAAAGAGCTAGAAATACATTTTCTTTCTATTCCCTTCCTTCTCCCTCCTTTCCCTTCTTTCTTCCTTCCCTTCTTTCCTTCTTCTCTTCTTCTTTCTCTCCCTCCCCTTCTCTTCCTCACTTCCTTCCTTTCAATAATTCAATAAAATAAATCATGAGTTCATACCGATACTTAAAGTCTATCTTACACCTTTAACTCATTTTTTCCCCACATCAAGAATTCTGGTATCAAAACAGCAGGGATGGCATAATTTGAATATCACATAAATCTTTATTTTCTTTAACCTCTTAGAACACAACATTAATTCTAATACCAACAACATAATTACTATTATTTTCTCTTTTTAACAAAGTTTTTTTCTTAGGGTATTGTATTAGGGATCTACCATCAAAACACTGTTTTAAAGTTATTTGGAATAGTTATTCTCTGTATATTGAGCCACCAACTGGCTACACATTTCTTTTTGAGGTTTATTTTTTCCATTTAATTTTGTTTTATAATTAACTTAATTTTCGAGACTTGTAGTCATACTAAAGACAATCATGAAAAATGTTTTGTATTTTTCGTTTGTACAATTTCTGCACTTTTGAGATTCTTTTATGTAGAACTGAAAATGAATGAAAATAACTAAGATCTGTGTTAACCATAGTTCTGAAATTTTTTTGCTGTATTTCTTAGGGAAATTATACAATATTCAAATTTCTGACAATGTGTTTCATAGACCACACTGTAGAATGGGAAGTCAGAGGTGGGGTGGGTTGTGGGCATAAGATTCCATGGTTAAGTAAATCTGAAAATTCTATACAGTTGATCTTTGAACAATGTTGGGGTTAGGGACACCAACCTTGGGACAGCTGAAAATTTGCACCTAACTTTTGACTCCCCCAAACTCTTAGTTATCCCTTAGTATCTAAGGGTGACTGGGTGCAGCTTCCCCTGTCTCACCGGCCCCATATCACAATCCCACCATGTTCAAGTCTCCTATATAAAATGGCATAGATTGGCGCATACAGAAGGCCCTCTGCATCCATGGACTCCTAGCTGCAGATCAAAAACAGTATGGGTTTGAAAAAAATCCACATGTAAGTGGACCCACACAGTTCAAACTTATGTTCAAGGTCGGCTGTATTTTCTTGGAGACTCATGATATATATAATATGTAAAGGCTCTGAGAAGACCTGGAGTAAGGAATCCTTTTTAGATTTGTGTAACCCATTGTTTTGAAACTTATTTGTCTCTGCGTCAAGAGAATATATATAGAGAGACTTCCGTGGAACATACTCTCCAAGTTTTTTTTTGATGTCAGAAGGGGGTAAAAATACTTGCTTTACTATTCTTTCAAGAGTTATTGTGGAGATCAAGTGAGCTGGATATGAAAGATTTTTAGTATATAAAAGAGACTACTGTTTTGCTAATGGCTACATTAAAACTTGGAAATGTGGAGTTTAACTCTAACTCTATGCTACTTAGGTGGACTTATTCCATGGAGGGGGCAAGGGTATGATGAAACTCGGAGATTTCAGAATGACATATAAGGATCAGTTGAGGAGATTGTACAGATAGGAAAAAGGATTCTATTTCAAAGAACAGCTATGATTAGATAAATGGTTTTTGCCTAGATTCAGGGAAGTCCTGAGCCCGATATAGAAAAGGGCTTGTTTTCCTACTGAGTAGAAGTGGTCTAGGGAAGGACTAGAAACTACCATAAAAGTCTGATTTATGTGAGGCAGTCTTCCTAGTGCATAGAGTATTGAGAGTGAGAGACATACCTTTGATAAGGTATGTATTTTTAGGGCTGCCATGCAAAATACCACAGACTGGGTGGTTTGAAAAACAGAAAGTTATATTCTCACTCATCTGGAAGCTGCAAGTCTGAGATCAAGGTGTCAAGAAGGTTGGTTTCTTCTGAGATCTTTCTCCTTGGCTTGTACGTCTGTACAAAACTCCTCTTCTCATGAGGATATCAGTCATACTGGATTAAGGCCTATCCTAATGATCTCGATCAAAATGCAGCTACTGAGTATCTGCTATGTATAGGCCCTGGACTTTCAGAGGTAATAGTATCTACTGGAAGGGAGGAGCAGGAGTAGGTATGTAGATGCAGTGATAGGGGCAGTTCAGTATAAATTAGATGCTTTGAAGTCTCTTCTACCATTCATTCAATGAACATTTTAATCATCAACTTTATTCTGAATATTGTGACAGAAAGGAGAGATTGATACCAACTTTCACCATATGAAGATGTATGTTTTTTCACATATTAATGTTTCTGAAATGATGTTTTATAATCATAATTAGTTTAAGTGGTAACGTCTTTTTCTTTCTTAGTGGTACATGAAGTAACAATGCTTCTTACAATTGACAGAGCCAAATAGATTCAATAAACCATGAATTTTGGTTTGCCAAACAAAGTTCTTGTTCACAAAATGCTAATGTTTATGAACTTGCGATGTACTGGCAATCCCCCTATGACTGTAACCATGTAATATCCTTCATCAACTTGCTTTTTTCCTCTTGGCTTTAAATATGTGTTTAGTCAAGTATGGTTGTCTATTTTCCCACTGTACTGTCTCTCTCATTCTTCACCAAATGAAAGACTTTCATACTCTGTCTTCAGCCTCTATTTCTTTCCTAGGCTTTGACTCATAATTGGCACCTAAATATTACTTTGTTGTCTTGATGTCACCGTGAATTCAATACAGTGCATCATCTTTCCCTCTAAGCCAGCTTCCCGGATTTTTCAGATTTAGCAATTCAGACTTGATATGTTGGGAGCCATCCTTAATTTTTTCCTCTTCGTTTCACTTTTTCTACATATCTAGTATGTTTCCAAGGCTTGGACATTCTTCTACTTGCATTGATCGTTTCCAGTTCCTCGATTATCATCTCAGTCCAGGCCCTTGTCTAATCATGCAAGGACTACTAATAATGATTTCTACCTCTTCCTCTGATTCATCTTATATATTATCACCACTTTAAATTTCCTCTAACATTGTACTTGACTCCCTGCTAAAAGTCACTTAATGGCCCCTTACTGATCATTAAATAAATTCCAAACACCACAGCCTGGTATTCAAGATTCTCCACTATTATTCCTTTCCAGCTTCATCATCCACCATTTAAACTGAAGGAAGTGGTCCACACTTTTCAGCTACCACAAACTTGTCTTGAACCATTACTTTGTCTAGAGTCCTATTCCCATCCTCTTAGTTTACGTAAGCTCAGGCTTTCCTTCATAGCTCAGCTGACTTATCCAGGGAGTGCATTTGCTGATAGCTTCTGGTTTACAGTGAACCTTCTTCTCTGAATGCCAATGGTGCTTAATGCATATACAAATAATCTGCATTTAGCATGTGCGGCCCTCTATTCCTTTCATGCATGAAAATGTCTTCCCAGTAAGAATTAAATCTCTTAAGGGCAGGGGCTTGGTCATATTTCTAGTGCCAAAGATCTTTTAAACATGATAGAATAAATTTTAGATCTTGAAGTTTACCTAACCTCATTTATTCATTTCAAAGATGAAGAAACCAAGATAGTTTGTTCAGATTTGTTTTAATATAAAGCCAGAGCCAAGCATCTGCTGATACTTATGATTATAAATTAGAGGGGTGGGTTTATACGAAATGGCAGAATTCAGAGGGAGGAATAAGAGCATTCTCTGAATAAAGGAGGGAACATAGTTATTTGCTTTAGGTTTGGGAATAGGCGATTCAAACTGCCTGATGGGGATTGTGTAGTGGCTACTCCAGAGCAGGGATTTTCTTCTGCATAACCCACAGGCTCTCGGAAATGTCGGACATTCATTAGCGTTTCTCACATGAAGTGACTTCTTAAGCCTTAATACATTCTTCTTCGTAGGCATGTACCTTGAAGAAAGTGAAGCACGTTGGTTTTTTGACTCCCTGAGGGCACAGGCCCAGAAGAAGACCTGCTGCCCGGTGGTAAGAACCAGCCAAGGGCTCCCCATTCTATGAAACGAGTGCCAGGACGCGCCCCTGGCAGGAATTTGTGGACTAAGCAGCAGCCCAGGCCTTGGCCACGATCCCGGGAAAGAAGAGCAAGGGGCTTTCCGCCTGCCCCAAGCCTAACCCGGGACGGGAGGCCTCTCGGGTTCCAGCCGCTGGGGTCACACCCCCCGGCTTCCAGCGGCTCCTGCCACGCCCCCAGGCCGCCTCTGCTCCGCGCCTTTCCCCCGCCCAGCCCCTCACGCTCGACGGGCTCGCTCCCGCGCCGGGCGCGCGAGCCTGCGAAGGCGGAAGGCGGCAGGGGCGCTCCGCCGCAGGGGCGAGCGCGCACGCGCTGTCCTGGGACCCGCTGCAGGCGTGGGTCTCCACGTGCGGCGGGCGGCTGGGTAAGAGGCTGGGATGCTGGGGTTCGGGACCGCCCCGCCAGGGTGGGGAGGGGCTGAGGACTCGCGACGCGCGGCGAGTCTGCGCGCAGCGGGCGAGTGGGCTCCCTGCTCCATTTCCTTCGGAGGCATGGTGTCGAGGCCTCCCCAGCCTAGTCTGCATGCCTGTATGGGAGCCAGGTGGGGCCCGCGGTGATGGTCGTGCGACCCCATGGCTGGAGCGGCTTGGCACCTGTTCCTGTGATCCTGAGGGTGCAGGCTGGAGAAGAGGGAGAAACGTCAGGAGGGGTCTCTTTTGCAAGACGTGCTCATCTGGGATAGCGGCTCTTCCTGGGTATTATGTCCACTTTGGGGGAAGGACCTTGCAGACTGAAAGGAACAAATTCAGCCCTGTGAAGTGGACGGTCGACTTTTCTTTTGTGGAGATGCACCCTCAGGGCAAAGTAGGATGGAAAACTCTTCCTCCTTTTGCGTGGCAACTTCCTGGCCCAGTGAATGGGTTAGAAAAGTTACTGTATTTTGCTTTACAGATGGAAAAAGTAAAAAAAATGCTTTTTACTGTGCAAGGATAAGAGATGGATTAAAAAGTCTTACAGAATATGTGTAATCACAAAGGACTCAGTAAAATTAAGTACTTCCTCCTTTAAGAAGAACAAATAAAGATTCCTGGATTTAGGATGGGATTACATCGTGATAAACCCATCTTAAATTGAAAATATAAGTTGATAATGCATTTCATACACCTAACCTATCCAACATCATATCTTAGCCTCACCTACCTGAAATGCTTACATAAGCTTAAAGTTGGGCAATTACATTGAGTTTCATCACAATTTTATGGCATATTGATAACCTGCTGAATTCGTATTGATTTCACACTATTGTAAAGTTGAAAATCCTAAGTCAAACCGTGGTCAGTCGAGTTGCGTCTGTACTCACCTGCTTTTTGTCAACATTTTTCTAAGTGCAGGGAAGAAAGCAACAAGTAACATGGAGGATCACTGCTTGCATGAAGCTTATGTTCTAGTTTACAAATGTACTTACCTTTTATGCTTCTTTATTGGAGTATAGCATGTAAAAGATAATACTGTACACAAATAAGTTGTAACTTGCTGATTTATCATAAAGTAAACACCTTTTATCTACCTTTCAAATCAAGAAATAGAACATTCACAGTATCTGCTCAGAAGACCTCCCTGGAGACCTCTCCCACTCACCATCCCCTTTTTTCTCCCCAAAGGTAATCTCTTGCCTGGTTTCTAGCACCATAGATTAGTTTTGCCTATTTGTGAAGCTTTCATGAATGAAACCATATGTATTTTTTAGTGTCTAGCTTTTCTTAAAATTGTTTGTAAAAAAAAATGGTTTGTGAGATTATTCCATGTTGTGTGAAAATATAATTTCTGATAGTGAAAAGAATTAGGAAGAAAATTTAAAAAGGTGATGAATAGTACAAACAGTAGAGTGGTTTGGAGTGATTTTTTCTGAGAGGACAACTTGATTTATAACCTGAAGGATAAAAGATTGGCCAGCAAGCTGTGTTAAGAGCATTCCAAGCAGAGGGAACAGAAGTGAAAAGGAACTAAGCTTTGAATGTACCTGGCAGGTTCTAGGAAGAGAGAGAAGAACTTGTGGGAAAGTGGGAAGTGATGAAATTGGAGATGCAGGCAGGGATTATATCACAGAGGATCTTATGGCTGGGGTATTTGGATTTTATCCTAAGTGTATAGATGTTAGGAAGAGATTTTTTGATTTTCAGTTTCTAACATGAGCTCCTTGTGGAGGATAGGAAGGCTTATCCATTTTACTCATCAAAGAAACCCTATAAAAGTGGCAATACTGGCAAGTATTAGGAATTAGGGGAACCATTAACATGTTTAAGACATGTCACAAAAGACCAAATCTTTTGTATTGTCAGGATTTATATTAATTCAGACACATAATATGCTTCCAATATCAGATTTAGAAGGCACTTTATAAGTTAGTCATCTATTCTGCACTCTAAAAATATTGTCAGTCACTCAGCTCCTGTTTGAAACTGTAAAAGAAGAACTCCTTTCTCAAGAAGAAGCTCATTTCATTTTGGACAGTTCTAATTGTTAAAAAACTTACCTAATGATTAATCAAAATAACTATAACATTGGTTATCAGTTCTGGGTATATACAGAACTGATTATTATCATCTGTGAAATGTTGCCTTCCTTTCTGTACTCATGCAGTTGAATTTTGTTGTTTTTTTCACATTTAAGTGAAGGACTTTGAATTTTTTTGAATGTATCCCTGTTATGATTTCTGGAGTTAGGTTTGGTCCATTATAAATGCTGTCCATATTTTTTTAGATGTTATTCTTTAGCCATCCCTTCTATCACTGTGCACTTAACAAACTCGATTAGCATGATATTAGTTAAGCATTATGTTTTTTAAGTTCATTGTGATTATTGTTATTGGTAGTTTATTTTTATTAAGCTTCCTGTGGAAGTATTTCTATATGATTATCAGGAACTATGGATAATTAATTTAACTTGGTCATAAAAGTAATTTAGATTTCTAAGAATATTAAGCTATATTTTTAAATCCAGGAATTTGCATTTGTAAAATTAATTTTAAACATGATGTCACAGCAGAAAGTAGACTGTTACATTGCTATTTTGGGATGTATAGTGCAACATGTTGATAAAAGGGGCTTTTGAAGTAAGACTAAAAGAGAATTTGAATAGTTTATAATGGCCTTAACCTTGTCAAACCCAGAATTGGTATTAGAAAGTGATTTAATTTTAATTTTTCCTCTTTTCCTCTGTAATAGAAGTTTTAGTGAATAGTAAAATGATCAAAGGTAGATGTATTACGGTAGAGGAAAAAGGGAATTTGTATAACCCAAATTTGAATAATACGGTTACATAGCCTTATTAAATGCTTTGGTCATTCTATCTGATTGTGATGCTAGACTTCATTACTTCTAGAATTGTCCATTGCTATTTATATTTTAAGTAAGAAAATAATTTCTGCCCAGTAGGTTTAATGTGCCAAATTTCCCCTAAATTTTTCAGTTGATTTATTATTTTTTGAATACATTTAAAATGTATCCTACTGTTAAAATGGCCTACAATTTTTCAAAGCTTTTTACTTTTAAACTCCTTAACCCAAAGGAAAAAAGTGAAAAAACTGAAACATGTCAGTGGTTAATTGCATATTGCTGCTTTTTGTATTTTCTTTTAAAAGTTGGGGTTATTCTTATTGATTCTTTCAAAGGTTCATTCTCTAAGATGGAAAATTCATATAGTTAGTGCAAATATATTTTGGAAGAAAAGAAGTAAAAAATCAAACTACATAAATTACCTTAGTGGAGGACTTTCTCAAACTAAATAGAAATATAAAATTCCTCTTTCTCTTTTTACGAAAGATAAATCACCCTTTGTTTACCTTTGCGGTCTTATTTTTACCTGTAGGTGAACATGCTCTAGATAGAATTGACTCTTCAACTATCTATATATCTGTTGTTTTTCTTCACTCAGAAGTATTCCCTTGTAGGAGCAGATCCTTATTCTATCTTTAGATATGTTGAGTCTCATTTAACAGGGAGAGCTACCTTTTATGGTATATTTCTAAACTAGAGGACTAGAGAATAAGGAACTTAAAACTAATCTGTTTCTAGCTCTCTGCTTGGTTTAATGTGATCATTTTGATAGATACTATGCTTAGCTAAATCTTGGTATCTTTTTTTCCTCCCTCCAGGACTCTTCTTCATAGACTTAAAATCAATATTTTACTGTTTGGAAACGAAGCATCACTTGAAATCCTCTCAAACTCCCAATTCCAAAGAATTGGTAACATTCTGGGATCAAGAAAAGAAGTGGCTGATTGCATCTTAAAAGTATTCTGGCACTGGTTCTTTTTTTCCCCTTCCTTAATTTGAGGAATTATGGAGAAATTATACTTGATGGCAACTGTGGTCTTAATAGGACTAACAGTACGGTGGACAGTTTCTCTTAATTCTTATTCAGGTAACACATTTTTACTGTTTTAAAAAGATACGTAAATATTCCTTTGAATAGTTTTTGTTTGTTTGCTTTTTGGTAATAATTTACAGTTTTTCTGAAAGGGACAGAGAAGTATTTCAGGCTTTATCGGTGTGGTCAAGAAAAATATACTTACACATCTAATTCTAATAAGAATTTCTATAAGAGCTAAAGAGAAGCATGGGCTTTGTGGCATGAGGAAAAACATGTATTCTAACTAGGGAGATGACAAATTGAGAAAAGGTTATGTATTAGGCATTGAAGAGAGAAATGAGTTAGTATTTCAAGGGGGAGTACTTCAAAGGAGGCTTTTTTTGTTGTTTGTTTAGAGTAGGGAAGGCATGTAACCAGATTGAAAGGAAGAGACCAGAGGAGAATAAGATTGGGAATGATGTGAGAGAAAAGGAGGGAGAATTGGTGGAGTGTGGACCTAAGAGAATGGAGTTGGGATTAAATTTAACCCTGTGAGTATTTATTTAGAACCTTTCACATTCCAAGCATTGTGCTAAGTTCTAGAAACACAGGGTGAATATCCAGTACTTAAAAAGCCCACATTTTTGTAGGTAAGTGGTCACAATACAATGTGATAATTATAATAGAAGTATGTGTGAGGTACAGAGGTAACATAGAGAAGTGAATGATCAGGACGCATTAGAGAAGATTTTTTGGAGATGATGTTTAGTTCAGGTTTGAAGGATGAGTTGGATTGGGGTAGATTTTAGGCAGATTAAAAAAAGGTAAATTTCGAGAGATGGAATTTGTCCCGGGAACAAATAGGAACACTATCTTCAGAGAACACTTAAATTACTAGGATTAAGCTCCGATTTCTTACCCCCGTGCAGCTCTCTGGTGAACTAGGCTGGGCCAATTGTAGAATCCCGTTTTTCTTGGTGAGAACCAAAGTAGGCAGGTCCTGTTTTGTCCACAACTTCTCTGTAAGCTCACACCCAACTTCAGGTAGAACAAAGCAAGTGCAAGAGATAAACTAGAAAATATTTATGCCAATTTCTAGAACAGCTTTTTATCAAGGTCATCCATTTTAAGCTTTTCTAATACTGAGGCAGTACCCAAGTGCAAGGGTTCCTGAATTTGTTCTGGGCTGGAGTACGTGAAATGATATTTCATTGTAGTTTTATTTGAATTTCCTTCATTGCTAAATCTGTTTAATTGGAAATTTATGCATTTCTAAAAGGTTGAGCATATTTTTTGTGTTTATCGGCCATTAGTATTTCCTTTTCTCCGATATTTATTGTTTATACATTTCTATTAATTTTTTTCTTCTATATTCTATATTTTGTTGTGTATTTTCTTAGGTATTTTGTATATTCCCGAAGCTAACCTGTGTACAAGTTGCAAATATCTTCTAGGGTGTGGCCTATCTTCACACTTAAAAGTGTGTTCATGAACAGGAGTTTTTGATTTTTGATTTTTAGGTTTTCAGTGATTTTTATTAATTTTTAATTTTTCAATTACAGTTTACATTCAATATTATATTAATTTCAGGTGTACAGCATAGTACTTTGTATAATTTATAAAGTGATCCCCCTGATAAGTCTGGTACCCATGTGACCATGCATAGTTATTACAGTGTTATTAACTATGCTCCCTATGCTATACAGGAGTTTTTGACTTTAATGTAATGAAATTTATCAATCTTTTTCCTTTACAATTTGTGCTTTTTATATCTTTAAGAAATCATTCCCTACTCTTAGGAAAATATCACAAGGATGTTTTCCTAATTTTCTTCTAAAATTTTAAAGATTTATCTTTCCTGAGTCTTTATCGCCTTAGAATTGAATTTTGTGTATAACATTTTACATAGAGTTCCGTCAAGAATTTTTTTCATATGGACAGTCAGTTGTTTCACTTCATTTATTACACAGTCCACCTTTTCCCACTAATCTGCATTACGAGCTCTGTCTATATTAGGTTTTTATATATGCATGGATCTGTTTCTGACTCCATTTTGATCCATTGGTTTAATACTGCCATGTCTTATTACTATAATTTTACATTAAGTCTTGATATGTTGTGAGGCATGTCCTTCTACCTGGTAGTTCTGTTTCAGGAGTGTCTTAAATATTCCGGGCTTTGCTCTTTCATATGAGCCCTTAAAAGCAGAGAACTTTCTCCAGCTGTTGGCAGAAGGGGACTCCAGAGAGATTCACAGCCTAAGGATTTGATACTGTTGCTGGTTTGAAAATAGAGGGGGCCATGTGAGAAGAAATATGTGTGGACTCTAGTTGCAGAGAATAGCCCTCAGCTGATAGTCAACAAGAACACCTCATATCTGTAGCTGAAAGGAATTGAATTGTGCCAATAGCCTGAATGAACTTGGAAGTGGATTCTTTCCCTGGCCCTCCAGATGAGTCCAGACTGATTGATATGTTTTTTAAAAAATCAGTTTGTCAAAGACCAAATGAAAAACCCTTTTGGGAGTTTGATTGGAATTGCATTTTTCAATACGGTTGATTAATTTGAGGGGAATTGGCAATCATTACTGTGGTAGGGCTTCTAATTCATTAAGACGGTATGTTTGTCCATTTAAGTCTTCTTTAACGTCTTTCAACAAAATTTTATATTTTTCTACCCCAAATTTTACATATCCTTTCTTAGATGTACTCCTAGGAATCATATAAATAAATAAATACACACACACATCATAGATATATATTTCTCCCCATTGTATCTTCTTAAAATTTGCTTTTTCTAAGTGCTTGTTACGGTATAAAAATGTGGTTGACTTTCTATTTGGCTACCTTTCTAAACTCCTTTAATAATATTTGAAGGATCTTTTGGATTTTCTGTGTTAAAAAAAGAAGTGATCTGGGACTAATGACAGTTTTTTTCTTTCTACTGCTTACCTTTTAAATTTCTTTTTCTTGTCTTTTTATTGCTAGGACCTTATTGCAATGTTGAATAGAGGTAGTGATCAGGCATCTTTACCTTGTTCCTAATTTTAATGGGTGCATTTAATTCACAGTTATGTTTTTCTTTCTAGCATTGAACCAACCTTGTATTCCTAGAATATGTATTATTTTTTTTATATTAGTACCTGTTTTCACCACCTGAAAGAAATCTGAAGATTTTTGCTTTTACAAAAAAAGCTGTTGACCACACTAATGTAGGTCTTTGTAAAAGTGAAGTGGGTTACATAAATTTTCCAAAAGTGGAAGATAACTCTTTGCTTTATGCCATTTCAGCTTGCAAAAGTATTCATAGGAATGCTGTACTTTCAGATAGCAGGGGAAACCTATATTATCTTTTTTCTTTTTTTAAGTATATTCCTAGATTTGGCTTATTAATATTTAAGATTTCAACATCTATGTACTTAAATTGCCCCATAAGAAAGTCAACAGAACAAAATTACTTTTGGCTTACTATGTAAAAAAAGTATTGTTATTACACATTGTAGGTGGTGATTCTGTCAGAATTCTCAACTCTATTATAAAGAATATAATACTTAGCATTCACACGTAACTTCTGTATCATGGGAGGCTGGGAGAATTAATGAATACATATGACATTTGTGATTCCACTAAGATTTTTTTCCCTCTATTAATTGAAACACTTTTTTTTGTTATAATTTGTTTTTTAACATACTTATTTTAGTTTGCTTTTTGTTTATCTTCTTTTAATGTTCAAATTAGGAAGCACAGGAGTGAGGAAGCTCAGGGGACCTTGCTTAGTATTAAACCATTATTTCTTTGGAAATGTACGTATTGGATAGGCAAACAACTTATGTCTATTGTAATTTAAGATTTTCTAAAATATATACCTCTTACATATTGACATATACTTACATAAGTGACACTTATTAATTAGTTTTTATAGACCTAAAAATATTGAATATTGTTAGTTGCATTTAAACAAGCCATGGGGAGGAGACAAATTCTGATTTTATATTGATTAGTTATCATATCTTGTAGAGATTCACAATTTGTCTATACTTGGATCCAAAGTGTAACCAATGTTTTTAGAGCAAATAGCAATACTTGAATCAATTTAATAATTTTTTTTTCCTAAGCTATATTGGCTATTTATGAGAGAAAGTCATAGAGAATCACTTTTTTTGCAACATAATTAGTGTTAAAGTATGACTGTGTTCTATTTGCTTAGTTTCTCTGAGCTTACCTATTACTGTAGGTAATGTTTGTAATGTTTATTTTCACTAACCAGGATAATATAAAATGGAGATTTTATTCTGGAAAATTTTAGCCAAATTCTCCTCTCTTAGAACGTTTAAAATTTCATGTAAAGGCAAGTAGTATGTATTGTTTTCAAAGAAAGTATTTGTTTTTTTTTAAATTCTAACAATTCTGATAGTTCAGCAGTTAATAAATGAACATTTTAATGGTGCTTAAGCCCATTTTCCTGATAATGAGAAAGAATTGAAGCTTCGTAAATATACATTAGTCTGTTTTCTTTATGTAATTCTGATTCTCACGTAAATGAATTTGTGGAATTATTCACACAGACGGAATCCTTTTTGCCCTTCCCAAGTGAAGCTCCCATAGGTGCAGTTGGGTTGTCCTTCTGGGTTGCTTTAAGGGCACTTCAGCAGTTTTAAAAACTTAAATACTAATTTCATAGCCAGTGTCAGCTGAATTTATTGAAGTAGGTCAGACTCTGGATAGAAACTTGTTTCTCAACCCTAAAGAGAGTCATTATCCGTTCTTCTATTTGTTAGAGAACGGTATGGTAATAAATTCTTCCCCATTGACCACAGTCTAGAGCAATTTCAGAAAATCTGGCTAGCTAAAATTTTTTTAGGTATAGGAAATTAACTTTTATTATCCCAGTGGACCAAAACCAAACAAATAGAAACAAAACAAACAAAAAATAAAAATCAACTCTTTTCTTACATAGACAATGGCTGTTTTTTGAACACACACACACATGCACACACACACACCCTATCAAGTACACACGTAAAAATGCAGTTAATTCAATGGGAAATTATTTTTATTTTTTCTCTTTAAATTGTAGGTTATTCTTCTGTTCAGTTGATTAAGGAAGGTTTCAATGAACATACATACTATATGTCTATCAGTATGTTTCCTTTGAACTCTGGGAAAATCATAGGAACTTAGACTTTCAAAGTGTTAGACAGTAACTTAAAGATGTTTTGGGCAAGAACCAATATATGGGCATTTTGTTAAAGTAGCCTTGGCATAATTAATGGTCTGACATCACAAATTAATGTACATTCAATAAGTGGATAATTAGGGACTCAAGTTTTTTGAACTTAAAATCCTTGCTATATCCACTGAAAATCTAGGTGACATTATATACTGAGAATACAAAAATGAACAAGATACGGTCCTTTCTGGAGGGGTGTGTGTGTATGTGTAAGTGTACATTTGTTTATGTATAGTGGTTAATTCCTTGTGATCATTCAATGCATATGCTTTGGAGATGTTAATCTGCTTTTCTCATTATTTCATAGTGTATGTATCTCTTGGGTGGAGATGCTAGCATTTATATAATATGGGTATAAATAGCCATTAAATGCAAAATGTCATTCTCCAATACAGCACACCTTCCCTAGGAATTAATGAATATATTTGACTACATGAGATTTGCATTTGCTAATTAAAAAACCTGTGACTGAACTATATACCTCTTTGGGCTGTGTCACAATTTTGTAGTCAATTGCTAGTTAAATAGTGGGTTTTTACTATTTATTAAAGGGAATTACCTTTATGTCATTTTAAATGATTTAAGGTTAATAACCTACTTAACCAAGTCATGAGACAACACAGAGTAGGAGCCAGTCTGCCTGGGTTCAGATAGACTGTGGTACTTATTACTTGGGTGGCAATTGCCTCCGTTTTTTTTTAGCTGTAAAATGTAGATGATAATAGCTACTTGACTGTTGTATTTGGAATGTAGTAGACACTATCAATTGTTAGGTATTAAAGCTCCATTATCACTTTATTTGTAATTTTGAAATTAAAACAAAGCTACAAATTCCCAGTTTTTATGTAACTCACTTGACAGCAGAGCCTGACCTAATTAATATCTTGCAATATATAATCTGTTTATGATTCTATACTTAAGATATTTGTGTTTAGTTTATAAAAGCCTCTTTTCAGATACAGATATTTGATATTATTATTTTGTGATACTGGACAGTATAATTGACAGTCTCATGAAATAAAAATAAACTTGGATATTTTATACTTAGTATTATCAACTAGTTAATAACTAACGTTTTTATGTATAACATTTTTACATAAATTTTAACTATGTATACAATATTTATTGAACGTTTACTGTGTGCCAAGTACTCTACTGCGCATTTTATACCCATTATTTTCTTTATTCCAGTAGTCCTTCAGGTAGGTAGAATTATTCCTATTTTTAATGTGCTGAGGAGGCTTAGGGATGTTGAGTAATTTGCCTAGGGTCACACAGTCACTTAGTATGCTACCTGTGCTAGGAGCCAGACCTCGTCTCTCTGATTTTTTGGTAATGTTTGTGTTCTTTTCCTTCACCTGCACTACCTCTATAATATAGAAAATTTTCATAAGGAAATAAAAATTACTAATATACTAAAGTATACTGTTATTCTGTTCTTTTTACTTTCATCTTAGGTGCTGGAAAACCGCCTATGTTTGGTGATTATGAAGCTCAGAGACACTGGCAAGAAATTACTTTTAACTTACCGATCAAACAATGGTATGGATAGTTTTAACTTGATTTTATTGTTTATCGTAGTTAATATAGATGATTTGAAGATATTTAAGAGGAAAATAATGCTAATATAAACGGTACTATTAAATAATGTTCCTTGTCTTCCTGTATACTGATGTCACATGTATTACCTTGCATATTGTAGGCCCATTTTGAAATTTTTATACCCCTAAGATTACCCATATGCTCTGTTCTCAGCTGGAGGATGGTACTGAACTGGAACTTTGATGGTAGAACACTATATGAAGCTCCTCTGGACATAAACTGTGGAAGTTTATGGGCTAAAAATATTTCCTCTGGAGGTTTTGCAGAATTTTTCTGTTAGGAATGCGTGACATGTATAAAGGGAGTAGCTGAGCGGTGGAAAGTATTGGTGCTAGAGTCAGCCTGCATTCAGATCCTAGCTCCACTATTTCTTTACTAGCAATATGACCTTTGGCAAATTATTTAACTTTCTCTGCATCAGCTTTATCATTCGTAGCCTGAAAATAATAGAATACGTATTTCACTGGGTAATTGTGAGAATTGAATAAAATGGTACATGTAAAGCACTTAAACCAGTGCCTGCAATGTAATGAGCTCTCCATGTTAGCTGTGTGTGTCTTCACAGATATTCATGCTTGTGTCATGTCTATTGAACATGTTCTGATAATAATTGATGACATTATTTATTGACTTTATTGGATGCCTAGTAGGTTATTTTATTAGAGACGGCCTATACAGAGTGCTCATAAGGTTCTGTTGATTGCTTTGGCCACTGCTTTTGTATAACTCCTTTATGAAAGTGTTTCATACAAGAACTTCATATTGGACCATCTATTAATAGGTTGGCTGTATCCTAGTCAGAGTTTGGAGTATTTAAAATAGAGGTCAGCTAAATATTTGGCACCGATCTTTATTGTTCTATTTTGAGCATCTTTCAGATCCTCAGATACCTATTTAACCAATGAGTATCACTGTTCAGATTATTAGTACATTCTTAATATTTTTATCCTGCTTGATTGGTATAATAAGGTAATATTTGCTAAGGAAAACCACCACTCTTGAGCTTTGTAATTCTTTTCTATTCTTTTGTAAATGTTACACAGATAAGATAATTATATTCTTGGCTGTTCTTTGGTAAACAGTTCTCAACAAGGATGTTAATGGAAATTAAACCTAATACTTAGTATTGAAAGATTAAATTGATAAATTGCAGCTTTTTGGCTTAGTGCTGGATTGGGATAACATAGATTCCAGGAGTGAGGATATAATCTTAATCCAGTAGAATATATGGGTTACTCTTAGTACTGATCTACCTCAATTTTCAGTTTTCTGTGCCAATGGTCTCCTACTTTGGCCCAGATAACCAAGAATAGACTATCTGTATGCATTCCTTTTCTTTATTAAAATCCAGAAATGTATAACTCAGAATAATTGTATATTAGGTTTTTACTATGGTCTGTGAATTTTTAGAAATTATGAAATGTCTGAAGTAATCTTGGTGGTAAGTTTCATAGTGTTCAAGTCTTTATCAAGGTTGTGTAGCATGAGAATTCTGAATGGTGGGCTCAGAAACAGACATGTGTATAAAGAATATGACTTATCAGTTGATCATGCAGTACTTCAGGAAGCTCATAGGAAACAAATATGATTTACTATAATAAATGTCAGAAAATTTTTCTTTATAAGTGGATAGACTAGAAAAAAACAAAAATGAACACTTGGCAATTATGAGATAAACCAGTCTGCTTCAGATTCATGTTGAAATGGTGTTTTTTTTTATTTCTAGTTTGAAAATCAGTTTATTTGATATATGATTTATAATGAACGTCATTGAAAAAGATACATTACAATGGCACGCTTTATAAAATAGAAAACATACCTGGAACAGGTTTGCCATTATCAATACTGGATATAAATCTATATAGGAAGTAACATTTCTAATATTTGGAATTTTTTGGCTAATTTTGTCAAATCTCATTAATTTGCCATTATTGTTACTTAATGTGTCTGAGGAGTTACTTATTTTTTAGCTTCAATTTTCTATGAGTAAAGTCTTTCTGTCTTCATCTAGAAAGTTAGCTATAATAGAATTAGTCAAAACTCTTTTAAGTGACTTTGTTGTCTAAAATGAAATCAGGATGGATCAGGTTAACTTAAAAAATGTCAGTTTTATAATTCTAAATTGAAAGAAAACTTATTCTATTTCAATATTTATAGTTGTAAGTAAGAGGAAAATTGATATTTTTTCTTTAATTTTATAATGAACATTTCTAATGTGTGAAGTCAGGAATACTTTTTACATCAAGTAATAAAAAACTGAGTAATTATAGCGTGAGAAGTAAAATAATTCCCTTATCTTAAGAACTAGGTCTTTGCAGGGCTGATAAAGTGGCTCATTGAGAGCAATCAAGAACTCAGGCATTTTTCCTCTTTTTTCCTCTTCCATTCTTTCTTCTCGGCATGTTGGCTTTTCATCCTGGGGCTTTTCCCCCTCTGGTCAGTAGATGACTGCCAAGGCTACAGCATTCTAACTATTCAACCATATTCAAGGCAGGTATAACAAGAATACCTTCTCTTGACTTCTCTTTTTCTGAGATGTAAAATCATTCCCATTCTTCAAGCACTCTTTAGTGAAAAGAAACACCTGGCTCAGTGCAGACATGGTTTGTGCCTGTGACTAGGGGAAGAGTCCACCTATCCTGAGCATGTTGCTTTTTAAACAAAATCACAGTTTTGTAAGTCAAGAAGAATTGTGGGGATGGCTGTTTATTTCAGCATTGTTTATAATAATGAAAAACCTGAAACACTCTAAATGTTTCTTAGTAGGGGAATGATTAAATCTATTTCCCTTGTGCACATGGGTACATGTATAAAATAAATATTTTCTTCCTGTCTGTTCTTGTCTTTAAATTTTTCTTATAGTGTCCTTTGTCATACAGATTTTACTTTTTGATGTACAGGAGTTTTTGGACTATTCTTGATACTTTTCTATAAGTTTGGGACTATTTCAAATTAAAATATATATATTTTTAAAAAGCAAAAATACCCATGACTCTGGCTTGTATGTGAAAAAATTGTATTTTGAAGTTAATGATCAAATGAATTTAATTTCATAATTTGTGTGGCAGCCACATTTTTTTCTGACAAAACCTTTACTGAGATGATATGAGAATTCAGTGAGAAAATACATTTCAATGCTATTTAAAGAATTTTTCATGTATATCTAAAAAATATAAAGCAGTGGAATTACTTGTTGCTTTGTTTCTACTGGTAGATTTTGAAGCTTTATTTGAAACACTTTTAAATATCTTTTTCCCATGAATTTCTGTCTTGTTTATGCATTTCCATAAGAACAGGGAGCACAGTTGTTAGCTCTGTTATTTTTTTGTCCTGGTCAAACCAGTGACTTTCCCATTAGTATATATCTTGCACATTTATAGCTTACTGTCAACGTCTCTTTTACTATCTCTAAAGGACCTCAAAGTTAAAGTAAATGCAAGATAGGTTTTGCCTTATCAGAAGCTGAAAAACAAATCAAATTGTATTGGACAAAATGTGATTCTTGAATTATTAAATGGTTTTTTATTGCTGTATCCATCCCAAAGTTTTGACGCTAATCAATTAGAACTACTATTTTGTACTTAGTTTGTGTCAGGCAGTAACTTAATAGTTTCATATGTTTACTTCAATCCTTCAACAACTCTATGAAGTAGATATAATAAAAATTTATGCCAGTGTGCCCTGTAGTAACATGAATTTGGAAATAATACAATTGGTACCTGTTTTCAGGCAACCCTGCCTAGAGAAGTGGGTCCTTTGGTCTCCACTATTGGCCTGGCCGAATTTCCCAGATTCAAGCTGTTAAAAGGGGCTCTAGCTAACCTGGAGATTCTTGGATTCACTGTGTCTTGGCTTCAAGTCCTAGCCAGATAGAGGACCCTGGATTATACACATGCATGTTGCTGCTGGAGTGGACAACTACCACCATGTACTACCATGTGATGGTACCCTGTGTCCAGATCTTGTGGTATGCCTTGATCATTTAATTAGTTCCAGTCCCCTCTATACAACATACATTTTATGTGACTAACATTAAGAAAATAAATGTGTATAATAGATTTGGGATCATGATGAATGCTAACTTAAAAACTTTTTAAAATCCCAAAGTAAGAGATTGTGATGCTGTGAAATTGTTACTCATTAGGAAAAGGCTTATGAACAATGGTTATTTGTGACTTAGAAAGTTTGTCTCTATTGTAAATTCTTAGGACTGAGAAAATAAATTGGATAGAAGAAGCTGACTAATTTTTGTAAAAGATATAATTTAGAAATCTGTTTACATACATTTAATTTTCATTTCTTGAGTCATAGTAATTGTATGTAGTTTCCTTCCATTCTGGCCAACTGGAGGAGCCAGTTAGTTTATGAATATTTGTGATCTAGTTTTCTTCCTTAATTCACAGAATCTTGCAAAGAATAGGCTCTCATTACATGTTGGTTGACTTGTTTTCAAAGTCTTTTTAAAAATCTACCTGTTTCATGAGATATTTCTCTTTCCGTAAACCAGATCTTTATGTGTTGATATTAATTTTTACTTTTTAAGATTGTGATTTCATATTGTTTCTCTAATTTGTTAAATATCAGAAGCAAATTGTCTTTTTTGTTGAGTATTTTCTTTTGTGTAAGTGTTAGTCATCAATTAAGTCTACTAATAGCAGAGCGATAATAAGTTGCTGTTTGCCTAGAACAATCTTGGTTTGTATCTGTTGTTATGGTTTAATTATTATTATTTTTTTGCGTGTGAAAGCAGTTTTTAATTAAATTTTGGGATGACATTGGTTAATAAAGTTACATAGATTTCAAGTGTACAGTTCGGTAATACATCATATGTATATTGCATTGTATGCTCACCACCCAAAGTTAAATTTTTTTCTATCGCAATAACTGGATCCCCTTTACCCTCTTCTAACCCCTGGTAACCACTAATTATTAATAGCTTCCTCTTTCACTCTCAAGAGTACCTTGGTTAAGACAATAAATTATTTAGTATACAGTTATACGATAACAACTTTTAATTGTGAGTTCATAAACATTTTTTAGAAGGAGAGAGACAAAAACTTTAGTTGAATTTTTTAACTTATCTAACATATTTCTCACTTTAATTAAACTAGATGAGATGTTAAATATAAGTCTATTTCCTGAATATTGATTAATGGAATGCTGTGTTTTTCTTTCTTTCTTTCTTTTTTTCCAGGTATTTTAACAGCAGTGATAACAATTTACTGTATTGGGGATTGGATTATCCACCTCTTACAGCTTATCATAGTCTTTTGTGTGCATATGTGTAAGTTTTCTTCCTTAATGTAACTCTAAATATTTATGCCTCTAACAGATATAATAAGAAACAGCGTGACCTGGCTTTGTTGAATAGAGAAGAGATTGTAGCTACTATCGTATTGTGGTTTGCAAAGAAAGCACTATACCTTTACAGTCGGGTTATAAGAAAGTTAACTATCAGAGTTTGAACATTTCCATAATTCCTTCGGAGGGTAGAAAGAAGTGTGAAAATCTAGCTTTTCTTTGAAGCAGAGTTGCTACCGATTACTCCTGGATGACAGAGAAATGTATCTAATATGGTTATGCATAGGAAAGCTTTTTTCTGGAATGATGCAAAGTAAATGAAAAATATAGGTCCAAATGGTATTCTGACTACCCTGTCAAGTTAGAAACTAGAATTACTGTAGTGTTTCACTTATGATTTAAGATCGGGATTGGAATTCCTTCTTTTACAGAGATGGAATGGTTTATAGAAGATTAGGAACTTCTATGTGGTGAAGACCCAGTTCTGCTCTATAGTGGTATTTCATTTCAGACTTGAAGTGTGTCAGCAGAAATTTGAGGAACTCTTTACAGTATCTTCCAAACTCATTTGTTTTACTATTTTATATTTTTTAAAAATTAGCTTCCTAGATTAAAAATGTGTTCCCAAGCTTTATAATAATCAGTTATCCTTTGCAGTGTTCTGGGTAATGTAATGTGATTGAAAACTTAATTTATCTTGAACAATTAAGTTTAGTTTTATGCAGTGATTTATGTTTAATAGCTATTTATTATTGCTGATTGCTATGATAACTGAAAAGACTGTAAATTATAAAACATGATCCTCTGGTTAATGCTAGTATATTGTTCTTTATAAAATATGTGTTTAATAAATGAAATGTGATGTATCAGATTGTTTTTACACTGGAAGAATTGTGAAAGATATGGCTCTTAGTAACATATTACACGATTTTGTTGAAGATGAACAAGACAGACTCTTTTATAGCTTAAGTCAGTTTCACATGATTAAATAAAAAGACAAAAGCTTAAGCCTTGACTCTATTGTTTTAAAAGAGCAATGACCACTTTTCAAAATAGATTCGTTTGTCCTCAAGTGTCCTTACTACTAAAAGTAATGGGGAATAAAGCATGTATGTATTGCTTTGATTTGCAGGGCAAAGTTTATAAATCCAGACTGGATCGCTCTCCATACATCACGTGGATATGAGAGTCCAGCACATAAGCTGTTCATGCGTACAACAGGTAAAAGAACAATAGGTATGGAGTGCAAAACTGGATTAAAAATTTTTTTTGAACAACCCATTGAAAGAATCTATTATTGTTCCTACTGACTTTGCAAATTGTACAACTATATATGCATATATGTAGAATCTGTGACCAAAATGTATTTATAAACTAAAAAAGAATAGAAAGGAATAATTCTGGGTGCTTTGTGTTTATTATAATAAATAATAAATAATTTGAACACCTAATTGAGGTAAATACTATTATTATCCTTATTTTAAGCTGAGGAAACTGAGATATAGGTACATGAGGTTAACTGCTCACCTGAGGTCAGATTGCTATAAATTGAAGTTTTAGTTATTCAGACTGTTGTTTTAATGTACTAATTACAAATCCCTTTCACTTTTTTCTTAAAGTAAACTTTACAGTTGTTTCTCATTCATTGTATTGCTGTGCTTTGCTGCTAAATTAAATAATCCACTCGACAAATGTTTATTGAGCATTTATTGTGCGATGATCTAAGAATTGAAAGTAATAAGCTTAGACTTTGTTAAAACTTTACATGACTTAGACTTTAATGCTAACCTGGGCCTTTTCCTTGATTAGTATAAATTTAGTAGAGTTTGTTCTTTTTACTATTTATTCAGTAATGGAACCATAGGCCCAAGAGATTATCTTGCCTGTCTTCCCCCAGTCTCTCTGAACTGTATACTCACCACCTTTTTAGCTTCTGAACCAATACCTGTATCTGCAGGGAACTCACAGTCTTTAGAGACAGTCTATTCTATTTTTGGAGAGCCCCAATCATTAAAAATTTCCTTCCTTATATTCAACTCCACTACTTATTTTAGGTTCTGTTTCCTTGGGCTACATAGAACAAGTCTGATCCTTTATATGCCTGATACCCGACAGACATTTGAAGTCACCTCTTCCCCAGGTTAATAGCGCTAAGTGTCTAAGTATCTAACATTCTTAGATACCTTAGCTATTTCTTAGATGATCAATTTGTTGAATGTGATTATAGTTTTGAGGCCTCTGGGTGCGCTTCTTTGAATATGCTTCAGTTTGTCAGTGTCTTCTTAAATATGGCATCTGGAGCTGAAAATAGATTGCATGCATCTAACACTGACAGTTTACTATCATTTACCTTCTTCTGGACACTATTTAGTACAGACAAGAAAAAATAGGCTCTTTGGATAGCTATGTAATACTGTTGAAGAACTTAATATACAGTATTTGTTTTTCTCTCTTCTAAAGGATCAAACATTTAGAATCACAAATTTTTTTTTTTTTTAACTTTTTTCAGTTTCCTCCTCACTTGGGTCTCTCAAGTTCTTTATATGCATTAATTAACAAAAGTTTATATATTTAAAAATAAATATAAACATTAAAAAAATAGGTTTTCTTCCTTTACTTTGAGTATTCTTAATTTTTAAGTCCAAGTCAGAGCAAAGAGAGAATTAATTTTGAATACATCTAATTGATTTAATATGTGAATTTGTTAGAGAAAATTGAGAAAAGGGACTCTGTCCTACTGTATCAATTGAAATTTGGCAGAGGTGAAGGGAATGGAAAGGGCTCACATGTAAAGGACTTGCCCAGAGCGGAAAGGAACCTTGTGTTAATAGAATTCTCACTCAAGGCTGAGGGAGAGAGGCAGTTAATAGGTGATTGTAGATCCGGAAGGTTTCACACTTAACATCATTTGCCTGTTTTTTCAGTGTTTGTTGCTGATTTGCTGATTTACATACCTGCAGTGGTTGTGTACTGTTATTGTTTAAAAGACATGTCAACTAAGAAAAAGGTAAGTTTTAAGCAACCTGACATTTCATCTCCGAAATGTTTTATTAGCTTAACTATTAAGCATAGAACTTAAGGAAGCCATGTTTTTAGGAAAAGATACTCATAGGGAACAATATATCTCTGTCAGTTAATTTAATTCAGAAAAAACTTACCGTAATTATTTTAATGCCCAACTGTGTAATAAGATGCACTGAATTTTAGAAGTTATGTACTGACAAATTACATAGCATGTTGAATTTGTTGCTTAACTAGTAAGTCTGAATTTCGAGTTGGCTTGTGAGAATGACTAAACAGAAAGGCATTTTAAAAAGTTGCTATATATATTCATAGTCACAGTTAACAAATAATCTTTTAGGGTGATTTTATATATTTGTGTATCTAGAAGTACTTTCTCAGACAAATACCTTTTAGTGATTTGTTTTCCTTTTTAGTGAAGTATCCTATGTCACCTCCCTGAAAACTTTAGTGTTCTAAGAGTTGTTTTATAAAAATGGAATTTTTTGATAAATAGAAAGAAAGAGGGGAACATTTGTTACTGTGTGAAATGAAACTACACTTTTACCCTGATTGACTGAAATAACAGATTGCTATCTTATTTCACAATTTTTTTCTTTACAGATTGCTAATATATTATGCATATTGCTATATCCAGGCCTTATTCTGATTGACTATGGACATTTTCAGTATCCTTTACTAATTTAGAAATGAAGTCAAATGCATCTTCTAAAATCTAGGCTCAGTTTGTATAATGTTATCATCCAGTAATCTCTTATTTACTAGGGTACTTGCTTATGTAAAATATTTTCACAATGGTATATGAGAATCTCTTCGCCAAGCTTTTACTTGAAGGGTAAAGTATAGATTTATTAAAAGTAGAATTGCTTTTTCACACCTGTTTGGTTTGATAACTGCTTAGCTCTTCTGGAGGGTTGGAAAAAGAGTGCCAGATATGATTATGCTCTCCTAATTTGAAAAAGGTGTAACATATCTTCTATCTTTTGTAAATGTTATCTGACACTGACAAAGGAGAAACAATCTTATAATTTTTTGTCTTAAAACAAGATGTTTAACAGATAGTGGTAGCTGGAAGCTTCCGGAAACTGAAGCTGAATAATTAAAATTTGCTGTGTGGATTTTATGTAATTTTTGATCCCTAAAATAAGGAACATTCAAATAAACAAACAAATCTTAGAGGAAAATTGATAAATTCTTTACATAGCTCTCCAGTTTGTCTTCTAGTGTATTAAATGTTACTTACCATCTTATCTCCGTCTATCCCAAAGGAAAAAAAAGACAATTCACAGCAACCTAATTGCTTAATTAATAGCTTTTCCTTTTGATGCCAATCCATTTGTTATAATAAAATTAATATGTGTATCTGTCAAAGGACATGCAAAAGATATTCAGACCTATAGTTTTTATCATATTTATGTTTCTATTCCACTTTCTTAATTGAGCTCTTTTTTATTTTATGTTTGGCATTGTGAAATCAGGGCTATCTGATACTCTGATATTATCAAAAACACTGTATAAAGAAATGGAAACAAGATGTTGACAAGATTTTAAAAACTATTTTCTTTGAAGTATAACAGCCACACAGAAAAGCGCACAAAATGTAAATGTGCAGCTCAGTGAATTGGCAAACTATTACCCGTGTCAAGAAATAGAACATTCACTGCCAGTATCCAAAACACACCTTTACACTTCTCAAGTATTTCTCCCTCCTCTTTTCCCATACTAACTGCTAATACTAGCATTTCCCCACTTTTTTGAACTTTGTGTAAGAGGGACAACACAGTAGGTATTCCTTTTCGTTTTGTGTTTTGGTTCAACATTCTCTTTGTGAGAGGTACCCATGTAGTTGTATGTAGCTTCAGTTTGTTCACTTAACATTGTTTACAGTGTTTACAGTTGCATGAATACATGAAACTCCATTACTGATAGACATTTGGATTGCTTCAGGTTTTGGCTATGATGAATATGCTGCTATGAACATTCTTATAAATGTCTCTTTGTACACATATATATTTCTGAAGAGCGTAATTGCTGAGTTATAGGGTGTGTACATATTGAATTTTAGATATTCCTAGATGGTTTTTATAACACTCCCATTAGCAGTAGTGTAAAAGTTCTAGGTGCTCGTCTTCATCAATTGTCACTTTATTTTAACCTTGTGGTAAATTTGTGGTGGTATCTCCTCTGTGATTTGAATCAAATTCTTGAAGTTTTGGGGATTATGTCATTTACGGGCACTCATTTTTTTAATCGCTTTGTACTTTATTTTTTTCATTTGTAAAAAAGGGATACTAATAACCTTTACTTTGTAAACTTTTTGAGAATGAAGTGAATTAATATTTGTAAAGCATTTAAAGCAGTACCTGGGAGATACTAAGCACTATAGAAGTATTTATTGCAACTTATCTGTTGTTACTGCTGCTGTTCTTACTATTTTTTACTTTTGGGCTCTGAAATTTTACAGCGGTTTGTTTAGGTTATAGGTGTTTTTGACAGTTGTTTTAGACACTATGGGTAATTCATTTTGAAGTTTCAAATTCTTCAGTTCTGGGAAATTCCCATATCTTTGATAATTTTCTCACCTCTTTCTTGAGCTTAAATTAGACAGGTAGATCTTTCTTCTCCATCGTGAGCATCTCTTGCCTTTTTATGGTTTGAAAGAACATCTTGACTTTATTGCTAACACTTCTATTAAATCTCATTATCTTAGATTTCAGTTTGCTCTTTTTTTTTACTGTTTTCTGAATTTTTCCATTTTTCTAGGGTCAGTTTTTTTCCCTTTTCATTCAGGTCCTTTTCCTGTCTTAGGTTTTCCTTCCATGTTTATTTAATCCTAATGTATCTAATGTATCTATTCTTATTTAAAAATAAGGCAGAAGAAAAAACTCATGTGAGGTCTTTATTTATTTGGCCCACTATAGGGTAAGTGGGCAGGAAGCTGACCTGTACACTTTGGGATCCTTAAATTTCAGAATGTGGAGGGCTTTGCACTCTAGTGTTAACTTCTACCGTAGCTGCCCCAAATAGTTTATTTCATTTCTTTGGAGAAATATTCCTTCTTCTGTTGCCTGGGGAGGGATGTGCGGTAAATGTTTTGGCTGCCATATCTTTGCACAGGAGTGAGGCAGGATCTCACTTCTTCATCTGGGAATTTTCAGTTTATCTTCTTGTTTTTTCTCAACGTACTACTCAAGCTGTCTAACCTACTTGATGTTTCCAGAGTTCTCTAGGGGCTTGTAGGGTTGATTGGCTCCTTGCTCGCCTAGGCTTCTTCTGTGTATTCTCTAAGCTGTGGCTTCTTCCATCCTATTTTATTTATAACTACTTTTCTGTTCTCTTTCTGTCTTCTAGAAATGTGTTGAAATTTTTATCTATTGTAATCTATTTTCCTGTTCTCTTTATGGCTGTGAATTTATATTTTTAACAATTCGCTATCATTTTAAGGGGTCTCAGGATGGAGAGGAGGTAAACATGAGTACTCAGCTCACCATTTTGAACTGAAAATTTAATCACGATTTTTAAAATAACAATATTGTTTCTAATCAAGTACATATATTAATTTATATTGATGCATGTTATAGATGAAGTTTTGTGTTTCTATTTTTGAAGCATTGTTTTATTCTATAGATTTTGGTATGTTGTTATAGTAATACTATGAAATAGTCCAGCAGAAGCAAAGCTATGTGTTACCTACTCAGAACTCTTTTAAACCTGAACAAATCAGTTGCTCTAACAGTAGATTTAATATATTTGAGGCCATTATAGATAATTTGAAATGTTTATTACTTCAGTACTTGCATTTTTATTTAGAAATAGCTTTCATTGTATATATTATTTTAAAATTGTGTAAGAAATACACTCTACAAAATGCAAAATATGTCTTTTTAATAATCGAGATAATTTCCTTGACACAGGAACATATATAATTCTGTGAGTCTTGGCTTTGCTTTGTGGGGTGTTCTTGGAGTGTCTTATGACTGGGACCTTCTAGGGTCACTGGCATTTTGCTTAGCTATAAATTATAAACAGATGGAACTTTACCACTCCTTGCCATTTTTTTGCTTTTTACTTGGCAAGTGTTTTAAAAAAGGCCTCACAGGAAAGGGGTGAGTGGCTTTTAAACATTGGAATTTAAAAAATATTACAGAACTTATTTGGCATACTTACCCGGAGGAAGGTGGTCTTCCACTTTACCTTTTGGTGATTTCTTTTTAATGTGTTGCTTATGGCATGAGTGGGAAGAGAGATTGTCATGTTCAATATTAATTTATTTTAAATCTTCATAATTAAAAAAATATTTTGATCAATGTACATTTACTGGTGGTAATATGGGTTGGCTTGTTATAGCATTATTGTAGGATTTCATCCTTCAAGAGCATATTACATTGTATACTTAGTAGCAATAATCCCAATTTGACATTTTTTTTTTTTGATGGGTGCATGGGAATGACATCTAAGTTAAATGTTAATTAGTGTGGTGATAGTCTTTTCATTGGAGAAGTGCACATCTTAATGGTTGTGAATTTCTTAACTCTGATTTGAATAGACTCCCATCTTAAATCTATAGTGGTGGCATAGATTTATCATTTTTTTACATTGGCATTCATTATGTTTAATGAGACTCAAATTGATTCTCCGAATTATTATCCTCTCCTTGTCTTACTGGTTACATTTTTGTTCTAGGTTTGTCTTGTTAATTAAGCTGGCTTGCACTGTTGTGGCTTCCTTCATTTTCTGCTGGCTGCCATTCTTTACAGAAAGCGAACAAACCCTGCAAATTCTAAGAAGACTCTTCCCAGTTGATCGTGGATTATTTGAGGCATGTTTAAAAACTCTTATTCCTTTCTGTTACAATACCTTTCCTGTGACCTCTGGCGATTTCCTGTGGAAGACTCACAAAGAATAGTAACTTCAGCTGCTCTCCTCTTGCAGTCATTCCTTGCCAATTATTTAATCCAGTATATAATCTCTTGCTCAGCTGGCATTTTCTACTACATTACATGCATAGATAATATTTATTTCATCATGAGATCCATAATTCAGTTATACATTTTTCTAAAGAAATAGGGTCCATAATGAAGGCATGAGAAGTTGCAGCCACAAAGTTAGCAGCTCTGTAATTTTTTGGTCTAAATTCTCTTTTTAGTCTTAGGAAATTATTTATTAAACTAATAATCATGTTTGCAAGAAAGATCTCATAATTCCTTATGAGATATATAACCTTCATCTGTAGTAATTTTTAATGAGAATCTTTCATTTCATTTAATGAGAGCTTAATCACTCTTGTTAAACTTTTATTATAATTTGATGATTTAGGTTTAGTAATTAAATTAAACAAACCATTTTTCTGAAACAAAAAGGCCATTTAATAAAGTTAGACAAGGACAACATATTTATAGATAATTTGCTTTTGAATAAACATGTCTTTTAAAAAGAATTAGAAAAGCATATCGATCTTTCTAATTTTTGAATATGTAATTGCTAAAGAATATCTTTCAATGGATCTATAAGGAGATAGAGCCAGCATTTCGAAGGAGACAAGAGAGTTTGGTGTTGTGAAGGAACAGGCATGTGACATTGACATGTATGTCGATGGAGATGCTGCTGCTGCTGATACCGATAATCATAAATAATCACTGTTGTCACCACCACTTACTAGGTGCCAGAGACCTCACATGTGATTTTATTTGAACCTTATAATGCCTCTGAGGTAGCTATTGTGCTCACTTTAGAGATCAGAAAACTGAGGTCATATAGCTAGTTCGTGGCAGAGCTGTGATTTGAACTTTGAACATTGTGCTCCTAACTTCTTTATATTTCCTCTGACTTGAATTCCCCTTTACCCTGAGAATACTTGCGAGTGGCACTTGTGGCTGTAGTGTTTACCCTGAGATAACTCACAGATTACAGTCCTGACCTTACCCCCAAAGTTTGCCATGAAATATCTCACTTTAATTATTATTTTCTAATCGCTCTAGTATATCGATGGTCTTTGGAAACAAATGACATCATTCTATTTATAGCATTGTTTTTAGTAATGGTATTTCCATGTACAAAATAAAGTAATTCTCAATCACTGAAAATGTCAAATGTAGCATTCCTACGTATGATGTTAAATGAATGCTGGCAGCGAGTTGCACTTTTTTTTTTCTAAATGGGAAAAGGGATAACACTTATCTAAAGAAAAGTTTAATTCTCCATGTAAGCTGCTTGGTTATTTGCCTTATCTTCCATTTCAGAAATGATATTTATCATGATAATTATAAAAATTAGTATCAAACATGTTTAATGGTATTGCTGGTCACCTCCATTCCCTTGTCTTCAAAATCTGAAGAGCATTTTCTTTGATCTGACAGAGGGAAGTAGGATGGCACAGCTGTCAGTGATAGTTACTTTCTTGATGTTATACCTTCACAGCTATGCAGAGGATGGTTTCACGAGCCAAGTGCTGTACTTACAAATGTCTTTAAACTTCTTGATTTATTAGCAATTAATTCTTGTCATTGGTGGTAGCTAGAAGGTTACACTAGATAAATTTCAGGTGTATGATGTATATGTTCAACAAATGTGTTCAACAAATTAGGAAAACAGAAGATTTCTAGAAGAATTTCCAAAGATGAATAACCTCATTATTTAGGGATAGTATGCTGTTCTTTGAAAAATATTAAATGTCTTTTGGGAGTGTCTAGATTATGATTGACTAGTGATTTAGATCAACTCCCATTACAAAAAAAAATGTGCATGTGTTTGTGTATGTTTGTATATGCATTACTTGGAGAGTTTGATCAACTTAGTTATAAAATTGTGAACAAAAACTTCACGTTTCAAAAGTTTATTTAGAGATTATGGGCTGGACTTTGAAGAGTTTAATATTTCTCTTAATTATATCAGAATATAAAACTAACAAATCTCTTTTAAGGATAAAGTAGCCAATATTTGGTGCAGCCTCAGTGTCTTTCTGAAGATAAAGGATATTTTGCCACGTCACATCCAGATAATAATCAGGTAAGAGACAGAAAAGTTTGCATATAGTGTTTTATATGCTCTTTTCTCTGAAAGTATTACGGTAATATCTCATTTACCTGGCTCCATAAGAAAATGAGGAGTTCTTCATTAATGAGTTTTCCACATAATGTAAACCTACCCCTACATATAACAAAACTCTTTTATTAGAAATATTTTCTGTGAAAATCTTCCTGTATAGTTACCTAATTCTCTCCTCCTTAAGCAGAGGGTATGCTAAATATGATTTAACATTATTTTGAAGAGTTGTGAGTTTTAGTGGTGTATCAGTCAGGGTTCAACTCCAGAAGAAGAAGGAATAGGAGATCAGTGTGTGTGTGTGTGTAGGAATTTGTTATGTGGAATTGGCATACACAATTGTGGGGACTGGCTAAGCAAACTGGAAGTCCACAAGGCGGACATTCAGGAAGGAATATTTAGGAGGAATGAAGAGCAATTCAGACCCAGCTTCTGATAAGAATCTCTGAGTTTAGGGATGGTCTAAACCTTCTTTGAAAGGCTTCTACCTCATTAAGTCAGGCCACCCAAGTCTATGTTCCTTTAGATTAATTTAAGACCAACTATTGAATAGGGACTTTTATTAGATCTGCATAATCTCTTTCCAGCAGCACCAAGATTCGTGTTTGAATAACTGGGAGGTGTGTGTGCATGCTACAAAATGGGTGCTGCCTCCCTCCGCTCTCCAGTTCTCTCACGAAAAATATCCACCATGGCCCACTGTGACAAGGAACTGTAGTTCAGCCTAGCCAAGCTGACGCACCACGAGTGGGAAAGGCAGTTACTGTACTGCATTATAATACTTGTTTTCAGGGCTTTCAAAGGCCGTTTGCCATGGTACTAAAGGGCTCCAAATGGCTCTGCTTGTTATTTTTCCTTCCTGCCATCAGCCATCACTAGAAAAAGCTCTAGCAGTTTCCTGCTCCATTTCTAACTTGCTCTTTTTAATTTACCATGGGCTTGAAAATCAGATAATCAACTTTTGCAAAATGAGGGCCGGAGAGATTCTTTTATGAGTATTTTTATGAGTGCTTGTGTTACAAATATAGCAATGTCTCTTTATACCTGGTTGTTTTCTTATTTTGAATGTTTGATAATTAACTTTTAGCTGTCTTTATATCTTTTCTGTCAGTGATATCCTTATTTACTAAATAGTAAAATAACATAAGAAATATTTAGTACTATGTTTTGTATTATATAATCATTAAAGAGTGTATATACTTCAATGTGTGGATTTTATTTAAATGTTAGTTGGTCTTAAATTTAAAAAATAAAAATAAACTTTAATTTGAAATCAGCTTAAGTTGATAAGTAATATGATCCTTATAGT
This sequence comes from Eonycteris spelaea, assembly GCA_003508835.1. NCBI lineage: Eukaryota > Metazoa > Chordata > Mammalia > Chiroptera > Pteropodidae > Eonycteris > Eonycteris spelaea. The sequence goes on from PUFA01000016.1 coordinate 11,261,588, forward strand.
TTAAAAAATGTCTTTAATTTAGCCATATACCTTTGCAAAGAAAACAAATATTTTATCTTTATTCATTTTTTAGCTTTTGTTTTACATTTTTGAGCCTGCTTCCTGCATGTGTAAAATTAATACTTCAGCCCTCTCCCAAAGCATTCAGATTTACTCTGGTAAGTTTCTCATTACTTTAGATTCTTAATTCTTGGTGCAGCTGATCTTTTAAAAATAGAGATAATTATTTTCTTGTTCTGAACAGGATTTATTGGATTCAGAAATAAGACATTCATTAATTTGGTGAACATTTATTAAGTGTCTGACATACTTATGTGCTGTGTTGGGCACTAGGCTGAGCAATCAGAATCTTTCAGGTTATTTCAACAACTATTTAGTTCTGCTTTGTATTAGTCAATGAGGGAATACAAAGAAGAAAACAGTGGTAATAGACCTATGCTTAAATAATTATGTGGTAAAGCAGGTGGTATTAAGTTCTATCAGATACAAATTAAGTGCTGTGATAGTGTGGGAAAAGTAGATATTATCGGGGGTCAGATGTTAGACAGCTTCTTAGAGCAAGTGGGACTGGAGTCAAATTTTGAAAGCTGAGCAAGATTTGGAATAGGTTAGATAGCAGAAGAAAATTCAAGGAGGAAGAGCTTGAAGGGCGTGAAGGTGCAGAAGTAGGAAAGGTTAGGGAGTGCTCTGGGAGTAGCTACTAAACAGTGAGATTTGTGTGACTTCATGTGTATGTGTGTGTGTGTTTTGAGGAGATACAGTGAGAGAGGAGTTAAAAAGGATCAAATTGTATAAGAGCTTGAGTGTCAGGTTGAACAAATTGGAGTTTGATTTGTGTGCAAGAGGAGCCAAAGACTTTTGAGAAGGAGAAGGGACAGATCTCTGTTTCAGGAAGATGACTTGTGTCAGTTTGAAGATGGATTGGTTCTATTTCCTACTGTTTAGGGTTTCTATGAGTGGGTTTATAAATTCTTCTTGGTGGTATTTCAGTGGTACTTAAAATTTTGTTCTTGTGTGTCTTCACCTATAAAATGACATTTAAGAGATATCTTTTAATATGTCAAGAAAATTTAGTTTACAAAAACAGTCAGTGGACTTTATAAGGGGACAACATTTTAGAAATTAGGGTTTCGATTCTGGGATTGATACTTATTTACGTTGCATTCTAAAAACAGCCTGGAGCATAGCATAATAATAAAATATTCAAAAGTGTATATCATTACCACAGTGCAAAAAAGATAGTTTAATGTTCTTGTTTTTTTTTCTATTGACGATTTCTGTTATTTCATTCTATGAATGAACTCTGAGAATACCAAGTCATCTATAGTTAATAATCCATAGGACTTTTAGAACAGGAGGGATATGGTTGGTAATGCTCTGATGTCTTTAGTAGGTCTAACTTAAAATATTTGCAAGCTTATGTAAGATTATGTTATTTTTCTAGGAAGTGGCATGCTTAATAAAGGTATATTTAAAAGGTAATGGAATGGAATTTCAGAGTTTGAGTAACTGTGGCAGTGCTAGAGATGATTTCTTTTAGGATTATAAGCCAGAAAACATTTTATTTCTCTGAATTTCCTAATTTTATTCAGTTTGCTATGTTTTAATATAAGCCACTGTGTTTAAAAACTAAAAAAGACTTATTTAATGACTTTTGTTTTTTTTTTTTTTTGGTTGATATTTTGAATTCTTATTGAACACTTCTGAGAGCTTTAAAAACATTTCCCATTATAATGAAAGTGTTTTCCTTTCAATGAAGAGGGAATTATTCTCAATTCAATTCTCAATATAAGTCTATAATTGAAGTAATTGATAGTATGAATACTAATTTAGCTATTGCAACAAAATAATTTATATTTATTCAAGTAATGTTTATTGAGTGCTCTCTAATGTGCCAGGTCCTTTTCTAGGTACTGGCATGTAAGTGAATGACGGTTAACTTCCCTGCTTTCTTAATTTGGGCCTTTCATGCTAGCAGCAGAAATACAATAAACAAAATAAATCAGTTAACGAAATATCTGCGAGTAATGAGGGCTAAGAAGAAAATAGTGTTTTGTGAAAAGACTGCTGATGGGGTTTGTTTGGGGAGCACCACTTTAGATTGAGTCAGGGAGGCCTTTCTAGGGAAGCGACACTTGAACCTAGAACTGAATGGCCAACCAAAAAGAAGGAGCTCTGACTTGAGAAAAGCAAAGTTTTCCTTGAGAGAGGAGCACATTTGACATGTTGGAGGCATAAATGACAGGTATCAAGTGGCTAGTGTAAAGTGAGTGAGAGACACAGTAATAGACTGGAAGAAGCAGGCAGGACCCAGATAACCTAAGAGTTTGGATTTTATTCTAAGTGTAAGAGGATGCTATTGGAGGAATTTAAATAGGGAAATGTACACGATCTGACATGGTATCTGAGTGGAGAATGGACTATAAGATGTTGAGTGTTACCAGTTAGGCCGTAGTCCAAGAGGAAGATAGGGGTGGCTTAGACTGCCCTTCAACCACCATAAGCAGAGGAGAATGGAGAGAAGTGGGTGCATATTGTATTTAGGGGGTGGTGTAGATAGGATTTGCTGATGGATTGAATGTATAGCATGTATAAGGTACCGATCCAGGATGCTGCTTGAACTGGATTGGATATGTATAGATAGAGCTCTCCTATACAGAATATAAACTTCTGAAAATAAATTTAAGTAACTTTTATTTAAAACCCCAAATAGCACATTACTTTATAAAACATTTAATATATTTTATTGAAGTGCACATTTTAAAAACACTGAAATAGATTTGCCTTGCCAGTTTTAGATTTTGACCTTGTCCTTCATGCTTTTTAATTTAAATTGTCAGAGATTCCAAGTAAAGAGAAAGGTATGATTGTCGTGTCTGAAGTATTTTTTAGTTTTGTTTATTAATAACAGTCTCAATGAACTTGTTTTTAGATAGTTAAATACAGTTTTATCATCAGTTTTTTAAAAAAATATTTGATTATTATATTTGAATAAAATATGCATATTAGTGTTGTATATACATTTTCATTCTGGATAGAAGCCACATTAAACTTTAAAGTTTTATTGAAATAATTTTTATTCAGATTCATAATTAAATTGCTATTAAATTTTACACATTATCTCTCATTCTCCTCCCCACTTTTCCTTAAAGGTTACCTGTGCACTATCATTCTTTTTATTTTCTTTCCACGTACATGAAAAGTCCATTCTCTTGGTATCATTGTAAGTAAAAATGTTTCAATCGTTTTATTTATTTATTGTTATGTATTTATAATATGTAAATAAATTTATTACTTACCTATAATCACCTAAGTGCAAAATAAAACTACACAAATGTTAAATATAGTTGCATAAAATTATTTCATAAAATCATGTTTTTGCATGATCTTTTATAATTTTATTTCTTTATACTTTAAACTGAAAAATTTCCTAGACTTATTGATATACTTCTTATTTCTTCCTGTTTCTTCATATATATTTTCTATATGCTAATACAAAGTATATCTTTCAAAGAGGCTTTCCTCAGGTTGGAGCCTGTTTGTCATCTTTGCCTTTTTTATTTTTTTCATTTCCACATCTATTCAGTTGCCTCTTTCTCTCCATTCACCTTTCTATGGGCTTTCATGTTTTGCCTCTTTTTCTTTTGTCAGAACTTTTGGTTAGACTCTGTTGGCAGTCTCTAATCAGACTACTTTGTTTTAGGACCATTAAAATTTTTTCCTGGTCTTCATAGAAATTGGCTGATGGTTGAGGGTATATTATCTCAATATTAAAATAGCGTTTACTCAGTTATTGGAATACTCAATCCTGCCCTAGATCAGTCCCAACCCACAACCACTCCACCCCTCACCCTGTTCTCTAGGTTCTTGTGGAAGATATATGTACAGAATGACGAATGACAAATGAAGGAAGTATTGCTTTTATTAGGTGGAGCTTGGGCCTGAAATCTCAGTGCATAGCTTTAGTAAGCTGGGCTGGCCTATGTAGAAGGTTTATTTGCTCTGTACAAAATAGGATCACATCATTGCAGCTTGGGAGGACAGCTTGATGTCATCCCCCAAACTCTAAACTTGAGTTACCGTTACGTGAGGCTAGGCTAACCCTATACAAATCCCTAGTGCCAGGGGATAGAACTAGAGAGAGGTACTGCTTTCAAATATGTATATTTTCCCTAGAGTTTCTACCTCATAGAAAGGCACCCAATTCAGTGACCTGTTATCTGACTATTCAAATTAGCCTTTGGGCCCTGAATTTCTGGGGATCATTCTAAAACTATACCTAGAATATTTATAACAGTATATGACTTCAATATAATTTTAGTCAATTATTTTAAAGTTAGCATTAAAAGTTCCTCTTGATCTGGTCCCAGTTAATCTATCATTAAACAAATATTTCATTAAATAAATATTTATTGAGTGCCTACCATTTGCTGGGTACTGTTATATGCACTTGGGATATATCTGTGAACAAAACATGTAAAAATCCCTCCTTTTTTAGCTTTCATTCTTAAGGACAGATACTAATTATTAAGTAAAAACAAGAAATTAAAAGTGTGTTAGAAGGTAATAAAGGCCACGAGGGAGAAATAGAACAGGGCAAGGGAAGATGGGAGCACCGGAGGTGGGGGTATAGGAGCAAGTGCAGGTTGTAATTTTAAATGTGACGTCAAGGTAAGCTGCATTGAGGAAATATTTGAGTGGACTGGAGGAGGTGAGGGAGTTAGCTGTGAGGATATCTGGGAAAGTAACATTCTTGACAGAGGGAACAGCCAGTGCCAAGGCCCAAGATGGAACTATGCCTTGTGTAGTGAACAACAGAATGATCAATGTGGCCAGAATGGAGTGGTCAGAGTAGGGAGTAATGGAAGGTGAAATTGAAGCGGTAACAGGGGTATAAATTATCTAGGACTTTATGGGCTATATTAGGAACTTTAGCTTTTATTCTGAAAGAAATGGGGAACCATGGAAGGGTTTTGAGGAATCTGACTCACAGAAACTCATGGAAACTGAACTCAGAAATAGAGAGTAGATATGTAGTTGCCAGGGATTGGCAGGGAACATGGGTGAAGGCGGTCAAAGGGTACAGGCTTCCATGCATAAGTTCTGGGGACCTAATGTACAGCATGGTGGCTATAATTAACAATAGTTAATAGGTATTATATACTTGAAAGTTGCTAAAAGGGTAGATCTTAAAAGCTCTCACAATACACAGAGAGTAACCTGAGTTGACATATGTGTTAATTAACCTTACTGTGGTAATACCTACATGAACTCATCATCGTACACTTTAAACTTGCACAACATTTATATGTCAATTATATCTCAATAAAGCTGGGGGAAGAAAGGACACAAGGTGATCAGTTGTATCAGATGCTGTTAATAGGTCAAGATGAGGGCTGAGAATAGACTGTTTGCCTTCACAAAATGGAAGTCACTGGTGACTTTGACAAGGTTAGTGTTGGTGAAGTGATGCAGGCAAAAGCCTGATTTGGGTGTGTTTAAGAAATGATGAGAGGAGAAGAAGACATGTCGTATAGATATATATATATTTTTAAAGAAATGACTTATATATGTATTTTTTAAATTGTGGTAAAATATACCATTAGTCCATTTACAGTGTGCAACCATCAACACTGTCTACTTCCAAAACATTCATCATCCCGAAAGGAAAACCCATGTCTATTTTTTTAAATAATTTTTAAAATTTTTCGTTACAGTTGACATATTATATTAGTTTCAGGTATACAACATGGTGATTAGACATTTATATATCTTATAAAGCGGTCACCCCAATAAACCTAGTACTCATCTGACATCCTACATAGTTATTACAATATTATTGACTAACCCCATGCCTATTAAGCAGTCACTCTCCATTCTCCCCTCGCCCAACACTTGTAAGAGTTTTTTTTAACTACTTACTAACACAATGTAAATTACCATTTACAGACAAGAAGAAAGGTTAAATGAATCATCTGTTCAAGGTCATACAGTAAGTTAGTGGCAGAGATGGAACTAGGACTCAGGTCTTCTAGGTAGTCCTCCTCTTGAGCATCGCTGCGGTCAAATCCAGATGGCGGTGGGGCTAGGGGTTGGTGGAAAGGTCACAGAGTTTGCACGTATGACCCTAAACAGCTCTTCGAAAAAGCCAGTGGCTCCATTTACGCTTCCTGTTCCTATATTGTTGCTCTTTTCATGTGGCCTCTTCCTATTGTCTTTTTCCTTTTTTCTTTTATTCTATCATCATAAACTTGTTTTCCTTTATAATTCTTTGCCTCTGCTGTCCTTTCTTTGGTGGCAGATGATGACCCTGTTATACCTTTAGTTTTTAACTTAGCTGAGTGATATATAATGTGGAGGATCATAAAAAAGTTTGAAAACCACTGTATTCATTTCATAAAAAAGTTTGAAAACCACTGTATTCATTTCATATTTAACAAGTAGGGTGAAATACATGAAAAAGCTCTTTCTCTGAATGTTGAGATCTGTTTATCTGATCCTTTCCTTAAGCTACTGTGTATATGACAGAGATCAAATATTTCATTAATGGAATACTGTGAAAGAAGCATATTTCCAGTTATTATCAGAAGTTGACACCTTCTCTGTTTATACTCATTTAGTTTAAACTGTTAGTTATAATAGTCACTTATAGGGACCTTGCTGGTTATTTTTAGTATTTGTTTTTAGCTACCCCACAAATCAGACAGATAAATTTGTTTATATAATATTTTACAGGTAAGAACTGAAATTATATTCTGTAATATTAAAACACTTTTTCTTTATCATTTTAGTCCTGTCTGCTTAGTTTTAAGTGAGATTCCTTTTATGTCTACTTGGTTTTTACTTGTGTCAACATTTAGGTGAGTAAAACTAATTTCTATATAATATTTTCAGTATAGTTCTTATTAACTCATTTAAAACATTTTTACAAAGTGATTTTGGTTTGAATGGACACTTTTCTTCTGATGTTTTTTTCTACTTACCCTTACAGTATGCTACCTCTCCTATTGAAGGATGAACTCCTAATGCCTTCAGTTGTGACAATGATGGCATTTTTTATAGCTTGTGCAACTTCCTTTTCAATATTTGAGAAGACTTCAGAAGAAGAACTGCAGTTGAAGTCCTTTTCCATTTCTGTTAGGAGATATCTTCCATATGTCACTTTTCTTCCCAGAATTATACAACATTTGGTAAGCTGTTCAGTTTTTAAGGAATGGTAGTTAGCTTGGAACTATTAAAAAATTAATGTAATATTTTTTTCTTTTATAACCCTTTTAAGATATAATTCATATAAATTCATACATAAATTCTACCATTTAAAGTATGTAATTCAGTGGTTTTAAGTATGTATACAGAGTTGTACAACCGTCACCTAATCTAATTTTAGATAATTTTCATCACGCCAAAAAGAAACCCTGTTTTCATTAGCAGTCATTCCCCATTCTACCCTTGGCCTTAACCCCCAGCCTTTGGACAAAGGCCACTAATCTACCTTCTGTCTCTATACACATTTGCTTATTTGGACATTTCATATAAATGAATGTATTAGTCTGCTAGGGCTGCCATAGATAATACCAAAGACCGGTGGCTTAAGCAACAGAAATTTACTTTCTCACATGTTAGAGGCTAGATGTCCAAGATCAAGGTGTTACCAGCTTTGGCTTCTAGTGAGGCCTCTTTTTCTGGCTTACAGATGACCTTGATGTGTCCTCATATGGCCTCTTCTGTGTGTGTGTGGGGAGGGGTTGAAAGAGTTCTTTGGTGTCTGTTCCTCTTATAAGGACACTAGTTTGATCAGATTAGGGCCCTACCCTTAATTTAACCTCCCTAAAATTTCTGTCTTCACATTGGAGCACATTGGAGATTAGAGCATCAACATGTGAATTTTGTGGGGATACAGTTCAGTCCAAAACGTGGACTCATACGAAGTGTGGCCTTTTGTGACTGGCTTCTTTCACTTAGCATGTTTTAGAGGTTCATCTGTGTTGTAGTATGTATCAATACTTCATTCCTTTTTATTGCCAAATTATATTCCATTACATGAATACACCACATTTTGCTTATCCATTCATCAGTTGGACATTAGGTTACTTTCACTCTTTGGCTGTTATGAATATGCTGCTGTGAAGATTTGTGTACAAGTTCTTCAGTGCATACATGTTTTTATTTCCCTTAAGTATATAGTTAGGAGTGGTAATTCTATGTTTAACATTTTGAGAAACTGCAACTGTTTTCCAAAGTGCTGCATGTTCTCTGTTCCCACCAGCAGTATATGAGGGTCCCAATTTTTCCACATCTTTCATAGCACTTGTTGTCTTTTTATCATGGCCATCCTAGTGAGTGTGGAATGGTATTTCATTGTGGCTTTGATTTGCATTTCCGTAGTTACCAATGATACTGAGCATCTTTTTATATGCTTTTTGACCATTTGCATATCTTTGGAGAAATGCCTATTCAAATCCTTTGCCCATTTTACATTGGGTTGTCTTTTTATTTTTAAGTTTTAAGAATTCTTTATACATTCTCAATATGGGGTCTTTTACTAGCTATGTAACTTGCAAATGTAGTATCCAATCTGTGGGTAGTCTTTGACTTCCTGGTGGTATCGTTTGCAGCACAAAAGTTTTGATTTTTATGAAGTCTAATGTATCTTTTCTTTTGTGGTTTGTGCTTCTGGTGTCATATCTAAGAAACAGTAGTAACCAAAGGTCATGAAGATTTACTCGTATTTCCTTTTAATTAAGAGTTTATAGTTTTAGTTCTTTAGGTTATTGATTCGAGTTAATCTCTGTGTATGGGGTGTTATTGGAGCCCTTCTTTATTAGTTGTTCTAGCATCGGTGAATTATGTTGGCACCCTTGTTGAAAATCAGCTGATCCTAAATGTAAGGATTTATTTATGGACTCTCAGTTCTATTCTATCGATCTATGTCTACGTTCATGCCAGTACCACAGTCTCGATTACTATAGCTTTGTAGTTTTGAAATTAAAATGAGTCCTCCAACTTTGTTCTTTTTCAGGATTGTTTTAGCTGTTCTACATCCCTATGTTTCCACATTATTTTAGGATAAGCTTGCTAATTTTTCCAAAAACCTAGCTGATATTTTGATAGGGATAGCTTTGAATCTGTGTATCAATTTGTGGAGTATTAACATAATATTTTGTCATCCAAACCTACAAAGACAGGATTAGTTCCATTTATTCTTTAGTTTCCTTCAACAGTATTCTGTAATTTTGAGTGTACCCGTCTTGCACTTTTGTTAAATTTATTTCTAAGTATTCTTTATGATGCTCTTGTAAATGGAATTTTCTTAATTTCATTTTTATAATGTTCATTGCTACTGTATACAATTGACTTTTTTACATGAAACATTCTGTGCTATAAGTTTTCTGTGGATTCCTTATGATTTTCTATATACAAGATTATGTCATTTGCAAATCGTAGTTTTACTTCTTTCTTCCCAATCTGGATGCCTTTTTTCCCCCTTGGTCACCCTGGCTAGACTCTCTAATACAGTGTTGAATACCAGTGGCAAGAGTGGACATCTTTTCTTCTTCCTGATTTTAGGGGGAAAGCATCCAGTCTTTCACCATTAACTATGATGTTAGCTGTGGGTTTTTTATAAATGGTCTTTATTATTTGGTTAGGAAATTCTATTCCTAGTTTGGGTGTTTTGATTAGGGAAAGGTATTGTCAATGCTTTTTATGTTTCTAATGCATAAAGACAAACTTTAGGGAGGTTAATGTGTTTTCTCCCCTTTATTCTGTTAATATGGCATATTACATGGATTGCTTTTTGTATGTTGAACGGACCTTGCATTCATGGGATAAGTCCCACTTGATCATTATGTATAATATTTTTTTTTATATGCCACTGGTTTGGTTTTGCCAGTATTTTGTAAAAGATATGTATCTATATTCATAAGGGATATTGGTCTGTAGTTTTCTTGTGATGTGTTTGTTTGGTTTTGGTATCAGGGTTAATAATACTTGCCTCATTGAATGAGTTGGGAAGTGTCCCATTTCTACTTTTTGGAAGAGTTTGTTAAGGATTAGTATTAATTCTTTTATAAACATTTAGTATAGTTCACCAGTGAAGCCATCTGTGCCTCGGCCTTTCTTTGTGGGACTTTCAAAATGATTCATTCTTTTTGTTAAAGGTCTATTCAGTTTCTGTATATCTTGAGACAGTTTCAGTGGTGTGTCTAAGAATCTGTCCATTTCTTCTACGTTCTCTAATTTGGCTTACAGTTGTTCATAGTAATCTCTTATTTTTTATTTTCATGTATGGTAGAGTGATATCCTTTTTTCATTTCTAGTTTTGGGAATTTGTACCTTCTCTCCTTTTTCCTTGGTCAGTCTAGCTAAAGTTTGTTGGCTTCACTGATCTTTTTACAGAACCAGCTTCTGGTCATTGATTTTCTCTGTTGTTTTTATATTGTCTATTTCATTGATTTTCATTATAATTTTATAATACCCTTTCTCATACTTGCTTTAGTTTGGTTTACTCTTTATCTAGTTTCTTAAAGGTCTAGTGGTTGATTTGAGGCTTTTTCCCTCACTTTTATATAGGCTTCAATCTTATAAATTCTCCTTTGCCATTTCACAAATTTTGATACATATGTATATAATATATATATGTATGTTTTGTTTAGTTAAAAATATAGTTCTTTTCCATTTGATTTATTCTTTATGAATTATTTAGAAATTTGTTTTAAAATATTTGGGATTTCCTAGATTCCTGTTTTTCTATTCTAATTTTGATGTGTTTGGAGAACATACTTTGTATTTCAGTATTTTCAAATGTATTGACTTTGTTTTGTGTTAATTTCTACATTTTTGAAGGATATTTTTTGCTGGAAATGGAATTATTATCTTTTTCTTATAGCATTCGAATGACATTCATCTCAGTGCCTTGTGGCTTCCATGTTTTCTTATGAGAAGTTAGCTGTTAAACTCTAATTAAAGATAGTTCGTAAGTGTATTTACTTTTAGATTCTTATTAGATATCCAAGTGGCAATATTAAGGAACATTCGGATATATGAATCTGCAGTTAAGGGGAGTGGTCTAGGCTAGAGACAGTACTCTGAGTTTTTGGCATATAGATTATCATCTAAAGTCATATCACTAATGAGCTCACTAAAGCTGCGTATAGATTAAGAAAACTAAGTACTGAGCCCTGGGATACAACAACGCATAGATGGGGGTGGGGGGGGGGTGCCAAGAGCACATGAGAAGGAACCAGCGAACTTGAGAAGAATAAACTAGTGAGGTGGGAAGAAAGCATGACCATGATGTCCTGGAAGCCTGTAAAGGAAGTGTTGCAAGGATATGGGAGTGCTGTGTCATTTCAGGTGCTGCTGAGAGATCACACAGGCAATAAGAATTGAACGCTGGATTTAGTACAAAGGGGGTTATTATGGATCTTTGACCAGGGCAATTGCATTGGAGTGACTAGGGTGAAAGCCTAATTGGTGTGGGTTCACTAGTGAGTGGGAGAACGAGACATGGCAAGTTATAGGCACCTCTTTTGGGGAACTTTGCTATAAATATGGGCAGATAATGGCAGTGATAGTTGGAGTTTGTTAAAATGGAAGATTTTAGCATGTCTTTTAACAGATTCAAGATCATAGTATCATGACATTTCAACCAGTCCCATATTTCTTAAGTTTAATTTGATGATTTCACTTCAGAAATTTTCTCTCTACTGAGGTAGGCTCGGGGTTTTTCCCCTTGGTGGAAAATTGCAGCCTATTTAAACCTGTCTGTTAGCCTTTTTGACTCCCATCCTTCCCACTCTTCCATCTGAAATGATCACTGCATTACTCCCTATTCCAGTCTCATGACTCCTGTCATAGCCCTTAAAGCATCTTTCAGGGTTCTAATTACGTCCCACCTTCTTCGTGAGTCACTGAGTACTGTTTCTTACTGCTTGCTTCCTATATTCACTTAAGCAGCTTAAGTGCTACACTAGGGCTAAAATGAATAATATCTGGCTAGTCCTTGTCTTAAAGGAGCTCACAGTCTAGAGCTAAACTGTCCAATACAGTAGCCACCAGGCACAAATGGTAATTTAGACTTAGTAAAATTAAATAAAAGAAACAATTTATTTCCTCATTTGTAGCAGGGACATGTCAGATGCTCAGCAGCCACATGTGGTTAGCACCTGCTCATTTGGAGTACACAGATATAGACATTTCCATCAATACAGAAAGATCTACTGTATAGTACACTGGTCTAGAGAAGAAGACTGCTACACAATTACACATCAATGCCATAATTATTTTTACTACTCAATTTAGCATTTAATAAAAAGTGACCATGTGATTTTAACTAGTTCATGCATTCCCCTAACTAAAATAAAAACTCTGAGGCCAGAGTACATTTTCTTTCATAAGCCCCACCTTTACTTTACTGCTTTACTGCAGCACTAGCTCACTGAAAGTATACAACGAACATGAAATATAATTTTCCGTTTGCCATGGATAACTTTCCCATAGAGGACTCAGGGCCCTGGAGCATGCTGTGAATTTAAGCAGAGCAATATTATCTGTTCCAGATAACTTTTCTTCAGTGCCTGGGTGGTAGGAAGTATAAGATGGGGCTTTTCAGGCTTCATTACACATGGGAATCACTTGGAGAACTTTAAAAAATATTGAGGCCTACCCTAGAAACTCTGATTTAATTGCTCTTGGGTGTGGCATGGAATTAAGATATTTAAAACCTCCCAGGTGATTCTAAATTGCAGCCTAGGTTGAGATCTACCAGTAGAAGAGATTGTACCCCCAATCTTCACCTTCAATTATGCTCATTTACAGCTATAAATCTGTCACCAGTACCTTTAAATTTCCTTTTATGTTACTTAATAATACTTTTTTCTTCCTTACAGTTTCTTATCTCAATAATCATTATGGTCCTTCTTACACTGATGACTGTCACACTGGATCCACCTCAGAAATTACCGGACTTATTTTCTGTATTGGTGTGTTTTGTATCCTGCTTGAAATTCTTGTTCTTCTTTATATATTTTTAACATTATAATAATGTGGGATTCCAAAAACAGAAGAAATCAGAAGAAAATCAACTAGCTCTATGTGAAATGTGAAAATGTTAACAAGTGCTAAAAGGTTTTGTGATTTTTTTTTTGCTATGTATAAATAAAATTACCATTTTGAGGATTATAAAATTATGGAAAAGGAAATAGTAAAGTCATTGTTCTGTACACAAATGTATAGGGGAACCAAAGTCCAATGGAGGCTTTTATTTTTCTAACCATTAAGTAGCCAAGACATACTAGTTTTATTAATAATCAGTTATTCAAGCAGGAAAATAAGATATTTTTAATCCAAGCATTTACTTAGGAAATGTACTCTATAATTTACTATCTTGGAAAAAATCTGCAAATACGGTGAGCTTGATGGGAGATTTTAGCCCTTTTTGAAAGGAAATTACTAATTTTGGTATTGAAATGTAGTGTTCCTTACATTTTAGAAATTGTATCTCAGGGATTAAATTTGTGATTATCTTTTAAATGACTATGAGAAGGCAGCTTAAACTGCTTGAAATTTGAACATGCCTTACTACATGTGCAAACTTTAATTTTTTTAACAAGGCAGAGAGATTAATCTGTTATTTCTAAGAATACTGATTTAGTTGAATGTAATTAATGAATTTTCCTGAATTTAAATCTAAGTGGTTTGAGAGGTCTTTTTATTACTCATGATCACTAGATTCTAAACTTCCAGGATAATTTTGTTTAAGTAAATGGCTTTATGCAGGATTTAATCCTTCTGTGCTTTTTGTTTGTTAGGACATGGTTCAAGGTTACACTGTGATAAGCATTGATTCATATCATGCTTCATGTTAACCTGACCTGTTAATACTATATCACTATTTGTTAGCAGAAGCCCATCTTTACTATAGTATTCAATTGGTAAAAATAATGTATTATATCCATGTTGTAGTTTTTCATGTAAAGGTGTTTTCTTTAGTCTCTGTGATAAAAATAAAATCATTGTCCCATCAATCTATATTTTATTGAATATATTTATTTCATAAGATAGCCATTAAAGCATAAGTGGTAGTATATTTTAAAACGATGCAAGCCAAACACATTATACACAAAGAAAATGTGGTTCTAGACATGGACAACCACAGGCAGATACAAGAAGGTATGATAAAGGAAGTGGGTTTAGACAAAGTGAAAATCAAGAAGTATTTCTTTCTCAAAGTAAATGTGCATAAAGACTCAAAGGGCAGGTCAGCAGAGAAAAGCAGCCTTGAATCACTGCCGAATCAGCAGGAACATCGCTGTCCATGGTCACCATCTGTAATCAAGTGTGCCCAAATGTCAGCATCTTGGCTGGCGAGCATAGTCTTATTTTTTTAGTTTTTATTTTTTTGTAATAGCATACTTGTGTCTAACACAGGATGTTGATTTAAATCAGTGATGAGGAAGTTCTAACTTCTGAATAACTGGAATAGGAAATGTTACTTTTTAAAAACAAAAGTATATAAACATTAGTAAAATAGAATGCACCCATATTCACGGTATCTTATAGGTAAATTCTGTAAATATTTTCTGGATGATTTAATCTAATCTTACCAAGTTAGTTACATTATAGTTTTATGGAGACTTATAGCAATTATAGGTCAAGTATCTCATATCTATTAGAGACCAGTTTAAGGAGAGTCCACTTCAAACTTGGAGGGATTAAGTTCCAAAAATACCAAAAATGTCCAGTGATGAATTAAGATCATAGAAACAGGCAATTCCAAAGCACTTCTCTCAGCTACACCCAGGATTATAGGAATGTTTTAACATGATGATATTTAGATTATGCAAAAATATTAACAATTTCTTACTTCACTAATACACCTGTCAAAAATGAACCCTTCTAAATTATTTTCAAGTTCATTTTAGGGGAAGGGCCATTTCTGAGAAATGCAGTTTCCTCTGGTGCCAATAGGTTTGCTTCTTAAAATGAAGCGAATAGGGTGTATGTTCATGTATCAAATATGAAGCACACAAAGTCATTTTCCTTTGAGGCCTTAGGGAGGGGAGAAAAATCCCCGATGTAGCATTCTGTCCAAATGATAAACCAACTACATGAGTGAAACATTTACAAAAGTCAAGGCAGCCAAAGGAGCCTCTCTGTTCAATACAGAGTAAGAGATGGATAGGATATAACTAAATAATGGTTAGAGAAACACAACAGTTTCAAGTCTCAATTGGTCTCTTCTGCTATGTTTCATTCGAAAATCAGGGCCAAGTATATTGCTCCCCATTCAGCCCCCATATAAACATTAGTTTTGTGTGTGGATCTTTCTGCTTTGTCCTTCATGTGGCCTCCAAGGGTGATAAAGCGAGAGTCATATGATCCTCAATGAAGAGAACTGAGAAGTGATTTTAGCAAGGCCCAGCTGTTCTGAAAGGCAAAAGCTTAGTATATCTAGAGGTCCATATATACAGTAACTGATTTTAATAGCATTAAGCATATACCTGCATAACTTGGAATTACATATTGAAAACCAATCTACTTTTTGACCCTTTATTTCCTTACGAATATAGTGTTTCTTATATATGTTTTGGCTTAACATTCTAAGGTTTTCAAATGCTACAACACAAAGGGATTTATTCATTTGGGTACGTTTTAGGTAATGTCCTAATTATAAGGGCTGTACCACAAAGAGCTCTTATTATTTAGCAGACAGATTATCTTAAAAATATATATAATACCAATAAAAATCAATTAGTGACGACTGGTTTAATAGTTAATGTGGGCTATTGTATTAATATCTATCATTTTAATAGTTAAAAATAACTTTCATTTTAAGAGGTAAATCTAGACTTTTTCTAAAGGAAAATTGGTTACTTTCAACCTTATTTTGTTAAATTTTATTTTGGGTTTTTACAAAGTATTTATTTTCATGATACACTGGATTAAATGACATGGTAATATCTTGTACAAATTTTGTTAAGACTCAGGACAAGTACCAAGGAATAGCATTTTTCTCCTGCAGAAATGGTCAAAGTATAGAAGTTTATAAAAATCATGTTATCAAGTTATAACACATCTGTGATCCCTTCTTCCCCTTTATATTTTGTGACAGCACAAACACGATATGAAACAACAAATTAATGCTTTAAAATAATTTGGAGAGGATCACATTGCCCCCATTAAAAGTTTTTTTTCCTATAAATTCAGTAGAGTCCGTAGTTCAGTTTAAAAACAACTTCATATTTAAATGTCAACTAAAAATATATTCCAGTATTTTATAAAAGATGTGAAAATTTTAAAAATGAGAAAATTTTTTTCTCTACAAGGATAAGAATAACTAGAATAGAAAAAAAGTATCACTGAAATAGTGGCTACAAAAACTTCTAAATTTTAAAAAGGATCTAATTAATCTGGGCCTTTAAATGGGAAAACTGATACCTAATTCCACTCACCATTAAATTTAATCTTTTAAAATTTATAGCTCTACCAAAGTGCCATTTTCATAAATGCTTTATTGAGTCTATCTACAGATGCTAAAGCTATACAGAAGCATATATGACATAGAATATAAGTCAAGATCCTTGTCTACATGTTGGCTCACTCATTAAAGGGTCAAGAAGAAATGTATTATTTACATTGAGATTATCTACTGGTGTGTGTAGAAAGTTTAAATTAGCTGCAAGAAATTTTATCTACACATGCACCTGCCTAGTGCTATGATCTGGTATTTACTGGGCAGATTAATTACAAACATTTTTTCTGTCCCTTTAAATATGATCGGGCAGATGCAAAAGTTGGTGTTCAGAGTGAGTGCATTTCTTCTAAATGCCTGCAGGATATAAAAGATGATTATAAAAGATTATTATTAAATCAAGACTTAGTTTCCAAATTAATATGCATCTCATATATGATGTAAGAAATGATTTAAAAACTCATTTACCATGTAATTTCATACCTAGTTTAGTTAGATACTGTTCATCTCTCATTTGCTTATTTTTTATTCTAAGCAAGATTCACCTTCACAAATAATTATCGACATGACTACATCGATACTCTTCACTTTATGTGAATGTGGATTTTGATGTACTTCTGCGAGTTCTAAAACTCCAGCATGATCTACTGAAAACACCAAAATCTACATGCCTTTTGTCTATAAGCCTTAAGGGCCTTTCAGCAGGTGTTTCCTCCAACAGCTGCCCCCCAAAAAAAGACAGTATTTACTGACATTCCTATTCACAGTGTGTCCCTCTGGGGACTCCTAGTGGTGGTAGAAGTTTCTTTTTGGTTTTAAGACCCTTGTGTGAAAAGGAAGACTTTGAAGAAAGCAGCCATTGGCAATTGATGGCATATATTCCCACAGGGCATGTGGACCATTCACTCCTGAAATACCCCTTCCTTGATTACATTGGCAGCTATGAAGAAGTAACGAACGGTGGGCCATATTGAGAGTTTGAATATTCCTCTTGGCCTATAAGAAGGTAGGCTGCCAACTTGACAACCAACTTTTGCCAATTCTCACTTAAGTTTGGTCTGAATTCCTATAGAAGATTTTAAGCACCCTCATGTTCACCTAAATATCCTTATAGGTTATTGATACACAGTTATCAGAACTAATGATAATACTATAGAGGAAAGGAAGACTATCATTTAGTAAAGAGTTACTATGGGGGAGGTACTAATTAATTATTTTGTATAATCTCACTGTCCCATTTATAATTAAGGTTTAAGGGAACCAAATATCTTGTTTAAGGCCACATAACTAAGTAGAAAATAGAACTGGTGTTGGCCATCTAATCCAAATATTGTTCTCTATTACAATGCCAGCCTCTACAAAGACATTTCATCAATTGATCATGGCTGCTAGAATTATGTTCAGAAAGATTCTAAGGCCAAATTCAGGATCTAGCAAAAATAAATTGATCAATGTGAGGTATGTCACAGCACAAGAGTGGAGTAGCAATATGTTTGTTATCTCTACATTGCCATACTGGTTCTAAGATAAATATCTCAGAACACAAATGAAAAGCGATTTAGATACAGTGATGTAGTTTATGAGCAGTATTTTGACAGGACTTATCCTTCATATAGTAATTATATTCTTTCTAAAACATTTTGCATTGTTGCTTCCTTAATAATCTTCACTGGCCCACTTCTGCCTAATGAATAAATCCTGAACTTAGTAGCCTGGTGATTACAACTGTCAATGATGTGGCTGGAATCTACCATTCAATCATTCTGCTTCTCTGCCTAGCATGTTTACACCTACTGAAATCACCCATTTTTCAAATTCCAAATTCCACGTAAAGTACAAAGTTTCCATTACGAGGGTCTGGATGACCCTCTTACATATTGTACCATGGAATAACTACAACAGATTTTAAAATCATGAACCCTTAAATGACGACCTAGTCATCCCGGCCTGAGATAATCTATGTGTTGCATTTCTATATTACTGCTTATTCTTCATTTGGTACTTAGGAATATTTATATTCCTTCAGTCTGAAGAGCAAAGCACTTCTGTCAACTATTTTGTTCTATATACCCCATGAAAGAGTGACACATTTGAGTGTTCAAAGCACAGAACACGAGTCCACAGTTTACTACTAATACGACATGTCATTACTCTTACACAACACTCTTCTTCACAATTTAGTCTCCCTTTCACTGTCTACTCTCAAGTCCAATGGGCCTTTGTGCTTCCTAATTTCATTAAGACCAACCCATTCTATCTCCCCTCTGCGACCAAGCATATAAGACAGGCACAAAGATCCAGTTTTCTCCTCAGGTTCAGGAGAGCATACAGTGTTTAAGATTTAGATTCAGTGTGGGAGAAAGGAGGTTTCACTTCTGCCTTAGGCACAATCCATATTAATATTAGTTACCCCAGGCTGCTATCAGAGGGACCGCCATGTTGAAAATTTTCAACTCCTCCACTAATCAAGCTGATTCTGACCCTCTCTGGACTCAATCCTTTTTTGCATTTGCTATTACCCAGAATCCTGGAAATAAGAACGGTCTGAACTTGTATCACTATCATAGCTTGCCTTGTATTGTTATTATTTCATGTATATAATATAAATCTTGTTTCCTTAGCTTGAATACTAGGTTTCAAAAAGTTGGCATTTATGCACAGTGCTGTGTTTATACTAAGCCTCATACTTTTGTTAATCAAGGATTTATCTACATTGTTTCTAGATAAAGTATCCCTGGGATCCCCAGCAGTATCCTGTTAAGATTAATCAAAATCATGCCTTTTCTCCCTACTCACCCTTTTGGCGGTCTCCATACCATCTATGGCCTATGGGTTGATGTCACCCTTACTCACAGTCTTTCTTGTGGTAACATTATTTTATAAAGGATTCACTTTTTAAAGACTTTGGGAGTGAATCTGTATAGGGTAGTTTCCCTCACTGAACAATACAGGTCAGAAGGAACAATCACTGAAAAAAGATGGCGGGAGCAGGTGTTCAGACAGGGAAGTTGGACACAGTGGCCTCGGAAGCACAATGACTGTTAGAGGTTTCTAGGACATAGGACAAAATCAGGAATTTAACACCCTCCCTTAGTCATGCCAGTTGGGCAGCCATGACAAATGTATAAAGGAAGAGCAATGAGAGAACATGGAAGAGAGGAACCTGAGGAAGCTTAGTGTAAGGTGAGATATAAACAGGGTTTGAAAGATGGGCAAAATTTTGACAATGATGGAGGAAAAGGTATGCCAAGAAGAGGAGACAAGAACAAAGGTAAAGGAAGGAGAAAGGCACTTTCTGAGGAATGTGTCTGAAGAATGGCAAATAATTTGGAGTGACTGAGACATAAAAACAAATTGGAAAGGCAAACTGGTGAGATCAGGGAGAGTTCTGAATGTCAGTATAAATTTGGATTTTACTGTGGATACGGTGGACTGATACCTTCTAAAGCATAATTTATCCAGTAGCAGGACAGGCTGTAGAGGAAAGGGACTAAAGGGCAGAGAGGTGGGGTGCAATGGAGATGATGATAATCTAAATGAGGGGTAATGAAGGAATAAACGAATGCAGTGGGAACAGAATGAAGAAGTAAACATTTTTGGAAGTGATATGATCTGGCAGCAGTTTGGATGGGGGGACAAAAAGAGAGACAGAATTCTGAGGTTTTGAGCCTTACCGTCAGATGAATATAATCCCCAGAAAGGCAGAATGAAGAACAAATTGGGGGTAGGAGAAATGATGAAATCGGCACACTTGGGGACAATGTATAGTAGCTGAGATGTGGGCTTACAGTTCAGGAGGAGGATCACAAATAGATTTGGAGACAATAAACAACACTAAGGTGAGAACTAAAGTCAAGGGAATGGATGTGATCATGAAGAAATTGCCTGAAGTGAGAAGAAAACACAGTCAAGAGAACCCAGGGAACTACCTCCAAGGTAAATCGAGTTTCATTTCACTGTTATTTTCCGTTGCTTCCCCACTAAAAAGGAGGTTGACTGGTAGGTTAACCTTAATTCTTTCAAGTTTTTTGAAAGTACTACTCAGATAGTCTTTGCTATCATCAATGAACACAAAGCTATTCTCAGTACTCTTAAGTTCCCCCCCAAGTTCAGTAATGAGACCGTCATATACTCAACGTGTATGTTTGCTTGCCAAATATGTAACTGTGAATATGCATTTATGATCACCATCTAATAGTTCTCTATTGGATTTCCACAGGTCAGAAATTTTTAAAAATATTTAACCCTATAATGAATAAATATGCATATGCATGTGTATATATACTATATCCTTACTACTTAATAGGAGCGAAAACCTTTGACTAGTAGGAAAAATTGACATTCATAGATTACTGCTCTGTAGTGGGTAAGAGCACAGATTCTGGCACCAAACTACTCCGGTTAGTATCCTGGCTATCTCTCAGAGGTGATCCTAGAACAAGGCACTTAATCTCTTTGTGCTCAGTTTCCTTACCTATAAAATAAAGATAACAACTATATCTACTCCACTTAAGTTGTGAAGGTTAAATGGCTTATGTATTAAGTGCTTACAGTAGTGCTTGGCACACTTAAAGTGCTCAATAAATGTTAGATTATTATAAACTATTATTTGTTGTATACCACAGAATGAACATTTTAATGAATGAAAGTAACAATTTTCTATAAAAGATGCTTTGCAAATATTTTAAGAAGAGCTAGTTTGCTAGAAAGCTAGTATTAATCAATTAAGATACCATTTCAAAGAAATGTATTTTCAGGATACAATAGAATTCTTTCATTATGCATTAATTTTTTTCTAAGAGATAGCAGGCAACATCTGGTTAGTTTCTAAGAAAATTGATACTGATGCCACTACGTCTAGGATAATGCTAATTCTTAATGTGAACCTTCAGTTACAGGTGTACCAAACACTAATGTCACATCGTGCTTCATATTGCTTCTAGCTAAGTTATAAGTTATATTTCTAAATATGTCATTTTTACGTGAATTGCTGAATTCACAAAAGGTATTTTGAAGAGAAGGTACAACTAATTAATATATAATTATTTAATCAATGCATCGCATTTCCAAATTAATAGACTAGTTATATCTTTTCAGTCAGGTACGCCCTACAGAAACTATAACCTACCTGTCAGTATCTAGTTAGCTACTTATACCAAAGGTGCTCAATTAAGGGCCCTCTTTATATTCACTTAAAAATATGCCCTCTCTGACTTTAAAGCAAGCCGGCTCAACACTGCTCTCTTTCAATCAGCCTCTAACTCACAGATCTTGTCAGACTGTCCTCCTAATTGCTTATAATAGATTAAACATAATTTCAACTAAAACTCCAAAGCGCATGGCCCTGTTTTCTTTGCAGACAGTACCAAATTTGACAATATAAATAAAATGTTTCCACCTGAACAAAACAGTAAAATTTAATAAGGTTAAACTTAATTAGAAAGGTGCAACAGTACCTCAATTTAAAATGGCTTTAAGGAATTCATAGCTGTCAAGATGACGTAACTCTGTATGAAAGAAAAAAAGATTTTTTTCAGAAAGCAGTTCAAAGTTAAGTTGTTGCAGTATGTGATGCAGAATAAATGCTGAATTAAAATGAAATTCAAACAATGAACCCAAATGTAAATGTTTTATTAAAACCCAAATGTTTTATTTTAAATTATAAATTGCAGCTTTGGGGCTATAAATTCTCATTTCAACATCTTGATTTGCTTGATTCTGTTCCAGAATGTACATTAAAAAGTTTAGGATGAAAACTACCAGAAATTTATTATTATAATGTATGCTTATGGTTTATTATAATTATTTGTCTTTTGTGCTAGATTTTATAATTCCTATGTCTGTCTTGTTTATTAGCGTACACTCAATGCTAGAACAATGTCTGGCTCACAGTAGGTATTTAGTAAATATTACATGCATGCGGTATGTAGAAATAATAATTTATAAGTATTTGAAAATATCTAGATAATTTCTTTAAAAAATTCTTAGAGTGGCCATTTGTTTTTATTCATTCACTGAACACGCATTATGGACCTTCCATTTGGGTTCTATACTAGTCTCCTTGGCTACAGTATAGAGAATAAGATTTTACTTGTTTGCCAGGACAGAGTCCAGAAAGGCCCTGTGACCAGACAATCACAATACACTACAACACGATACATTTACAAACATTCAGACAAGTGTTGTAGAAGCCTACAAGAAATTTAGCTTTACCTAGGCTAGCTTGGGAAAGTTTCACAGAGGATATGACATCTGAGGCTGACCTCAGAATGAGCAGAAGTTTGCTAGACAGAGAAGGAAAATAGAGCAAACCAAGTAGGGAGAGAAGCAGCAGAGGGGCCTCGAGTCCCAACAGAGAGAGATTGCAGGGCTAAAACATATGGTGTGAATGGTGTGAATTAAAGTGACTACTTTCCTTCAATGTGAGGGCTGAGCTGGAGTAAAAAAATCACCTAACATTTATTTACTATACAAGTCCTCCTTTAAACTACATAATTAGCTCTATAATACTATAAATATTTACATAATTATTACAAATATGTGTTTAAAATAAATAAACCACTTAGAGAATTTATCTAACTCTTTTTTGAGTTTTTCTGACTAAAAGTTAGAATGGGGAAAAAAAAAAGTTCACCTGTCAGGTGGCATAAAACCAATTTCTACTAAATGTGCCAGAATAATTTTTCTCCATCTCAAGAACAGTTAGTCTTCAGTCTGTTCATTACTGTCCTTTTATAGTATTTTTATTTAATAAAACCTATTAAGACTACCATACAAATCTCTTTACTTATGCTTTTATCTTTTAGCTGATCAATTTTTATATTGCTGACATCCCTTCTTCACCATTTGCTCATTTAAAAATTCATAGTATGTGAGATATGTCTCTGGAGAAAATGTCTATAAAATTTGTTACAGCTGGCAAATGTGTATGAGTCAGTGATAGCACATGACTAAATGCTTCACAGAAAATAAAATTTGTTTCTGTAGTAAGCAGAACTGTTTAAATGTTATTTATTTTTATGTTTCAAAGAAAATATATTGTGAAGTGCTGCATTGATTTAATACGCAACTATGTCTGTGTACACGCTGTAGAAGGAAAATTTATGAAACCTTTGCACAACTCCTTTAATTGAATTTTCCAAATCTCTCACCACACACAAATAATCAATATCTTCTGCAGAGAAAACCAGTCAGAATTATTACAGTCTTTCGTTTCAATTTTGTTGTCATCAGCACATACAGAGCACCTGGATATTTGTAACGTCTGATAGCAAGTTATTTATATCTCGTAAACACATAATTGCTATTAAATGAGTTCAAATCTATGCTTTAATTTTTTTTTTACTGATTACTTAAAAGATAAAAATTATCATACTTCTAGTAAAGTATAAAAAAATTTAAATCACTGAAAAATTATTTCGGTTTTAAAAATAAAGTTTTGTCTTAAATCCTAGATAAATCTCAAGCAAGCAATTGAAATGTATCCTCCAAAGAGTAATGAATAATGTAAAACAAGAGCATTAACATCATTAATAGGAAAGGTATAACCCGAGAACAGCGTACATGACAGCTGAATGCTTATAAAGAGCTGAGGACTACAGTTGTACATTAATGTATATTTGTGCCACCAAAATTGATGTCTCCATTTTTTATCTCCAGATTAAGAATGTTAAAGCATAGGGGGAAATTTTGATGCTTCCTCTAAAACTCATCATGTCTAAACTTCAAACCTCAGTGTTTTTAAAACTTCAGAATTTGTTTGAAAAAAGATACTGTTTAAGATACGATAGAAAAAAACTAAAAGGGTAGCAGTCTTCTAGGAGTAAAATTATTCAGCTGATATGATGAATACTTTTTCAAGACTAAGTGGGGGAAAGAACAACATATTTTTAAGTTGAAAAATACTTCAGTGGGTGGTTAGAATGAAAAGGCAGTACCAAACTATTTTATAGTCTTAAAACAAGAGTTTAAAATTTGTCCTGTGGTCCAAAAATTTTAAAACTTTAAAGTCCTACAACCAAGATGAATCTTACAATGTAAGAAGACAGTAAATTAGCTAAAGAAAACAGAAACATTATACTCTGTGCTTTTCTTTTTTAAGGCTAGAGCTAGAAATTCTGAAATATTTTGGATTACAAAAAGCTGAAACAATCAACTTTTTTGAACAATGTAAAGTTCAGATAGTTAACATTTCATTTAAAATATGCATACTACAACCTACACAATTATTCTCAAAAACAATAAAATATGTTTTGGACTAAAGCTAAATGTCTAGATTTTATATCTTGGCAACTGATCTACAATCTGCTTACATTCTTTTCAAAAATATTTTGTTTACTGGAAGTACTAGTCACAGACAAACAATGATGGTATTTTCTAATATCTCTGGATAAAATGAAAAAATACTAAGTACTATATAATGCCATCCATTGACTTAGGAATATTTCTATCAAGTTGTTTTAAGTTGAGGTTGATTATGTAAAGTAAATAAATTTCATGCCTTACCATGTGATGATAATGTGACATTCCATTTGTATCAACCCATTGAATGGTCATATGTTTTAAATCTTCAGCATGACAAATTAAAAATAATTATGAAAATTCACATCCAAATATAACAGAGAAAGAACCTTTCATTACATTATTTTTCTAATAGTCATAAAGCCAATATTATTAAGGAAACTGAAGTTAGGTTTACTTCCAAAGTAACTGAAAAAAGAAAGAAGCTTTCCTTTGTTTAAGAAATTTATACTTAGAAGAGATGGAATCCTCTTTTATTTATACACTCTATCAAGGCATTCACTGATTTGCAAGGTTCAGTTCTTCTGAAAACTATGATAATCTCAGTGTACCTTTTCGTGTTGTCTATGTTTAACTTATCTGAAGAATAAGTTATATAAAGCCTTAAGAATGTATGTCAGATGTCTATTTATTTAAAACACTACAGTGATTTTTTATAATTATACTCCTCTGCTTGTAAGGAAGACGGCAACTGATACTAAACAAACTAGCGCTGAAATAAAAAAACAAGTAGAACTAAAGGACTAATGTGAAGGGGCAATGACAGCATAAGTGTTAGAATTCTCCTGGTACTATCTCCTCTAACTATTCTGGGAAAACTTAATAAGAATGTGAAAGGATAATCTTTTGAAAGTGAAACAAATAATTTATTTGTTCTTATCTTCATAATTACCTAACTAAACAAATTCAATACATGTTATAGGGCTGATTTTTATATTACATAATTTCTAACTAAATAATTTCTAATATTATAAAGATTCTCAAAATGTCTAAAAATGCTGACAATTCTCGGTAATAGCATTAGTAAAAGAAAAGAGTAAAGTAGAAATTTCTATAAAAAATTAAAGGCTAGATCCCAAAATGAAGGATTTATAAAGTAAATTAGTTTGAGATGTTAAAAAAAACCCCAAAAACTAAGTCCTGTTAAAATGAATGTATGAATAAGAGGGTGAAAGTTGTTAACTTAGCAAATTTATATATATATATATATGTGCATGTGTTGGTGTACAGCATTTTTAATCAAAAAACAAAAAAAGTACCACTAAAATTTTTTAAATGCACATATTTGGAATAAGGGAAAGAGGAGGGAAAAAGCATCCAGAAAAAATATATAGCTCAAATTCAAATTATAAAGAAAATAAGCTTCAATCTATTTTTTAGGCATTACTTCAAAACAGTTAAAGAGCTAATAAAGATTTGAATACCTCAGGAAATATAAAGAGAAAATGTAGCTCTTGCTAAGAAACAGAAATAAAAGATGACTTATATATTCTAATATATACAATGTTTATATTAATATATAACATATGTATATATCTTAATTCAGTTTTCATTTAAACGACAACAAATAATCAATGCTTATGAGAAATTTTAAAACATGATTTAGTGATATAATCCTCTAATACTAGTCCTTAGGGAAACCTGGTAATGAGCAAATCAGATTTAATGCCTAAGATATTAGAAAATAGTTTTAAGGCTGATCATGCACAAACAAAGAATCAGTATATACTGGATATGTGAAAGACGAAAACTTTGAACACATGGACATAACTTTAATGTCTTAATAAATGTTCAGATAAAGAAACAATACTTTTGGAAAAATTTTTCCCATTAATTTTTAGCAATGACAATCACTTATTCTATAATTTTCCCTTCCTCATTTTTCAAAACTACTGTCAAAAACCAACTATGTAAAGCTTAATTCTAATTAGTTCTAGGAAATTACAGATTAAAAAAAAGTCACACAATTGGCATAGAATGTACAGATTCAAGATTTCCTCTAACTAAAACAAAACATTCCAATTTCCCATTTTGATCTTCTAAAACCTGTCGTTAGGAGAGACTGAAACCACTGAAACCCAGTTATATATTAAAATCAAGTCACATAGCATAAGAGAGATCCCAAAAGCCTTTTCCAAGAAAAAGCTACCTTCATGTTCTTAAACTCTTGGGATCACGATGGAAGTTAGCTGCTACACTAAACAGATCAGGAAGCCTACCCAGCTCCCTTCCCACATGAGTTTTGAGAAAGTCTTGCCATGGGTGCTGGCCTGCCCTGAACTAGTTGGCTTTTGGAACTGTCCAGCAGGTAATCTCAGCATTGTCCACTGCAATCTCATCACCGGCTTACTAAAGATCCTAAACACAGTCTAAAATACTAGATTGGTTGGACCAGTTTCAGTTATGCCTCATGTTTGAATCTAAAAGCTGGAATGACTGGATGATTTGATTTATTTTAGGAAAAGGCAACATGGAATAATGAAAAGACTATTTTTTGAGGTAGGACTAGTCTTTTGTTGGAAACCCCCTGCTCTGACAATTAAGTAAAGCCATTTTGGCAAGTTACTTAATATTTCCTTTGTCACTGTTCCTGATCTCTAATGACAATGATAATAGCTATCTTGCATAGTTGCTTGTAAAAATCTGCTGATCCTAGTGTTGGGAACATATAATTATTGGTCCTCAAAATGGTAGTCACTGGTACTCAAAAATGGTAGACTAAAAATATGGCTTTTTAGTCCATTTCAAGGCTTATCTGTTTGCAGACATTGCTAAATGGGATTCATGTCAGTAATATTTAAATGATCCCTCTTAAGTTGGTCTAAAGACATTTTAATATTTCGTAGTCTATGATTACTTTGCTTACTGAGATGTGTATGTGCATGTGTTATGGGAACTTAAAACCTGCTAATTTAGTTTCCCATGCTGTGATATGCTCAGAGGCATGAATTAACAGTAGATCAAATGTCATTAATGATCTGAAAGTTTTTAGAGCACTGGTTACAAAGTAACTTTTTATAAAAGCTTTGTGCATCCTTTTAATTCACCATTAAAAGTTGCTGTATTCTCAAAAAGAACTTTTAATAAAAGTACATTTAAATCTTAAATTGAAATTATATTTCAAAAGATATTTAAAAAGTTCAATCATCAGGGAAGTTGATCTCATCAGACATGGTCTTCTGCTAAATGCAATATAAGATTTTTCAAATGAGATTCCTGCTCTTTTAAGGGTACACTAAAGACTCATGATGATTGGTTTTAAATGGCAAAATGAAATGAAAGGATGTTTTATATAATGAAAGACAACCTTTTACCTTTGTTAGGAAGTCCTGAACTCTTCTTTTCAAACAGTTTTTGTTTTATTACTTTTGTCACTAGTAGAAAAAAAAAGTTATGTTAACAATTAACATGGAGTATAAATAATTTCTTATCTTGGAATAAATAACCTCATGAAACAAAATTCAAAGTAATACATATGTAAAGGTATCAAGTACAAAATGCAATACCTTGCTATATCTTATTTAAAGAATGAGCACTACATTTAAAATGCCCAATACCAGTTTCCAACGTACATTCTTTCCCTTCACATTCAAGAGAAATCCCTGGAATAACATATCCTGGTAAAAGATATGTGGCTTCTTATTCTTTAAACAATATTTCTATCATATGTTCAGTAATGATATATATAAATAAGTCTACCAAATTTAAATTTGGGAAAAATGAATAGATTTATCTCTAAAATTTAAAATATTAAAAAATATATATAAGTTTACAAACAAGGGATGTAGAGACACTATTATAACTCATAAAGTTTTCTTACTTAGTTCTTTTGTTTTCTGCATTTCTCTTTTTAAGAAACGTGATGTACAGGAGATACCAATGAGATTTTCAAGCTCTCTACTGCCCTCCAAAGCCTAAAAGAAAGTCATTTTAAATGAATTAAGTTCTCTTCAAATATGATATTATGACAAGTCTAATGAAAATATAGTACACTGTTCCCTTCATCTGAAAAACTTAAACTCTATGGTAGGAAATCTAACATACTCTGGTAGGCCAACTATTATAAGCCCTAAAATGCCTGAATAAAAATAACTTGTTAACTATAAAGTCTAAATATAATCTACAAATTTACTTTTAAAAGTGAAAAAGCCATATGTAATTAAAATATTATGTTAATTAAGGTTCATATAAGAAAAGAAAGTCTCATGAAAAGTAAATTAAACATATCCCCTGCAAACTTCTGGATTGGATTTTCCAATCTGGGGCTTCTCTCCTATTCTCCTTTTTTGAATGGGGTAGTAGAAATTTGAAATTATACCAAAAAAAAAAAAAAAAAAGCAAACCTGAATAATACTTAAACTTTGCATTATTTCCATGATTTCTTCTGATGATTTCTCAACTTTAGATAGCAACACCATGAATCTATAAACAAAAAAAATTTTTGGCAAGATCAAGCATTTAAACACAAATCATTTTCAGAATAATTCTTTTCAAAGGAGCTAACAATCAGTTTTCTAATCCTTCTCTTTACATTTTCCAAAGTGGTAAAAGATGTAAATGCTCCTCTTCTATTCTTTCATCTGTTTACGAACAAAATATGTGTTAGCAATCATCCTGTCTTTTGGAGTTTCACTTTCATTCCCACAGAACAGTGGGAGAGATTATAGATATAAGATATGTCCAATCCTGTACAGAATTTTTATAAGAGTTTAGTTAAGCCAAAGTGACCAAATGCTGGCAAGCATGATCTCAAATGCTCCTGAGAATGGCAGTTTAGCAGTTTCTTTTATGCCTTTGAAATTAAGGAGGGAATGTAAGGAAGACTACATGAAGGTAAGAGAAAACAAGGTACAGGACAGTTAACAAGATTTAGTGTTTCCTTCAGGGGTCTGGAAAAGAGGTTTACTTCTGGCAGTTCAAAGGTGTGTTAACCTAGATGCACAGGAATTACGGACGGGGTTTGCTTAAAAACCTTTTATTAAAAAAGTTATAGGCCTGGGGTGTGACAACACATCATGACCTGCCCTGTTAGGAATTTATGATCAGACTACCCTGTGAGGTTACTTTCAGTCACATTTAGTATAGAGCCCTTTTTCATCTTCAAGATATAGTTGGCTTCTTCCTTTCTCCACAATATTACTTTGAGAACACAAATGGACCACCATCTCCTTATTTACCTACATCTGAGTTAGTGTTACCCAGTGATTTTTTAAATTAAAATAAGTTCTATGGCTTTAATATATTTGTGTGAAAAGACACAAAGGCACTCTCTTAAATTTGAAAACAAAACTTCACTTGTAATCTTATCTCCTAAATGTATCTCCAATTAGCAGGTTAACACTCCGAAAAAGTTCTTTCAGTTTTTTTTTTTTTAACATTTCTAGAACATGTATCGTATTTTCTTTCCTTAATATAATATGTATTTTTTGGAGCCACATCATCCATGTCTATAATTTCAAAGGCTGCACCATACGATACCTAGTAAAACATAGCAAAGATGATTTAACCGCTCCCTCATTGTTGCAATTTTAGTTTCTTTTCAAATTTTAAGATCTCTTAGCTATATATGATAATCTAGAACAGTGCAGTCTAATAGAAATAAATTGCCAGCCATGTATGTATTTTAAAATTTTCTAGCAGTCACATTAAAAGAAATGAAAAGGAACTGGTGAACTTAATTTTAACAATATACTTTATTTAACTGAATATATCAAAGTATATTGGGTAATCATTTCAACATGTAATCAATATTTCAACGTGTAATCAATATTAAAATTATTCATGATAGTTTACTTTTTTTTTCCAATATCCATTTTTTACTTTATACTCATATCAGTTCGGACTAGCCACATTTCAAATGCTCATTAGTCATGTGTGGCTGGCTAGTGACTACTGTTTTGGAGAACACTACACTATCAAGTTTATGAGAAACTAGAACTACTTAAATGTTTTCCAAAATCACATGAGTGTTATCCATTAACATTTGTGTGCTATTAAAAATGAGACTAATATGTTAAATTTCATGCACAATGAACATATACACTATGTTTCAACTAAGTAAAATATATATCTAAGTATGTGAACAAGTTATGGAGAGATCGCATTATGCAAAAGGTAAAAATTATGTGAGGATAGTGAAATTCTAGTTAATTTTTTTCTTCAGTTTTTCCTTTATTATTATGTTTTTCAATGAAAAGTAATCTGTCTTAGCACTGGAATTTCAGTTTGAGAGTGTCAAAAAGGGATTCCAGCTCCTCCCATAGAATTCAAAAAGCC
The DNA here is from genome assembly GCA_003508835.1 of Eonycteris spelaea. Classification (NCBI taxonomy): domain Eukaryota; kingdom Metazoa; phylum Chordata; class Mammalia; order Chiroptera; family Pteropodidae; genus Eonycteris; species Eonycteris spelaea. The sequence continues at coordinate 11,292,639 of PUFA01000016.1, forward strand.
TGAAGGATCAACATAATAAAAATAAAATAAATATTAAAAAAAAAAAAAAGCTTAAAGTAGCAAGAGGACTTAAGTGACTTCTACCCAGGGCTGGGAATGTTTCGTTTCCCCTATATCAGCGGTCCCTGACCTTTTTGGCACCAGCGACCGGCACTTCTATGAGTATCTAATGCTTGATGATCTGAGGTGGAGCTGAGGCGGTGATGGCATTAGGAAGCTAGCATTGGGAAGCAGCTACAAACACATATGAAGCTTCGCTTGCTTGCCCACTGCTAACCTGCTGTGCGGCCCGGTTTCTAACAGGCCACAAACTGGTACCATGTCCCAGGAGTTGGGGACCTCTGCCCTACATTATACCTAACCCTAAGTGTCTCAGGGTAGAAAGCTGAGGCAAGCAACTACTTTGCTATGAGAAGAAATCCTAGCAGTCCTTTACCTTGCATTCCTTTCCTGGGAGGACTGGAGTGGCAGAATCTCTCCACGCTGCCTTACCACACCTTAATGAACTGATGGTGCTCCCTGACGACCCTCAGGGAACTGTGTGGGTAGGGTTGAGACTTGCAGGGTTGCCATCTTGAATGATTTCAAGGAGCTCTGTTTAAATAAAGATATGAATGGTGCCCTCAGGAGCTGTGCATTATAGTGTCCCTAAAGGACTGCAGTTAAGATAGTTTTTGGAGGGCTCAGCTAAACACACTATTTTGGCAACCATAGGGAGTTGTATTGACTGAGTATCAATTATTTGGGGAAATAATTCTCAAGTATCCTTCACATGCCTAAGCTGCTTCCTGTTTCCACTGCAGGACCAAGTGAACAAGGGGACACTTTATTACTTTTCTCATTTTTATGTTAATTTCCTATCCTCTCCTCCTCCACCTCTACTTCTTCCTAGAAGAAATCAACTCCTCCCATCTCAATGACAACCAAATTCATGGAATGGTTTTATAATACTCATCCATTTATTAAATTTTGAGAAATTCAGGAAGTGTGTTCTCTTCCACGTCTTCTGACTCAGTAGAGAAGCCTTCACAATCTTTGGAGCTAAACTGCTGAGCAGCTTTTGGGGGAAAGAGGGTTGCTATTGTCTTCATCCTGGACAAATTGGCAATTCTCATATTTAATCCCACTTGTGCTGGAGACTGGATTTTTACTGCTGCTGATAGCATTTTTCTATATTTTTAATGGATGGGATTCAAATTCTATTTTGCTACCCTCAAACAGTATTATTTGCTTATTAGAGTAAAACAGTCTTTAATGTCTTTAGTTGTCCTTCATTAATTTACTTATTTCTGAAAACCTATGATCTTTTATTTTTGCCTGCAGAATGTTTTTCATATTCACTGTTATAAAATGTCAGTTATTGTTGCTCCCCCTATCAAGTTTGTGAGTGAAAGTATCATCAGTGGGTGCTATTCATATTTTATAGAATGCTATTCCTTTCTTAAACAGATCTGCTTCTGGCTGGACTGCATTGGGTCAAATTCTTCATCTCATAATGACCCTTGTGAACTGTGCATATGCAACAGGTACTGCATCCAGATATGCAGTGACTGCTGCTAGTTTCATGATATCTGTCTGTCTGTCTGTCTATCTATCTATCTATCTATCTATCTATCTATCTATCTATCTATCCATCCATCCATCCACACACACACACACACACACCCTTACAATATTTGATCAAATCCTGTATTATGGCCAAAAACCACTGTAGTACAACTTGAGAAATTTGAAATCTTAGTCAGTCCTCCTTGAATAAACCTTGTCTTTGTTAGTTAATAGAATAAAAACCCAGCATCACCTTTTTTAAGCATCTAGTATTTTATTTATTTATTTAATGCTCTCTCTCTCTCTCTCTCTCTCTCTATATATATGAAGCATCTAGTATTTTAAAAGTGTCTGGGTTAGTCTGCTTAGATACTTTAAAAAGAAACTATGATCCCATTGGTCTGGCACACCAAAAGGTTGTTCAAGTCTTAACTTTTTTTTTTTTTTATCAGATTACCTTATCTCTGGGACAATTCTTAAGGCATGTTAACTATGAATGTCTCCTCTCGAGAAAGCCACATGCCAAAATTTCCTCACATTCTTAGTAAAGCTCCACTGTGAAATTCAGAGTTCTCTCATTTTCCCCAAAATGAAAATCTCATTATTCTGAAGAACAAATGAAAAGAGATACTTTTGCCAAATAAAATCTATAGGGGGATGTATCCATTAATTATGCTTTTATTTTTTCCACATTAATTACTTTAGTCTCAAGCAAGTCATGTGTAATGTAATTTTCAAACTATCATTCTGCTCCTATTTTTTTCTATCTTGACTACTTTCAATTATTTTCCATTCTTAGCTACAAATTTAGTTTCACCATTTTCCTTTTCTCTATAAAGTTCCTCAGACGTATTCTAAGGGGAGAACTTAAAAAGAACAAAAAGAAACTGTCACATTGGTGGTTCTAATTAAAAATTACAGACACAGGTAATTAGTAAGCATTAACTCAGCTGCTGCTTGCCATCCTAGATGTGAACGAAGGGAACCAAGGGAGGAAGGCAGATAAGGAGCCAGTGATACTTTCAAGATTCCTTAGCATGCAACCCAGGGGAACTACTGTACTGATTGTGTAGGCATTGTGAATATGGTGAAAGAAGAGGTGAAATCTCTAAAATCCATGATAATGGCCTTTAAAGATCTTGATTTCCCCCTTTCTGTAATTTCCCATTGTTTGACATCTGTTTTCCTCATCAAATTATAAGTTCCATGAACGCAAGGTCACCGTCTACCTCATTTACTGCTATACCCTGAGTTACCTAGTATGGTATCTGTAGTATGGTAAAAACCTAAAAGTCACATGTACATAAGAGGGATAAAATCCTCAGGTTTTTCTTTATCTTCACAATACTTTGTCTTATTTGAAAAAGGTACATAGGTCACTGAACCTCTATTTATTGAACTCTATCTAAATTGATTATTTTGGATGATGATAAATGGAATATAACAATGAAATAAATTGCTAACTTTTTTGCGCTTTTTCAAAGTTCAAAGCACTGTGCTTGTTACTTTACAAGCTATGCCTTATTTTACCTTTAAATGAACATTGTGTGGTATTATCTCAACTTTACAGATGAAAACTGAAGGACAAAGAAAGTAATTAATCAGGGTTACATAATAAGGGACACAGTCAAGGCTGAAACCAGGTGTTTTTGATCTACGTTCATAGCCATTATACAATTTCTTAACAGCTTAACACCACTAGAATCAGAATTCCATAGTAAAACTGTTAAAAATACAAATTACCATGCTGCACTCAAGTATTTATGAAGAATATCTCTAAATATGGCCTAGAAATATGTATTTCCAGGTGATTCTTATGAACATCAAAGTTAATTAAAAGCATTTTCTATTAAGAAAGATTGGTTAAATGTTTTAAAAAATAAACAATATAAAAAATTTGACACTCCTTGTCAAAAATTTTTTTTCCAGTGTTTGGATCTATTCATTTCATTATGCTCTCAAAAGCTTTCTCCCTGGATGGAATAATTAAGTCCTAGTCTTTTAGCAAGTTTATTGATTACAATACAAATATTGTTGTCTATATTCACTATACTGCAGGGGTCCCCAGTAACTGGTCCGTGGCCTGTTAGAAACTGCACCACACAGTAGGAGATAAGTGGTGGGCGAGCAAAGCTTCATCTGTATTTGCAGCTGCTCCTCAACGCTAGCGTCACGGCCTCAGCTCCCCTTCAGATCATTAAACATCAGATTCTCTTAGGAGCACTGGCCCCTAGTGCCAAAAAGGTTGGGGACTGCTGTACATTAGATCTCTATGACTTATTTCCTACTCATTTCAAGTTTGTATTCTTAAACGTTTGTCCTATTCCCCCATTCCCTAGTAACCATTATTTTACACTTTGTTTTTTTTAGATTCCACATGTAAGTGATATCATACAGTATTTGCCTTTCTGTCTGACTTATGTCACATAGCATAATGTCCTTAATGTCCACCTATACAGCTTCATATGAATTTGAGGACAGAATTTTCCATTTCAGCAAATGCTAGAATTTTTATATGGCTTACAATCAATCTGTAGATCACACTGGGTAGAAGTATTGACATCTTAACAATATTAATTCTTCCTACCCATGAACACAAAATGTCTTTCAATTTATTTAGATCTTTGGTCATTTCTCTCAGCAATGCTTTGTAATTTCAAGTGTACAAGTCTTTCACCTCTTTAGTTACATTTATGCCTAGATATTTTATTTTTTTAGATGATACTATAAACGAAATTGAATCCTGAGTTCCTTTTCAAATTGTTCACTGCAAGTGTATAGAAACACAACTGGTTTTTGTGTGTTGATCTTGTATTCTGTAATTTTGCTGAATTTGTTAATTAGCTCTAGTAGCTTCTTGTACAGTCTTTGGGACTTTCTATATATAGGATCATGTCCTCTGCAAATAGAGATAGCTTTATTTCTTCCTTTCCAATGGGGTGCCTTTTATTTCTTTTTCTTGTCTAAATTGTTCTGGTATAATTTCCAGTAATATGTTAAATACCAGTGGTAAAAGTGGGCATGCCTGTCCTGTTGCTAATTTTGGGGGTAAAGTTTTCATTCTTTCATGTCAAAAATTTTAAACAGTTGAAAATAAATCTCCTGTAAATACTGGTTTCTCTCTTAGTCTTTGTTCACCTACAGAATACAGACATAAGTATATCTTCATTCTAAGTTTTTGATAAACATTATCAACTAATTCCCTCCTCCAGGCTCTTATTAAAGCAGAAAGTGATCCATAAGTCAATATTCTCGTTGCACAATTCAATACTTAAAATACAGTAAAGAGAAACTCAGAATTATGAACTCTGGTTACTTACCACATTTCAATTGTATACATAGAAAACAAACAACAAAACCCAGTTCTGGCATAACTCATTACTATTAAAAAGATTTTATTTGGATTAGCATAGAAATTTTTTAAAAATCTAAAAAAGTTACTCTTCCACCTAGAAGAGAATAAGCCAGTAATTAAAAATAAGCTTTATATAATAGGAGAGAGGGATTCTTATAGTGACAGGAATATTCTGTATCTTGACTACGGTGGTGTATACATAAACCTACATATGTGACAAAATTACATAGAACTAAATATATACACACACACACACACACACAGATGAGTACATGTGAAACAGCAAATCTGAATAAAGATCAATGGATTATGTCAATGTCAATACTTGATTATGATATTGTATTACAGTATTTGAAAGATGTTATGTCAGGAAAGTGGGAAAAGGGTACACATGATCTCTGTTTTACTTCTCACAATGGCATGAGAACCTATAATTATCTGAAAATAAAGTTTAATGAGACTAAATCTTACAGGATAAGCGCCATTATCGCATTTTCATAGTAGTGCCAGCAGCAGCAGCAGCAAACTGCCAAGAGGGAGAAAAGCCAATGGCAGTGAACTATATATTTTCCTTTCAGAGCATAAAGGATATGGAAGTTCACATAAAATATTAATGTGTAGGTGTTTATTTATAAGTGAGCTTTATTGACATGTCACTAACTGCTTGTTGTCTGGGGGAAGAAAATTTTAACCTAGACATGGAACTATATTTTCTTGTTGGGAGAATTCTTACATTAAAACTTGCCAAGTTGATTAACTGAAAATGATTTCAGGACATAGTCAAAAGTGAAAAAAGAAAAGTATAAGAGTATACATTGTGTGTCATCTTTGCATAAGAAGAGAAATGAGAAAAAATAAAACAGCTTAAGTTTATAAAAATAAACGTAAGAACGGTAAACTAGAAACTAATGAATTTGATTACTTACAAGTAGTAGGTAGAAGGAACGGAACAGGGAGTGACGCTTCTCAGAGAATACTTTTTTGTAATGTTTTGACTTTTGGAACCACATTAATGTTTTACATAGTTAAAAAACAAAATTAAATAAAAAAAGATAAGAGAGAAAATTAAAATCGAATACAAACAGAAACAAGAGAACTGAGGTACTTCAATGAATGCTTCTTCAAACAAAAACTAATCCAAGTAGTTTCGAAAAAACAGTAATTTTGACCATACACCTTCAAGTAAAGAGGAAAAACTGCAAACAAATTTTGAATGCTGTGCATGTTTCTTTTTAGCAGTGCTGAGTGCAGAAGTCTGAAACTATTTTGTATATGCTGTAGTACTAAGCAAAGGTGTAAATATATTGCTGCTGTTAGAAACCAGAGATCTACTGTCTGAGAAGGAGTACAAATATGCAAAGGTGGGATTTAAGGAAAAATCCTATATCCCTATGAACACACGAGTTTAAAAAAGGCCAACTAATAGAAGGAGTGACAGAATCAGAAAATTACCACTGTGCAACCAACTTAGTAACAACCCACTCAGTAGAGGAGACTGCTTTCCCCAAAGTGGGTGAGCACCATCCAATCAATTGAGGGTCCGAATAGAACAAAAAGTGAAAGAAAGGAGAATCAGTTTCCAGCCTGACTGTTTAAGATAGGACATCATTTTTCTGCCCTTGGACTGGGATTTACACCATCGACTCCCCTGGCGTCAGGCCTCGACACTTGGACTGGAATTACACTTCTGACTTTCTGGGTCTCCAGGTTGCAGAAGGTAGATAATGGGACTTAGTTTCCATAAATGCATGAGCTAATTCCTCATAATAAATCTATCTATATATATAGTTATATATACTTCATTAGCAATCCATTATTATTAATTACTACATCAATAATATATTTTATCACTAAATATATTAATATCATATATTGTACATAGTATTATTACATATATTAATATATAATAATATGTAATATTATATGTATGAGTATATATACTATTGGTTCAGCTTCTACGGACAACCCGAACCTACATAATTGCCAAACAAAACAAAAAATGTTAGGACCATTTAAATTGATCTACAAATGTGAAATGTTCAGTTTGAGATTTTAAAAATCCAATTTTTTGGAATGGTTTCACAAAATAATAAAGAAATCTAAATAAATGGAATAAAAGAAGAACCCATTATTGAAGCTAATAAAATGCTTTTATTGACTAGGACTGAGTAATTTTACAATGAGTGGAAAAACAATTAGAAACCCATAATTTTATGTATTATAAAATATCTTGGCTTGTACTTAAATTCACTAATTTTACATTAATAACTGGGATTTTTAGAAATATTGAGAGAAATTAAATAACCATAGGCAAATTCTTAATTGACCGATAACAAAGGTTCTTGCTCTTGCCTTGCTACTTGAAAGCTCACGGGATATAGGAGCTATTGTCAAAAATCTGGAGCTATAAGCAAATTGATGGGTTCAGAAGAAGAAGGGAAGAAACTATAAAAAGTTAGAATAGCTTAAGTGGAGCTGATTCAGGAGGAAAGCAATAGAATAGGTATTTCTGGCTTGTTTACATGGTTATCACTGTTGTCCAAAAACATTCCCCAGAGGTTGTAACCACAAATTACAACACTATTTGTATGGAAAATTTATTCCCAGTTCCTCTCAAATGATTTTAAAACATTTTGAAACATTACCGACAACCCACTTCTAAGCTGGGAAGATACATTAACTTACATCATAAGGCTGTAAGCTCCCTATGGGCAGAAACTATTTTCTTCATCTCTACCACTTCATATTATGTGGCACAGAGAACATACAGCTGAAAGGGTAAATGAGCTGAAAATATAAACTACTTTGAAAATTTAACCCCTGTTCTGTTTAATTCAATTTTTCTAGCCCCACTGGATATAACTATTCCTTCCAGAATACATAGGCAGTGATTTTCTGAAGATAATGATTTCACTCAAGGCACCATTGCCAGGCCAATATGAAAATGGTTGGTTGCTGGCATGCGAGCCTTCTAAGTTCCCCTAGATCCCTTACTTTGCTGGCTTCACCGTGTTCCTAGATCTTGAACCTACTATTTGTTAGGCATTATGTTCCCAGACAATGTAAATCAGAAGGTGTTTTCCTCAGTTTTACCCTAAGCTGGTCTCTTATGTATAAGCTGGGAAAACTAGGTTCAATGAGTATTAAAATTAAGATATTGTTTATCACCGACATATGAACACTGCAAAACACACTACAAATAAAGTTCTTCTTTAAGAAAGAATACTTCAATTCAGGTATAACTATTTACTAATTTCTGCAAAGATTTGATTTCTCTTAAATTATCACTAACAAATATGACCCTTTTGTTTTTAAGACCGGTATATTATTTTAAAAACAAACTTACTCATCATTTTTTGCTGTAGATGCCTTTCTTTTGGTTAAACTGAGATGATTCAGCTTTTTTCTCTTTCCTATACAGGTGCAATAAAAAGAACATAAGGGGAAAATTGTCAAATTTTAAATAGAATTTAGATTGCCAAATTTTAAATAGAAAATAAAAGTGTAGACAAATGAAAAGGAAGCAGGAAAAGAAAAAGTATCCTGAAATTTGCTCAGAAAAAAAATTTATTATAAATAACTTTTCAATAGCTAGTGTTTTTTTTTTTTCATTTCCAATCCTATTTTTTATCATGATGACATTATTTAGAAAAACAACAAATTGAAAAAATTTCCATTGTGGCTTAGTATATTAAAGAGAAAACTAGAGAAACAAAGTTATCCTTTGATTATGTTCTGGGTTGAAATTTAAGTTTGATTTTATAGCTCTAGTAGAACATAATGTTTGCACTTATTAGTGGTCAAGTAACAATCACTTAATGAGCTAACCATTTAGTTGTTTCTTCTATAGTACTTTTATGTACAATATACACTTTACACTTTTAAACATATTCAATGTATAATAAGTGTCTGAGGATAATTAGCATAGCTGAAGATTCTCAGTGTTTTATGTACATTAGCCTTTGATAAATGTTTACTGAATGAATAAATGAGCAAATGAATGAATAACCTAAACTCTACTACTAATGAAAAACAGCAGAGAAATCACTTTTTTTTTAATGCCTACAACACTTGGTCTTCCTGGGCGGTCTCCCATCCAAGTACTAACCAGGCTTGACCCTGCTTAGCTTCCAAGATCACATGGGATCTGGCATGTTTAGGGTGGCATGGGCCATAGACTGAGAAATCACTTTTTAAAATATATAAATGATGACATCCTCCTCATGCTACATATTTTTATGTAGTTCCATCTGTTCAACAACTGGTACAGAAAATATTATTTACTGAATGTTCTCATTAAGTTTCTAAAAAACTGATACAATGTACAATGAAAAACTGTCTCAATCTCCAACAGAAATATAACGTGAGCTATTTAATATAATTTAAAATCCACTAGCATAATTTTTAAAAAAGGGAAAACAGGTGAGATAAATTTTAATATTTCATTTAACCCAGTATACCCCAAATATTACAAAAAACATAATCAATATAAAATTATTAATAAGATGATCGATATTGTTTTCACACTAAATCTTTGATATGTAGTATTTTACACTTACAGCACATCTCGATTCAGACAAGTCACATTCCAAATGCTCAATATCTACATGTATTAAACAGTAAAGCTCTACAATAATACTGCAGGAGGGTCCAATACTTCCAGATGAAACCAAATAACAGATAACGTGAAAGCAATTTAAATTTTCAAATGTAATTTATTAACATATTAAGAAATATATTGTCTGGAACAGACTTTCCAATCCTGGTTTACATTTTCTTCTTCATTTAATTTTTATTTCATTGATCTTAACTTTCTCCTATTACTAGAGGAAAGCTTATTTAAAGTATATTTTCTATGCTCTTGTATTTATAATTCCATTAAGTTTGTTCAGAAACTGATTAATGATAATTTCCTTTATTATTACTTTGAACCTTATGCCTTCTCTCAAAAAAAACTATATTGTAACTAAATTGTTATCTCAAAATACATGTTACTGATAAAAAGAAAAATCTGTGATTTAGAAATTTTGTTAAAGTACTAGCTACTTCTTTATCGTTTTCATTATTTGACTTGTCTGTGTCCTTAAATTCCAAACAAAATTTATTAATATTATTGAGTTTATTTAACAAAGGATGGAAGAGTAAAAGGTAACAATATTTGATTTTAGAGAACTTTGAGGAAATAAATTTATTAAAATTTGTGTCTCTAAAAAGAAAAATCAAGTTGAGAATGTACGTTTCATAGAAAACCACAAATGAAAATCCATAGTACATAGTAAACCTTTATTTCTGACAATTAGTATTAACTAATTTCCTAAATTTTATACTATGCTGTCTGCATTCAATAAAACTCCACAATTAAATATTAAAATTACTGTTCCTCTGTAATTAATTTTCACATTTTAGTACCAGCAGTCAGTAATGTTAAGTGAGAAATAGTAAAAGAAAACTTTATTTGAATTTCACCAGTTGTTCAATGCCTTTCTGAAACATTACTGTACAAGATTAGTCAAATATCTTATCCTGCAAAATATAACCAATAGCATTAATCTCAGTCTTTTCATGGAAGAAGTTATGTTTTTAATAGACTTTTCAATTGTTAAATAAGAGAAGTTTTAATGTCTCTAAGAATAACACTTGGGTCAATTATCAAAGACTGTTGCGTAGACACTAATATATCATTAAGAGTCTTCCAGTTACTTAATAATTACTTTCCATTATTTCATCCCATTCATTAGCAATTAACACAAGCTAAAGGGCTGCGGATTCCATGTTTTTCTCTCTCTAGGTTATACATAAGAAACAGTTCTGTACTGACTCCCTTTAAACGCAGTTTGGTAAAAACACTGGCAAAAATGTACCACCACCTACTCTGGACTACATTTAAAATTGTATTTGGACTTTTTGGTCAGGCTCCAGGGAGCCCTTCCCTCAACTAACAAAGATAATTTTCAACAGATCATAACATGTAGCGAAGTACAATTGATGAGGATCATAACAGCTAACACTTACGACAGTATTTTCAGTGGCAGGCACGGTCTTAAATGTGACATATATTAATTAATTAATCTGCACAACTCTGAAGTAGTGACTCATTCCCACTTTCCAGATGAGGAAATAGAGGAACAGAATGGTTTACTTAATTTATCCAAGGCCCTAAAGGTAGTAAGTGGCCGATTCAGGATCTAAACCAAACCATCTGACTGCAAAGACTATGCTCTTAATCAGAATGCTATGCTTATTTATTAATAGATTAATCTGAAGTTCAAACAAGTTTAAACTGGTATCATGCTGCTTCTAGATACATATACTTTACAGCTGGCACACATCTCAGGCATCATTTGGTCCCAAACCAAAAGTCATAAACTTGAAAAAACCCTTGACCCAGAAAGGTTCAAATGATTTGTCTAAGGTGTCACGTACTAATTAGTAACTTTTCTCAACAGCTGTTGCCAGATCAAGTTGGAGTTTGTAGGCTAAAAGAGAAATGAGATCCTGTTATTTTTTAACTAACTAATTTTATATTAGTAAGCAAGAGGTGAGAATGAAGAACCTCTTTAGAGGTTCAGTTAGAGGTTCAATTTAGAGGTTCTTTAGAGGATCAATTCATGAAAAATAATGTTAACGGCACTTTTTTTTAAATTCAAAATACCTTTTCTGAGTCTTATGGAAGAAAATATAATAGTCAGGCATTATCTATATTATTGAGTAGAAAGGTATCAATGAGAAAATTAGAACTGCTTTTTATTTACTAAGACATTAATATTTGAGAATTGACAACAGAATTATAAGTTTTAAAATCTTTCACCCAAATTAGATCGTGGACATTAATAAGTATTTGGCTCACATATTTCAAATTGTGCATCATATATTCAAATGGTAGTTTATCAGCTCTTTTAAAATATAGTCTGTTCCTTCTCCCACTTAAAAAAATCAGTCTTGCCAGAGGCCTACCATTTGATTACTCTTTTCAAAGAACCCACTTTGCTTTTCTTTAAATATTGTCTCTTGTTTTCTATTCCGTAATTTGTTTATATCACTTACTATTCTTGTCTTTTTCAGATTCATTTTATTGTTCTTTTTCTTTCTTCTCAGTTGAATGCTTGTCTCAGTTTCAATTACTCTTCCATTTTGAATATATGCATTTTAAGTATAAATTTTCCACTAGAAATTGTTTTGATATAATGCAGTATTTAGGTATAAATTTTTCCTCTAAGTGCAGACATATTTTCATTATCATTCAATTCCTAAGTATTTTGTTGTTTCCATTATGATTTTTCTGATCAATGAATTATTTACAAGTTTTTTGGTTCCTAAACTCATGAGAGCTGCTCTTTTATTATTGATTCCTAATTGCACAAAATTTTGGTCAGAGAATATGATCTGTGTGATAGCAAATTTTAGTATGGTGGAACTGTGGGCTTTATGTATGCTGAATATTATCCTTGTTTGACGAGAGCTCATTAGATCAAATTTGCTAGTTGTGTTCAACTACATCCTTTTTATCCATTCCATTGATTTCTGAAAGAGGTAGTTTAAAATTTCCTACTATGGTTAGGGATTTGTGAATCTCTCCTTGTAATTCTACACTATTTCATCATGTTTTGTTTGAGTATTTGTTTTACATGCACAGAGGTTGAAGATACTTTTTCTGGTATTGAATCTTTCCTTCTTTAATTATGTAAAAATTCCCATTATCGTTAATAAAGCCTTTTTGCCCTAAAGTCTGTTTTGGTCTACATTAACCTTAATATTCTTATGTCAACTATTAGTTTCATTTAAAAGCTAATAATTATTTTGTTTTCTTTTTCTGTCCCTTTACATTTACTTGTCCTATGGCTGAAAGTCGAAATAATAATATTAATAAAAATAACTGAAATATGTATTGAATCTTACTAGATGCCAGGCACTATTCTAAGTGCTTTTTGTATATTTTGTATATAAGACTAAGAATTAGATATTTTTTCCTTTTATAACTACAAATGGATTTAAATTTAATATTGTCTGTCTAGTTTACAAGTATACACTCATGTATGTCATACAGTACATGGTTCAGCTACATATATAAACTTCATATAAATACCTGGAGAAAAAGTATTCCAGACTAAGAGAACTGCAAATACAATGACCTTGTGGTGGGAAGGGGCTCAGCATGATTGACAAATAGCAAGAAAATAAAAGTGGCTAATATAGTGTAAACATAGGAAGGGTAGTAAAAAAGAGGCAGATGATATTAGATGATGCAAGGCCTTAAAAGTCATAACATTCTGAATTAAATCCTAAGTGTGATGGGAAGTGAGTAGTACGTAAAATGTTCTTGAAAATGTTAGATAAAAATGTTTATTTAAATTGTACCTCATGTTTTTGTACAATATTTAAAAAGTGAGGATGTTAATAGAAGTTATGACTTCATTTGGAACTTAAAATATTTCATAAGAGGCAGGCTTTCTTCTTTCTAAAACATGTATAAGATGACAATATAACAAAAGAGCCTAGATGGAATTCTCCTACTTTGAAACTTCTGTATGTGAAATATATATATATGAGTATATAAAATACACATGTACAATTTAATGAATAATTACAGTGAACCAGTGTAACCATAATATAGGTTAAGAAATAGAATATTACCAGCTCCCAGGAACCTTGCTATATGACTTTTTTAAAAAGAGCTTACTTAGTACTATAATCTGTGATAATTAATTCACTTAAATGTCAACTGGAATCACATGACCAATCTTTTTATAGGCAAAAGGAATGTTCCCTTAAGTCCATATTTAATTTCAACGTGGAAATTGAGTACATATCCACTTAAAATCTATTCACATTTCAGTATAGAGATATGCCATCTCTAAGGCACTAATTTTGAATTTTTAATAAAAGATATATTAAGTGTATAAAAAATAACTACAGAACTTGAAGAAAACGTATACATCTTCATACATTTTTGTGGAAGCAAATCTAATAGTGATAACTTGAAGATAAAAAACATTTGATTAGAGTAAAATAAGTTATTCAAAAGTTTGAGATCTCATTATGGGTTTCATTACAACAAATTAAGTAAAATGAGAAGACTTCTTTGTTTCTATGTAGCTTCAGGTATATGCTTAGCACTCAAATGTGAAACAATAAAATATGAATTAGGCTAATCACAGCATATCTAAAATATAGTTTATTAAATTTGAGTCTACTTAAAATTTTACATTACAGAAACTTGACGTCACTGATTCCTAACCTTTTCCAACATTAAGAAATTAAACTTATGAAATTCAGATTTCTATATCTTTTAAATAGTTCAGTAATAAACAACTAGAGAATAAGAAATATGTATGATCGAATTTAAACTAACAATGTTTTTAAATAATTTCACATTAAAATTAGGTTAATCTCTTTTGGAAAGTTCTACAAACCTTGTGCAAATGCATTTAAAATAGTAAAGGAAAAAAGGGAATAAAATATAATAAATAAAAGCAGTTATATAAAGATACACAAAGTGTGGATAAAACTAAATGTACAACATGTATAAAAATAACATTTAGAAGTATCGGTCTTAAACTGTAGTGCAGCTGTACCTGAATTATGTGCCCTTTAATTTATGCACATGATGGATAGCTTGTTAAGAGGCATATCTGTAACCATTATAATTGATAGTAGCTGAAAGCAGTCAGGCCATAATTTCTATTTAATGGATAGGACAGTAAGAGAACAAAGTCTGTAAGAGTATTTTAAAATAAGTCCCTAAAAAGTTTACATTTATGTCCAAAGTAATACCTATATTCTAGCCATTTCTCTGTTGAAGTCTTTAAGAAGAAAAAATCAGCTGCAGCAGGATCCATATATTATTAAATCACAATTCTGATTTAACCAAGAACTAGAAAAATATTACAGTAAATGAAAAAGAAGGTTCAACTAACCATTTGATGGTCCATTTTCGTACTCTTGTTCTTTAGAGCTTGTGGGAGATGAAAATGGGCTCATTCGACAAGTTCCAGTTGTTGGAGAATAATTTGTAATACTTCTCTTCCTTGTAATTTCTGTAGGATCAAGTGTCTGGAAATAAATATTAATTTGGGACAAAATGACTTGTTTAGTTATATATCTTTGAAAATGCCTTTGAAAACTCACAAAATTCAACCAATACTCTTTTCCTTTTTCTCTCTTTCAGATTTTAAATCTACTCAATTATCACCTTCAAACTGAACACTTTTTTTTTTTTAAGTTATATACATATTTCAGGTCACCACACTAATTAGGGCATCTCAATTTGATATTTAGGACATTCTAATATTAAAGGGTTACTACCTTATGATGAGATGGTATTTCCAAACAACTTAGAGATGGCTGACTCTCCCAATTACATCCTGACTTTTGCTGTCGGCTGAACCTGAATTAGGGGGCTAGGCCAGAGAAACTCTCAAAAAGTGTCTCTTATTAAAACCCACAAGAAAATCTTAGGAAGTATTAGTATTGTCCTAAACTTGCCCAAGTTACTCTGTCAGTGTCTTGTCTTACTGATAACCAAAATAATGTTCAAACAATTGAGTATACAATTTAAAGTCTTTGAGAGTTTGACCTATCCTACAGAAATCCTCTCTGTAACTTCTTCCTCTGTGTTCCCAAAGGCCTCATGCATACCTCCTATTGGAGTTACCAATTTTTTTTACATTTTTCTCTGTCTCACTAGAACTTAAGTTCCTGAAAACAAATATCATTTCTTCATCTTTGTACCCTAGAACTCAAAAATATGTGCTGAATTACCAAAACAATAATTCATAAAGATCTATGCACCCCAATATTCATGGCGGCACAATTTACAATAGCCAAGATATGGAAGCAACCTAAATGCCCACCAACAAATGATTGGACAAAGAAATTATGGTTCATATGTACAATGGACTGTTACTCAGCCATTGGAAAAAAAATGAAATCCTATCATTTGCAATGACATGGATGGACCTAGAGGTTCTTATGCTGAGTGAAATAAGTCAGACAGAGAAAGATAAATACCACATGATTTCACTTATATGTGGAATCTAAGGAACAAAGAGAACAAACTACTCAAAAACAGACTCACAGATATAGTGAACAATTTGGTGATGAACAGAGGGGTGGGGGGGGGCTGGGAGAATGGGGTGAAGGGCTACAGAAGTACAAATTAGTAGCTGATGGATGGTCAAGGGGATGGGGAGTATGGCATAGGGAATGTAGTTAGCATTAATATGATGGCTAGGTGGAGGCCCAGGTGAGGGAGGGAGCAAATGGGGGGATTGTTTTATGAACTATATAGATATCTAACCAATGTACTGTATACTTAAAACTAATTTAAATAAATAAATGTATTTTAAAAAATGTGATAAATAAATGACTTAAAAGAAACAATCCAATAAACTTAGCCAAGCCACTCTAAACGGAGTATATTCATTTGCCCATTAGTGCATTCATCCAATGTTAAATGACACCTGTAATCCCAGTCACTAGGCTATATGCATCTGGGCCTCAGCTCTCTCTCTCTTACTTCTCCAGAATCTAATCTTTCTTTGGTTTAGGTCCTCATTCATAATCTATATCTTCCAAACACCCAGTTATTACACTATTTATTCTTTGCTCATCTGAATTCCCTTTAAACTTTTTTTCTATAATGCTTATGAATCTCCCAGGATTTGCTAACTAATGCGTACAAATAGAACAAATTGTTCGGGACTCATTGAGAGCAGAGAAGAGGTCTTAAGGTAAGATGTGTGCTAAAAAATCAAGAGGAGATGGAAAATCAAAGTGGGCTGCAGTGATCTCACAGAATGATTCTTGTGAGGGGGAGAGGTGAGACTTAGCTAAGTGAAAGTAAAAGGCATGAAAAACCTGAAATCTGGACATCATACAGTGGATTTAGGGGATAAGTGAAAGGTCTCATGGTTCAGGATATGTTGATAATATTGTAGAACTGAACTTTAGCTAGGTTGCTGTCTCGCAATAGTTATGTAATTCTCCATTGTCAACTATTCTTTATTTTTAAGACACCATGGCAGAAATAGTGGCTGTGTCAAATTTTTCAATAATCTTGGTAATCTACGGCATCAATTTTTTTTTACAGTTAAGACTTTTTAAAAATTATACTTATTTGTATTAAGGGAACAAAAAGCATTCCATTCTTTATGCACCCACAGTAGCCCCAAATATAACCAGTATCTTTAAAAAAAATCAAACTATAATATCAAGTTATAACTCTAAAGCAATCTTTTTGGTAGAGTGAAAGGCTTTTAAGTCTCTTTATCAGGTGGTTATTATTACCTCTCCATCTTGAGTTTTCACCTGTTTATATGTAGTCAGTCATAAACTATGACATTTATCCAATTCTACCCTACTTTTCCAAGAATTTATTGCCCAGAACTATTTCACTGTGTATGTACAAGAAATGAAAGTCACTACCCTAATGTACATTTATGTCAATCTGTTTTCCTATTCTCACCAAAAAATTATTTTTTCCAATTGCCAAATATCTAAACATTGTAACTGTAGAACATACATTTCTCCTTGAAAACAATTTTCTAGCTTTCATAAAATAAGTCTTTGTGTGAGTGTGCCTGTGTGTGCGTGTGTGTATATTTTTCCCTTCCCTCATCTTAAAAATTCTGAGGCTTCTCTTTTGCTTTCTTGTTTTTGGTCATCTGTGCTGGTTAAAAGAAAAATGTTTGTCTACAATTACTATACTTAGAAGAAAGAAGAAAATCTACCTTTCCTTACTATTCCACTAAATTACCTTCAGTAAATACCATTTTTATATAACTGCCTACTGATATACACAAAGGCATAATCTTATATCTCTAAGTTTTTTCATCTCAAAATTTTATCAAGATCCTCTAACTTTTAAACATTGAATATGCTTGAAAGTGGACTCTAGAATCCATCTAAGAATTTCTATTCTGCCACCTCCAAAACGTTGAAGGTCTTGAGCACTGATAAGTCTCCCACAACAGATGAGTTTGAGACTTGGATTTAAGAGAAGACTGAGCTATTAACTGAGAAGTCTGGCATTCTTTTCACTCAGCAATGATAAGTGCTACCTACTAGACACTTTAGAAAAAGAGGAAGAAAAAGTGAAAAAAGATCTGAGTAGAGAAGGGAAAGAATTCACGATGTAAACAAGTTGTAAGAACACAGATATCAGGTAAGTCACAACTACTTTAATAATTTACAACTGTTTATAATATTTACTGACTCTTTAGAGATATTTAACACCACTACTAAAAAAAAAATTCTGTAATTAGCCCAAATGCCATTATACTTTTTGTAACAAGGTTAAACCTTGTACACTCACGAAATAAGGTTAGGGCATTGATTTTTCTACCTAAAAAAAAAAAAAGAAAAAAAGAAAAAGAAGAAAGAAATGAATGCTCTCTCCATAATTTCAAATATATATGATGTTCTCCTTTAATATCGTTCACAAATTGTAGCTTGCTTCATCACCTTGTTTAAAGTGTATTCTACCAAAAAAGATGCCTGAATTTTATTGCTTTTTACCTATTATAAACAGTCTAAAAAGTACTAGGGGTTTTGTCAGTATTAAATTAAATATAGGATATAAAGGATCTGTTATTATTATGAACTACTAGCTTATGCTATCACTGAAATATTTAAAATACAAGTGTATAGGTACTTGGACAACCAGAAACAAAAGAAAAGTTGGGGCAGCAAAAGTGAGATAATTCTTTATAAATTTATACTGGCTAATTAGACTATTGGAACATCTCACCTAAGATATTATTACGTATTACTGGTACTAATTATGGAATTTACATGAGAAAACTAAATATTAGCTGTCTCAGAAACTTTTCAAAATTTGGGGTTAGAGGTCCTAGAAGAGTCCTAGATATCTACTAACTTCTGATCAGCTGCCGCAATTATCATCCTTAACAGTTCTAATAATCTTGGAGTTTTGTTGTTATTTTTAATGGTAATTATGGAGAATTAAAGTATTTTGCACTTACTTCAGTGATGTTACAGGGATAGCAGGGAAAGAATACAGCCAATATATTAGATCTGTGGTGATGGAAATGTTCAATTTCTTAACTGTGTATTTAATATACAGGGGAATGCATCTGTTAAAACTCACTGAATTGTACATTAACGATCTGTGAATTTCACAATAAATTTTACTTTGATAAGAAAATTTTAACAAGCAATTTTTTTAATTGGCTAAAAAGTTGACATACTGTTTCTATTTGTGCTTATTATTGTTCCATAATTTTAAGATATTAAAATATTAATCTGAATATTAAAGATGTTACTATTTCATTATTCCTCCCACTAATCTTTGAGGAGTTTTTAATATTTTCAGGGCTGTTTCCTATCATGCCTTCATATGTCCTCATATTTTTCAGAATATAAAGTGAATTCAATCTCAAATATATTTGTGTCTTTATGATTTACAAACAATAAAATGCATATATCTTAAGTGTTCAACTTGATGCGTGCTGACAATTGTATTCACTGATGTAACTACCACCCAAGGTATAGAACATTTCAATCATCCTAGAAGGTCCTCTTGTACTCCCACTCAAATTCCAGTCCAGAGAAAATCATTTTCTAATTTTTATAACCATAGAGTTTTGTCTATTCTTGAACTTTATAGAAATTAAGTACATAACTTTTGTTTTTGGCTTCTTTTGTTCAATATGTTTCTGAGATCCTCTGTGTTGTATGTGGTAGTAATGTTTTTATTTTTGTTTTTTTTTTTAATTGTTGAGTAGTATTCCTCTGTATAAATATAGCAGAATTTGTTTTTCTTCTCTCCTATTGAAGGACATTTAGGGTATTTCCAGTTTGAAAATTATTCACTTATTATAAATTAAATTCATTTATTATGATTTACTTATTACAAATTAAATTGATAAGAACATTCTTGTACATGTATTTTTGTGGATATAATATTTCATTTCTTTGGGAAACCTAGGAATAAAATTGCTAGGTTATAAGATAGATATTTATATAGATATAAATATCTATATATAGATATTTATTTTCTGTATATAAAATAAAAGCTAAACAGTTCTCCAAAGTGTTTACATAATTTTAAATTCCCATCAATAAATCTGAGTTCTAGCAGCTCCACAACCTCACCAACATTTAGTTTGTTTTTGTTTTAGTTATTCTAGTGTTTTTATTAAAAAAAAAAAAAGTCATCTGTTTTGTCATTATTTAGCTATTCTAGTGGGTGGGAATGGTATCCCTTTGTGGTTTTAAGTTGTTATTTCCAATGATTAATGACGTTGAATACTTTTTATATGATATTTATCCATTTAAATATTTTTTTGTGAAGTGTTCAAGTTTTTATACACTTTTTTTGCACTGTCTTTTTTATTGTTTATTTATATAGCCTAGATGCAAGTCTTTTATCAGATACATGCATGACGAATATTTTCTTCTTAATCCATGGTTTGCCCAATTGTTTTCTTAATGGTATCTTTTGATGAAAAGAAATTTCTAATTTTGATAAAATCTAATGTATCAACCATCTTTCCTCTGGTTAGTATTTTTGTGTTTTATGAAATTTTGCCTACTCTAAGGTCTGTAAGATATATTTCTTTCCAGAAGCTTTTTGTGCTTGGCTTTTACCTTATAGCTATGATATTTCAAGAAATGGAAAATCAGAATACATTAGTAGCAAGGAAAGAGATTGCACTAATAGTCAAAAAAATGTTTAACAAAGAAACGTCAGGACCAGAGGCTTCAATGGTGAGTTCTACCGACGTTTAAAGAACTGTCACCAATCCTTTTAAAACTCTCTTAAAAAATAGATAACACTTCCTAATTCATTATAGGAGGCCAACATTACTGATACCAGAACTAGATAAATAAATCACAAAAAAAGAAAACTACAGACCAATATCCATGGTGGATATATATATGCAAAAATCTTCGACACAATGGCAAACCAAAACCAGAGGCAAATAAAAAGGATTATACATTATGACCAAGCAAGACTTATCTTGAGAATGCAAGGTTGGTTCAACATAGAAAAACCAATCGATGTAATACATCATATTAACAGAATAAAGGAAAAAACCCATAGTCATCTCAGTAGATGCAGAAAAAGCATTTGACAAAAATCCAACATTCTTTTACGACAAAAATACTCAACAAACTAGGAATGGAAGGGAACTTTTGCAATCTGATAAAAGGCACCTTGAAAAAATCCACAGCTAACATCATATTTAATGGTAAAAGACTGGATGCTTTCCCTCCAAGATCAGGAACAAGACAACGACATTTGTTTTTGCTACTTTTACTCAACAGTGTTCTTGAAGTTCTAGCCAGGGCCATAAGCAAGAGAAAGAAATAAAATGTGTCTGATTGGAAATAAAACTACCTGTATTTGCAAGTGACATTTTCCAATGTTTAGAATGTCCTAAATCATCTGTGAAAAAAATTAGAGCTGATATACAAATTCAGCAAAATTGTACAACATATGATCAATATACAAAAATCAGCTGTATTTCAATACACTGGCAATGACCAATCTAAAATGAAATTGTATAAACATTTACATTAGCATCAAAAAGAATACTTAGTAATAAATTTAACTCAAAGAGTATAGGACTTGTATACTCAAAACTACAAAACTGTTGAAAAACATGGAAGAAAATAAATAGAAATATATTCTGTTTTCATGGTTTGGAGGAATTATTATTATTAATGTCAAAACAGCAAATTCCCCAAACTAATCTGCAGATTCAGTGTTAATACCTATGAAAATTCCAAGTGCTTGTTTTTCAGAAATTGATAAGGCAATCCTAAAATTCATATGGAATTGCAAAGGACACAGAATAGCAAAAGCAATCTTGAAAAAAAAAAAACAAAGTTGGAAGACTCACACTTCCTGATTTCAAATTTACAGTAATTAAAACATTTTGTTTACTTAGAAAATGTACAGTAATCCAGTAAAAGGACAGGTACATACATGAATGGAATTGATCTGAGAGTCCAGAAATAAGTCCATACATTTCTAGTCGATTGTTAACAAGGGTGCCAATGGCTGTTCTCTTCAAAAAAGAAATTACAAGAAAAAAGAGTGAAATTTTAAAAGATTTAAAAAGCCTTAAGTTATATAAGAACCAGTACAATCTGTAAACCTTGTTTGAATCCTATAATAAGCCAACAATCAGAGGCTATTTTGTAAGAACCATGTAAAGAGGAATATAAACCGGGTAAAAAATATTATCAAGAAATTACTATTAATTTTGTAAGGTATGATGACATTGCAGTTATGAATGAAGTCATTACTTATTAGAAATGCTTACTAAAGAATATTCAGATGAAATGACATGTCTGGGACTTATAAAATATTTCAGGAAAAAATACATAGACACAAACACATATACACATGTAGACAGTCATGTGCCATTTAATGACAGGGATATGTTCTGAGAAATGTGTCGTTAGGTGATTTTTGTCTTTGTGCAAACATCAGTGTACTTACACAAAACTAGATGGCATATCCTACTACATACCTAGGCAATATGGTATAGCCTATTGCTCCTAGGCTACAAGTCTGTACAGCACGTTACTGTACAAAACAAGAATGAAAGTAAATCACGTGCAAGGAAAAATGATGCAATCAAGAGATGAGATAATATGAGATGTATGAGGCTGCTGCTGGCATAACACGGTATACTCTCTTACAGCAAACTTTTTTTTTTAATAAGTAGAAGAGTATACTCTAAAATAAAATACCAATACAAGTTTAGTGAAAACTTATATACCAGTAACATAGTTGTTTAATGTACTGTACATAATTGTATGTGCTATTCTTTTATAAGACTGGCAGCATAGTAGGTTTGTTCACACCACCATCATGACAAGTGAGTAATGTATTGCACTTTGATGGTGTGATGGCTATATCAGTAGGTGATAGGAATAATTCAGCTCCATTACAATCTGAAGGAATCACCGTTGTATATGAGGTCCACAGCTGATAGAAATGTCATTATGTGGGGCATGACTGTATATCCATATACAATGTGTATACATAAATGAAACAAAATTAGCAAAATGTTAATAATTATTGGAGCCAGGTCACAGCAATATGAGGGTTCATTGTATTATTTTCTCTACTTTTCTATACGTTTGAAAATTTCCATAGTAAAATAGAAGGAAGAAGGGTAGGAGAGGGAGGGAGAGAAGAAAGGAACAGATTTGGGCCAGATCAGTAAGTCAGCTTACAGAATGTGAGCTATAAAATTTCCTAATGGCAGGAGCCCTGTCTCTAAGAGATAAAATGAGCTTAGGCCATGGGAATAATCAGCAAACCTCTCCCAAAAAACTGAACTGCCATTCCTTCTAGTAGCATGCCTATTGAGTTTGCCTGAGTAGGAAGTATGCTCCTTCCCTTCCCATCTGTAACATTTGCTACTTCTATTACTTCTCTGAGGTGGCCTGAAAGAGACTGGGGTCAAGCAGGCTAGATCTATGACCAGGAAGGAAGTCAGTTGTCCTGATAAATTCATCTGAGCTGCTATCAGTGGCAGTTTGTAATAAATAACTCATGTATGCTTCTAAAAATTCATCAAGAAACAGTGCTTGGAGGGCAAGAACTTGAGCAACCCAAATACTTTGGGTGATAATAAACTGAAACCTTCATCACACCCCGCTACCCCCCAACAATTTGGAAGGTTCAGGAAGAAGTGGAACTTGCAGTGTACAGTCTATGTATCAAAGGAAGGTCACAGAGGATTATCCATCTCTCTGCTTCCCTCATTAGGAGAATCATAAAGAAAATGACTTTTTCAGACTTGCCCACCATCATGGAGCATTAATCTCCAAGATCTGTAGCTGTTTTGTGAACACCGAGTCATGGGAGTTCCCAACATCTCTGAGAGAGGAAATAGCAGTAGATTAGGATGAACAAGCTTTACTTAAACTAATTGGCATATGTGTCATCTCCTTCCCTTGAACACCAAAATCTTTCTTCAACTTCATGTTGGTAAGGCAAAATGATCACAAAGTTACTATGAGTTCCTCTGTAGCTTCATAGTAATTACACATTCAGAATTATAGCTACATGTTTTGAATGTCTAATTTTCCTTTGCATGGGCTAAGGCAGCCTCAATGGGATAACTGGCACGTGGGTAGATCTTGGGAACCTGGCTGCTTCAGGGCTAAGTCACTGGGGTGGATGGAAACATAAATGTAGCTGAGGAGAGAAGCTTAGATTTAGCACCAGGGCAAAAACTGTCTGATCGAAGATGTGAATATATAGAGCTGCAAACAAATGAGGAGGCAGAGTACAAAAGCTAAAAATAATGGAAATAGATTTGTAAATAGGAGATGTTGAAGGCCCAGGCTAGGAGGCCAAGAACTGGTGTTTAGCAGGTGGTGGCCATGTGGTACCAAGCTAAGTCAATTGGTTTAAAGGTCCAGAATTGGGCCAAACATAACAATGTATTTTTCTAATACAGGATATTAGCTGTGGCACTGGCTAGCTTGATACAGCCTACTCTGGGAAAAAAAAAAAAATGGATAGAGAGCCTGCCATGACAATTGTTCTTCACGAAGAGGATGAATTCCAAAATGGCCATGCTTTTCCACTCAAATAATGTTACCATTTCCCAAAGAACAGTTTGGGGACAGGAAAGAAGAATATTTCATTTCAAGCTGGACTACTCATCTACCAAAATACCATTCTGACCAAAGAAACAGATGCAGAATTGCAGTCACAGCTGCATTCTGTACAGAGCAAGTTGGATAATGGTACTCTAAATTGCTAATTACACCGCTAATGATTTTTTTAGTAGCACTGCAGTATTTTGCCACCTTTGTTTAAATTTTTTTTAAAAGCACCTAGGAAGTTTTTAAAATGGTAAACTATTAAATACCAGTGAGTCTTCCAAAAAAGAATTCCGTATAAAACCATTTCTTGAAATGGCATTCTCACATGGGATTTTGTAGGAGCCTATTTATTGACTAGCTATTCGTTTTAATTTACTTTTTCATCAATTTACTTGCACTTAAGATTACTGAGGCCATAAGTATTTCAGTATTAGTGTTTGTATCTAAATTCATATTGGTATGAAAAGGTAATAAACTAACATATGTCATGAAATGCTGGCACTGGGAATGTGCTATGACTACATTTACAAAAAGTAATAGCAATGGTACAATTTTATTTTTATTGTGACAACCATAGTGAAATTTATTACAGTGTTAGTATTTTATTGTTTAATCATGCCAGCATAGCTGAAGGAGGTAATTACATTTTTGATATAAAAATGTTGTTAATGTTTTTATTTCAATTTAGCAGATTATAGAATTAAATTAAAGCACTGCCATTGTTCTATATTATTTCTTATGCATTTAAGTGGTAGAATATTTGTTTCTACAAATAGTGAATTCATTTCTACTAAATTATTTAAATTATTTCATTAAGGTTTCTACATAACTTGCCTCTTAAATGAAAACCTCAAGCTGGCCAGGAACTTCATACATTATATATACAAAAATACATTAGATGCAGAAATGGTATGCCAATTACAATTATGTCATAATAGTTTTGATAGTTTTTACAGTTAGTAAAAAAAAAAAGGTAAATTAGCTGTTAAAAAATTAAGAACACAATTTCACAATTACATATTAGTAATACTTACATTTGCTCCTAACAGACCATCCAACTTCAGTGATCTTTTAACACTGCAAACAAAATATTTAAAGAAATCTTAGATTTAACATGTTTTAACTAGCCAAATATTTAAGAGTAATATATAAAGACTCTAAGTTACTTTCATCAAGTAGAATATGATATGAAGAAAGCAATTTTCACGATGATGAAACATATTTTTTAAATAGCATATTTCAAGATGGAATCATAATTAAATATTTAAATGGTTATTTTTATGCATATGTGATTTTATATATGTACTTATCATACAATTCAATAATCACATTATAAAATAATCATAGTAAAAATTACTGTTTTAAGATACTGCTAATAATAAATTATATATAAGAACAAACAACATACATACTTTCAATGGAAATATTGAAAGTATATTATTTGCACAAATAATACACTAGGTATTAAAATAAAGGTATGAGCAAGGTGAAAAAGTTTTGCACATTATTCTAGCTTTAAACATGATTCAGTGCTACCAGACTATGACTTAACTGAAGAACAGATGCTCTATGTCTTTATAAGTCCCCAATCCATATGAAACTATTTTTTGTCTCCTTCACTAAACTGATTCAGGAACATGCCAGGCTCTCTCTGTGCAAAATCTGTTCTGCTAAACTGGATGCCCAGCTGTTGGTGACAAGCCTTAAAAAGGGAAGCTGAATATTTATAATACTTTATTTCATAGAGCTGTCTTCTAAAGAGCAGTCATCAACATTTCATTGAATGCAGACTAAATGCTCAAAGGAGAAAAAGGTCAATATAAATTAAAACTAGTTTTCCCAGTGACAAATACAGTGTTAAAAGTACTTTCTTGATTCCTGTAAAATAGAAATTATTATTCAAAATATTAGAGAATTCAAGCATTAGGGGAAATAGATTGTATTATAAAGGTTGCAGTATAGAAAAGAAATAAAATAGCTTATACATCCTAGAAATGACTATTTGTAATCGACTTTCAAACAAGTGACAGGAATGAGAAAAAATATATGGGCAATTTACAAAAAATACCGAGCAGTAAATATAAAATTCAAAAATTTAATCTATCTAAAAAGGGTTCACTTAATTTTGCTATTATATCTGCATTAGCCTATCACATTATTTCTTGAGATAAATTAAACTGGTTTAAAGAACTAATTATATCTTTTAGAAGTCCACTTGAAATCAATTTAATGTTAATTCTCAATGAAGTAACAAGAGAGATATAAATAAATAAAAATATGACAGATAATTCAAAAAAATATTTATGTTTAGCTTCAGTATATATATATTACCCTATTCAAGTGCGTGAGATGTTCTGGCATTTTATAAAACTTCAAAAGTAAAAATCAAAACCTAAAAGTACGCAGTATGGCATTTTTTTATCATTTTTTTTCAAATGTTGTTAAGATGCAATACCACCTTTTGGAAGGAAACAAGCCTCATCCTGTTAACTGTTCAAAACATTTTTGCTTTATTATTAATGGCTAATTCCCTAGAGAAATAAACTGTTTGGATTTAAAAGTTTCTAGTTTAGGTCCTAGGTTTGATCTAAATCGCCCAAGGAAATACAGAAAAGTAAACAAGAAAGTGAGCAGAGTCAGACTATCTTCTCCCAGTTTAACAGTTTAGTGAGAATCTATAAACATGATTTATTATGGGAAATGTGGTTTTCATATAATTCAGGCATCTAATAACTAAAAGCTGATAGTATTTACAAAATTCATGAGAAATTTAATAAGCAAGATTAGGAGAAACATAAATCATTTCATTCATCCAATAGGGACTAGGTGATGTGAGTTGTCTACTGTCACATAGCTTGAGTGAGAGAAATTCAGATCTCAGATCCTATGCATAATAAATCTTTGTTGAACTGAGGGGGAGAGGCTAACGAAGAGGTAATGAAGAATGAATCTACTTTTTGGCAAAACTACTTTAGAGGAATTTATGACCATCTATTCTTACTATTCTATTAGAATGGATCCTATCGTCAAGATATTTATTATTAAATAAGTACCTAGTATATACTTTTACCCGCTCTTTTACCCAGGTACAACTGTAATACAAGTATGAGATTATGTCAAACAGATTAGGATGATGTTAACAGGAACGGAGAAGAAGAGATGGATGAAACATATACTATAAAGAAAAGGCAAAACTCGATTAGACATATGGGACATTTTCCTAAGTATTTATTCACTTATTATCAGTATTAAGTTAGCAATTATAAGTGATATATCTCTGGTCATTCTGTAAAGTTATAAGCAGCTCGTATGGTTACTACCTTGGTTTAAAAAAAAAATGAGTGTTCAAAAACAGGCAAAGAACTCAAATAGAAATTTCTCCAAAGATACACAAATGGCCAATAAACACATACTAAGATGCTCAACATCACTTATATTAAAAGTAGCACTAATATTAAGGAAATGCAAATCAGAATCTTAATGAGATACAACTTTACTACTTTGGCGACTATCAAGAAAACAGAAAATAAGTGTTGGCCAGGATGTGCAGAAACGAACCCTTGTGCATTGCTGGCAGGATTGTAAAATGGTACAGCTGCTGTGTGAAAGTTTAGCAGTTCCTCAAAAATTAAATGTAGAATTATCATACAATCCAGCAATTCTACTTCTGGGTATACACCCAAAAGAAATGAAATCAGGGACCTGAACAGATATTTGTACACCCATGTTCATAGCAGAATTATTTGCAATATCCAAAAAGTGAAAATACCAACAGGTGAATGAGTAAACAAAACGTTGTATAACACACACACACATACAGGGACATAATAGAATATTATTCAGACTTAAAAAGGAAATTCTGACACATGCTACAACATAGATGAACCCTGAAGACATTGTGCTAACTGAAACAAGCCATCATAGAAGGACAAATACTATATAATTCCACTCAAATGAGCTACTTTAAGTAATTAAATCCGTAATGACAGAAAATAGAAAGGCGGTTGGCAGGGAATTGGAAGAAGAGTGAATGAGGAGTTAGTTTAATGGGTACAAAGTTTCAGTTTTGCAAGATGAAAAAAGTTTTGGAGATGAACAATGGTGATTGTTGTAAAACAATGTGAATGTACTTAATGCCACAGAACTAACTGTATACTTAAAAAAGTTAATGATAGTGGGACAGCAAACTGAAAGCAACAAATGAACAAGACAGACTCATGAACACGAGCAGCGGTTCAGTGGTTATCAGAGGGAGGTAGTTAAGGGTAAAGAGAGTCAAATATATAGTGACAGAAAGAAATTTAACTGTGGGTGGCGAACACATAATGCAATATACATATGATGTATGACTAAATTACACACTCGAAACCTATATAATTTTTTTAGCCAATGTCACCCTAATATATTTAATGAAAAATGGTGAAAATGATAAATTTTGTTACGTATGTTCTAATACAAAAGAAATGCTAAAAAAAGCAAACTTTCATTTGATTCCTAATTAAGAACCAGGTATGACACCTCAAAAACTCACGAAATTACATGATTTGAGGTTCTCTTATAGGACTTTCAAAACATTGGATTAAATATAATTTTAACTAGCTAAACTGAAAGTAAATGTCTGTAGGGGAGAGGAAGATAAACTTAGTAA
The DNA here is from genome assembly GCA_003508835.1 of Eonycteris spelaea. Classification (NCBI taxonomy): domain Eukaryota; kingdom Metazoa; phylum Chordata; class Mammalia; order Chiroptera; family Pteropodidae; genus Eonycteris; species Eonycteris spelaea. The sequence continues at coordinate 11,321,792 of PUFA01000016.1, forward strand.
AGCAGGTAAGACTCAGGAGTCTTGATACAATGTCAAATTCTTCCACTAAGTTTGAGCAAATCACATAATCTCACTAAGCTTCATAAAGTTTATAATCCTGGCCTATAAACTAGTAGGAAATTTCCAAATGAAAAATAAAAATATCACTTAGTGTGTCAGTGCTACCATTTATTCCTCACTATAATGGAGAATATTGCCAACTATTTCACAAGAGTGTCTAGGATTATTGAGTATGCTTATGAGATACTTAGAAATCCTCTAATGAAAGGCAATGGCCAAATTCACATTCCATGTGACTCTCTGGGTGTAAATTGAGATATCTAAAATGATTTTTTACCATTCTATGTATAGGAATGAGCAAAGAAGGGAGAAAAATCTCCTACATCCTCTGTGCATTCTCCCTTTCATTCAAACCTATGCTCTTTTGTGTTCAACATTCAAGTGTTTACACAATAACTATCACAGCATGGGTGAGTAGGAACATCACTACATATAAAAGTATGGTCACCATGAGAAGGCATCTAAATGATTAAACCTGTTATTCTTCATGACAAAAAGAGTTGAAAACTTACCCAGTTATTAGGAAACATACTTATGGTGTCAAAGCCTTCTTTATTAAAACATTAATAAAGAGCTAAAGAATTCTTACAGAAGCAAAAATGATTTATTTGGGAACTATGACCCTATGATAGATGGGGGTGAGATGTTCTTTGGGTGTAATAAAATGAGAAATGCCATAAAATCATTTCACTCCTAAATGGGTACTCTCAAAAATGAACAGTAATAAAATATTATTACCTTCTATGAGAAACATATAAACAAGTATCATCACACATACATACACATAAAAAATATAAGCCTTTTAAAAGAGTCTATTGAAAAGGCCAAATACGTTTATCAGAACTAAGTATGGCAGATGGGTAATATTTTACATACTTTCTTATATGTAATTTTACAACATAAAAATAAGAAACTAATATTGATGCTACCCTCCTTTGAGATTTCAGCACAATCATTTCTAAGCTTTCCCTGAAAATGTCCTGTTTGCACTAAAAATCTTTTTAGTCCATATCTATAGCACTTGTGCATGTCTCTCACTAAACTTATTATGCTGAAATAGTCTACTTATGTTAGTCTTTCTTCACTAGACTAAGATATTTATATCATTAGCACCCTGTCTGTTCAGTGGTAGGTTATGAGTTCTAAAAACACTTGAACTACCTCTCCCACTAAAATTAAAACTCCTAGAAAGGTATAGTATCTGTTCACATTTGAATCCCCAAAGCTTGACACAGTGATAGGCACAAAAGTGTAATATAAATTGATTTAATTAATCATATTATTTTTAATTTAAAACTTGTCTCAAATCCAAGAATATATTTAATTCCTTTAATTTTTATGATTCTCCAATCTTATTTAAGGTAGTTTAAATGCAGGTTCCCAAAGGATATCATATAAACATGTTCTCTGATATAGTCTCTTCTATGAATCTGTGTCTTATCAGTTCTGGAAAAATCTAAGCCATAATCTCTTCAAATATTGACTCGTCTTCATTCTACTTTTCTGAGACTTCATCTAGAATTTTAGGCTTTCTCGTCTCATTTTCCATACCTCTAAACTCCCATATCTGATCATTGGTATATTTTTGGCAATTTCTTCCGATTTATCTCCCAGTTATCTAATTCTTTCTTCAACTGTATCTAACTTACTGTTTAACCCATCATTAGTACTTTTTTAAACAATTTGATGAGGTTTTTTTGTAACTTAATTTTTATATAATTTTAAACTTAAAAAAAGTTCTAGGAATAAGAGTTCTTTTTATCCTTCATCCAGACTTACCATATTTTTGGTCTCCCTTAATGCAGAACAGTTCCTCAACCTTTCTTTTTCTTGATATTAACATTTTTAAGAGTATAAACCAGCTATTTTTCTAGAATGTCTGTCAATTTGGGTTTATCTGATATTTCCCCATAATGAAGTTAAGTATTTTTTGGCATAAATATCACAGAAGTTATGATGCATCCTTTAGAGAGCATAACCTGAGACACATGGTTCTGGTTTGTCACAATAGTAGTGATATTTATGTGTTTTGATCATTGATTAAGATGTTATTTGCCAATTTTCGCCATTGCAATAAGAAAACTTCTATGTAATATCTTGTTTCATATCAAACTTTCTCTAATACTTTTAAAGAGCCATTGATTTTCTAATTCTATCATTCTTTTATATTAGTTAGCATTCTACTCCAAGAAAGAACTTTCCCTTCTTTCTTTATTCATTTATTTATATCACTATGGAATCATGGAATTATTTTTATCCGGTGGATTATAATCAATTTCTATCACTTATTTTGATGTTTAATTGTCCCAGATTTAACAATGGGGCCTTTCCCCTTTCACACTAGCTCCAATGTACCCTACTTACCTGTAATTCTTTGACCACTCCTTACTTTCTAGCACAAAAAATATTGTCTGGGCCCTAGAATTAGCTTTTGTTTCAACGAGACTCAGTTTTCTGTGGATAATGGTATTTAGAAATCAAGATCTGGGCAATACTTGTGTTCATTGCTTATGATGGAAAGAGCTAAAACAGAAAACACACACACATGTTTATCTACTTGTATTTATATGTGTGTGTGTGTGTATCTATGATTTCATAATGATAGTTCCAATACCAAGCCAAAATATTTTAAAATTGTCTATCCAACAGTGAACAACAAGCTCCCATTATCTTCAATACCTATTATTTGCTCAAGCCTAGAACACACAGACACTAGTTTTATAAGCGCTAACCCATACCTCTGTGCAAAACAAATCTATTTACTAAGATTCAATATTCGCCTAGTATTCTTAAAACAAAGCTATATATACATACAGTCATTCCACTGGGTGTCAAACAGCATTTCAATATAGTTTTAATTTTCATTTCCCTGGTCTAACAACATACTTACTTGCCATTCATATAACTTTTCATTAGGTAATGCTTCAAGTGTTTGATATCATTTTAATAAGATTTTTGTTTTTTTACTGTTAAGTTGTAAGAGTTCTTTACATATTCTAAGTATAAATCCTATGTCGGATATATGTCCTTTGACGTCAACCTAAACTTTTAAGGTCATGCATTTATTGTTAGAATATATTTAGCACAGACTCTCCTAATATGGCCCTGTTAATGTATTTTTGAAAGTTGTCCTAAAGTTCCACTTTTAATAGTTCTTTGGTTTCCCACTACCTGTAACAGAACAGGATCATAGTTCAGGAAGTGTCACCACTTATTAAGCAAATACACGCCAGTTTCCATTGTATTCCTGATTAGCAGGGATACATTATCCATGCAACTTCAGGAAAGTGCTAACTGGGTTTTTCCTTGTGCAGCAGTAGAGAGATAAGTCTTTTTGCTTAATTCTAGGGAAAGGAAAACCTCTTCAATAATCCATATCTTTTAAGGATGTAAGTGAAACACAGATGTTTCACATCTTTCCACTTTCATGACAATTCCTATTTGACACAAATACTTCCCCCACTGTGTTACTTTGCATTTGGCTCACACCTGAAAATAACAGAGGAAAAGGTTTCTCTAGAAGGCACAGGAAGGGGCACGTAAGTCAAGTTGGGGACAAAGGACAACTTGGTAATTTCACATGTTAGATCTTAATCACTCCACCCTAAAGAAAAACTTTATTGAACTTAAAAAAAGTTCCTACAGGGCAGTAATATGAAAATTGAAGTCCAGAATTAGCTACACTTCCTCGTTTGAGAGCTGGAACCCAGGTCAGAGACCCAGTCCTTGAGTTTTCCCACAAGTTTATGCGAATTCACCACACTAACGCAGGCACTAAAGGGCTTTATCAATCTACTGTTTCATTCTCGGTATGTTACCCAAATTTGAAATTATTTCAAGCATTAAATACATCACTAAATACAGCCCACAGCCTATAAAATCTGTCAAAAGCCTTGGAGAATCTAGACAAGGACTACAAGATTACTAGGGCTAGAAGATGGACAGAGGTGGGTTGATGGCACCAAGCACCAGGAACCGTCGAAGCAGACAAGTTTATACTCAGAAAAGTAGAAAAACGAAAAAGATTACTGAGGCACAAAATATCTGCTCTTCTTGCTCATGAAGGAGCCCCAACAACAATACTTGGGGAGATACCTACGGCATTTCGACATTCAGTGAACCACCGCCGCGGGATCAAACGAACTGAGCAGTCCCTTCCGAAAACCGACAACCTTCCGAAGGAAACGCAGAAGCCTAAAAAGCGCGGGCCTGCAGGCGCTCGGCGTCGTGTCACACTTAACCGGGCCTACTGGAAACAAAGTCTCCGCGACAAGAGATCCGAGTGCATGCGGGGAGGAAGGGAGTCTCCATATAGGACCACATCCAGTCTCTTTGCCGGTGCAATACAGGACCCTTTCTCACGACTCTGGGCATAACAGCCCCCGATAGGGGGCGATAGAACCGTCTCTGTTCACTGCGGATGAACGTTCCGCATATTTCTGGCCGGACCGTTTCGGGAGATGCTCTGCATCTTATTTCCGGTGGTGGAGAAGTGCAGTTGCCATGGTAATTAAAGAAAGGCCGAGGTCTGTCGGAGTACCGTGAGCTGGTTGGGGAATCCGTGCAGAAAACAAGCTGCAGTTCCTCGTTTGTGAACTGGAATTAGGTAGCAGTCAGCTCGCTGTCTCTCTTTGCCTGTTACGCTTTTTTTGTTTGGTTTCCTATTCTCTCACCCGCTTCTTTTACTTCTCTGTCGTACTAACACTTGGTCCATGTAGGTACCTAAAATGTACCTGTAAACGCGCTTTTATGCCCAGAAGAATAGAAAAATAGGGGGCTGTTGCCCGAGATCAGTTGTGAACATATATCACTCTGTAGGGTCGGTTACTGGATGGCTGGCACTCTGTTTTCACTTGGCCCTTTAAAAGCCGTAGGCACTTGTTAGTTTATTTTTCTTGCTATTGTGTGGCTGGTTATTTATGGAGCCGTTTGCTGCAATGTACTCTGTAGGCCCCTGTCTGAGTATCCGGCTGGAGTTTTAAATGAAGGAGGTTTCCAAGCCTGAGGGGTGCAATTGTATATTTAAGCTTCAGTTTAGTCTCTCGTCACAGAAAAGGAAAGAACAGAATTCTGGAACAATTCTGCCCTGGGATTTCCACGAGAGGGAGTCACCTTATTTGGAAAGGCCGTTCAACGACGCTCCTAAAAAAAATACTTATATTTTTAATTGCTTGCTGCAAAATTAACATTAATCCTCCCTTATTTGGAACGGTTTTCTTTCACATTTTTGAGGAGATCAATGCACGCATATGTGTTTAAAACTCTGATGCTTAATTATAGTGACACCAATTTGCAGTAACCAGACTGTGACTCCACATCCCTATGGGGTCCTTCTAAATCTGGTGTAATATGAAAGTGTCAGGCAGGCGGTCTGTGTATTATAAATAGGGTACTTCATCCATGATAAGCGATTATTATCTTTCTTTCCCAAGTGTAAAAGACCTATATAATTCAAGAAGGTGCAAGTGATTTAGGTCTCTTGAGTAAGAATCCAATGAGTCCTGAAGGGGACCCTACCTGTGTCGTCTTATTGTTGAACTTGAAATATTAAATTTATTAGGTTGGAATGTATTTTTAAAAGTCAAAGCTGGGTAAAATAATGTTGGAAACTGTTAGACCACCAGCACAATTTAGTGCCTTGTAGTAACTATTGTACAAGAAGCTTTCATTCACATTAATAAAGAAGAAACTGTTACAGAAATTTACTGCCTTTTGCTTCTTACTATTATTAGCTTGGTGACACTGTGTCCTTCAATTTCCTTATCTGTAAAATGGACAAAAAAATACCACTGTAGTAGGTAGGGATAAATCATGGTGTGTGACAGTTCTTTAAGCTCTTATGAGCAGAGATGCTATATAAACCCCAAACATTATTATTAGTAATGGAACACAGTAAAATCTCATGGTAACACTATAAATGGGATTTAAAAAATTAATTCATTTAAAATATGGGCCACATCACTCAGATGTGAATATGACGTTGTTGATCATGCTGTGGACATTGATGCCGACTGCCCATCACATTATATCCACATTCTTATTACTGTGGAATTTCACTTTATAGTTTATTCAGTGCTTAATTTGTGCCAAGTGCTGTTCTATACGCTTCACATGTATTAACTTATTTAATTTTCATGACAATCCTACAAAGTCTCAAATGACTGTCCTATTTTGCGAGAATAGATGTGTGGTTTTTTTTTTTTTGTCCTATAATTCTTCTTTTGTATTAATGTTACATCTTTGTTTTGGCTTTATTCTTTTGATATATGTGTGTGTGCAAATGTATAAGTATATATGTACATACACACACACGTGTGTGTGTGTATATATATATATATATATGCACACGTACATATATCGCCAGAGGCTTGTCCTAGTTTAACATATAATACAACATTATGCATATGTAATATTCATCTTTTTTCCCCACATATAAAAACTTTAATATCTTGATTTTGCCATTTGAAAGGCAATGTGCCACTTGCCTTTTAGGGGATTAACATTGACTAAACTCAATTTTTAAATTATTTTCTCATAGAATGGCCACCAGTCCTGGAAGTGATGCAGCTTTCTCCGCTCAGAAATCAACACTTTCAGAGAGTCCTCAAACAAAGAAATTTCCACTAACTGAAGAGGAAATATTTTATATGAATTGTAGAGCTGCCTATTTAACTGTTTTCAAAAGCAGCTTAGAACACATTATTTCTAAAGAGCAACTTTACTTAGGTAAAAATAATTTTTTAAAATTAATTATTTTGCCTTATTTGTTGAAAGTTAATAGAACAGAAAGACTGGAATTAGAATTACGTTGTTGAATTTTAGTGGTTTGAGCAATGGAACTACCACATTATGTTATCGTGCCATTTTATATAGTTACATGGCCTAGGATCTTCAAAATAAAATTTCAATGTTTATACAGACTAGAATAGTGTTTTTAAAGCTTCCATCAATTACTTTAAAATATTTTTTAATTCTCATTTTGGTACTTTAAGATTTATAATAATAGAATTAAAACATGTATCTGAATCATTACTCTGAATTTAACCTATGCTATGAAAATGTAAAGGATATATAAAAATGGGGTGAATAGTTGTAAAAGTATTAGGAAATAAGTGAAATTTGAAAAGAGAATTAATAGTTCTGGTTTTGTTTTCATTTTTGTGGAAGGGGAGGGGAATGATCTTTTATTACTTCTTCCATCATCATATTTTCTGGTTGCAAATATCCCCCCAAAGAATGAATTTGGTCCTTGTCAGGTGTATCCAATGACTTGGAGGTCTTTAGTCTTGAGAATAGTAAATACCAGATAACACTAAATAATCATGTTATTTTCATCAAGGTTAACAACTTTATAAGTAGAGAAATTGTGAGTTATTTTGCCATCCTTAGAAGCAGTTTTCTTAAATAAGAAATCTAACATATTTTTGCAATGTCTCAGGTTTGTATGAAATCTCTATTTGAGAAAATTCGTTTTGGAGAATATGAAAATTGAAAAGGCTTTATTTTAGTAAGATTATGTTTTACTATAAACTATATTTTAGTCATTTCTCTTTATTCTTTTGAAAATGGGCTGAGATCACCAAAATCTACTAAGTTTAAAAGTTTAACATGCCTTCCGCTGCTGCTATGACATTTAGTTTATGAGACAATGAATATGTATTACTAAGGTGCTATCAGTCTTATACAATTATCTGGGAGGATAATATGCAGTGTTTGTCTCTTCACTGCTATATACACTTTTGGTTTTATGGTGGAATACTCTTTGTAACATTGTCATGACTGATTTCAGATAATCTAGATTTTTAAAAAGTAGTAGCGCGAACTAGTTATGTCTCTTATTACTATGTCTTTCATCTATATCCTTTTGCCATTTAGGTACAAAACATGTGCCTTGATGTTCCATTTCAAGGTCAGGTAGAGCAATACCATTACCAGAACTTTAGAATTCCTCTTATTTTTCCTCCATGTTTTAAATAATACAGACATTATATACTCATGTCAAAGCTTAAGGTAAACCCTGGCAAAAGTATCTTGGTGTAAACCTTAAACATCTACAGTTATATAATGTTTTTACTATCATAGACTTATTAATGGGCTCCAACTAATTCTTAAACTAGAGGTTAAAGTTAGGTTAGTAGTTACTAAGTTATACCTACTTCTTAGATATGGGAATGTTTACTTACTGAGTACATGTTTTGACATAATGAATTTTATTCTGAGAAAGGTGATCTGTAATTAACAGTATATTTTAAAAATATTTTGTTATTGAAGATAGCACCAAACATATGTTGAGCTGCCACTTGTGGAAGAGCTACACACCTATTTTCTCAAAGTTGATGAAATGACATTTTCTTTTACATGGACTTTTGATTTGTAATCACAACTTCGTTTAGATCCTACTTGTATTCTGAAATTTAAAGGATGGAGTTTGGGTGGGCATCGAATGCTAAAAGACATACAGTAGGCAAAATACTTATCTTTTATTCTTAGGGAAGCATGGTAATCAGGGCTTTTGTCTACATCCAGAACAAACCTGCGAAAATAAAAAAATATATATATCATCTCTACTATTACAAATTTCCACAAAAGCTTTCTAGGCGAATAGAAGATGGCAGCTACAGCTTTTGTTAGCTCTGAAAGTCACTTCTGGATAATGATCTTCTTCCTGTTTCTGTGTCAAAGTGTTAAATTATTTAGGTATGATACTCTGGCATAATCTGGAGGATAGGAACATATCTCTCACTCTGTGGACTTTTAGTATTAACCATAAATAGCACCACAGGTAGCAATTTTATACTTAAGATGTGAAATTTGTATTTAGATTATAAAACTTTTTAGGAGCCAAGAAGCTTGTATCCCTGAAAAAAAAACCCCACTGATATGCTTGTGCATAGTGAATGTTCAACAAAATGGACTCACAGATACCTGTATTTATTAACCCTGATATGATTTCTATTTCCTTGAGGATATTTCTTTAGTTAATTTGTTATATATATATATATATATATATATATATATATATATATATTATACATATATATATAAAATTATTACATTAAATTGTAGACTATCCAGATTATAATTTTTTAGTGCTGATTGACAATGCATGGATATTATGAAATCTCATCGAAGATTGTTGGAAAGATCCAACATAAGGTTTTATAATAGAAGTTGGTAGCACAATTCAGGAAAGTTATATATTTTAAAATTCTGTTAATTCCTTTTATAGTGCTTAGGAAAGTTATCACTGGTTCATTTTAAATAGTCTTAAGTCTTCATTTGCAGAGATTTGATTATTTGCAAATTGCCAAATTACTCCTCTTCAACTGTACAAATAACTACGGTCATTTGACACCATTATAATCTAGTATGATATGACATATGCAAATATACAAAGCCTTTCTCACATCATAATTCTTTGCCTTTCATAGATATAAGGGCATGGCTTTTAAAATAGGTATGTCTCATGAATAACTGGTTATAGGACTATTTTTTAATGTTCTGGTTAAAAATGAGAAGTAATTTGACCATTGCGTCTCTACAATAGTCTTCTCTCAAAGTTCATTGACATTCTTGATTTTTAGCAGGGCTGTAACTGCAAGTAGATAATTTTTGTGCATATACTTGACATTTGAGACATAATGCTCTTGAAACTCTAATATCTAGCAATGATATTTGTTGGCCAAAAAAAGTAATAATTTATGATTTTTGTGGTTACTCTTATGGCCTCAAAACAATTAAGTGGATAGTTTTTAATCTTTTTTTTTTCTCCTCCAGGCACTCTTATGAAGTAAATTGGATATTGTCAGTTAATTAAACTATGTAGGATGAGAACCAATGGTCAGAATAAGGAAAATCTGTTTAATTCTGGCATTAATAAATTAAGAATTTTTTAACTGGTAAGATACACACACACACATATATACACACATATACATATATATGTATACACACACACACACACACACATACATTTGTTTGTTTTTAAAAGTCAGACATACACATCACTAGATTGTCAACACCAAAGGTAATATATTGGTATGTATATGCTTTTGTATAATATTAAATATATAATGGTTTAAAGAAAAAATACACTTAAATACCAATTCCAAATGTTACTATAAAAGAATAATACTTGTTTTATTGGACAGCTCTTCAGCATGCAGGAAGAAACCCATCCCAAAAGACTATTAATAAGTATTGGACTCCTCAAACTGTCAAACTGAATTTTGATGATTTTTGTATAATTTTAAGAAAGGAAAACCTACTTCAAAAGCAGAACTGCTGAAATCATTTAAGCAATTAGATGTAAATGATGATGGCTGTATTTTACACACTGACCTTTATAAACTTCTAACGAAGGTAAGATCTTTGAAATGGTTTTGTAAAATGCATATTTTGCAAAACAGTTTGGAATCTACCTTTGGCAACAAAAGACTGCACATTAAAAATAATTGTTTCATCGACAGGTGAAATGAATCACATATATGTTGTTTATCAAGTACTTAAGGATCCTTTGGATGAAAGATGCTTTGTAAATAAAAGATAAAGTATAAAATTGAGCCCATGTTGCAATTTCCCTGTGCTTCTTTGCCATTCTTTCCTGCTCAGTACTCTGTAAATCAGTGATTCATGTGTGATGAGTAAAAGAGAAAGTATAAATGGGATTTAGAATCCATCCTGTTTCTTGGTACAATGTGAGAAAATATCATTATTCTAAATTTAATAGTAGTTATTACTGAATCTATGTTACATATTGTTGAAATTTAGTAAACTGAATTCAGCACACTTTTACAAAATTTAATAAAATTGTGAAATTTTGTTTTATATAATGGTTTCATTCTTGCTTGACATAATACTTATTCTAAGATTTATAATGAAGCCATATATTCAAACTTAGTTGCAGAATAGATTAAAATGAATTTCCACTCTTCCATGCATAACAAAATGATAGTCATGTGGCTTTAAAATAAATCTTGTTTTTTCAGAGAGGTGAGAAGATGACTCGAGAAGAAGTAAATGCCATAATAAATTTGGCTGATGTAAATGCTGATGGCAAATTTGACTACATCAAGGTACATAAGCTCATATTGATGTAAATTTGTTTACTGTACAGGAGAAGTATTTTTAAAGGGACACATTTTTTTAATATTGGCAATTACATACTTATATATTGTATACTAATTGTACTTGAAATTTAATCTCTCTAGTTCTACCACCGTAATCTGATGACTACATTAAAAACAATATAACTAAGTTAAAATACATACATGTTCACACACACACACACACACACACACACACAAACATAGAGACTCTTCTCAGAAATATGCTTTTTCTGAGGTGGAAGAATCATAAAAATTATTTAGAACAAATGCAAGTCTACACGTCTTGTAAAAAAATAATAAATCATTTTTCTTTGTGTAACATTTTATTTTCACTCAGAGTATGACTTCCTCTTTGAATCATGGCTGCATTTCACTAGGTCACTTGAGGGTGGTCAGTCTGATTCAAAAAAATAAAATGAGTAACCTAGTTCAATAGGAAATATATTCTATTTATCAGTCTCTCCCTTGCCTACTAATGTGCATTTGCCTTCTCCCAAATGTATGATTGAATGTTTCATCACTGGACTACATTTTTATTTCCTGTAGTTTTGTAAATTGTATGTGACAACCAATGAGAAATGTCTCAAAACTACTCTAGAAAAATTGGAGGTTGACAGTAAACTGAAGCGTCAACAGTTTGGGAGCCACGTTGAAGGGCCCCCTGAATGGGATCCATCACCAATACCAAAACCATCACCTAGAATCACAAGAAAAACTGATCAGGAAACATTCTCAAATAAAGGTATTTACTTTTTGATGCTAAAATTTCTTGATCAAGTATGGAGGGTTATGTTCTTATAAATGTTTCCTTCCATCTTCACTTATCAGTTATAAAACAAATGAGAATACAACATTTCAGCCACCATTTCTAGGCTCAGCTGTAAAAATCTATTGATGTAAAATTTTATTATAGAACTTTGCTATGCTCATTATAGTTTATTAAAACTAAAATTTCAGGCTAAAAGGTGACTATTAGCGATTATTAAAGCCCGATAAATATAAAACTTATGACTTTATTTCAATTGGAAGAATAAAGAGAACAAAGTTAATACACAGACCTTTTATACTACACTGTTTTTAGAAACAAACTACACCATGCTTAGAAACAAACTTTCTATTGACAACTTTTTGTAATATGAGACCAAATATAACTCTTACTTGTTACAGGTGATACCAAGAGCTCTTTACTGGCAACAGGCAGAAAGTTCAAAACATCTGTTTCTTTCACATTTACCATGGGGGCTAGTAGTAACCAAAACTCAAAGTTAACTGAGCCAGACTCACTAAAGGTATAGTATTTTAAATTAATAACTATGACTTTTTCTGAAAAAAATTGCCATTAAATGTATTAATAACTATTTGGTGTCTATGGAGAACCAGTAAAGTTTGTGAAGTAATTCTTTGAGATTTTTCTATAGATTGTAGCATTTTGATCTGTAAGCCAGTTCTATTACTTTAAAGTGAAAATGATGAAGAATATTATTAAAAGTTCTTTAGTTTGAAAATGATGACTCTTCAATTTTTGAATTTGAATAGATTATCTAATTACGTACTTTGCCAAGCAATTTTTTGTTTTGTTTAGCAAATACTTTTTATAGGCGTTTCTTATAAAGAAATCATTCATTCAATATCAATTCCTATGAGAGAAAGACAACAAAGTCACTTTGCTAAGTCAATATTTGTAGTGTTAATATTGATCTTCTTCCTTTGTTTTCCCTTTCTAGACTCAACCTTTACTAGTTTTCTTTCAACAGAAAATAATAGCTACAGAAGCATAAAACATTAACTGGAAAGTGCTAGGATACATTAAAAATGTGTACCTAGAGACCTGTGTAAAAGGGGGAAAAATGGTTATGACCACATACTATAACTGCTGTTAGAAAACTGAACTGATTGTTCTCAAGAGCTACATTTTTGTTTCAAATAACAACTCTGTATTTGTTATTGAACTCTGAAGTCCCTTATATCTTTAAGTTGCTAGACAGTGACATTTGTTCTATATTAAAATTTTAAAACATTATCTCCAAGGAATTTTGTTCAGACTATTTAGGAATCTATACACCCTAAGCAATTTGGTGTGCATGTCCAACATATTCACACACAATATTTCGTGTTCCAGCAATATTATTTTCCACTAATGGAAGCTTTTTGTATTTTGTGACTAAATTAGATGTTAATAAAATTAACTTCATTAAATAATTGTGGTTTACGTGATTCAAAGTGTAAATAAATATGTTTAGCTAGTATAAGGAGAGATAAATAAATATTAATATGGATTATATTAAAGCATAATAAGACTTTTTGTTTGTGTCATGCTCATGTTAATTGTGCCCCTACCAATAAAATTCCCCTAATTTAGTTTTACTCAAAAAATAATTACTAAAAAGGTAATATATGCCAGCTAATTTGCTTAGTTATAAAATATTAGCCTTGAATTAAAAAATAAAAATTTTTATTTCATTATTAATATATCAAGGTAGTATAGCATAGTATTTATTCATTTATTTAACAACTATTTATTGAGTGACTACTCTGTGCCAGGCCCAGTCGTAACTAAGATAGAGGTAGACCTGTGCTTGAATCTTAGCTTTGTCACTTAAAAACTGTGTATCTTTAGGAATTTAGTCAGCAGTCTTTCTGAGTCTCAGTTTCCTTAACTTACAGATTGCAAATAATTATATTTAGTATGTTTTTGAAAGATTCAATCGGGCATAGAATTCACTTTAATAAATAATAGTGTTAATATTATTATAGAACTGACTGTAGGTCTTTATATGGAAATTTCATGATGAAATTATAATTTAAGAAAGTTATTCTATGAGGTATAGTGTACAGAGACCTCAAATTAGGAAGAATATCTGAGAGGTGGATAGAGTTATCCAGATATAACGTGATGATAGCTAGGCCTAGGGAAATACCTAAACATAATAGGGAAGAGACAAATCTAACAGTGCCAAAATTAGTCTGTAGGCCATAGTGATTGTATAACAAAAGACTACTTAAGTTTTGTATTTAAGAGCAGGGAGTGGTGCTTTTAATAATTGGGAAGTAGGTAAAAGGTACTAGGAGAATTTAATGATTAAAAGAAGATGGCATACTGTCAACTTTTAAATTCAATGACATATAAAATTTAATGTCTTTTGGAAATAATTTCATCGCCTTCATATTACTTACCTGACTTTTTATATCTTATTTCTGATCTTGATATTGCCCACTGTTGTTCACTATCTGATATTTTTTAGATGAGCTAAAGTGATCTTTTAAAAAATCTGTGACCTTTTTGTTATTCAGCAGGATTTGGTTCTTTGCATTTTTCTTTGAAATTACTTTGTAAATTTTATGTTAATTTTCATAACAACTCTGATAAGTACATGATTATTAGTATAGTTATTATATAATTTGTTTTAATTGAGGTTGATAGAATAAGTTACTTAAAGAATTATTAAATTAATTTTCTTCAAATGCTTTAAATCTATTTTAAACAAATTTGGGCATTTCAATTTCATGTGGAGTGGAGAGGTATGGAATTGGGAGAAGAAGGGTCTTTTAAAAATTAGAAAATTGTTGTTGTAATAGGGTATGTATAAGCCAGATTCTAAATTGTAAAATCACACAATTGGAAAAGGACCTGAATTACAGGAGTAAAATAAGATCCTTATAGAGGTTATACATGTATTACTTTCTATAGACCATACATAGGTACTGTATCTCTATTCTTTTTTTAATCCTATATTCTGTCCATTTGCTTAGTTTTATATTGTGCAAGAAGGAATTTTTTGAGAGAGGAATAGCTTTAGTTGTCAGTCATGACTAGAATTAGAGAAAGTCCCAAATCATGAGTTGTATGCTCCAGAGATGTAATACTTCCTATATTCAGACTCCTCATTAGAATGTGCCTATAAATATATTTTAAGTATATGTACATAAGTATGTACATAAATGTATTATGTAACATAAACATGTTATTCAACATTGTATATGGTGTATGTGAATATATTTGACATATATTATTTATGTCTATATATACAATACAAATATAAACATTTTAAACTTGAAATGGTTGTATAACTTAATTTTTGTGAAGACTCCAAATAATAATTTTATTACAAAAGTTTCTCATATTTTCAAAATGTTGATCGATTCAACTTGTCAATTAGGTGACACTCCATATCAATTTTCCCTTTATAAATCATTTATTTAACCTTTTGCTTTTAAGTATGAATAGTTTATAATTCTTTAATAACAAAATATTCAATAACTATTTACCTACTTGTCTTAATGAAAAGCAAATAGCTTTCTAAAATATATGACATAAGGTATCTTTATCAAAACCAACAGTGATGATAGCGATTATGATGTATAAGATCCTCCTCTGAATCTGTGGCAGATCTACTGCATAGTAATTCTATATTACTTAAAACTTTAATAATTATACAGAATTTTATGTCAAAACAAATCGTGTTCTCCGAGGTGTTTTTCTAAGAAAATGTCACTTTATTGATATATTTAAGCTTTTTGATAGCTAAAATTTTTCAACTTTACTATTTTCAATTTGTGCTATTTGGTATTTTCTTATACATTGTGAATGAAAATAAGTAAAATTTGTATTTGACAAATTATTTATTTTTTTTTCGTTTTATGTGAATTTACCAGAATCAGTAGAATATAGCACCACCTTATGCCCTATGTAGGAATTACAAGCTACTATTTTATTTTTGCTTTGTTTTCAAAAAATTATACATGGAATTTCTTAGTCTATCATTCTAAAAAGTTTTTAACTCAACCTTCTTCCATTTTTCTCCTAATACTCAAACTGTCAACTTAATCTATAGTCCTTTCAAATTGATTTATTTGAATGAGCCAGCCAATTTGTCAGTAGTTTTTTTTTTTTTAATTAAACATTTCCATCTAAGTCCTAGAGAAAAAGCTTCGTGTGATTGAAAGTCTGTTTTAAAGGAAATTTAGTTTGAATAAGCATTGTGTTTTTAATAACTCTGGCAGATCTTAAGAATTCGAATGCTTCCTTTTAAACAGGAGAGCTACAAATTTTCCTAGTACTCTTATTTAGTATTCAAATTAATCTGAGTATTACTTGAAGTTTGGTTGATATAAATAATGTAGCATTTGTCATACTTCTGTTTTTATAATAGCTGGTGGCCTACCATTTTCCAGCCTATTGAACCATGTATTGTAGTTGTACAGGTTGGATGTTTTTCCAAAGAAACATGTAAAATTCCATTTTTACCTGTACCTTTTCTAAAATTATAACTTAGGAAATACTCTCTGATAAAATATTTAACTCACTTCCCAGCTCTAAATTTTATGAAAGCATCTCCTGTCAGCTCATGACACTGCCCCCAGAAGTACTATAAGCACATGAAAAAATCTTTCCATTTTTGAGTTTCCTAAATGTCACAAATTATGTTCACTACTGGTATACCTGGCAAAGTGTATTATTTTTCAGTTTCATTTAAACATTTTTAATAAGGGAATAGACTGCTACACTCATGATTACAGTACAAATTTAAGAAATTTTCCAGCTACTAAAATCTACATCTTTAAAGTAAGAAAACCAAATAATTTGTTTATCTTAATGCTTCAATATATGGATAATTCCAAATGATAATGCTTTATCATAATTTAATACAATAATACATAAACCTGAAGTTTTTTAAATATTATTTTTTAAAAAAATCATGGCAGGTATTTATGAAAAGAGAACATAATTTTGAATATAGCTTTTAGTTTGGAGAGAAAATAAAAAGACCTGGGTTTCAGCTTTGGTTCTGCAGTCAACGAGAATTATCACTCAAGCCTATCACTTTATTTTTCAGACATCGGTCAAAAGAGAAATCTGGACTAGACTGCATTTTAGACTTCTTCTACCTTTAATATTAAGTAATTCTAAACTAGTATCCCTTATCATTCCAGATAGGTACATATAAAAAATATATTCATAAAATATATTAGATGAAATTTCATCTCATAACACTGTTAAAATCAATTGAAAGGAAAACAAATGTTTTTTCTTTGATGTCAGAATCTTAGTTCAAACTGTCTCACAGGGTAACTTACCTAAATACAATATGAGTATATCTTTCCTTTCTCATCTGTAGCAGCCCTCACCATCCAAGGTTAAGTTGATTATATCAAGGCCAATTGGCTTTGACGTAACGTCAACATCTGTTGTTAGTCTATAATGTATTCCTATCCAAGAAATTTATAGGAAGGC
The DNA here is from genome assembly GCA_003508835.1 of Eonycteris spelaea. Taxonomy (NCBI): domain Eukaryota; kingdom Metazoa; phylum Chordata; class Mammalia; order Chiroptera; family Pteropodidae; genus Eonycteris; species Eonycteris spelaea. Next base: position 11,339,192 of record PUFA01000016.1, read on the forward strand.
TAACTGAAAGTATGTACATACGCTCACTTATCATTAATAGTTGAACTTTGGCTTCAGCCCAAATTTGAACCTCATTGTGTTATAAAAAATTTTAATTTAGTACTCTGAGTATATTTTCTTTTGGAAACATGATCTAATGGTAAAAGCATTGATCCCAAAGTCTGAGACTCTAGACCTGATGTTTCTACAAATTCCTGGTAAAAGTCTGAACCAGTATAACCTCTGGGTACCTCAATTTCTGTTTATTAAAATGATTAATTTATATCTACCCCATATTGCCTCATAGGGATGTTGTTAAAATATCATTTATAATGACTTGTTTCTGTCATGGGCTATATACTTATGAAGATGAATTCCAATAATTTAAGGTCACATTTTAATTTCTCAGAATTAAAAGTACACATATCTTTTATACCCCAAAGGTGTGACAGTGTAGGTGATTAATGACTGACTAGAAAGCTTAAGTAATAAATAGTTCAGCAATAATGGTAATTTCTTTAAAATTCAGTTTAAGATGAAACCTCTAAAGAAAAGATGAATATAAAAATGAAAAACTAAAATAAATTGAAAAAGAACAAAACTAAAATAAAAGGAAATACAGAAAATACATGTATTAAAGCTTACAAAGTGAGGTTGGTATCTAAAATAGTCAAAAGAATTTATTAAAATATGTAAGAAAAAAAATCTTCAATAGAGCTATGAGAATAGAGGATGAATAGGCTGTTCACACAAAAAGGAAACAAAAATAACAAACACATGGGGAAATGGTCAGCCTTGCTAGTAATCTGAAAAATTCAAAGTAATGCAAAAATTATTACAATGCCATTTTTTATTAAACCATTTTATTGCATTAATATAGTTTAATGCAAAAGCATTACAATACCATATCAATGTATGAAATACTATAATGAATATTTTGTATACCCACACCTTACTTAAGAAATCCTCCCTCACTACCACCCAGCTTTTTAAATGATAACAGTACTTTTTAAATGATAACCAAACTATGATATGGCAAAGTTATTACATTATAGACAACTGGTGGTAGAAAATTAGCATCACTGTTTTACAAAGCAATATGAGAACATGTCATTATCCTTAAAAATATAAATACTTTTTGTCTAGAAGTCCTTCTGAAGGATATTATTCATTAGAAGGAAAACATTTAGATAAAATAGTATTTATTTTAGCACTATCTATACTGATAAGAAATTTGAAATAACCTAAATGTTCGACATTCTAGAAATAGTTAAGAAAGTAATGGTATACCAACTCAATGGGTAATTACAGAACCAGTTAAATTGAAAATTTGAATATTGCTTAGCAAAGCTTTTTTTTATTGTGGTAAGACATACAAAATTAACCATTTCCCTAATGATGTGATGTTGAACTTTTTTCATGTGCTTTTTGGTCATCAATATATCTTCTTTGGAGAAATTGAAGTTCTATGAATTTCATAGTCTATTCAAGTTCTATAACATTCCTTATTGGGTTTGTGTTGTTGAATTGTGGGAGTTTTTAATATGTCTAGGTTTTAAGCCATTTTCAGATATATGATTTGCAGGTATATTTTCCTATTCTATGGGGTTGCCTTTTCACTACATTGATCATGTCCTTTGATACACAAACATTTTTAATTTTGATGAACTCCAGTTTATATTTTCTTTTGTTGTCTGTGCTTTTAGTGTCATATTCAAGAAATCATTGCCAAATTAAGTGTCATAAAGCCTTCCTCTCTGTTTTCTTCTCAGAGTTTTATAGTTTTAGTACTTACATTTAGGTCTTTGACCCATTTTGTGTTAATTTCTGTACATGGTGTCGGGTAAGGGTCCACATTAATTATTTTGTATGTGGATATCCAGTTTTTCAGCCCCATTTGTTGAAAAGACCGTCCTTTCCTTATTGAATGGTCTTGGCACCCCTGTTGAAAATCATTTGGCCAAAAATGTTAGGCTTTATTTCTGGGCTCTCTGTTCTATTCTGGTCTCTCTCTATATATATGTCTTTATGCCAATATCACACTGTTTTAAATACTGTACCTTAGTAGTAGATATTGAAATCAGGATGTATGAGTCCTCCAACTTTGTACTACTTTTTCAATAGCAAAATGTTTGAGATATAACATTAAATGAAAAGGCAGAATATAAAATAGTGTTAAGTAGAATGTAAAAAATAGTTTTTTATATAAGCCAATATTAGGAAACATTACATAAAAATCAAACTATGTTGGTAGAACTGTGGGGATTTTCTCCTATTTTTAAATTTCTAACTTTAAATGTATTTGGTGATAAGAAAATAATATAAAATATGAAAATAATTATGATTTATATAATAGAAAAATTATATTTAAGTACATGTTAGGATAATTTAACCTTTAAAAAAAGTGAGTGAGAAATCTTTTCAGTGCCATGTAAATCTATAATGGCTTGATAATATTTTTATATTATTGTTATACAGCAAATGCACACCTTTTCAGCAGTTATCTTAATATTATTAAAGACTTGAACCTATTATTTAAATATCCTTACAGATAATTTTTCAAAACCATTCTTTGTAAAGTAATTTCAAAGCCTCATTAATATCTTTGGAAGTCATTAGCAGTAGAATAGAAATTTATGTTACATTATAGATAGGTAAACCAACTAATGATACAATGAAAAGCATTTTTGCACACATCTGTGGTAATGGCACAATTTCTCATATGTTCAATGCAGAATTTTTTTTACTTTCTAGATAAGGTGCATCTTCAAGTTATACTTAATTCTAGTTATGAGATCCCAAATAATTTGGAGCAGAGGAAGGGATTTGGCTAGACCAAGAGATAACAGAGCGAATCTTAAAGAAAGGTCTTTCTCATTTTGCTATATCTGTGAGACTCATTCAGTGTTCTTTTAGTTACCTAGACTTGAAACAGTTATTTTGTCACATACTTTATGTTTTACATGCAATGTCCTATCACTTTTTCTTTCAACATATCAGTTTTAGCAGTCCTTCAATTTGCTATGCTCCAAACACTAATCTCACTCTGATTACTGCAGCATCATGTTTATCATTTTGTTTCAGTACTTCCTCCACTCTCATGAACTTTATTTTTCTTATTTCTTCTCTTCATTATGTTTTTTTGTAACTTTTCAATATATAAATGCTGCTGATCCTTCAAGATAACAGTTCATGGAATGCCCTCTGAGTTTATATGGATCCCCTACCCTCAACATCAGTCACACAAACATTTATTGAGCACCTACAATGTTCCAGGTACTGTTTTAGGAACGGAAATTATAATATGATTTTTAATATATAATTCTTTTTTCGTTCTAATTATATACTACTATCAGTAATAATTGAATTGTGTCATGTCTTTTTTTTTTTTACCTCTCAATTACTTTGCAAATGGAGGTCAGTGGCTCTATTTGATATTTTTTTATATCCTCCTCAAGATTTTCCTCATTGCTAGGCATGCTGGAAACATATAATAAACATCATTTGAAAATAATTTATTTTCTTTATTTCAGGAGTGGCAATGCGTACAATCAAAGGGTTGCTTTTTCTTAGAAGAAGATGGTGAAATCATTAGTCATCACTACAGGATGCAAATAGCTCAGAGATCCATTGTTTATGTAACAATTAAGCCATTAAACTTGAGTCAAGTTGAAGGTAAGTTTAAATTTTTGATATACTTTTATGCCTTCTTTGAAAATACTTATATATTGATAGTCCTATTTAGTGAAGAAACTAATCTGCCTAAGAAATGTGGTTATGTACATTTAAAGAAAGTGTTAGTTTATACATTGACTGTGTTATATTTTGCAAAGCAGCTAAACTGCTTTTTGTATAGTTTAAAGCATGTTTTAATTCATTTAAAAACAAGGACAAAATGTTACATGGTGTCTTTATAACATAGAATTAACTTTTAATTTGCTAATTAATTCTTAGCTTTTTGCCATTTATCAGTTTTTAAAATTAATATGTTTAATAGAAGTTCTGTTAGAACATAATTTAAGATAATATGAACCGCAAATATTTTTGAATGCCTTCAAGTTCTATGTCATATGTCTTAGACAATCCTTATTAATCATCTTTGCATTTATGGTAATATTCTTTTTTTGTACATGAATACTAGATAAAAAATTAGTAATTTCATAATTCCTAAAATGGTTATCATGTAATTTTTAATTAGTGAAAAATGTCTATAAGGGTGCCTTCCCTGGATACGTTTCAATGATGATTGATCTAAATATCAATCTTTATTTTCTTTTATTATGTTTACATATAAATATTTTCTTATTAGAGGGTTCTTCTCCATTTCTATTTTTTCCCTTCTAAAGTAGGGATTCTGAAAGTTTTCACTGTATATCTTGTAGGATACTTATAACGTTTGGTAGTTGATACTTTTAAATAACAATTACAATAGTCATTTTTCAGATAAAGGTATAAAGTTAGGTTTGCAAATTCAATGTGGTTGTTAATTCTCCATATTCTTACAAAAATATTTATTGTTTATCAAGTATTTATTGAGGGCCTTATATACTAAGGTGCTTAGGATATATTAGAGTACAAAAGAGACAAAAATCCCTGCCCTTATGAATTTATGTTCTGGTGGGGGGAATAATAATAAAAATAATAAATAGTAAATGACATGGTATGTTAGAAGGTGGTAAGTGCTATGGGAAAAACATAAAGGGAAAGGGACATTGTGAATGCTGAGGAAATAAGGGTTGCCGCTGAAATGTGGTTAGTGTCTGCTTCCATAAGAAATTGACATTTGAGCAAAGGTTGAAAGAAGTATGTCATTATCAACTGTTACATAGCAAACAACCCCAAAACTCAGTGGCTTAAAACAATTAAACATTTGCGTGCCTATGAGCTGGTTTGCTGGACAGTTCTTTTGGTTTCAATTGGGCTTGGCTTTTCTCTGTAGGGCTCACTCATGCATCTGTGGTCGGTTGTAGATTAGCTGGTATCTGGCTTTACTGATTTTAGCTGTGCTCTCTACTCTGTATGGGGTCTTGGCTGGGACAGCTTGACTTTGCCTCATATAATCTCTTATCCCCTAGTAAATTAGCCTGGACATGTTCTTATGGTGTAACAGAGATCTGCGATAGAAAGCAGAAGTACCACAGGACCTTCTGAGGCCTGGGCTCAGAACTGGCACATTATTTCTGGTACATTCTGTTGTTCACAGCAAGTCACAAGACAAGTCCAGATTTATAAGGTGAAGAAATAGCCTTGACTTCTTGATGGAGGAACTGCAAAGTCACATTACAAAGGGCTGTGGATACAGACAGGGGTAGCCATTTTTGCTGTCTTTCACAGAAGACAAGGAGTATGCTTTGTGGATGTAGGGCTGGTGAAAGTGTGTAAGAGCAGAGATGATGAGAATGTACCTGATTTTAGAACAGTAAGGTGGCTTTAATGGTACAATGAAGTAATCAGAGAGTAGTAGATGAAGACGGAGGAACAAGTACAAAATCAAATAGAGTTTCTTGTTTTTGTTTTTACCATAATGAAGATTTAGGCTTTTACTCTGAGAGAAATGAGGAATCCTTAGAAGGATTTTTTCCATGGCTGTCATCAAGATTTTATCTTTGATTTTCAACTTTTTGAGTGTGTGTGTGTGTGTGTGTGTGTGTGTGTTCTTGTTAATGCTGTTTGTATGTTTGATTTGGTTTGGTTTGGTTTGGTTCGATTTGGTTTGATTTGGTTTGGTGTTTATCCTGCTGGGGACTCTCTGAGCTTCTTGGATTTATGGCTTGTTGTCTTTCATTATGTTTAGAAAATTCCCACCTTTATTTCTTCAAATATATCTCTGCCCTCTCCTTTTTCCACTTGTATGATGCTTGACATCTTAGCGCTCTGTGTTTTACACGAATAAGCCAGTGCTTGTTTTTCATCTCTTCTTGGAAGGTCTGTCTTTCCTTGGATTTCAGGCTACTTGGTTGTCCTGTGACCTCAGCTCTGATAGGTTCAAAAAAAGTTCTGATTTTGTAGTTTGTGCACTTTTTCTTATTTTTAGTGTAGGAGAAGCATTTTTCCATCTCTCAACTCCATGAGAAGATTTTGAGTAGGACAGGACATAATCTAATTCTATTTTAATAAGAGTAGTCAGATCGCTGTATTGCAAATAGACTGAAGGGTGCCCAGGAGAAAAGAAGGAGACCAACTAGCATGCTATTGCAGAATTCTAGAAGCGGACTGATGATGCTTTGAACTGGGGTATAGAGAGGATAAGAAGTATAGATTCTGGATGTATATTGAAGGTTGAACCATAGGATTTCTTGAGGATTGATTGTGACATGTGAAAGAAGAAAATAGTCAAAGATGATTCCAAGATTTTTGACTTGAGCCACTGAAAGGAATGAGTTACTGTTAACTGAAATAGAGAAGATGATAGATGGACAGTTTTTTAAAAAGGGGGTGGGAAGGTCAGTTTTAGACATAGAAATCCAAGTGGAAATGTCAGATAAGAAGTTGGTTACATGGGTCTAATGTTAAGAGGAAAGGTTTTAGCTGTGATACAAATTTAGTTCTCAGCACATAGATGGTTTCTGACATCTCTTCCTCCTCTGCTCCTCCACAGATAAGCCAGTGCTTGCATCCTGTCTCTTCTTAAAAGATGTTTTTTGAATATTAAGCTACTTGATTGCCCTGTAACCTCAGCTCTCTGATAAGTTCAAGAAAAATTATGATTTTTAGAAAGCATGTATGTAGAGAATGTTTCTAACACTTTTATGAGTATGCACCTTATTTCAAATGCTGTGATGTTTACATATAAAAATAGAATGTGTATTTTAAAAAAACCTGAAGGCTAAAAAAACTATTAACTTCTTTTTTAGATAGGAAAGAGTAAGTAGTGATTGCTTATTTTAAGATTTTGGGTTTTTTTTGTTTATAGGTAAACCATCCCCATGGTTATCGGTTGATACTGCCTTGTATATTCTTAAGGAAAATGAGAATCAGGCAAATCTCCAGCTCATATGTTTCACTGAACTACGAAATAGAGAAGTATACATATTTACTTTCTAACGTCTAATGTAAAAATATAGTATGAATTCAAGTTTGAGGAAAATAATAGTTTTCTATATTTTGTTTTTTTAACTTTTGTATCTTCCAGTTAAGGTATATACAATACTTACTAGGCATATCATATATGTTTTATTAATTGTGAAAGACTTTTTCTTGTTTGCTGAGATTTAAGAACTGAGGATTGATTGGCAGTCTTAGCTTCATAAATTGTAAGTTGTGTGACGTTGTACTTCACTTTCCTCTTCTCTAAATGCCCTGATGCCTCACATGTGAACATTTTTTGTTACACTCTATAAAAATGGTTGATACCAGTGGACTTTCTCCCTCTAAGTACAAGCAATTCAAGACTCTAGAAAAGTTGCTTTGGATGTTTGTCTTACTTACACTACCATTGCAAAGAAGAAAAACTTCAAGATTACTGTCCTCAGGCTTGACTTATATTATAGGGTTCAAAATTGATTGTTCTGAAGAAATGCTTTTAAATGGTTTTATTTGTTGCCCATGGGGTTGCTCTGATCTTTTCTAATTATATATTTACTCAGAGGCTGAATATGTGAGGCAGATACATAAACGTGGCTATTTATTTTATGAGGACTACAAAATACATCTGCTACACAACAGGAATAATACTATTCAAGGGCTTGCTGCAACATCATATTTAATCTTTACATAGGTCCAACGACAGACAAACATTTCCCTGATGGAATGTTATATAAAAGTCTTTATTGTAGGCTTTGTAACAGACAAGAATAGTTATAGGTGAGAAACAAATAAAATGACAGAAGTTAATGTTTTGACTAAACTCTTCTTCAGAACTGACTACAAAGTTAAGTTCACAATAAAGCATTGTCTAAAACAATAGCTTTTCCCATTTTGTTTTGGATGAAATTACTTTCTTATGAGATTGCATGTGTAAAAATCTTAGTACATAACAAACAAGCCTGTAATAAAGTTTGAATGAGTTTCTATTTACTTCTTTACTATATAGGCTTCTGGTTTTCTGTAATATGTCATATTTACAAAGGATTTTTTACCTTTTGTTTTAGTTTCACAATTATTTTCTTTAAGAAGAGTTTTGCGCCCATGAAAGACCTTCCATTGCCATACACAGTGGCAGTTCAAGGTTATTATGTGGTGATAAGGAAGCTTCATGGGACAGTGTATATTAGGAAGCAGCAAAAAATGCTTTTCACTGCTGGGTATTAGTCTACATCTGGCTGATCTAAGAGATTATGGCTTCCAAAGGATGGGTTTGGTCAATCTCTAGCCTTCAAAGTGACCCTCAGCTTTATTAAATTGCTTTTTATATCAAAATAGGACATGATCACTTTAGGATGATTATGGTTCCTCTTATTTGTGAGCACAGAAATAGGGCCGAACCCAGAATTTAGATGAACAACTTTATTTTGTATTTTATTACCCAGGATGACCTAAAAAAATACCTGGATTTTGAAAGTTTTGGGACACAACACCAGATAGAAGTCCTTAGGGCTATTCTGTGCTGAAGGGCAAATAGCTGTTTGCTTAACTATTATATATGACTAAAAAATGTTTAGACTTAATATATTTGACAGAGACAACCCCTAGGTTTTATAGGAAGCCACTGGACTCCAAAAAACACCTAGATGGTCCATAGAGAGATACTATTTTGCTTTCTTTTATAGAAGAGGAGACTAAAATGTTTTACTATACAAATGTGCTGGCACTTAATATAAATATCTTGTGATGGAAAAGAATTTTGTATAAGGTAGTTTTATCTGGGATCCTGCCATCTTGTTTTCTAGTTCATATTACCTAAGTAGAAGTAAAATTCTATTGCTTTTGTGCACATAATTGGATTCTTACAGATATGGCTAATTTATAGAAATTGCAAACTTAAATTTATTTCATTTTTATTTAGTGTCATTGAAATCGGATTTACAAATTATATATTTGAATCAAATTAGGGAACTGTAACTTGGAAAAGTTATTATAAGATCTGTCTTTGCTTTTTGTTGAAGATTGTACATCATAGATACTTTTTTCAAGATTATTAGGGAAGATTTAGAAGTTATATAACTTCTTACCTTTTATAGGTTGGGGAATTAAAAATGTATATATCTCTCTCTGCATTTAATGGTCTTGTACTGGGGTTACCATGAAAAAAAGATTTTGAAGCCTGTGAAAGATTGATAGAACCATAATAGAATTGGTGAATATTGATTTAAAAATTATTTGGTTTTTTTTTTTTTTTTCCAGAAGGAAAATTAAAAGTTACGAAGCTCGGTTGTAATTGAAAAAAAAGTCATTAAGCTCATGATGGTTTGTTTTTTTCCCCAACTCTTTCGAGAAAAGGTTTTTGGGTGGACTGGTGAACTAGGACCTGGAGTTTATTGGTTAATTCCTTCCACAACCGGCTGTAGGCTGAGGAAAGAAATAAAACCAATAACAGAAGAAGCTCAACTTGTGTTTAGAGATGAAACTGGGGAATTATTTCTTACAAAGGAATTTAGGTAAGTTTTGTTTCTTAAGGTTAAAACAATAACATCTAGACTGGATCTGTATACTAGTAGCCTGTCTTCCATGCTTTCCTTTGGCCAGCCACCACCCTACCCCAATATTCCAATTCAGTAATTCATCTTTTTCACTAGGCATCTGAAAGTGACCTTCTGTTCATGGGCCAGATAGCCATTCATTTGTGGGTTCCACACATTTAGCAAGTCAACTTTAGTCACACATTTACCAATTTCTCTCCCAGTAGTTACTGCCTTAAAATAGATCCTGCTAGTTGCACTATTGACTTAGATAACAGTCAAATATGAAATCTGAGCACTAGATATACATAACAACACCTGGTAGAGAGGAAGAATAAAGTAGATTAGAGAAGGAAAAATAAGGGACCTGCTATTCATTGAGGTCCATCTACAGTTTGAGATACTGTGGTTGCTTTAGAAGCTTCTTTATCTCATGTAATACTAGACTGAGTAAAAGATATATTTGGATACATTAACTTTATAGTTCACAAAAATGGTTCAATACCTCGATATTGCTTTCTTTTGAAAGTTATCTTCATAGAAACCTTTAGTTGCCTTGGAGACAAGAAATAATTGATTTTTATAATTTTAGATCAACTTTATCAGATATATTTGAAGTAATTGATTTAGATGGAAATGGTCTTCTTAGCCTTGAAGAATATAATTTTTTTGAATTGAGAACAAGTGGTGAGAAATGTGATGAAGATGCTTGGGCTGTCTGCAGAGGTAAGCGCTTTTCTTTTTCTTAATAGATATGTAAAAAATATATAGCCCCCTCTCATCCTCATGAAGTAAAATGTCAAACTTCACTATGGAATATTATTATAGCAATTAGGACCATTTAGAAATAGTAGCATTGTTTGTAGATCACAAAAACTTCAACATTTATTTCCTTAAATTGATAGTTGGTATAATACTCAAGTTAAAAGAAAATGTGAATCACAGTGCTTAAGTGAAATTTCATTTTCAGTTATGCTCTTTGGAGTTTAGGATGTAAAAAACTTTGTCCTAGCTGTTGGTTATCAATGGAACTGAAGTGGTCAAGAGCCCCTAACTGTGTCCAGGAGAGGGCAGCAAAGAGCTAATAGGCTAGAGTTTATTAAAAATTAAAAGTTTCCAGGGAGTTGTTTATACCTATTAAGAATTCTTCCTTTTTAAAATTTGCATTGAATTAACAAAGGCCATTTATAGAGGTATGGAAGCCAAAAGTACCAAGATGGGCAAAGAAAAATACTGAGAATGAGTTAAAAGCAGTTGTCGCTAGGTACAGTCTGGGAATAAGTTAGGGCTTTGTATTTAAGCAGGAACTGAAAGGTCAAAGGGGAAACCAAAAGCCATAGCCAACTCTAGGTTACACAACAAGAAGTTTGAGGAGACCAGAATGCAGTCAAGAGAAAGGTTAACTCTCATATTGCTTTCACTGAGGTAGTATGTGTCCTGCTCTAGTTCTTAAAAAGGTCTAAGCTTGGCAAAGTCCATGAGCTGGTACATATGTTTATCTAAACAACAAGTAAGGTAGAAATATTATTATTATTATAACGGTTTTTAATAATACATCTCTTTTTAACTGAAAGTTTATGTAGAATAATCAATAATAAGAAATGTATATTGATTTATAATATTAAACTTTGATTAACAGGATTAATAATACATGTAATGGAGTATTATTTTGAGGAAAAAAAATGATCTTATAACTTCAATGATATAATCTTTTGATTCTCTATTGTTAGCACTAGAGCACATTCCATAAGAATGACTATAATTAGGATTTTCTTATTGTAAAATTGCTGATAAATAAAATTTTAATTTAATAATTTAATTAACATGGTAGAATTGATAGTTAACATTTTTTGAGACTTTACCATGTACCAGGTGGAAACACTTCTATACATCAACTCTGAGTTGGAATATCATACAGTACATCACTTTTTCAGACCGGCTTCTTTCGCTTAGCCATATGCATTTATGTTTCCTCCATGTCTTTTCTTGGCTTGATAACTCATTTTTTTTTTAGTGCTGAATAATATTCCATCATATGAAGATACCACGGTTTGTTTATTCATTCACCTATTAAAGGACATCTTGGTTGCTTACGATTTTTGGTGATTATGAACTGTTATAAACACTCATGTGCACAGTTTTGTGTGTGCATACTTTTCAACTCATTTAGGTCATTTCAATTCAATGATTGCTGAATGGTACAGTAAAACTACGTTTAACTTTTTATATATATGTAATTTTTTTTGCGACAATGGTTAACAAAATCCAATAAGTTTCAGCTATAGTCCTTAACAATAGGGTGTGTGTGTGTATTTTTTTACACTGTGTGTTCACCTCCCATAGTTAGATTTCTTTCTGTCACCATATATTTGACCCCTTTTACCCCATCTACCTCCCCCTGCTCCTCACCCCCTACCCTTTGGTAACCACTAGTCTATAGTGCATGTCCACGAGTCAGTCTCTGTTTGTTTGTCTGTTCACTTGTTGCTTTTAGGTTTATATCCCACATATAAGTGATATCACATGATTTTTAACTTTTTCTGTCTGGCTTATTTCAGTTAGTATGATTATCTCGAGGTCCATCCATACTTGATGTGTAACTTTGCAATTCCTTAATGAAATATGACATCAAGCATCTTTCCATATAATTATTTACCATCTGTATACTTCTTTGGTGAAAAATTTGTTCATATCTTTTGCCCATTTTTTGATCAAGATGTTTGTTTTCTTATTGTTGAGTTCTTTGTTATATATATGGTTACAATTCTTTATCAGATGTGCATTTTGCAAGTATTTTCTCCTAGTCTATGGCTTTCTTTTCATTCTCTTAATGTTGTCTTTCACAGAGCAGAAGTTTTCAATTTTAATGAAGTCCAACTTATCAAATTTTTATTTTATGGATCATGTTTTTGGTGTTGTATCTAAAAACTCATAGGTCACCCACATTTTCTCCTGTTATCTTAAAGTTTTATAGATTTGTGTTTTGGGTCTATGACCCATTTGAGTTAATTTTTGTGAAAGATGTAATGTTCATGTCTAGATTAATTTTTTTGCATGTGGATGTCCAGTTGTTCCAGCACCATTTGTTGAGAAGACTGTCTTTCTCCATTGAATTGACTTTGCTTCTTTGTCAAATATGAGTTGAATATATTTGTGTGTGTCTATGTCTGAGCTTTCTATTCTGTTCCACTGATCTATTTGTCTAATCTTTTCCCAGTATCACACTGTCTTGATCACTTTACTTTAAAGTAAGTCTTGAAGTAGACCAGTTATTGATACTCTATAGTGAAGTATTAGATACATTTTTCTTGAAAGTTATAATTTCTTCATATTACATATCAAATATTAATTTCTTTCATTTTACTTTACTACATAGTAGTTCCAGCCTCCACTTTAGTGGCTACCAATTCTATGATCTAATTTAATCTTTACGTTTTTTACTTGCAAAAGTTGAGTCACTTTTCAAACTCTAAATATTTTAAACTGTTAATTTAGTCAACCAGTTTTAAACAGTTATGTCTCTGCTGTTCTTCTCACATAAGAGTACCCACTTCCCTTGGGTATATTACAGTTGGGAGTTGGATAATGGAATCTTTCCTGTTTTAGGGCAATTAACAGAGTTGGAAAATACAATCTTTCTTGTTTTAGGGCAATTAACAATATAATCCATAATGAGTACCTGCTTATTATCTATATTATAGACAAATTCAGGAATTATACATATTTAGATACTTCTAGTTGAATTTAGCTTTGCTTACAAATAATATTAAAAGGGACATACTTAGATTTGTCTGGGACATTTATGAACTCCAAAGTCTTTCCTATATTATCTAACAGATTTTAAAGACTAGGGGACAATTTGGTTAAAATGATAATTAGGCATGTGACAATCTCCTTAAATCTGGCACCATCCCCATCTTCCTTTTTGAAACATCAGTAGTTTTGGGGGTATTACATTAAATTTATCCAGGTTCTGCTGGGTTTAAGTGGCAAATATATAGGAAGCATTTTAATTTTTTTTGAAATATTAATAAGTATCTACTCTCCATAAGCAGGCAGGTTGGAATTTACCCAGAAAAAATATATAATTTCCTCTAATTTTGGAATATATTTCTATTATTTATAACTTCAGACTTTGTTGAAAACTAAATCGTGTACTCTGATAGTTATTATGCTGAGTTGTGGAAATTAGAATGGTATGCCTCAAGCATTTTGTGAGCCATTCTTATTCCAGTTTACACAGGCTCACAGATGCATGAGGCCTCCTTTAAAATAAATACTTATGGATAATATATAATAGGCATTTAAAATGTGTGAATTTTAAAATTACATAAAAAAGAATTTTCGGTTGTTTTGACAGAGAATTTTCGTACAAAGAAGAATGAACTAACAAGACAGGGCTTATGGATCTGAATCTAATGGAAGCTAATGATCGAGAAGGAGATCCTCGTGATCTTTGGGTAACTCTGCACTCAATGGGCTACAATAAAGCTCTGGAATTGACAGAGGTAAAGCAATCAGAAAGTTTGGAGTGGATTTAAAGAACATAATATTTTACCCAATGAATGTTTTACTGACACATGACTTTTGAATTAGAGACTCAAATTCTTGAATATCAGTATATGAATGAATCCTGGTGCAATAGCATGTTTCTGCCAGTTTATGCAAGTTTCTATTTTTAGCTGAAATTTAGTTACTACCAACATTTTAATAATTCAAGAACAAAGGATTTGAACATACAATATGCAGGGGAAAAATATAATTTGAAAAATTATATTTCTTAATTGGTGATAGCTATTTGAATTGCGAAAGTCTCATTTCTTTAAGGAAACTCTTTGTCTAACAGAATAAAGCCTCTCTTAGAATAAGGGGAATGTGTCTGCATGAGAACTGGAATTCTGATCTTTTGACAAAGATAGTCTTTTTGTAATATTTTTTAATATTTGTAAAACAGTTGGGACAGTGCTTGGCATTTGCTGTGTTTATATTAGCTATCATTATTATTTATTAACATGATAGGTATAGAAGTTGAATAAGACTTGTAATAAACTAGAGAAATAATAAAAATTAGGCCTTCTTAAATTCTATATTTTTGTGTCAGTTTAAAAATAAAGAATTTAAGAGTTTCAGACCACACATTAGATAATGGTATATTTGTTTATAATCTAAAATTAAAAATAATATCTGTCCTTTCTATAAATAAATCAACTTAGGAAGGTAACATTAGCACCAACAAATTTTAAATTTGGGATGTATTTAGACTTTGGTTTCATTCCTAGTTTTGCGGAACTGCAGGTATATTATTTCTTGGTGTTATAACAAATAGTAGTTGTTACTTTTATATCTCTCATAGTTTAAACACATTTTCCTTAAAACCTATACTTAGACAAGTTATTGTTACTAATAAGAACATGGTAGGCCAAGTCAGACATATATACCCTTAAATCAGTGAAGAGGACAGCTATGAATAAAGAAGAGTGTACAAAGAAGAGTGTAATATGTAGAAAAATCTTGTTCATGGTCTTGAGATGAAGTCGCTTCCTTCATATGAACATACTTGTTCAAAGGTTCTAGGTTAGTGGTTAATTCTGTGGACTCTTTGCTTCTGGAGGTTCTCTTGAGAATCTCAGTTTTAAGATTTTGAAAGGATGTACCTTTCCACTTCTGTTAAGACACTTCATTTTTCTAGAGATTTGGGAATGATAAAGACAAAAATATTTTTTGAATAAGGAGCAAACCCTTATGTAATCAAAATTTATAAATAATTATTACAGTTAAAAGTGTACCTTGTTTAGAATCAATCATTTGGAATGTCTGAGGCAGTGATAATAGTTAAGGTTTTTTCAACAGGGAAATCTTTTGATCCATTCTGAAAATAAATGTACTATCATTAGTAGTATATAGTCATAAACCACAGAAGAAGAATCAACTGTATAAAATCAATTTGAAAATGCTCAGAGAGTCTTTTAGGGCTTATTCTCTGTTCATGTACCACAGTTTTTCCAGGTTTATTTAGTTGCAGATAAAGCATGGATTTCATTATCATAAAGTTTTCCTCATTGTTTAATATTATAGCCTACTTATCTCTGTTGGAATGAGTTGTTTCATGGAGGTTTTATGTAGTGTCCAGGTGGCCATTCTGGTTTTGCCAGATCTTACCCCCATGGCTATCGGTCTTAATATCTGATTGTACTCAGTGTTGTTGTTGTTGTTTTTGTAATGTTTTTGTCAGAATTTGGCAGGCCAGGTTTTGTGTGTATCTATGATGGCATCCTTAAACTTCTCCATAATTTATTTTATTTTGTTGTTGTTTTATATAAGGACTTTAGTCAGAGAAGTCTGTTTAGTATCGTCAACAAAAGAATGTCCAGCCAATAGAAAAGTTTTATAAGAGTTTATTTGAACCAAATTTTGAGGACATGCCCAAAAGCCAAATCTCAATGGACTGAGAAAATGCTCCAGAGAATGGTATTGCAGCTTATTTTTATATTAGAATTAAAGGAGATGTAAGAGGGTAACATGAAATCCATTGGTGGTAGTTAAGAGGACAGGAGAAAGCAGGCAAGGGAATCTCTAGGATTGGATAAAAAGCAAAACAGAGAGACACATACTTCTTTTATATTGGTGGGTACAAGATAGTTAATAATTAACATTTACAGTACATAGAGATGGTATGTGAGGAGCAAGATGACAATGAGGGTTCTTTGGTTTTGTTCCTTTTCTCTGAATATTATCAGTTAATATGCTAACCCCAAACAGAATTTTATGCTTTTTTTATTATTCAATTCATAGTACTAAGATTTTCTTTTAAAAGTATATCAGAAGAACAAGCTAGAAGATGCAGGACACCTTCTTAAATCATATGATAATCATATTAATAATAAATTATTTTAAATTCTGTCAAAAGGCTATAACAAGGTTTGCTTTTTCTTTCATATAAGGCATGCCCATTTATCATCGATATCTATGCAGACAAATGCAAGCCAAGAATTAAAGCTGTCCATATGGAGGGATGTAGTGGGCAACTTGAGAAGGCCATTTGTAAATCTGTCCTTAACAAAGGTGATGCCAAAGTAATGGATGGTTATGAAAATATTATACATACTTACAAGCATGACACCTGGATAACTTCAGTTATTGAAAACAAGGTATTAGTTATGAGGTGTTTCTCCTTATAACTCCAGTGTTTACTAATATGTTCCATCCATCTTTTTTTCTTACTCTATCCTTGCATAGTAGTTAAATATCCCATTACATTAATAATATTTATAATTAGCAATTATTCTTTCTCAGATTTCTAATTCAAACTGACATGATAATTTTTATATTTTTTAAAGTCTTGAGACAATTGTTTTTCTCTTAAAATATTATGAAATTAAATGTTTGGAGATCTATGAAAATAGAGCATAATCTGGGTACAAAGTATATTATTTCATTCGTTACTGTCAGTCTTCACACAGACATAGACATTTGAAACATTAGATATTACATTTTAAAGAACTATAAACAAAAAAATTTAGCCCAATTTTTTACACAAACTTTGCAATATAGAAATTTTATCATCTTATCTAATTTAATATATCCGCTGTCCAGGACCTATTTTTATCAAGTCAGATATTTCTAGCTTTGACCATCTTCCCAGCTACTATTGATATTGTAGGTAAAGGGTTTTTTAGGACTGCTGGCTTATTTCTTTTAGTTACTGGGTGAGATTATTTTTATGCCTGCCATAAATTTCTTAAGGTGCTTAGTATTTGGCTGAGTATTGAGTCAGTGCAAATATACATTGTAACTAACTCTCCTGGTCTCAATAAGGGCCACCAGTAAGTATAACATGGTCTCTGCTTCCAGGTGTTTATGGGCTAGTTGGAAAGACAAAATTATACTGTCAAAAGAAATCAGAGAATAATTAAATGTTAAATAATACAGTATTTTTGTATGTGCAGTAGGAATTTTACCGTATTTGTATTTCTTGTGGATGATGTTAGTTTGGACTATAAAAATTGGCGAAGGATTTGTGATGAGGGAAGGGTAACTAGGATTTAGATGTGCAGAGAGACAGTCTCTAAAAGTAGGGGAAACAATGTAAGGAAAAACATGAAGAAGGATTAATATGAAGTATGGAGGAAGGAGTGAGACTAACTGCTTTGTAGAAACAGAGCTTTATTTGGAAGAGCATCAGGAAGATAAATAACATAGGTAGAATCGGTCCAGATTATCTATGTGATCTTGGAAACAAGATAGAGAAATTTGGACTTGATGAAATAAGCTAAGGTTTCCATCTAGTAGATTGCAATCTTGAAATGGATTGTAAAGCTTTAGGGGTGATTCCTAAAATCCAGCACATTTTCCTTACTGCCGTCTATGTTTTAATAGGATTACAAAGGTGGAAAAGGGTCACTACCTTACCCTAATCCCTCAGCTCTGCTGTAACCCATCATTCCTCAACCCTCCACCTCCTTTTCCCTCAAGAAAAATTAAACTTCCTTCACCAAAATGAGGTAATAATAATATTTTAGAGCTTACAGTGTGCCAGGCACTTTATATCTATTAACACATTTCCTTCTCGTAACAACCCAATGAGGTCAATACTATCCCCATTTAACATGCAAGGAAACCAATGCACAGAGATGTCAGTTTGGCCAAAGAATCAAACAGCTAAGTAGTAGAAGAGCTGAGAAATGAGTTTGGGTATTCTAATGTTACACTGCCTCTTGTAGTCATTAGGGAGTGACAACAAGTTCTATAGCAGGGGAATAGTTTGACTCGTACATTTCTCTCATTTTCCAGCTTTATTCTGCTTTTTTCGTGCTTTCTATCCATCCTAGAGGCTGTTATCAATCATCTATTATCTCAAGTATCCCTTCTTCCTTAAGGTCTTCCTTGATACCCCAGTCCAAGCCAACGTTTCTGTATTTCCATAATGTCTTCTGTGTTTCTGCAGAACCCTGTGAATACCTCTATCACAAGACTTTTATTTGTCTGTATTTCTTAGAGAAAGGGCTATCAACTTATGAAATCTTTTTTTTTATAGTCGGATAATAAAGTAATTATTCATATCAACAATGAGCTGAGTAAAAACTGCATGAATAGCAGAGGACTCAACATATTTGCAGTAGAAGTGGCACCAAAGTCTACAATGGTAATGTCTTTATATTGTTTTTTAATTAAAGCCTTTCATTTTACCAATTTGAAAAAAAATTTTGCTATTAATGCTATGAGTAAATGTATATATGACATAAAATGAAAAATTATTTTAAGTATGATATTCACGTTAGTATTATCCAGTACTTGGAAATAGGTTCTAATCCAGTTTTCACTATTTAGTTCAGTGATCATAGGACATTCACTTAAACCTCTCTGTTCCAGTCCCTTTAAGTTAAAATTAATATAATATTAGCAGCTTTAGGCACTTCACAAGATTAATGTAAAGATAAAATGATGCACATGAAAACACTTTTGAACATCATATAGAAGTACAAAATAGTGGTAATAGTAATAGGAATTTTGGTAATCTGAAATATTTTTATGTATGTTTTTTAGCATTTCTAAGGTATCCTGAAAGAGAAAATCCTTCTGAGTTTTTGATGACCAACTAAGTCAAGAGCCAGGAACAGCTGGAATTCTGTTGTTAGCAGGAATTCAAAAGCAGGGACAGATCAGTAGAGTTTGAAATTAGTCTAGTGAAAGGAAAAAGCTTTCTATGCCTCCCCTTTCTTTCTCCATACTACCCATGAAATCGTATAACATTCTAGAATAGGATAGTGTAAGATTATCTTTTCCGTTATCCCAATGAGGATTTTAGAAAATGTTTTAGGTAGTGAGGAAACGCTATTTACTCCCCTTTCCACCATCCCTCTTTATTTACATTCACAATCACTATCACCTACTATATTAGAGTAGAATTCAGGCTGGATTATCCTATTGGACATCAGAACGCACGTTGCAGATCCCTGCTAAGGACAGATGCTATAGAATTTTATATGCACAGGGGTATGTTTTACATAGGATCTAGAAATGTTGTCCTATTGAAAAATTAGCCCAAAATAACAATATATAAAAGGAAAGTAAAAGCTTTCTATTTTATATGCAGGTTTGTCAACATGTAATGCCTCTGAATGAACAACAAGAATGGATATATTATTGTGTCTATTCCCTTATATCTTAAATACTGTTTTTATAAAATAATTCTACTTGAGACTATCCAACTAAGGATAAGTATTTCAGGTTTAATCTGTTATTGATCAACTAAATGCTAATCAATTTAACTGGTGTAAATAAATAATCTATTTAATATGTGTGCACTTACATTTCATGCTGTATTAAATACTTTATTTTTAAAATATAAATTTGTTAAATGTGTGGCCTTATTTAATGGGAAGTTTGGACACATTTATGAATAGCAAATCAAAATAAAATTACAGGTAAGCTTTTAAAAAGTAATACTCAACAAATTCTACAAAGTCTTATACACTTTTGATTTATTTCTAAAAAAAAAAAAATTAAAAATAAGAAAATGTAACTGGGTCAGCTGCATGCAGCAAGTGCCTTATGAGATCTCCTGGGCTTCTCACATTTCTGTATGGGAACCAGTAAGCCATGGACTCCTGTCTGTGCCTGTAGGGATGGGCTGTGGGAGAACCAGGGAACCCCTCCTAGGCCCCTTCTTCCTGCTGCTGCTGTTGCTGGTTGTACACAGCTCCTTCCATGCCTGCCTCTTCTCTGGCAGCCTCTACCTCCTGCCACACCTTTTCTGCTTTGAGCCCTCTCGCAGGACCCTGCAGGTGCTTGAGCCCTGGGACCACATTTCCTCCATTGCTCTGCAATGGTCACCACAGTGTGCCTGAGAACATGTTGGGGGCCCTTGGGCAGGCAGTTAAGGGTGGAGCAACAGATGTGGAGTTGGTTGTTTAGTTTACTTCTGTCTTAATGCACAATAGTGTGACTGATGGGAGTGGTTAGTGTGTGATTTGACATTTGAACAAATTAGATAGTTTAATGCTGCAGCAAATCACAGACTCAGAAATGATTTCCCTGATGAGAACATCCCTACCCTGAGGGAAGCCAGCGCTGAGTGCCTGAACTAAAACCTCACAATTTTCTTTGATGTCAAAGTCCATGTAAAAATGGCTACTGATGTTCTAAAAAAAAAAAAAAAAAAAAGTATACAGTTTCCTCAGCTACACAAATAGTAGTATTGGCTCCTCTTTCCTGCCAGAAGTTATTTGTAAGATGTGACAAACAGATCACAATGTAGTAACAGCTTTAGCTCTCAGACCTTGGAGGCTTAGCCATCCATACAGGAGATAGGAAACCAGGCTGTGAATTTTCTGGAAACAATCCATGCTTGATTGGAGCATACATAATGTCTTGTACCTGTGTGGAATTTTAGCTTTTTTTCATGCAAAAGTATTTCATATCCGCAGACTGCTTGACAGCTAATGGCATTCAGGTCGTTGCTTGGACTATTAATACCTTTGATGAAAAGTGATCACGAATCCCAGCTTGGTTGCAGCTGTATCGCCAACAGCATGTTACAAGACTGTGCATCTCAGTTCTAGACTCCCCTTACCCACGCCCCACTTAAGGAACTACATCTACAGAAACTACCTGCTGGCCTCATGCAAGGATATCAAAATACCTTAGTGCTGTCCCAAGCCCTGCGGGATCAGGTGGCTCACATAAGCAATAGCCTGTAATTGCACTTTTACTTAAACCAAAGCAAAACCAGTGTTGCCATCATGCTCCATGGAATACCCGAGTTCACCATTGTTACTTTTAAAAATCTGGGTCTGCAAAAAGGCGCAACAGCTTCTGCCCTACCCTAGCTGAGGCATACACCTTAACGCAGTGAGAATAAGCACATATTGAGTTGTGCACTTTGAGTGTGCAAAGGCAAATGCATGGGAAATACATGATCTATTTTTGTTATGTACACGTATTCTCAACACTATTTTTTTTTTTTACACCTACAGCACACGGTCTTACTAGGTGGTCTCCCATCCACCTAGTAAACTGATCTCGGATTAGCTTCCGAGATCAGACGGGATTGTGCTTGTTCTTCAGGGTGGCATGATCATAGACTGGACACTTTATTTTTAAGAAACCTCATTATCCATTATAATTATTTCTGTTGTCCACTTTTGCTGTGCTCACTCTCTTGACTCCCATTCATTCTTTCCGTTTAATTCAACTAGTGGTTCTCTCATAGACACTGATAACTTTTTTGTCATTAAATCCAGTGGATATTTTAAAGACTTCTCTCCAATATTAGACATTGTTGATCTTTCTGGAACACCATATTCTTCAGTTTTTCTTTGCGCCTCTGATCATTCCTTTTTAGACTTCTTTTCAAGCATGCTTTTGTGGCTTCTCCTGCTTTTGTGGCTTCTCCTGATTTCCACATTCTCTCTCACCTTAGGCCCCGTGGATGTAAAATTTTCTTCTTGCCTTTAGAATAATTCTTCCCACCCTCTTTCCTCTTCTTGTTTCAAGTCTCAGCAAATATGTCACTTTTCCCAGAATCTTTTCCTGATTACTTCTCCCACCAAGACAACTTTGATGGCCCTAATACTTTGTGCCCGGTCTGTTGTCACACTCATCATTCTGTCTTGGAATTATTGTTTATCTGTACCCTTCACTAGGCTGAAAGCAGGGACAGTTATAATTTCAGTATATGCTGTAGAAACCATAATAGATATGCAACAAGGATTTGTTGGAATGGTTGGTTGAATAAAGTGGGCAGAAAATTAAACATATGAGGTATGAATTTTTCCTGATTCTTAGGGTTATTTGTAAATTAAAAATAGAAACATAAGAAAAAATGTTTCTATTTAAGGTTACTATTTAATCCCATTTATTCAGACTTGTTTTTTATGCCATTAATTAATGTTAAAAAAAACCAAATTAAATAAAAATTGAATTTTTTCACTGATTTTTTCACTGATCTGACATGCAATTTTAAATGAGAGGGGAATAGACTAAGTTCTTCCTACTTTAAAATTGTACAGTTCTAATATTTTAAAACCAAATTAGTGTTATCATGCTATCATAAGCAATTTTTAAATTACTCTAATAATTTTATTGATTTTCCATTGGATATTGTAGTAGATCTGTTTTTGTTTTCTTTTTGAAGCCAGTGGTCGTCTTTTAGATCTATTTTTGGTGTAGGTTAAATATGAAGCAGAAACTTAATATGCCGCACTAATCATATTTTGGATGTAATCCAGGAAAATGGAAATGTATTTCTGATTTTGGCCACCAGAGGGTAAGCATATTATTTTATTCATTAGGGAGGGAGAAATGGGGGGCAGAGAGAAGGAGGGAGTGGGAGTGGGGAGAGCGAGAGCGAAGTGAGAGAATGAGAGAGAGAGAGAGAGAGAGAGAGAGAGAGAAGGAGGCTGATAATGTTTCTCAGCACTGGATTATTAATGAATTCTAAGATGGCTTTGGTGAAATATATTGTATACTGTGGATACATCCATACACAGGCATATACTCCTATTTTTGTCAGAAAAAAAATAAAAATTATTTCTAATTTGTGATGTGAATACTAAGTCTTCTGCTCTTATAAGAGTACTGACTTTCACTTTGTTAAAATCAAAACGAACAAATAGAAACAGTCTTGAAAATTCCCTGAGCACACAAAACCAGTTTAGTCATAGAAAAAAGCCTTAATTTAGCTTATTTTCCCAGACTAGCTTGACCTGGATCATTTCTTGTTTATGCCTCTGGAAATCATAAGCAAAACTTGAACTGTTTCCCAAGGTTGATAGAAAGTAACTGCTGAAAATTCTAATATTATAACCAATAACTGTGAAGAATAAACAGTCACTGCTTTCTCACTAGGTAAGCTGCTTTATAATAATATACCCCTGAGCTTCACTCCATGTTGTGGTTTAAATGCTCCCAGTTTGCAAACTGCCTTTTTGATGAGTACGCAATAAATGTTTAGTGATTACTACTTCAGTGATTCTTTGGTTTTACTTCTGTTATATATGAACCTTTGACAATTTCTTCATGAAGATACAAGTATAAGGGCATACAGAGATAGCCCTGCTAACTTTACATAGGATTATAAAGTCTATTTTTGCTACTCAACCTAGCTTAATTTCTTGGGGAAAAAAACCTACATAATGATTTGAGAAGAAATAAGGCAAATGGTGGAAATGATTTAGGGAAAGGAGATGAGATTCATGTGCAGAGACAATTTAGGGACCAGGAAGTGTAGGAATGGTTGCTGAAAGTCTAAGGGGTAAAGGATTTTGATAACTTTGAAGTGTCTGTGCTTATTAACTACAACTAGTATTGTCTAAGGATGATGAAGAATAATCATTCTCAACTCTTATGAATAATACAAGGTGCCTGTATTTGTGATAGTTGACCAGAGTGAATATGTACATTAAAAATAGGTACTCTATTTTTTACATATTATATTTCTAAAGATAGGAATGTTAAAAAGAAGACCTACATATTATAAAGGTTAAAAATATGGTTCCATTCCTCCAAAATTTAAATATATATATTAAAATTTTATTAATTTCTTCTAGACACAATTGATATTGAACATTTTTTACATATTAATTTTATTTATAATCTAACACAAGATCAACCAACTTAAATTTAAGGCCAGCTTAAGATTAATCATGTGAATGAGGCTGTCAACATTTGATGTAAATGCAATAGTGCTGGTTACAGAATATTAGCACTGTAAGCTTTCTGACAATTTCAGATATGAATATGCAAAATTACAGAGAATAAATTTCTTTTTAAACATTTATTGCTTTTCTAAACATTTGTTGCAAAAATTTCTGGATTTAGCCTTTGAAAGAATTGTTTTCTTAGAGCAGTAACAATATTAGGAGACAAGTAGGCCGGTGAATGGTAAATAGGAACATAAAATTAGCAATTATCTATTACATATTGTGTTAGTTATAACAGACAAGTAGTAGAATGATCTCTGTCCTGGAAAAGAAGAAATCGAGGTTACATTTTAGCCTATTAAATAATAATTTTAAGTCTTAATTTAGTAAACACTGATCCTGAAGCATAAACTAATGATGAGGGTATGGGAATAGAAAACAAAGGGAAGGTGTGCCCAATTTTGGGAGAGGTAGGGAGATAAGATTCTCTTGGAAAAATGAAGGAATGAAGGAGGTGTAGTTTGAAACTAAGTAGTACATTGAGTTGTTTTTAGTCATACAATACAATGTATTTTAAAATTTAAATATAAAAGGCATATCTTAATAACTATTAAACAAAATGATTCATAGGCTTTAAATTACTGAAAAATACTACACTACAATATCAGACTAAGTCTGGTAGAACAAACTTGGACAACTTGGAAAGATTAGTGTAGGCTGGAAGAATCAGGAGGACAACCTAGAACCTTAACTGATCTTGAAGGGATAAGAGGAATTTAAAAAGGTGGAGGAAGGAAATTTCAGGCACTTTCTCATATTTTTCACTTGCTAGAATTTCCTGTATTGTATATCTTCCTATTAATATTATAGGCAATAGGTCAATTGATCATATACTTATTGAGTATATATAGATAGATATGTAGATAGATATAGATATATGTATGTATGTATGTATAAAGTACATATATGTATGTATATATAAGTATCTATAGCACTTCTTTAATTATTGCAAATACAGAGGTCAACAAGCTAGACATTGTTCCTGCTCTCATTATATATAGCCAAATAGAAAAGATAGATTGCAAACTAGTATTACACACCGTACCTTTAACATACATTTTTTTAATGCTTCATCCTTCATGAAGACTTTAACTCTTTCCCCAATCCAGAAGAAACTTTCACTTCTTGAGCTCTGTTTTAAATATAATACTTTCTTTTCTGTGATGTTTTTATTTCATATTTAAAAATTACCACACAATAAATTTGATCTTATTTTGGGGGGCAAGTTTGCATAGTTCTATTAAAACTTGTATAGATCCACTTAAACATTACCATAATAAGGATACAGCAGTTCCATCACTAAAAAACTCCTTTGTACTATACGTTACAGTTGCATCCTCCTCCTCTTACCCAACCTACACACACACACACACACACACACACACACACACACACACACGCACGCACGCATGCACGCACGCACTTCCAGCCCCTGGCAATCCCTGATCTGTTTTCAATCACTGTGGTTTTCTCTTTTAGAGAATGGCATAGAACTGGGATCTTGCAATATGTAAACTTTGAGATTGTATTATTTTATGCAGTATAATGCCTTTGAGAATCATATGAGTTGTATCAATAGTTTATTCCTTTTATTGCCCAGTAGTATTTCATCATATGGATGTATCATGGTGGTTTTTGGTTTTGGCAGTATTAAAAGAGCTACTGTGAACATTCATGTACAGGTTCTTAGGTGAACATTAGTTTTCGTTTCTCTCACATAGATACCCAAAGGTGAAATTGCTGGGTCATATGATAAGTGTATGTTTGATTTTTAAGAAACTGCCAAAATATGTTCCGTAATGGCTGTACCATTTTGCATTCCCACCAGCCAGCAATGTAAGAGAGTTACAGTTGTTCTGCATCCTCCTTAGCACTTGGTATTATCCGTACTTCTTATTTTAGCTGTTCTAAAAATGTGCAATGGTATTTATAGTGGTTTTAATTTGCATTTCCCAAAAGCTAATGATTTTGAGCAATTTTTTATATGCTTCTTTACTGTATATACATATATATGTGTATATGTATATACCACACATATATGTATTTCTCAGTGAGGTATCTCTTCAAACCTTTTGACCATTTTAATTTGGGTTGATTCTTTTCTTACTGTTGAGTTTTGAGGATTCTTTACAAATTCTGGGTATGTCTTTTGTTGGATATGTGATTTGCAAATATTTTCTACTAGTCTGTAGCTTGTCCTTTCATTCTCTGAACTATATCATATGAGAGCAAAAGTTTTTAATTTTGATGAAGTCCAGTTTATCAATTTTCCTTTAATGGATCATGTATTTGGTGTCAAGTCTAAGAAGTTGTTGTCTAACTTCAAGTTATAAAGATTTTCTCCTGTTTTCTTCAAAAAGTTTTATAGTTAATTTTAAACTTTGTGTATTTATATCTAAGATCTATTTTGAGATCATGACTTGTGAGGTTTAGCTTAAGGTTCTTTTTTCTTCTTTTTCTTTTCAGTATAGATTCAATTATCCCAGGATCATTTGCTGAAAAGATTATCCTTTCTACATTAAATTTTTCTTGTGCTTTTGACAAAAATCAACTGACCATATAGCTGCACATTTGTGAGGGTCTAATTCTGGATTATCTACTTTATCCCATTGATCTCTGTGTTTTTCCCTTAACAAATAACTGTCTTGATTACTGTAACTTTATATGTAGTAAGTCTTGTAATCAGGTAATGTGATTCCTCCAATTTTATTCTTCTTTAAAATTATTCTAGCTATTCTAGTTTCTTTCTTTTTCCAAGTAAATTTTAGAACAAGCTTGTTTATATCTATCAAAACTTTTGCTGGGATTTTGATTCATATTGTGTTAACTGTATTGATCATTTTGTAGCAATTCACATGTTTACTGTAGTGTGGCTTCCATTCCATGAACATGGTATGTCTCTCCATTTATTTAGGTTCTATTTTATTTATTTCATCAGCATTTTATAGTATTTGGCAAATAAATCCTATATACCCTTCATTAGACTTATATCTAAATATTTTATAAGCTATTGTTAATGGCATTCTTTTTTAAATTTCTGTTTCCAGTTGTACATTGTTAGTATATAAAAATATGATTGATTTTTGAGTATTGGTCTTATACCCTGAGACTCTTGCTAACTCATTTATTAGTCCTAGGAGGTTTTTGTTTGTAGATTCCTTGGAATTTTCTCCTTAGAAAAACACATCATCTGCAAATAGGGATAGTTTCATTTCATTTTTCCAATCTCTATGCCTTTTCTTTTTTCTTGCTTTATTACACTGGCTAAGACTTCCATAATTACATTGAATAAGATGACAAAAGTGGATATCATTACTTGTTCCCAGTCTTAGGGTAGGAAGCATTCAGTCCTTCATCATTAATATGATGTTAGCTGAAGTTGCTTTTGTAGGTGCCCTTTCTTAAGTTGGGGAAGTTTTCTTCTATTTCTGGTTCGCTGAGAGTTTCTATCAGGAATGGACTGAAGTTTGTTAGATATTTTCCTGCATCACATATAGTTTTTTCTTCTTTAGACTGTTAATGGGTGGATTATATTAACTGATTTTCAAATATCGAACCAGCCTTTCATTCCCAGATAAACCCCACTCGGTTGTAATATGTTATTTTTATGTATTGTGGATTCAATTGAATAGGATGTTGTTGAGCATTTTTGTGACTAGGTATATAAGGGATATTGGTCTATAGTTTTCTTGATTTGTAATGTCTTTGTTTTGAGTATCAGGACAAAGCTGGCCTCATAAAGTGAGTCAGAAATGTTTCCTCTTCTTGTTTTCTGGAAGAGATTGTATAGAATTGGTATTACTTCTTCTTTAGATAATTATTTAAACTTGCTATTGAAACTCTCTGGGTCCGGAGATTTTTTGGAGATTTTTAAATATTAATTCAATTTCTTTAACAATTTTGGGACCATTCAGTTTATTTCATCTTGGGCAGTTGTTAGTGGTACTTTATGGTTTTTGAGGAATTGGTTCATTTTATCTAAATTGTCAAATTTAAGTGCATAGAGTTTAAAAAAATTTTTGGGCTTTGTAGTATCCTCCTTTTTATTCCTGATATTAGTAAAATGTATCTTTTTTCTTCATCAGTCTTGCTGGAGGTTTATTTATTTTATTGATCTTTTCGTGAACCAACTTTTAGTTTCATTGATTTTTCTCTATTTCTATGTTTTCAATTTCATTGATTTCTGCTTTTATCTTTATTACTTCCTTGTTTCTGCTTGCCTTGGGTTTATCTGATCTTTTTCTAATTTGTTAAGGTAGAAGCTTAGATTATTGATTTGAGACTTTTTATTTTAATACTTTAAAAATAAATACCTTTTGTGGTTTATATTTTGTTTTTTATGTTTTATTAATTGTATGCATATCTAGACTCTCCTATTTTAAACTCCTGAAGTACAGAGATCTTATTTTAGGTGATTAATCTGGGCCTACCTAAGTATCTTGTACTGTGTGCTTAGTGAGAATTTCATTAGATGGTCTGAATAAAATGATGGATGGATGAAAGGAAAGTGAAGCCTGTGAATATAAATTATTTTGAAAATATCTTCAAAATAAAGAAAACTACATTATAAGAGCTACAAGACTCAGTAATGTCATGGGAAAAAAAAAACAATTCACTCATGAGGAAAAATCGCTAACACCCACTTCTGATAGAATACACGGAATCTCAGGGTGGTATACAGAACACTCACAGTATGTTGTCCAATTCTACATAGTAGATAAAATGAAGAACCTGTTTCCTAGACAAGTCGAGAAAAAAATTTATTTAGGTAATGTAAGCAAAATAATAATTTGGAAATAATTACCTCAGTGATTCTCCTGATTCCATTTTTTACTGCGGTATATCTGATATACTTTCCTCTGTTGTTGATTCATTGGTAAGGCCTTAAGATAGCCATCTTCTTCTTACTCTGTCTCTTACTGATCATCCGAAATCACACTTTAGGTCTCTAGAGAATTAGGCTATATGTTTCCTGACTCATACTCCATAAAATTAAACCATCTGTATTAGTTTCCTCTGGCTGCTGTAACAAATGACCACAAACTTGGTTGCTTAATTTATTGTCCCACTGTTCTGGAGTCCATAAGTACAAAGTCAGTATCACTGATATTCTTTATAGCAGACTCCAAAAATGAATTCTAAAGTGTCACCAGGGTTGTGCTCCCTTTAGAGGTTGTAGAGGAGAATGCATTTGTTGCCTCTTCAGCTTTTGGTGGCTACTGGTGCTCCTTGGTTTGTGGCTGCATCACTCCAACCTTTGCCTCTACGGTCATGTTGTCTTCTCATCTACAGTCAAGCCTCCCTCTGCTTCTCTTTTACAGGGACACTTAAGTTTGTATTTAGAGTTCACCTGAATAATCCAGGATCATCTCCCCATCCCAATCCTTAATTATATCTGCAAAGTCCTTTTTTGCCATGTAAAGTAACTTTCACAGGATCCAGGGATGAGGACACGGGTATTTTATGGGAAGTTATTATGCAGCCTACGACTGCTTCTTGATTCCTTAAGCAAGAGCACTGATGAAACGGGATAACAGAAGACATTCGTTATCTCTTTTAAAATGTCCTTCATAGTCTGTATTTTTAAAAGTCTTATCTTTTTGCCTTTTAAAATATTAATATTTGCAAATCAAATATTCATATAAATTAATTCAGACTGATATCCTTTATAGTAGATTCCAAAAATGAATTCTAAGAAAAAAAGCCCAACTTATCATATATCAATCTTTTAAAAATATAGCTTCATGAATAACCATTTGACACTGAAACGTGAGTTCAGAGACTATTATTATTTTGACACAGGCACAAACTTAATTTCAGATCACAGATTCCAGATATCCATTCATTTTTATTCAAATAAAAGTTTTAAGAACCTGGATAACTTATGGACACAAATAGAATAGATATTAAATGGTTTTATATTGCTTCCATATGTAGGAAATAGTCATTTCAGCAAATTACAAATAGATCAAAATTTAACATGAACTAAATCTGCAGTCAGGAATAACCTATGATTTAAATTTAACGAATGAACTAAAACGACATTTGCATTATTGTTCAGCATTAATTTGTGTGAGTTCCTAAGGGATCATCAACTGCTTATTTGCTAGCTACAAATAATTGAAAATTCTCATAGGGGGTTATCTACAACTTACCTATTCCTTCAGAATTCTCTTAATTGAAAGAACACCTTTCAGACCTAGTAGAACTTTGGTGGGAGGTTTAGGCCATCATTCTAGGCCTAAACTGGAGACTATCTCAATATCTTCAATATGTATTTTTCTACCATCACTTACACCACCAGATAGGAAGTTGAGTATACACAAATAGGGTTGTGTTTTGTTTTTAACAATAACGTGATACATGCTTTTATAGGTGCTTTCTAAGGCTTTGTCTACATGTTGCTTGTTAATGAATTACTTTTCAGTATTATTTATTTTAATAATCAGTTTATTTATGAGCTGTGCAATAGCTCTTAAATGGCTCATGCCACTAGATCACCCACTTCACCATCCAGTGTTTCCATGATAAATTTCATACATGTCTTTTTCATTATAAATTCAATATGCATACCATTTATGTGTCACAGCTATCAAAGACTGATATCCTATGGTAAAAACGTTTCTTGAATCATTATAGTTGAAATGCAAAAGTAAAGCGGTCTTTCATGAACACTGTATTTGGAAGTGAGATTTGACCAATCCTTGTACATTTATTTACCCAGGATTTAATCTACCTCCCATTTATACACATTTGTATATGGAGGCAGAGAAATCATTCAAGCCTTTCACACAATTGCCAATTGCCTGTTCCTTGACTTAAATCAAAACAAACAAAATTCTGGATAGTTTGACTTATAGGAGAGTGCCTAAATGGCATCTAATAAATGCTTCAGACATAAACCTTTCTTGACTTTGACTGTAACCTAAGAGTTGAATTCAGCTTTATGGAAGGCTGGATGGCATATAGAAGAAACACATCTAAATCTCCTTCTTGCTGAGTTGATATTCTTAAAGAAATTTTCTTTCTTAGGTAAAAAAAGCCTAACTTTTTCACACTGCGGTTCCTGGACTTTAGATGTTAGAGTTCCTCAGAATTTGGTGTTGGACTTTTTTTTTTTCTGTACTCTATAGTCTCTCTCTAGGTGATCTCATTCATCCTCATGTTTTCATGCCATCACTATACTACTGAATTATAAATTCATATCTCTTAGCCAGGTCTATTTTCTAAGTTCTAGACCTTAATATCTAATACCTTACTTTGTACTTCCACTAGGATGCATGACAGCCATCTCCAACTTAACATGTCTAAAACAGAGTTCATGTATCATACCATACTACTTTTCACCCCTACACTTATCATTAGTCCCAGACCCAGACTAGGGGGAGACAACACTCCTTATTACTCACCTAGGGATATACTCTATCAGCAAGTTGTGTTGACTCTACTTTCTGAAAATATCTTGAGTCCGTTCACTGCTATCCATCTCCATTGACTTCAACCTAGTATAATCCACCACAGTTTTCCCCCTGTCTGTCAGGTTTTGCTTCATCTACATTTTCCCTTTCATTCATTCACTTAGCAGCCAGAGTGATCTTTTAAAAATGCCATTATGATCTCAGTATTCCTCTGCTTCAAACACTTTTAGCATGCTACATGGAATGAACCTTAAAGACAAGTGACATAAGCCAGACATAAAACAACAATATTGTGTGGCTCCAGTTATATGACAATAGAATAGTCAGATCATAGAGACAGAAACAACGGTGGTTTCCAAGGGCTGTGGGAGGGGAATGGGGGCGTTATTATAGAGTTTCAGTTTGGGATGATGAAAAAGTTCTGTAAATAGTAGTAATGGTTGCACAATATGAAGGCACTGAATGCCGCTAAATAAATATATACTTAAAATGGTTAATTTTCATGTTATGTGATTTACCCCCCCCACACACACACACACACACACAATCTTTTGGTTGTTCACAGCTATTAAATAAAGATCACAATGCTTGACACCATCTAGAAGGCCTGAGGTGATCGAGCCCTCCACTCTACTCCTCAGTTTTCATGAGCCAAGTACACTGGTGGCCTTTTAAATCCCTGATGACTCTGAATTTTCTTCTTACATCAAACCTTCCCCATTAACATTCCTTTTCCTAGAATGAAATACCTGTCCTCCTTTTTCATCTGGCCAACTACTACACATCCTTCCAGTTCTCCAGGATATTTTCTCCAACTCCCTCCAATGATAGACCCTCCTACTTACATTCTCACAGCACCTATACTTCTTTGCAGCACTTATTATAGTTATGGCTTGTTACTCAGTATCTGTCTCCTCCAATATATTGCAAGCTCTGTGAGACCAAGGACCATTCTGACTTATTCACCTAACTTTTTAAAGAGCTGGTACTTAGTAGAAGTTCAACACATATTTATAGAGTGAATGTGAATGAATCAATACATGCATGAATTGAATACCATCTAAAGGATAAAGGATAACTTAATGAAATTAGAATTATCACTTAAAAGAAGTACAAGAAAGAAAAAAAAGTCTTTTTATTATTATACAACAATACACATTCCTTATAGAAAATATGAAAAACGCAGATAAAGCATAAAGTATGAAATTAAGGTTAACCTATTTCATACCCAGAGGTAATCATTGTTATATATCTTGATATATTTCCTTTTATGTGTGTGTTTCATAAGGAAATAAAACATGTAAGTAGGATAATACTAAATATACAATTTTGTGTTTTTTAATTTATGCTATTTTCTTAAGCCCATGTTATAAATTATAATATCTTTTGATAAATCTTTGACTGCATCTTGGATTTTTATTAGAATTAATTAATGAAAGTAGGTATACTGAATAAACATGAAACAAATATGAATCAGAAAACAGATGAAAAGTTTACACATCTCATCATAATCTGTGTAAGAAAGACAACTTTTTCTATAATAACTTAATGTTTTTAAAACTCCATTCTGCTCTAGTGGCAGAGACTTAGATTTCTATTAACAGATATACATCTCAGTCCACAGTTAGGTGTTTGAGAAATATTTATTTTTCTAGAAGTCATCTTAATTTCTATTGTATTTGGCTGAAATAGCCCATCTGGGGCTACCATTAAGTATAGTTAGTTCACATAGTGCCAAAGCATTGGAGAAAAAGAATACCTGGCTTTTGATACCAAATGTCTATAGAGGCACACATTCATCCCTTTTTTTAAAAAAATCTATTTATCTGTTGATCGACATGTGGGCTATTCATACCTTTTGGCTATTTGAGTAGTGCTACTATGACCACGTATGTATATGTAATTGAATATCTACTTTCAGTTCTTTGGGGTATATACCTATGACTGGAAATGAGGGATCTTATGGTAATTCTATGTTTAACTTTGAGGAACCACCAAATAGCTTCCACAGTGGCTGAACCATTTCACATTCCACCAGCAGTGTTATGAGGGTTTCAACTTCTCTCTGTCCAACACTTGTTATTCTTATCATTAGTCTACACTGTCAAGAATTCTCATTTCAGGTCCAATGGATTCTTTTCTTACTTCATTGCCACTCATGAGGAAAGGAATAATTCTGGTGCTTTCTCAACACTACACTTTGGAAATCTGTCAAGTCAGTTTTGAGTACAGTAGAACCTGTGAATATGATGAGATCTCACTCCTATGATTGTTACTTCACGTGCAAAAGGGAGATTATCCAAGAGGGAGTCAGGAACTGCAGTCATGAGAAGGACTCAATGCAGGTGGCCTCTAGAGCAGAGTGGCCCCTGGCTGACAGCCAACAAGGAAACAAGGACCTCAGACCTACAACTGCAAGGAAATGGATCCTGCCAACAACCTGGATGAGCTTGGGAGTAGATGCTTCCCAGAGGCCACTCTAGCTGATACCTCAATTTCAGCCTTGTATTTATGTACATATACCCTGAACATTCAACCCAGCCAAACACACTCAGACTTCTGACCTGTGATAATAAATAGGTGTTATTTTAAGCCACACACAGCAAGAAAAGCAATTCAAGGAGATTACATAAAGACATGGTTACTAAGAGTCCAGGATCATGTGGACCACCTGCCACAGGAGCCAGCCAAGACCAGCAGTCTTGCCCAGATCAGCAGACCTGCCTAGTTATTTCATAATATCATGAACAATAATAATAATAAATAGTGATTGTCTTAAGCCACAGTTTTAGACTGGCTTGTTATGCAGCTAAAGCTAACTGTTACAACTTCTGAGGTGAGAAAAGTATGGAACAATTCCTCTTAAATGAAAAACCCTATCCTAGTTCCAAACAGTGAAAAATATAGAAAGAGCATGGGAGCTGAATTTGAGCTTACCACTATATAAGTCATCAACCACTTTATATAATGAGTTACCGTTTACTGAGTACTTACTAGTGTTGTGCTAGGAACTCTGTATTCAATATCTAATTGAATCCATACAACTCTGTGAGGTTTAAGTATTTCTAAGACTCAATGATTCTCTGATATATTTTCATTTTGTGGAGTTAGTAACTTTGATTGCATGCAACATTTTATCAATCTCTAGCCTATAAAATAGGGTTAATTATACTACTTAATTCACAAGATGATACTACCCTTATAGCTTTGTGAATTTTGGTCTAAACGTTGGACATCCTTACCAGCAGTCTAGGATTCAGTTTTCACATGTTATTTTCCCCTGAAATTCATCTATTGTGACTATATCAAAAACTATATCTATATTGACATAAGACCTATATCAACATGTATATTGATACTTGATTTCTGAGAGTCAGCAGACATATGTGTCTGTCACCCTCCCTGCTTGATCAAGATATACCAGTTAATCATTAAAAGGGCAGGAATATAATCAAATTTATGGGTTAATGATAAGTTCTGGTTTTTTAATAGGAGAAGGGGAGCTAATATTTTTTGAAGGCCTCTATGTTTCAGGCACCATGCTAGGTGATTTAGTTACATCCGATGATTATAACTGAATCTGGAGCATGGATAGTTTCAAAAGTGTATCAGGCGATTCTACTATGTATCCATGATTGAGAACAACTGACATACAAAACCAGAAATTCTCTAAGATAGGTTTTATGCCCATTTTATAGTAAAGAAATGGATGCCCACAGATAGTAACTTTTTCCCAGGTCACACATGTTGTAAGTAGGAGGAAAATGCCAGTTTTTCCCCGACTTCACCAAAATGACACATTTCTCAAGCACTGGGGACAATCACTCTCACCAAATTAAGAGACATGCTAAACTCATGATTCCTACTAAACAATCGAGTCCCTTTCACTGACTGTGTCCTCCATGAACCCTTTCTGGCCACCTCAGTCCTTCTTGATCTCACCATATTTCTACTACATGAGTAACTGGCATGTTGATGGTTATTGTACTCAGCCTTACCTCATATTCATACTTAACATTTATCAAAGCCTCCCCGTACATTTATTTCCGAGGCTGTCAAATCTGGTAACACCGCAGGCCAATCAGGGTTAAGAGCCATGGTTGGGGAGCCACACCCTCATGAGCTGGCCTCTTGATTGTACTTATCTTTATGGCCATTTTAGTTTTTGAATCTCAGTTTTGTAAGCATAAAATGGGGGAGGGGGACCTTGTATTTTAACAAGGATTAGAAACATTATATTCAGTTCACTTTAGTTATTAGTATCTAATCAATGGAAGTGAAGTGTGTGGTCCATCCGTAAAGACAGAAGGTCGAAATAGTCCTTTAGAGTTGAGTTCTTATTCTGATATGAAAACCCTTACAGTTGGAGAGAGAATAGGAAAAAATGAGGACTCACAAAATCTAGCTAAGGTTGGTACTTCTAACCCTCAGAAGAGATTTCAGAAAGTTATTGACACACGGTAGATACTCTAGCCTGCTTAAGTTCTCGCCCTACCCCAACCTAGGCCCTTCCGATTAGGGGAGGAGTTGCGGATTTCATTTATAGTGGTTCGGTGGCCGGGCGGGGAGGGTAAATCAGAGAGGCTCCACCCACTTTTCCTGATGCCTGGAGGTGTGCTCTCCCCTTTCCCCCTCCCCTCTAAATCTGCGAGGAGGTGGGCCAGCGGCGGAGGGAGGGCCCTGTCCCCTGTCCCTTTAAGGAGAAGGGCCGAGCGCGGCCGAGAGAGCCGGCGGCGTTGCCCCTGCCCCGCCGCGCCCTCACCCCAGAGCAGCTGTAGCTACTGCTCCGGTCGCCCCCTTCGTGAGCACAGTTCGCTCCCACCCCGTGAAACAAGTCGCCAGCATGGTGAAGATCGTGACCGTTAAGACCCGGGCGTACCCGGACCAGAAGCCGGGCACAAGCGGGCTGCGGAAGAGGGTGAAGGTGTTCCAGAGCAGTGCCAACTACGCGGAGAATTTCATCCAGAGTATCATCTCCACCGTGGAGCCGGCGCAGCGGCAGGAGGCCACCCTGGTGGTGGGCGGGGACGGCAGGTTCTACATGAAGGAGGCCATCCAGCTCATCGTCCGCATCGCCGCGGCCAACGGGGTAAGGGACGCGCGGGCCTCTCCGCGGCGAGCGCCCGGGCGCGGGGCCGTGCGCTACGTGCGGCCAGTGTCGCCCGCCAGTCCCCGTGCCTGGCTCAGGCCCGACCTCTTCCTTGCGCGGCCGCCTCAGTCTCCACCCCCCGCTCCTCGGCGCTAGCGCCTACGTGCCAGGAGGCCCGCAGGAGGTCGCTGTGTGCGGGAAAGCGGCCACTTGGCCCCGCAGAGCTGCTCTACCAACTCCCTGGGGGCGGGGAGGTGCGAGCAGGGGTGCAAGGCTTGACCTTGGGGAGCCAGCCTCCGCCCCCTGCCTCTCTTTTCTATTCTCTCTTCCTCCTCCCTTCCTTCTCTCCTCCCGGGGCCTCTGACATTTACATTAACCTTTCCTGCGGCTGAAGATACTGTTACAGAGCGGAGTGCAGTCGCCTTAACCGGGAAAGGTTAGAGGCCGCCGCCTTGCTCGGAACCCCCTCGCATCCCGCCGGGGTTGACTGCTATTCTGGGCTGGGACTGGCGCTTCCCGCTGGCTTCCAGCCGGACGCTTCTAGGTTGGAGAGCGAGCGCACCCGCCCCCTGCTGCGTCAGGCGAGCAGATCGGAAGACTTGGTTGCAAAGTCTCGCTCTCCACCCCCTAGTTTGCACTGGGACAGAGCTCCTGTCCTTGCGCGCGGCCTGGTTGCTGGGGAGCTGGCTTTTGAAAAGGCTAGCCTTTGCCCAGTGGTGCTTCTGGATCTGTTCCACCGAGGGGGCAGGAGCTGCATTTTCATTAGAACAGAAACTTTATACCCAAGGGCGCTCTTGTGCAAGCAAGCGTCGTGGCAGGCCAGGAAATTAATGCAATACTTTGTCAGTCCCCCCC
The DNA here is from genome assembly GCA_003508835.1 of Eonycteris spelaea. Classification (NCBI taxonomy): domain Eukaryota; kingdom Metazoa; phylum Chordata; class Mammalia; order Chiroptera; family Pteropodidae; genus Eonycteris; species Eonycteris spelaea. The sequence continues at coordinate 11,376,792 of PUFA01000016.1, forward strand.
CGCCCCGCTAAGCAACGTTAACTGACTTAATTGGGCAGGTTCACTCGAATACGTGTAACTTTGAAATAGATTTTGCAGTAAACCTTATATGCGGAAGAATGGATTTGTAAAATAGGTGAATCGGAGCTGATTGTACACACACTTTTATAAAACGTTTCTCTAACGAGTTTTTCTAAAGAACGAGTTTTGTTTCTATATTGAAAATAAGATTTGACTTACACCCAACTCTTGTGAAACTCATTTCTTTTAATAATATTTTTATTCATTTTAGTAGTACATTACGTATTTTATTTTATTAATATATTAAGTGCCATTTTGCCAAGCACCGTTAGAAGCCCTTCACTTTCGGTATCTCATTTATCCTACTGCAGCCTGATGAGGTAGATGCTATTATGGGCTCTTCGGGTTGCTAATGAGATAACTGGAAGCTTAGGCAGGTTTAATAATTTACAGAAACCGTAATGGCAGCACTGAGAATCCAGTACTGAACTTGAACAGCTTCTCGGAATGAAGAGACTCTTAAATTTAAAGATCTGTTTTCCACTAGCGTCCAAAATCTAAACAGCACCTGATCTAAACAGCACCAAAACAGAAGATTGTCTGATTTGTTTGCTTCATGCTCTTCAGTTTTGAGACAACCACAACTTCCCTTGAAAGAACAAACACTAGCTGTATCCCAATAGAGCCCTTCATTTCCTTGTTATCACCTGTGGTTAATTTGCATTTCATTCAGTTGCATTAAGCAAACACTGAGCCATGTATGGGGAAATGTGTGGAATAAAAAGACAATTCAGACACAAGTGTCTTCCTTAAGGAGCTTATAGCATAGTGAGAATTTTAGGGGTCCAACTGGAAATTTGTCTGTTGGGAGTAGTGTGGGGTAGAAAGAAAAGAATTAGTTGAGACTAAAAAAATATGTTCTTAAACCTTATCACCTTTTAGCTACTGTTCTATTGTACCCCACCCCCGCCCTCGCTTAAGCCAAATTTTTATAAAAGTTGCCTGCATTCATCATCACTGATTTCTCACCTCCCATTCACTCCTCACCTGCCCGCAGTCTGGCTTCTGTTTCCTCTGCCACTCCACTAAAACTCCTTTTGTCGAGGTTACTACTGACTTTCTTCTGGTTGCTAAATCCACTGAATGCTTTTCAGGCCTTATGTTCTTCGACCTTCCTGTTGCATTTGGCACTGCTGATTTTGTACTCTCTTGAAGTTCTCGTTTTCTTGCCTTGATCGCTCTCCTGATTCTGCTCACACTTTTTGAGAGTTTTCCTGTGGACTGCTTGCCCTGTGCACACCCAAGCCATCCCCTTGGTTTCTGTCCTCAGCTCGCTGCTCTCAGATTTTATTCTTGATTTTTTCACCAGGGATTTAAATGTTATTCCTTATGATATGATTCAATTCAGATAGTATCTTCAGAAACCTTTCCCCAACAGCCCCTCTTTGCCCTCTCCACCTGTTAAGTGATCTTTTTCTATAGGTACATACCTCTAGAATATATTCATCAAATCCCAGTGAAATTATCTGTTTACATATGATAATCCTCCACCAGAGAGTAAGCTTCTTTAAGATAGGGGCTGTGTTTTTTCTCTATCTGCAGTACCTAAGACAATGTAGCATTCAGTGAATCTTTGTTCAGTTGCCCTGAGTTATGACTTGTGAAGTGTGTGGAATGCACTTAAATTTATTCTCATTAAACATTTATTATGTACCGAATTCATATCAGACGTTGTGCTAGGTACTCGGGATGCAAAATAGTCCTGTCCTCAGGAAATACATAGCCTAGAACAGGAGAGATCAGAATAAGCAAGATGCACTGTGTGTTAGGGGTTATGATGGAGGTATGTGTCAGGTACTGAAGGGGCAAGAGCATGGAGAGCTGCACTCAGGAGAGGAAGGTGAAGCAAGGAAGGCTTCACAGAAGGGCAGTAGCTGAACTAAGGCTTAAATGATGAGTTGGAGTTCCCAAGGGGGAAGAATTCTAGGCAGAATAAAACATCATATGAGTTGGGGACTATTCTCCAAGGTAAGTTACTTACTTTCTGATGCCTTCCCCACTTGTCTTTAAAGATTGGAGGTGATAATACATACCCAGAGAGGCTCTCATGAGGATCAAAAGAAACAACACATTTAATTGTACCTGGGAACTCCTGTTCATCAGGAAGCTGCTTGAATGACACTTGTGAGGACACCTCAGGATGGCCCTGGGGGCAGGACTTTATGCAACCATTGTTCTGCTCATATGGGGTACTAAGTTAGTCACACCAACCTGATGCCCCCATAGATATCAGCATTGTCTCCCGCCTTCCTCTAACCTTCAATGGTCCTAGCCAATATAGAGGGATTCCTTGTTAGTCAGAACCCAGTTGGGTACAAGTGGCAAAAACATATCTTAGCTTAACTGAGAAAGGAGTTCATTGGCCCCTGTTACCGAAAAGTCTAAGAGATTCCTACTGCAGACTCCTTGGGCCTAATGATCTATCTGTAAATGATCGGAATGCTCAAAATCACAAGTAAGTGAATGTTTGGATATTTGGAAGCATAGTTTATCATCTTCAGCAAAATAAATACTCTTGTGGGAATTTGTGAATAAGCAGGCTTTCTTTCAATTCACAGGGGTTCTTGTGTCCTGGATTCCTTTGTTAAACCTGTGGATCCCTTCCCAGAATATTTTTATTTTTAAATAAGTAAAATACAAAGGATTGAAAAGGAAATAAAAATTTTATTAAAAAAACAATTATCAGAATATTAACCAAATTTGTGATATAACAAGATATGTGCTTTATTGATTCATTAAGTAACAAGATTTAGTGGAGGGTCTAATACCATCTTACTTTAGAGTAATGATTAAGTCTAAACATTTTGAGATATCTACAATTGCAATATTTTGAGGTAACTATAATATGATATGAAAATACCTATGATTTCTGTTGATGATAAAGCCCCAGGTAATAGTAGTATTAGTAGTAGTAATAATAATTCTGTGGTTTATTGCTTACATTCATAATGAAAGGAAAAGCTACATTTCATTTAGAGGTTAGTGAAAAAGAATTTTTTGGTTTTGCCATTCAAGTTCATGGACCTCATTAAATTCTACCCATGGACCTGTTTTGGGGAGTCTAGGAATTTAAGTTAAGAACCCCTACACTAAATAAAAGATCCCCTTTTAGTATTAGATACTATTTGCACCTCAGTGGGCATCAGATACATGACCCCAAGATTACGGGCCTCAGGCTCACAGAACCAAACCAGTGGGGCTTTGAGAATTTCATCTTAAGTGGAGGAACTCCACTATCTCTTGTTTGGGATGGATCACTCTCCTGAACTTTCATGAGGCCCAGTTGTAGACACAAGTAAAAGGACATGTTTCTGGGGTACAATTCTGAGGAGGATGATAGAACACCGAGCAGGAGGGAGAATATTTTGGGACTCCGGGGTAATTGCTGGAGGCACCTTGCTTCCCTTACTTAAAATCTGATATCCTTAGGGCAGGGATGACTTGGCAGAGAAACATCTTTGGGTCACTTTAACATGCTCTAACTCCTGTGTTAAAAAAAAGTCCTTTAATTATGGTAGACTAATGAGTGACTATTCTCCCCTCATCTGTATGTTCTGATTTCGAATTGGCATTAAATACCAGGGTGAATAAGATATTGTCCTTTTCCATCCAGGACTATGCAGTCTTTGGGGGGAGATAAGATGCAAGAAATACACACACACGCAAACAGCAGCATTAGAAAAAGTGCTGAGTTCAGATATGGGAGAGAACATTCTGGATTGGGGAAAGAAGAGATAAAAATTGAATTGTGACTTGAAGAGTAGATAATGCGTAAATAGAAAAGAAGGGGCCACCATACAGGTGTGGGGAATCAGCAGAAAGGTAGGGTGGAGGAATAAACAGGATAATTTTTTAGAGCTGGACACTTAGCCACCAAACAATTTTTGTGATATGAAATATTTAGATCAAATTGTTTGGGAGTTCCTCTTTCTTGACTTCACTAATATTCTTGCTAAAAATTATTTTTTTACTTTTCTTTCTTAACCAAATCTAATGGCCATGGAACTAAAGACTAAAAGGAAAAACATTCTTCTTTTTCACAATAAAGCTTCTTTGGCAAACGAGATCAGAAAGGCAAAAGTGATTCATTAATTTAATAAATATTTATTGAACATCTACTGTGTGCCAGGCCCTCATTTAGATACTAGGGATTCAACAGTGAACCAAAGTTTCTGCTCTCATGGAGCTGTGGAGTTTTAATGGAGGGAGTGATGATAAATCACTGTATGTATCAGATGACGATAAATGGTCTGAGGAAAAATAAAACACACTAAAGGAGAGAGCATTGTAGGGTGGGCTGTTCTTTTTAGAATGCTGATTTTAAAAGTCTTTGATGAACTTCATGTGAGCAGAGACCCGAATGAAGTGGAGTGAGCCATGTGGATATCTCTGTGAAAAAACTTCCAGGAAGAAGAAGAGTTCAATGGAAAGGGTAAACACATTTAATCATTTTACATTGGACAGTTATGTTCTCCAGATAAACAAATGAGCACCCATTTTCATTGTACAAAAGGTCCTAGTATACATACAGTTTAGTATATTTTATACATAGTATGTTGCAAATGCTATTGCATTATAAATTTATCTTGATATAATAAAAGGTTTAATCAACTTTGACAAATATTCAACAATAAATTTGTTTGCTCCCTTGGACTTGAGGAGGAAAAACTTTTTCTTTAAACTCTTAGGTTTATTGTATGGAGGCCTGCTAATTAAACTGACAAAAGATAGATCAGCAAGAGAAAAGATAGATTTATATTCACATACTCATGATGGAAATTCACTGAAAAATGAGACTCCAGGGGGCAGTTAGAATTGGGGCTTATAAACCATTTTAATGGGTGGAAAGGGAGAGAAGGGCACTTGTGGAAAAACAAATGACTTGTAGGAAAAATAAGGCCTTAAGAGAATGGATGGGGGAGATGTAAACGTTTTGTGATAATATCCATTTAAGTCTGGTGTAGTACTCAGTGTCAGTCTTACCCTAGTGTCCAGAAACTCCGTCCCAGGGAAGGAATTTATGATAACTGAGGAGGCTCTGCTTTTAGATGGATAAAGGAGTTCAGAAAAATGCTCGTTCTCAAATGTCTTGAGCTCAAAATAATTTTTATGCCATAGTGGCATCCTGGACTCCTTCAGACTGTCAGAGAACTTTCAGGAGAATGATTTGAATGGGCTACACCTCTAGGTAAGTTAAGCAGGAAAGTTTGAACTGATCCATTCATTCTCCCGTAGATTCCATAAATTCTCTTGAAGTTCACGGACACATCCAGTCATTTCTCTTGCCTTGAAGCTGTGCTCATAGTTGGGAACCAACTTTTATAAATGGCTACTGAGTGTGTTGAGTAATTAGAGACTCACCAAAGTCTTTAGCTGGAGAAGACTTCTTACCTGGTATCCTCCAAGGGGGAAGATCTAAGGGGTTGTTTGTGGAAGGTGAAAAGAATGTGCCTTTGTCCATGGTATAGGACATACCTTGGGGTATCAAGGTGGATATTAACTTTTTTCTTTAACTTTATTTGTTGGAAGAGACCTTGAACTTCATTTATTCCAGCCACCATCTTAAAAGGAACCAAAGGCACATTCCCACTGCGGAGGACTTTTTAAATAAACTACTTTATTGAGATATAATTCACAGACCACATGATTCATCCATATAAAGTATACAATTCATATTTTTTGGTATTTACAGAGTTGTGTATTTACATAGTTTAATTTTAAGATATCTTTATGACCCTAAAAGAGCCCCCATATATTAGCAGTCAATCCTTCTTTTTCCCCTGCGCCTTTGGCCCTAAGCAACCAGTCTACCTTAGGTCTCTGTAGATTCGAGTGAGTGGATTTTACATGGACTCAATGTCCAGTTCGGGTTGCCAGGCAGAAGAAGTTACATTTAGAAAACAAAGCTCCAAGAGTATGAGAAGCAATGACAGAGGGTTTGGGTCAAGAACAGGAATGAGTGTCTCAGTCTTCTGTGAGTACTGTCCTGAGCACCGGAGACACAGAGTTGAAGCTGTCCCCCGTCTCAAGGAATTGCTTGTTGACTGGGGGAGGATAGACACACAAAAAGGGCAGTCACCACTAGGTATTGTAAGAACTAATACCTAAAGAAAAAGAGATGGCTGCGGAAGCTCAGGCCAGGGACACGTGGCAGAGCCTGGGGGCGGGTGGGACTGTTTGTGGGAAGGGGTGGTCTGGCCAGCAAAGGCTTTCTGCAGGATATGAGTCTGTTCTTCTCAGCAGACTCCCTGTCCAGAGTAGATCAGGCTGTCAAAAAAAAAAAAAAAAAAAAAAAAAAAAGAAATTTCTCCTAGAGAACAGCTGCTTCATTTTCATGAGTGTAAGCAATCAGATTTCCTTTTTTTACCAACATATTTGAACTTATATATCCAAATTAGTATTGTGCCCTGTCAAATCACCACTCTGGGAACTGTACACTTATTCCAGTGATGCATCCAGTGCTCAAAGCATTTTGAAACTCCTCTATGGGAATTATTTCTCAGCCAGTCGGTTTATGGGTCACCTAGGAAAACCAGTCACATTATTTTATAGTCATGCCTCATTTTTCACCTAAAATGATGTAACAAGATTTGATCACCCACTTTATTCATTAGACATGGCTCCAACCAATTTTTGCCTCTTTCCAAAGTTCAAATCTATTCTCAGAGGATGACATTTGTTATGACTGAAGACTTTTAAAGAAAGTGCCACAGACCGTAAAGACAGTTGCCCGAAAAAGAGTTCCAGAAATGTTAGCGCGATGTCAGCATTGTTTGAATAAATACGTTGCTTCCCAAGGTGATTGTTTTGAAGGAGATAACATTAATTTAGATGAAAATACTCTAGCATAACTGTTTAAAATGAATTACCATATTTTATACTGTTCAAGCACACTGCCCTGTCGAGAGGGTCTTAGATAAGACAGTTCATGCTGGCGGAGCGTCTGGCCTTCTGCTCTCCTCCTGCGGTGTGCCATGGTGGCCTGGGGACACGGTTCTCTTCCATTTTGGTAAACATCTAGCCATGCTTTGGTGAGGCATTTAGAAATTGTACACAATGGGAAGGTTTGTTAAAAACACAAGTAGACAAAATGGCCCTGGCCCAGGATGAAAGTCCCGTCAGCTCTAAGCCATAGGAACCAGAAGCCTAGATGTTAAGCCTACACCTACCTGACTCCGAGAGACCGTCATGGTTGCAAAGAGGCCAGAAAGTGGAGCTGGGATGGCGTAACTGGGTGGGAGTGGGGGAAAAGCTTTTACTTCAGTAATACAACTATTGTGTTGCACTGCTTCTGTGGGACTTTGAGAAATGCATTATATGGAACAAAATGAAACCCATTTAAAAATGAAGCAGAAGGGAAATAAATGTAGGAAACTCAGGTGGAATCGGGAGTAAGGTTGACACCTGTCACAAATGATAATCTGCCTCCCTAGGCCGGGCCACATATTTGGCACCAAGCCCTTCTGTAATCAAATCCATGAAAAAAACACTTATCACACAGCTCGCCATAGCCAGTTTCCTCATACGTAGATTTTGTATAAAAAGGCTCATAATAATATCTGACTTATAAGATTCAAGTGAGGATGATGTAAAATTTGTGAAGCACTTCTAGAGCCTGACATCGTAAGTGATTAGTAAATAGAAGAGTCTGATGATTCTAATGCTTATTAGGATTATTCCAAATGTTGAGGCCATTGAACGGCAGAGGGTGGGGATCTTCTGTGTCTGCCACCACACCCACCACCTAGATGTTGTAACCTGTCTTGGTCCATACAGTACCCCTTGAATTTGATCTGTGAGGCTGAGGTTCACAGTTGCTGTAAGTCTCAGTCACAGGCTCGTTGATCTGAGGCCTTTACCTCGTTGGCATCTTGAGCTGGCAGTGGCTACTAGAAGATGGCTATTTAGGATGGGTCTGTGGAGTGGTTACCTGGCCTGGGCCCATGTTGTCCTCCAGGTGGGAAGCTGCAAAAATGGTTTGCTGGCTTGAATTTGTTCATTCAGCAAGTATTGTCGAGCACTCTTTATGTGCCAGGTAGTGTGAGATGGTTGGGGGTACAGAGATGAGTAAGACAAAATCTTCTCAGGATGCTCAAGCTAGTAGAGGAGTAGCCATAGGTAGTTACAAACATATGCTGCAAATACTAGTGCATTGGTTTCCTTTGGCTGCTATTACAAACTGGGTGGCTTAAAATTACAGAAGTTAATTTTCTCAGTTCTGGAGACCAGAAATCTGAAACCAGGGTGTAGGCAGCGCTGCACTCCCTCCGAAGGCCCCAGGGGAGAATTCTTCCTTGCTTCTTTCAGCTTTTGGTGACTCCAAGTGTTCTTAGCTTTGTGGCTGTGAAACTCCAATCTCTGCCTCCGCCTTCACATGGCCTTCTCTGTATGTCTGTCTTTTCTTCTTCTGTCTCTTTTAAGAAAGCTCGTTATTGGATTTAGAGACTATTTGGGTAATCCAGGATGGTCTCATCTTGATATCCTTAACTTAATTACATCTGCAAAGACCCTTTTATTAAGTAAGATCACATTCTCAAGTTCCGGGTGGACATATCTTTGGGGCAGTGGATAGAGGTGGCTGGCCACCAAGCCAACCCATTACAACTATGTGAGAGGAGGCACAGCAACTAGTTTAATGCAGTTAGCTAATACTTCTGTTGTCCTATTTAAAAGTATATTAAGGGAATCATGGGAACACAGAGGCGATCCACCCAATTTCATTTTGAGGGGAATGAGAAGAACGAGGTTGTCTACTCTTCCCAGATGAGGTGATTTTTGAGGCAGTTTTGAAGTAGAATGATAAAGAAGAATCAGGGAAATCTTAGCTGAGCGGGAAGTGAGGGTGGAGGCAAAGCACTAGTTTAATGCAGATAGCTAATCTTTCGTTGTCATGTTTAAAAGTATATTTGTGGTAATAAGTAACAAGAAGATTACAGAACCCCATAAACCACAGTGCTTCTGTGGCCTTTTGACATAAGGCCAGATGGAAGACAGGCCACTTGGTGGCTCCCTGAATCTTACCACATAACTTCAGTTCCTAGTAATGGGTTGGAATTGAAGGGTTCAAATTTCAGTTGTATAATGTACTGTGCAATATCACTTAATCTGCATAACTGAGTTAAAGCTCAGTATTGTCAATTGTAAAATGGAATTAATTCTGCTATCTGCCCTACCAGAGAGTTTTATGAGAACTGAATAAGTGACCTGCAAAGATTTTGGGAACTCTAAGTTGCAACCCAAAGGTGAGTTGTTATGGCTATTTTGAAATCCCTCTATTGCTTCAGAAGTCACCCCACTGGACTAATTTAAGCCTCCTGCCAAAATAAATGTCAACATACAATTTTATCTAGCACCTCTCAAAGTCCAAAACTCAGATGGCTAAAGAATAACCAAAAAGTAAAGAGATCATGCCATTTTGAGGATCTTAGTGGGATATCAAAATCGCTTCTTTTATGTAAGAATTTTGTTGCTGTATAACTTGGTGTCGACAGACTTGAGTTTGATTCCTGACTATGCTGTTTATTAGCTGTTTAATCTTAGGCAAACTGCTTGAACTTTTTTTACTTTACTTATTTGTAAAATTAAAATAATACCATAGTGGTATATTTAGGAAATAATGCACAGGAAGTTACCTAGCATAATATCTCATACAGTCCTAAGCAGGCTGTTAAACAGGGCAGTGGGATTTTGATGGGAAATACAGACAATTTAAACTTCTCTTTGTTATTAATAGTCCCCCAGCCACCTCCCATCTTTTCAATTTCACTCCTTTTCTTAGCTTTATTGATAACTTATCAAAATGCTCCACAGCCACTTATCAAGATGCTCCACAGCCGTTGGCCTATAAATTTCAGAAATGCCTTTCTTATAAAGAGTGTTTCATGCACAAGGTGGGTGGGGTAGGGGACCTGTTCTACATAACATTAGGTTTTCGGTAATACATTATCAGCCTACATCTCGAACAAACAAACAAACAAACAAACAAACAAAACATAGCAGCCAGCCTCCATGAGCAAAATTATCCCTAAGTAGCTTACATACTAGTCAGAGTGTTTGGTATTTGCATACCAGGTCTACCCATTAGGGTTTTAGGATACTGCTTCTAGTAATGATTGGATCTGCTTGTTCCACCAACTTCTAAACAGTATTTGAGGGGGTGCTTTGTATCCCTCGCACATTTACTGAGCATTTTTTCAGTGCTCAGGATTGCGCTGTGCGCTTGGGGCATACACAATTCATAGGACAGTTTCCAGGTCCCAGTGGAGCTCATGGTCCACTGGGCATTACAAAACAGTGAGACAAGTGCCTCCTCAGGTATCATGGTGAGCTCTGGGGAGTATGCATGGATAGGTGGTTAGAGGGAGCTTCAAGGAGAGATGCATTTGAAACAAGTCCTGATGGATAATGAAAAGGAAGCCAAGAAAAAATGGAGACATTCTAGGTTGAGGGAGCAGCACAGACAAAACAAGGGAGCCATTGTAGAAAGTAAGCCCACAGGCTTAAGACTTTAAAAAAGAACTCATCTTTCCTGCTGCATTGCAGGAAGGGAAGAGGGCAGCAAGGCAGCAAGTGATGAGTTAGCACAACACAGGTCCTTAACCCCTGAGGCTTTCTTTTCTATGCAGGCCAGCCTAAGACCCAGTTTGAGAATTATCTTATGACCTTAATGGGAAGGAGAATCTTGGAGACTTAGGTTAGTGAACCTATAAAGCTAACCTTCCCCATAAGGGGCTCTATCAGTTTGCCAAGACTATCTTTAAATTTTTTTTAATGTAATATGTTGGGGTAACATTGGTTAATAACATTATTTAAATTTCAGATGTACAACTTTACAATACAACATCCATATACACTATTGTGTGCTCACCACCTAATGTCTAGTCTCTTTCCGCCACCATATATTCAACCCCCTTTACCCTCCACTCCCTTCCCTCTGGTAGCCATCATTCTGTTGTCTGTATCTATGAGCTTTGTTTTTGCTTGTTTGTATGTTTGTTTTATTTGCTGATTCTGTGTCTTTAACCAGCAGGTTATATGACATATAACAGTCTGTATGTGACCGATGTTTTCATTAGGAAAGTCTTTTAACTTGGGTTGGTCGATCAAAACCCATATTATAGAAAGCATAACTCACAGTTCACTAAGTTAAAGCACACATTGATGGTCAGAAAAATTTAACCCCCCAAAATGGATGTACAGGAGGACTGTTCTGTTACCTATAGATCGCACTCTGATATTAGTCAAGGGGTCAGCCGTGACTCTCTTTTTCTCTTGTTAGCTTTAGTCTCTCTTTCTCACCACTTTTCTACACCACACTGAAGTTTGCTTTGTGGAATGAGCACCATGAATTCCTTCTGTCTCTCTGCCCGCTGTTATCCAGTGCCCCCCTTGGAAGCAGCACAAGCTTTCGGCCTCAACCAGACTAAGCAGCTCTCCTCCCTTACTACTGCAGTTTCTGGTTCTTTTCCTTGTGCTGTACAAGCTTCCTAAAATGTCTGTTCTCAGGTGGAGTGTGCTTTGTTGTGGATGCCCTGTGCTTTGGGAGTGGTATGTGATGGTGGGAGTAATTTCATAGTGGAGGCTGATTCAGGAGGGGAGATCAGTTACTTGACTACTGGAGAAACTTCCCTCCATTTATAAAAATGGCTATTCACAGAGGTCATTTAATGCTCTTCCTTCAACAGTATAGCTACTCAAACATTTATTGACTCTCCACTATACTTCATTTCAGGTACTGAGGTTCCAAAGTGAATCAAGTGCTGTCTTTCTCTTCACCACTGAGCAGAGGACGAGGCTTGTACATGCCAAACCCTGGCACACACTCTGTTATTTAGTGATAGAATCCAAACACTCTGGGGCAAAGAAAAGGGGTGTGCATGGGGGGAGGAGTCTACCAGAGAGCCTCTCACATAGACCAGTGACCCTGCTGCAAAGGGCTCAGCCGTCCTTGGAACTGTCCCTAATTTACAAATAAGAAAACTGAGGCCAGAGGACATACACAGCCAGAAGGTGGCAAAGGCAGGATTGAGACCCAGACCTCTCTGACTCCGTCGCCCTCTGGTTGGAGCAGATACTGTAGATTCCCTCCTCTCTGCCTTTTCCCTGGCCCGTTGTAGATGTTTAGTCCACCACACAGACCATGTAGACTGACCCAGATCTCTGATTCTCTCCTGCCTGGGCTCACCTGCTGTAGAGATCAGGGCAATGTATTAGAAGGATGTGATCAGTCTTTATTAATATCTCTTTCTATTTTGGGGAGTCCAGATAACATTTATTGAGTGGCTACTCTGTGGCCAGGCGTGCTAAGCACTTTGCATGCGTTTCCGTATTTACTTTTGGAAACTTTAAAGGAAGTTTTACTATTCTCATTTTACAAAAACTCAGGCTCACAAAAGATATCCCCTCTTTGTGTCCACCTTCACTCATTTCGTTTACAGCTGGACATCCTAATTTGGACAGGCCATGTTATTGGAAAAATTCTTAATGACGAGACAGAGTAACTTCGCCTTTCCTCTCTTCTTAAAAACCCAGAAATCTTGGCACATTTTAATTATTTGACAGCGGGCCAACCACTGTCTGCACAAAACTCTAGGGGGCATGATTCCCATGGTATTCCTGGTGAAGGGGACCCCCTGGGTTGTGCAATGCCACTGGAGCCGGTTAGTGCGCCCCCTGGTGAGGCTGTGGGGATGCTTGCTTGTTTTCCCGTTTTCCACCAGAAGAGGGAAACATACAACCATGAATGATTTGAAAATAAGAATTTTTTAGATAGACCTCTTTTTACAAGAGGATTTTAATACATAGTTCCTGGTAATAGTCAGAATACGAGAAAATATTCTGTTAGCTCCAAGTTAATATTCTTAAAGGATTTAAATGAAAAAATTTTGAAGATACTCCAAAAGAAATAAAAGATATATAAAATTTTTATGTAAACCATCTAAATTGCTCGATCAAAATGGTTGAATATTGGTAAGTTGTAATAAAACAGAGTCTTCCTCATGTGTGCATTATATATGAAAGGGATTACTAAGCCCTGTGCATCTTCAAATTGAGACTGTTTTTAGATTTAACCACGCAAATTAAGAGTGGTATTTGTGGAGGTGGGGAACACCTTCTGTAACTTTTTCTCTCCTCTGAGCACTCTTAGCTCCCTTGCGAGCTCCCAGGTGAGCACTTTTTACTCTATTTTTAAAATGATTCGTTGGCTTATCTATCTCTCCTTTTAGGTAAGTTTCTTGGCAACTTGAGTCTGTCAACTTCACGTGGTGCACAATGAAATGCCTGGTGAAGTGAATGCTGTCAGTCAGTTAATGCAGTAACTGTTGGGTACATGGATGTGTAAACAGATGGACAACAGACTGACGGATGCTAGAGGATGTACTTGGCTCTGAGGCAGCTGTTTTCTTTTTAACTTCAAAATATGCTTCAGGAACCTTTCTGAATCTGGGATTCTGTACGGCTCTGAGCCATCTGGCCCTTGTAATTCTTCTGGCCTTGTACCTTCTTTATAGTTTAATGTAATTTCTCCTTTTCTTTAAAGAACATTTCCTAACTCTTAAAACACATATACCCATAAATAGGTATGAAACACAGCTACATATTTTCAGATTGATTCAAGGCAGTAATAAAAGCTAGCACTTAAGTAGGGCTCACAAGGCAGTAGGACTAGCCAGTGCAAAGCTCTTTACATTTATTAACTTGTCGTGTCTTCATACAGCAAACCTACGCAGTAGCTGTTATTTTCTTTTTTATTGCTCCCTTTAAGAAATGGATTTTTTAAAAACTGAGGTATAATTGACACATAACATATTAGTTTCAGGTGTACAACATAATGATTCAATATTTGTATGTATTGTGCAATATCACCACAGTGTCTAAGTAGGTACTGTTTTCGAAATGGGAGCATTGAGAGGTTAAGAACTTTGCCCAAGGTCACCCAACTTGTAAATTCTACTCTTGCGTGTGTCCCTACTGGAGACTGAGGTTGCTCAGTGAAGGGGAGGAGGACTCTTCTTCTTCTTGCCTGGGTAGGACAGGAGGTGGAGCCTGACTCAGTTTGCACATGGGAGCCAGGCACTACAGAGTCCTGCTCAACACAGTGAAGAGTTATAGGTGGCGCAAGTGACAGAGACCCAGTCAGACTACAGTGAGCCACCAGGAGGACTATATCGTAAGGCTAGAGGGATGTCTCTTGAAAGCCAAGGGCATGATGTGCAGTTGGGCCTCACAGGAGCCTGAAACAGGAGGAAGCAAAGCATCTACTCTGTCTCCCTGTCTCTTTATCTCAGTACATCTGCTTGCTTTTCTTCTCTGTCCGCTGACTCACTTGTCAGTATAAGTTGGTGGGGTTTGTGTGTGCATGTGTGTATGTGTATGTGTGTGTATGGGAGAGAGAGAGAGAGATTGGTTATAAACTCATTTACTGAAATGCCTATGAATACTTCAAGTTTATAAAACAAATATGTTTATTTACTTTTTAAGTGTTTTGTCTAACCAGCAAAACTTTGAAATTATTCAAATTGTTCTCATATAATCTAATAATGATAGCATCAGATGCTTGCGTAGGATATCCTATACCAGGTTTTAAAACTTTCTGCATATTACCTTCATTCAGTTATGACTGCAGCAACTGGTAAGTTGGCAGACTTTTTTTTTCCCTCCCTATTTTTGTAGATGAGACAGTGGAAGCACAGAGAGGTTAAATAATTCGTCTGAGGTCACACAGCTACGACTGGCAGAGTTGGGCTTCCAAGCCTGTCAGTCTAGCCTTAGAGTCCATTCTCTGATAAAGTGTCCACATCTGAGGATTAAAACCTATAAATATGGTGCATTCAGAGTTTTCTTGAATGTTTGAATATTGTTTATAATTTTTATAAAATTATCTTACCCCTCTAAACTTAAAATCTTAGGTCACAATAAGTTACTCAATTACACGTTATGAATTGGATTCACAAGGCTAATCTATTAGATAAACTAATATCTTAGATTTTCTAACATACTTAAAATCCCAAATATGCTTAGGTTTTCTCCCAAACTTATTTCAAAAATATTAAAATTTCATTATCTGTGTACTATGAGTTTGATTTACTTTATGTCTGTACTTAATAATTCTGAATTTTTCTGTGTTTGAAAATGCCCACTTCAAAACCATTCTTTTACCCCAAGCAATTAGGAGTTACCTTTCCAATTGAATTGGAGGTGACTGACATTGTCAGCTGGCTGAGGGGCATGTCGACTAGAGATCTGGATATGGAACCACCCTGGTCCAGAACGCCAGTTGGGAGCCTCAACTGGTTTGTGTTCACAGACCACATTCCCCAATTCTCATGTCTCATGAATCTGCAGCTCCTATCCTCTTGAGAAGATTCACCTACCCTATTTTCTGCTTGATTGTATTATGAATTATTTTCCAATTCTTGTACATCAGGTCCACAACTCTTAGAAATGTCTAAATGAGTTGGATCCTTCATAGTTCTCATGTATTTCCAGGTATCATCTGGCTGCCAGTCACAATTCTGTGGATATTCTCATGACACAACTGTCCCTGCCCCACAGCTCCTGGGCTAACCTGGCTTCCCAGCTCAGGGACTGGGAATCTGACTAGTGTACTTTTGAGTTCTGATTCTAGATTCCTAGGAGAGAAAATATGATTGATCCAGCTTTGGTCAGGTGTCCACCTATTGTGATCAGGGCCTGGCATCAGGGTCCCGTAGTAGCAACACAGGCCTAGGAGTCCACTCTTGTTAGGTGGGGTGGGGACAGTTTTTAGAGAAGAGAGGGATTGAGTTGAAGACACTATGTGGAAAAGGGTCAGAGGAAAGAGAGATGTTCAGGTTGGGTCTTCATGTTGGAAGAGAAGAAACCCAACAGATTTTTTGGAATGTTTAGCTTCCTCCTGCTTAAACATTTCCATAGCTTCTCGTGCCTACAAAATAAACTTCAGTGTGGTTTATGAGACTCTATAATCTTACCCCAACCGTTTCTCCAGTCTCACCCCATCACTATAACCTCTTGAGAGCCATAGCTCTGTACATGCACCTCTGGGACAGCACTGATACCACCATGCCGTGATGACTCCTTTTTGGTACAAACTTCTTAGGAACAAACATCCGTCTACCTATTTTTCATATTGTTATATCATTTTGTAGTTCACAGAGGCTTTTATAGACATTCGGTGAGGTCATCTTCACAAAAACCTTGTGAGGCAGGTAGTATCACACTTTGGAGGTGAAGAGTTGAGACTCAGAAGGGTGAGGAGGCTCACATTTACTGATAATATGCTACATGCTGGACACAGTACTAATATTTTCATGTATATTACCTGATTCAATTCTCAGAACAACCTCGAGAGCTATGCCCATTTTATAGGCTCAGCTAAGTTGCTCAAGATTGTACCTCTCATACTTTTAGAGACAAAGAGCTGAGCCCTGGCCGTGTCTGGCTCTTAAACCTGTCTGTCTTATCTTTGCATTATCCTGCAGTGCCTGGGGCTGGCGTTTAACACCATACTGTTGGTTGGAGAAATGAATGACTGTTTCCCAGCTTGTGTTTCCTGTCACGGTGTCAAACCCCGCAAGCAGTCAGGGAGCAAGCACCCGCAGCTGTCACAAGCACATGGCCTCAAGCTGGGGGTCTGATGTTCTTGCTGCTTTTAGCTCAAATAGTAGTTTTCTTTCCAGTGCTTACACCTAGAGACAGGTTTAGCAGTTCCATCCCCTTTGCCCACCTTGTGGCATTTGCTAAAAAAGAACTCTTGGTGTGACACGTGAACCATTCAGGCCCTGGATGTGACCTTCATATGAGTCCTGGGAAATAGTAGTTAGCTTCCTAGTAAATGTTTATTGATGGAAAGGAAGGGAGGGAGGGGAAAAGAAGGGAAGGGAATGGAAGGGAAAAAGAAGAGGGATGAAGGAGTGTAAGGAGGAGGGAGGAGAAAGGAACGGAAGGGAAAGAAAGGAAGGGAAGAAGGGAGGAAGGCCTGGCGGACTAGAGTTTCCATTGTGTTCCACTAGGCAGAGATCATTGCCGATCAGAATGGGAGCTGGAGTCTTTGTGAGGCCGGGAGTGAAGGGGTTCATAACTCTGCCATTGTGAAATTGATTGGACCCAAGACCAGTATGAAAGTTTCTTGTCTGAAGGGAGTAATCCTTAAATCCCCCATATGGTTTAAATGTAATTTGTGTCATTGTGAAGGAGTACTGGCAATGCAGGCGAATTCATTAGGCCAAATTGGGTTCGCTATGCTCGACAGTAGCGTTTCCGAAGATGAAGTTCAACCTTTGCTGGAGAGCTAAAACAAATGAGTTTCTAATAGCTGGCCCACTTAGTCTGAGCGTCTTAGGAAGCTTAATGTTTTTAATGCCTCTTCTTTTTTACCACACTTCACAGTCCATCTAACATCGCTGCTTCTGGTAATATTTTTATATGGGGTTGAGTGCTATAGTGTCCATAAAATTATGACTCAGACCCATTTTTAGAATAGAAGCTTTTCTAGGGCAAGGATTATGTTGGGGGGGGGGTTGGCTTTGCATGTTGGCTAACACCAGGCCAGGCATATGTAGTTGCTGAAAACAGCACTCTCTGTTTTGGGTTTCCTCTGGAACCTTAGATTTGGCATGCACTTAAGTTGCCGGGTGTTCACCCACATGTGCAAGAACCACGAGAGGTGAGAATACTCCCCCGTCCGTGCCTAGCTGTCAAGCTGACTCATACTTGGGAAGTAAAAAGGTACATGTGCCCACACAGACGTTGCCATCCAGGAGGGAGACGGTAGTTTCACCTAGTAACCTCATTCCATAGGTTAGACACATATGACCTCTTGATGCTCAACCACTGCTATTACCATTTGTATTAAATGATTTTTTAAATATGAAGATGACCTAATGGGGAGGTACCTTTAAAAATCTTGAAATGAAGAGTCAAACATAATGAACTTCAAGGTGGCCTGTCAAGTATTTAGAAAGTTAAGACTGGAAGAGTACTGTCTACGGCCATGCCGCTCTGACCATGCCGATCTTGTCTGATCTTGGAAGCTAAGCAGGGTCTGGGCCTGGTTAGTACTTGGATGGGAGACCACCTAGGAGGACCAGGTACTATAAGCATTTTTTAAAAAGCAGTAAAAGACTGGAGGAGCACCAGCATTATTAAGATTGCAATAACTACTTTAAAAAAAAAACTTTTTTTTAACCTTTAAGAATCTGAATAGTTAAATTTGGAAGACTTTCTGAATCAGTCGGGTTTTAGATCATTAAAAACTGGTAGTAGGCCCAAGAACAGGCTTAATTCTAGAAAAGTGTAGCTTTTACAACACTTGCAATGTGAAAAAAATATTTTTAGAAATAAGTTTTGTTCACATGAACACACACTGATAAGCTATGATGTTCTAATATCTGATGTGGACAGTCTTCCAGAAAAATGAAAGCATTTGCCACCCTTTGAAACAAGATCTGTTAGGTCTCATGCGGTGAATGAACCCACATTTATGCTTGTATTTTTTGTGTTTAAATTTATTTTGAAGGTGCATACTTGTGCCTTGATTCTTCATAATTTCTCATTTTATGGAATTGATTAACCACAAGCTAGCTGAAATAAATAAATGTGTTGGAAAGAAACCCACAAAACATTATTCTCCTAGTTCCTGCTTTAGAAGGCGCTTCACTGCGAGAGTGACAGACCACCGTCAGAGAACATGCTGGAGTGTGTGGGCAGAGACGCTTTGGTTGGGGTTGCTGGCGCATACTCTCGCGACCATGTGTCCCTGAATCTACCCTTGGATTTCAAGATCTTATTAAGAAAACTACCAATTATGTGGTTGGTTGCTTTATTATTCCCAATGAAAAGATTATTGGGTTGATATTTCATGAATCTGGATCTATTATTAAATATGTCAAGACACATATGCTGGCCTAATTTGCTAGCCTGTTTGAAACCAGAGGAAACTTGGCACTGAACTTAAAAAATATGAATTAAAAAAAAATGCATTGCAGGAAGTTGAAAACAGTAGGTGTGTAAACTACTATTAATAAAGCTAGCTAGCTTTGTAAATTAATTTCTAAGAAATTTTAGTTTTAAAAATGAAGTAAGCAAAAATAAGTAATAAAAGGTAACCATTTTTTGGCTGGCTGGTTTTCATGTCTTGTGAATTGTTTTAACGTTTTGTCTCGAGGTCTTCCCTCCACATGGGCCAGCCCCATTTGTCATTTGAAGAAGAACAGGCTCCTTTGCCAGTGACTGCTTTCTGCTCATGAGCCCAATGGCTCTGCTGGCCCTGCTCAGAGCAGTCCGTGGAACACAGGGGCATTCCTGCCTCTCCTGCTGCTCTCAGCACCTGTTTCCTTTTGGACCTTGCTGAAAGTCTGGAAAATAGTCAGATTTAGTTTGTCAAGGGATTATTCACTTCCCTTGAAAACCTTGACTCCTTAGTGCACGTCAAACTCTCCAAACATGTGATGTAACTAATCCTGGTTTACTCTTTAAGCATCCTTAACAAGTTCACCAAAACCTTGACAATGGAGCTTCTTAATTGGCAACTTCTGCTGAACCAGGTAAAGAACACACATGTATGCACTTAAGTAGATTTTTAGTAAAATCTCAGGGATCAAATGGGGTTGGATATCGTATTCAGGTAGAATGTCTTTATGTATGTTAGGTTCTTCAAATGTGAAAGACTTAAACTGCTTCACTAAAAATGTTTTCTTAAAAGCCAAGTCTATTTGAAGCTGAGAAAATCAAAACACAAAATTTAATCTTATGTTCATAGTATTTTTCCAAATAATAACTTGATGGAACTTCATGCACTCAGAAAGACATACCTTCCCCCCACGTTCTGCTTACATTGTCACGGATTTGGTACATCTTCATCCCCAATTTTTCATAAATTCAAAGGAATGATCAAGCTGTTGGTCATTTGGGGCATATTTATAGGTATCTGTTCTTCTAGAACTGAATATTATTTTGTTAAATTCTTGGTGGTCAATGAATAAATTTGTTCTATTAGATAATTTTTTTCTTCTAACTGAGATTGCACGTGGGAAGTAAAAAAAATCACTTGGGTATCAAAATGACAGTGATGCCAGAAAACCAGAGGTAACTGAGATCCTTCACATCCATTTTAAGATTGACCTTTAACTTGTTAGATGGCATGGAACAACTTTAGTTGCAGGCGGCCTTCTCAGTGAGGCTGAGAATGCCTAGAGAGGCTCTGGTTTAAGGGGTGTCGGGAGCAGGGTGTCTTGTTCACAAACCTGCTTCTTGGGTTTGCACTTGCTCCGTCTATGCCTGGGCTCTGGGAGTGGAGTCTGGCAGCCATCTGGTGTTTGTAACTGAAGTCTGCCTCATGCAGCAGCCTTCGGAGTTATCTCCACCCTAACGGGAACATGAGGCAAAAATAATTGAAGGGTATTTGGCTTGGTTATGTGGGCAGAAGTGTCCTCATCAAAACAACTTTGAAGATCTGCGTTGTGTGTGAGTGTGGGTGGGTGTGTGGCCTTTAACTTTTCATGAGGGGCCACGACAACAAGGAATTAACCCAGCTTCCTTCTTGAGAGTGATCATCCAGGCACAACCCTATTTTGGTTATTCGGACGACACAGTTGCAGCTTTAGGTTGGACAGACCAGTTTGTGGATCTTGACTACTTTCTGGATACCGTTGCTGAGCCAAGTGGTGGAGATGAAAGATGAGTGATTTTAATGAGTGGATTTCTTGGAAATACTGGAAAATGGAAGAAGGTCCTCTTTCTCTGTTGACTTTTGCTACAGCTCCCTACTCTGACCAGAAGCCAGGAACTAGTGGATTACGGAAGAAAACCTATTGTTTCGAGGCAAAGCCTTGCTATCTGGAGAATTTTATCCAGAGTATATTCTTTTCCATAGACCTAAAAGATCGCCAGGGATCCTCACTGGTGGTCGGTGGAGATGGGCGGTATTTTAATAAATCAGCAATAGAAACAATAGTGCAGATGGCAGCCGCCAATGGGGTTGGTATATGATAAATATTGTTATGTTTCTGGCACTCCACGTAACCTCTTAATTTTGCAGAAATATACAAAAGTACAAAGATTTGTATGTGGTTTATACCTCAGTTCTATTAATATTTAGTTGTTTCATTGTGCCTTCAGAGATTAAATATTGTGAAAATGCTCCTGAAATTACAATAGTCACATCGGGATACAGGAATGTAAGTTCAGTTTATGTGTTGTGCTCTGTGTCTATGGTTTAGGCAAGTACCTGTTGCTTTTTAGACATCTAAAGTGCACCCTCAGCCTTAAGCTGTCTTATCTCCATTCTACCTAGTTTCGAGGGGTACTCTATCCTATATAAGAAAGCTCTAATGAATAGCGGGGCGAAGAGGATTTTGTTTTCTTTCAATGGCTTCCTTGTTGAAGTTCAGTCACTTGTCAAACAGGAAAATAAAAGCAAGGCCATGCCGTTGTTGATGAATCCTGGTAATCATGCAAGAATGCTAGGAAGGGATTGGAAAATGTTAGGTGTGAGCCTTCCAAGAGGACCTATTACAGGGGAAACTGCTTGTAATGATCTTGGACACAAAGAAGCCCTGTGTGTGGTGAATTTGTGCAGCAGGGTAGAGATAATAATGCCTGTAAGGTTGTACTAAAAGGAGGCTCTGCTAATTCTTTATATTGTGAAAAACTGGGTTGGCTGAATTAACCAAATCAGAAGGAATCTTTCACCAGAAAGCATTGATCTAACAATTTGCACGGTCCTGCTGATTTATAGGAAGGTGGGCATCAGGACATTGCTGTTTTTGCTCTGCAGATTCCTCTGTGGAACCAAAAATATATTTTTAGTGTTTTATATTAAACTTAGAAATAGTTTGGAGCACACAGTCCTTCAGTACTCGTAAATTTTAAAACATCTTTTGTATTTCCTCTCTGGAGGCGATACTGGTTCTGAGAACATTAAATTTAGCATTACCATCAAATGTGTGAGGCATTCGTTTTTAGTCTATTTTAATCATACTCCAAGCAGGTGTGATTACAAAAGCCAAATTAAACACACACACACACACACCTACCTAAAATTAAATTTTAAAATGTTTGTAGATCCTATTGCTTATAACGTGAAGTTCCTTTATACCTGGTTTCCGAATCTGAATGACTCTCATGTAAAAATTGCTGATAAAGCACTCAAATATGAAATTATTATGACGCATACACATTTTAAAGATAAAATGTGACATGCTATAAATTTCACCTTTGAAGAGAGCTGCAAAGGGAATGGTATTAAGACCCTTTTAATCTTTTGAGAGAGAATGAATGGAACATTATTTCTCCGCATATATCTAGATTGTTGAGTGCATCTGGTACACTGTCCCCTTTGCTGTGATATATTTGGCTTCATTTCATTTTTGTGTGGAGCTGAAAGATGTGGAAGAGGTGGTAGGAATGTGTAATTCAGGCAGACCCTGTAGACTTTCTCAGATTTACAATCTGAAGTTTTGCTAAATAATACATTTAAGTGATAATAATTGACTAAATATGGTAACTGCCTCTTTGTTAGAGCTGTGGCAGCATAAGCAATATTTCCAAGGGCATTCTTTATTAAAAATAGTGTTGCATTTAAAGTGGTCATGCTGCCAAATGAATTACTTAAAACATTTAGTAGACCAATAAAGCACTTACATCTGATAAAACCTATGAAATCCTATGTAGTTGGATTTCTTTTTCTGACATATCCTAAATTCTGAATATTTTAACATCTTTTTTAAAAATTTATTTTTTATGTTTTTTTTAGCATCCCTTTGATTGTGGGCAGAACTCTAGGAAGGAAATCTAAAGGAAAGATAACTTATTGCCACAGATTTTGGTAGAAGTCTATGTTCCTTTTTCACCTTTGTCAGCACCCACTCTACCCATGAGCCAATTGTTGAAGGACTTCTCAGTTTTATGATCTAAATGGAGATCATTTCATTTTTTTTTCTCTCAGTGCACTTTTATCTGGTGCATTTATGGATTATAGAATATAGTTTACCATTGTTAGAAGTTTCCCTTTGTTTTTGTTTGCATAGAGCTGCCTACATTTACAAGAAATTTTAATGTACAAAATAAAATATTTGTGGGACTCCATTTATAATACTGATACCTCGTACAGTTCCCAGAACTTTAAACTTAGAGATACATTTAGAAATGAGAATAGAACCTGTGTGTATAATTAGCAGGGTAAAGAAATGTATGTGTAACATAAGAAAATACCAGGCCCTATTTTCAATTAAAAGGAATATTTAAGTTTGCTCTCTGTCATATTTGACTATAACATGTTGGACGAACAGTGAGGTATTTTCAGCTTAGTAGTGTGACATGAATTATGCAGGAGGGAGGAGCAGGAGAGGAAGAAAGGCAGAAAAGGCTGTTTGATGAAGGACTCCCGGTGCCAGGCTGAGGGAGTTGTCTCTAAGTTGGTAAACACCTGGAGCCAGAGAAGGATTCTTTTTATTATTATTATTATTATTATTATTATTATTATTATTATTATTTTTGTGGTAAAGTATGCATAACATAAAATTTAGTGTTTTAACCTACTTTAAGTGTACAATTCAGTGGTATTAATTATGTTCAGTGTTCGGCAACCACCACCATTATCCCTTTACAGAGCTTTTTCATCATTTTATCTAAAACTCTATACCCACTAAATAGTAACTTCCCAGTCTCCCCTAGACCCCAGCAACCTGTATTCTTCCTTCTGTCTATGAATTTGCCTATTCTGTGTACCTTGTATATACAATGGAATATGTATATTCCATTGGAATAATACAATATTTGTCCCTTTGGGTCCGACTTATTTTACTTAATATGTTTTTAAGGTTCATCCATGTTGTAGCACATATCAGAATTTCATTCCTTTTTAAGGCTAAGTAATATTCCATTGTGTGTATATACTGTATTTTGTCTATCCATTCATCTGTTGGTGGATATTTGGGTTGCTTCCACCTTTGGCAATTGCGTATAATGATATGAACATGAGTTTATAAGTTATCCATCTGAGCCTGCTTTCTTTTGTGTCTATACCTAGAAGTGGAATTTCTGGATCATGTGGTAGAGAGGTTTTTGAGTGTGTATGTTGGGGGGAACACAACTAGAACTATAGTTTAAAAAGATGAACTAGGTGGGCCTGAGGAGGTCAGATAGATTCAGCCAAGGTAGAGCAAAGGAGCTATTACAGACTTCCTTAAGGGGAGAAGGGAATAGAACAATATCTCTCCGATATCAAGTTGAAGATTAATATTCCTGAGGATGATTCGAAGGAAAGAGTCTTCTCTGGGAGGGGATATCTTGGCCAGCTGTACTTCTTCTTGGGCCCTAAAGAAAGAAATTACCGTGGACTTCCCTTGCTTCTGTCTCTCAACTTTCTTTTTTACTCTTACTCCCTGGTATAATCTCCTTACTCTTGGACCGTTACTAACTGCAGATGTCACTATATGGAATGGTAGAATTAAGGAGTGGCATAGCTTAATATTCATTTATCAGTCTGCCCTTCCATGCCAAATATATACAAAACTTAAAAGTTGGTATGCTTAATGTGCCAATACAATTTTCAGATAACTCCACCAACTACTCTAGCTGATTAAATTGCCGTCTCTAAGCCTTTCCTTTTGAAATTATGGAACTCCTCAACTACAGACTTTTATTCTCATCAGAACAACACCTGGAAACTGCTGGAAGCCTGAGATTTCACCATTTCCACTCTGATGAATCAGGAAGTTTCAGTGCTTTTCCCAGTAATGGCCACTAGATGTCATGTGACCTTGACATGTCATCTATCCCCACGTCTATCATAGCACCTTTCCATAAACGCTTGTTATAATTGCTGTTCGATGGATGTAGGAATGAATTAATGGGCAAGATCCTGACAACTCTTGACCTCAGCTTCTCCATCTACACAATGGAAGGAGCAAATGTGAGAATGAATTGATAGTGCCTGGGCTGTAGAAAGCATTCTGCAGCTCAGTAATAACCATTAATATTGATTTCCTGCCGTCTGCAGGTTTCTGTAGTCTGTAAAGGAGCCCAGTTACAGCACCTACCTTAGTCCTTATCAATTCCGGAGGGAGGCAGGTTATAACAAAAACAGGAGTATAACAAAAATTGTTCAGAGAGACATTGGAGAGCCAAGAGGTGACTGAAACTGAACCAGCTGCTCCTTGGGAGGTGGTTGGAGTTGGAGGGTAGAATGATAAGGCAATCAAGCTTTTAGTGACCTATGGAAGGGTGCCAAAGGTAAGTCCCAGAAAAACTTCCCCAGGGAATCCAGGTATCTCTCAGGCATGTTCACCATTAGAAATACATCTTCTACTGTCAAGTCATTTCTTCAACCATATTTATCTTGGTGAGGCAAAAAGAAATAACAAATGGAAAATTTAGGATAATTTCTGTCCCTTTCTTCTCTCAGCAAGGAGAAAGGAGGGAGGGCATAAACTCCTCATTTTATAAATCTTTTTACGTAGCAGTCACGACTTCTCCAAGTATGTCAGAGAAACTGACAGAACTTCTTTTTTCTTTTCCAACTTGGGTCATGTTGAAACATATAAATTATTGTCATTTTAGTAAAGGAAGATTTAGGATCTGTGCTGACATCATCTTTGAGAGATATGGGAAGGTGAGCTAAGAACACAAGAGAAGTATTACTTATAGCCTTGTCATGTGGGCAGTTCTGACTGGTTTTCCTGGTAGTAACTTGCAAACTTCCCTGCCTTAGGCCAGGAGGTGACCTAAGTACACCCTAACCTGGGTGTGTCCTGCTTTGAGGAACCCACTATATCAAAACCCAAGTTCGACTGGAAACATAAATTTATGAGATATATTTTATAATATTCTTTGTATAAAATTTGCCCTTTTTACTTTTTCAAACATTTTAATTTACAAAAGCCGCCTTTTGGGGTTAGAATTCCTTGAACTAACTAAACCTACATCCTCTCTCCTAATATGGATTGAAAGTATGATCGAATTGGATAAAAATGTGTTTTGGTTTTTTTCTCACAACTTTTAGTATATCCAAATTGTGAACCTGGTCTGGAAAAGCTCTGTTTTGAATATTCTTTGTTTTCTTGCCAGAGTCTTATAATACTACCAGATCATACACTATTCTAAAACTATAAACTCCCACAAAACTATCTGAAGGAATGGCTTTGTTCAACAATGATGATTCTTACTTCAATAATAATATTATTCAACAACAGTAATAATATTCTACTTCTAAATAATAATAACCACTCAAAGAACATGGTAAAGAATATTTTTCCTGGTCCGGTCAAATATTCTTTGTTCATATGCCTGTTGTACTGGTGTTTCTGTGCAGTATCTCTGGACTTATTGATGTTAAAGTGTGTGTTCTGGATTTCTTCTCTAGATTGGTCGCTTGGTTATTGGACAGAATGGAATCCTCTCCACCCCTGCTGTGTCCTGCATCATTAGAAAGATCAAAGCCATTGGTGGGATCATTCTGACAGCCAGCCACAACCCTGGAGGGCCCAATGGAGATTTTGGAATCAAATTCAATATTTCCAATGGAGGTAAGTTTGCTATCGTTTTGAGGATGGTTAATTTTATGTTCAGTAGGATAAACTGATAACCCAGGCCTTGAGAGGCCAGGGTTCTGGAAATAAATACTTCTATTGTGTTCTGAACCCATCTTCCCATATCTCTCAAAGATGGTATCAGCACAGATCCTAAATCTTCCTTTACTTTGTTTCTTTATGGTGAAAATGAAATGCTTCTCATTCTGCTGTACCTGAATATTAGCAACCATGAATGGGTGATTATTAACATGATGTTTTCTTTTAGAAAACCCTGATACTTTGCTGCCTGAATGATGAAATAAATGCAGATGTGCTAGTGTAGAGGAATTGATGAGCTTTGCATTTTTTATATTTACATGTCAGCTGCACAAAGTGACCTACTGTTTGCTGTTTGATTTTCAGGTCCTGCTCCAGAAGCAGTAACCGACAAAATTTTCCAAATCAGCAAGACAATTGAAGAATATGCAATTTGCCCTGACCTGAAAGTAGACCTTGGAGTTCTGGGCAAGCAACAGTTTGACCTGGAAAACAAGTTCAAACCCTTCACAGGCATGTTTACTCTCCTCCCCCTTCTACCTTTCCTAGTTCTACCGTGAGTGATTTGTGCCTTTCCGGGTTTTAATAACATGCATCTTAAGCTTTGGAAAGATTGTGTTGCTAAACTTTGCAGGCATTAATTAGCAGGTCTGGGACTGGCTCTGGAAGTCTAGAGACCTGGGCTCTCTGGGCCCTGCCAGTGATCAGCTGTGTGACCCTAAGCAAGTCATTTCCAGATCTCAAGGCCTTAGTTTCCATACCTATGAAATGGATGGCCTTGTCTAGAAGACTTGTAAGTTTATGAGTTTATGGGCATAACTAATTTTATTGAGCTTTTATTATGTGCCAAGCTCTTAACATTTATTATTCCATTTATGCTTTCAGTAGTCCCATAAGGGCAGCACTATTGATAGTCACTTTTTCCAGATAAGGAAACAAAGGCTGAGAGAGCTTAAGTCACAGGATCAAGGTCACATAGTGAGTGAGTGGTAAACCAGGATTCAAACTCAGGTGTGAATGATTCTAAAACCTGGGCTTTGATTTTTTTTTTTTTTCCTGCCCTAATGTTCAGTAAAATCAAATCAGACCATTTGGGGAGCAAAATGGAAACTCCTGTGTTGGCAGCTGTGGTAAACAATTTGTTGTTGAGTGCCAAGGTATTATAATAGTTGATGGAATAAATATTTATAAAATTATTCATGTTAATAAAATGAGGATGAGGTGTTGGCATTGTGCCTTACATTTTGACTTCACTCTATCATATATTCTTTCCTCTGGATTGCAATTTATGGAAGGCATTTTTTGTCTGAACCCACCCATTGGCAGCTGACAGTTGCATCCTAACAAAGAGAAAGTGGCACTTTGGCACATCTTGAAGACATACTTAGTGTTTAGAAAACACCAGTAGAGAATTTCTCCAATTCTTAATGTTTTAAAAATGTTTAAACCCCAGAGAGTACAACAAAATACTAAGTTCTTACTTTATGTCTTTAGCAGTATATGTGAAAAGTGATTCATTAAACAATTTTTTCCCCCTGCTTCTTGATGGCAGTGGGCCTGGAAAAAGGAAAGAAAAAAAAGTAGGTGTTACATTTTCTGTTACTTATGACACCAAATTACACTTTCACAGAGATGATAGTGAATTAATGTGTCAGCAAAGCAGAGTTTATCATCAGGCAAACCTCCGTCAAAAATCCCCTGTGTGCCCCATCCCAGCTATGCGGACAAGTGACTTAACCTTACAGACCTTGACCTTCCTCTTCTATAAAATAAGACTAATAACGTTTACCTCTCAGGAAAATTGTTAGTATTGAATAAGAGATCATGTAACAGTCCTGGTATATTGGAGCTGCTGGATAATTGTCCTTTCAAAATAGCTTTTCCTGCACATTTACAGCAATTTGATCATTTCAGAGGATAACATTTCTAATTGTGTTTAGTTTTTCTATCTTTCAATGTTGCTTGGTCCCACAGTGGAAATTGTAGATTCAGTGGAAGCTTATGCCACGATGCTGAGAAACATCTTTGATTTCAATGCACTGAAACAACTGCTTTCTGGTCCAAACCGACTGAAGATCCGCATAGACGCCATGCATGGAGGTATGGAGCCATTTCTCTTCCATTCCTTTCTCTCAGGCGTAAAGCTGCTCTCTGCAGTGTGCATCATGGTGATGTAACAAGCCTTTTCTTAAGACTCTCTCTGACTTTTTTTAAACCCCGTTTTTAACTTAAATTTACTGGGGTAACTTTGGTTAATGTTACATAAGTTTCAGGTATACAACTTTATAATACGTCATCTATCTATTCCATAGTATGCTCACACTCAAAGTCTAGTCTCTTTCTGTCACCATGTTTTGACCCCCTGCCCTCTCTTCAACTGCCTCCAAGTCCCGCCTCCCCTGGTAACCAACATGCTGTTGTCTGTGTCTATGAGTATGTTTTGTTTGTTAACTTGTTGCTTTTTGTTTTATATACCACATACCAGTGAAATCACATGGTTCTTGTCCTTTTCCATCTCTGGCATTTTTTTAAACAGCTATTTTGCAACCATTTCAGCATATCCACACAGATAAAAATCTAATTGTGTGCAGCAAAAATAGTAGAGACATTCCTCATGGTAAGATGGTGTGAAGGGCAGTGTTTCCACATTAAGCATTAGGTTTTAAGTAACATGCAACTGTTTTTGTAAACTCTCCCTCCCCCTCAGAAGATACCTTGCATTCTACCTAAGTTCCCCCATCTGTTTCCAAGGTGGAGGAGGAGAGCATCCTTTGCTAGATGTGGTAAACATGCTCCTGAACCCCACGCTCCCATTCTGCTGCCCCCACATGTGCCTTTTCTTAGAGGAGAATAAGAGCAAGCTGAGGATTAAATTTCAGGAACAACAGGATGTGTGTGTGTCTCTCTCTTCTTCCTCTATGGATTGTGTGGCCAGGTCAGTAGAGATGGCAGCCATCCCTGTGAATCGGAACCATGATGTTTTGTTGCATGTAGGAATATGGGAATTCCTGA
Organism: Eonycteris spelaea; assembly: GCA_003508835.1. Classification (NCBI taxonomy): domain Eukaryota; kingdom Metazoa; phylum Chordata; class Mammalia; order Chiroptera; family Pteropodidae; genus Eonycteris; species Eonycteris spelaea. Next base: position 11,406,431 of record PUFA01000016.1, read on the forward strand.
GCAATTAAGTTGTTTATTTGCTTTGTAATGATTTAGATTTTAGAATCTTCTAGTGGCAGGATTTTTCCCTAGTGCTGGAATCCAGGTTGGGAAAGACTTTCTGCCTGTGCTTGAACCCTTTCAATGATGATGTTCAGGGCCTTCTGTTAACACTGCAAAACCACGGTTAGAAAACCTTCTCTTGGAGGGCTGAAATCTTCCACCCCAGGCACTTCTCCCCTTGGGTCCTAACTTGGATCTGGAGCCCCACAGAATGGATCTACTTCTTTATGCACACAAAATTTATTATGTTTTTTTTCAAACCATTCAACAGACATGTACCAAGTACCTGCTACATGTGTGCTTGGTGAGTAGGCAGGGACTCGGCAGGTGACTTCCTTCAAAGAGCTTGTGTGATGCTCGGGAAGATGAGGTGGGTATAAAACTGACACTGCGGGGCCAACAAAAGGAGGGTTGGGTAGAATTTCAGATATTCTCTTTGGGGTGTGGGAGAAGGCATACTTTGACGAGGGGGTATTCTGAAAGGTTTCTTGGAAGAAGTGGCAACCAGCTTAGCTTTTGGAAGGACAGACTAGGGTGGTGGAAAATCAAGCGATGGTCATTTCCAGCTGAGGCAATGGCCATAGCCGGTGCATGAGGTCTTAAAAATAGATGCCACATTAGAGGAATGAGGAGAAGCATGGGCTGGCTCAGGGATGGGGCCTATGGTGGCGTATTTACTAGGAGAAGCTGATTACAAAGTAGACTTCTTTCTCCAGGCCTTTCAGTTGTTCCTCTAATGCCTCAGTGTTTATATCCCTCACAGCCTTGGCTGCCCTGACTTCATTTTGCGGTGTGTTAAAAGCCTCCTGAATGTGTGGCTCCTCATGGGAGATACATGTGCTATTCTGTTCTGACCTCTAAGACATGTACTGGTGTCAGTACCTTCCTTGATGAAAATATTCTCAGCATTTTAGAGATGAATGCTCTTGGTAGTTAGTTATACTGAGTGCTATGTAAAGTGTGTGCCTCATTTTTCCTGTTGTTCCTGTTGTTACTCTTTTCGTTTATTTGTATCCTTTTAATCTGTTTGTCAGATAGCTTCATGGAGTAGAAAGATTAGGGCTCTGACTCCCAGTTCCCACTCTTACTAGCTGTGTAAGTTTGGGCAAAGAACTTCATCTCAAAACCTCAGTTTTCTTATCTATAAATTGGAGGTGATAATCATAATGCAAACATTTATAACATGTGCTGGTACTGTTCTCAGTGCTTCATATCTATGAACTTGTTAATCCTCATATCAACCCTGTTAGGTAGCTACTATTATTGTACTCATTTTGCTGATAGGGCACAGAAAGATTATATAACTTTCTCAGAATTGAGCATCCAGTGAATGACAGGGCTGGGATTTGAACCCAACCACTCTCATTCCAGAGTCCAGGTTCTTAAACACTAAGCTGTACCACCTTGTGGGCTTTTTTGAAGGACTGAGTGAGAAAATGGTTGAGAAGCGCCTGGCATGGGTGTTTAGTTGGGCCTTCATAATCGTTAGTTCCCGTCCTTTCCCCCTACTCTTTTCTTTATCAACTGTCCTGGCCCTTTCTGGCCTAATTTCTCATTACTTTCCATAGAACCTTGTACTGCAGTCAGGCGTATCTCCCCATCAGCACCTGAATACAGTTTGTACATTCTTATTGTCATTCATACCATTACGTCTAGAACATCTTCCTCCTTGTTCCCCAGTCCTCACAGACTTTAATAAGATTTATTTTCTGATTCTTCATTTCATGCGTTAATAGTTGTGGGACCGTACGTAAAGAAGATCCTCTGTGAAGAACTTGGTGCCCCTGCAAACTCAGCAGTCAACTGCATTCCTCAGGAGGACTTCGGAGGCCACCACCCTGACCCCAACCTCACCTACGCAGCTGACCTGGTAGAGACCATGAAGACAGGAGAGCACGATTTTGGGGCTGCCTTTGATGGCGATGGGTGGGTACAAGTGCATTTAAGTCAACTCTGATGCAGGCCAGGCCTGGTCCTACAGAGGGGAAAAAAGGGGGGCTCCATCCACCAGACGCCATGGGCCTAGTGAGCGACACTCAAGGATCTCTCTTTGTACCTGGGTCAGAGCTAAATTATTAGGAGGCTCTCTTGAACAGAAATAAGAGTTCTCAAAAATAACCCATATGTTTTGTTTCAGACATTCATGTTTGCTAGAGTGCCAGGGTGATTAGGGCCTGTTATGATCTAATGACTATTGACTTATGAGCTGACTGGGCTCTAGATGCACATCCTCAGATGAGTTTCTACTTTCAACTAGTAGCTAGCTACTTATTCAGTCTCTGGAAAGGGTCTTGCACTTGTAATATACCCATTCACTCATTCATCCATATTACTGAAATGATCGAACTATAATGAAAGAACTAACCTTTTATTCCTTTTCTATAATTAATATTTTTAGTAAACAGGCTGTTTTTACATTTGCATTGGTGACTATGTAACAGACAAGGAGGAGATGTGCTTTAGGTTGTATCCTTGGTATCTCAGACATAGTAAACTCTACAACACGTTTTTACCTCATTGAAAAAATATTTTTGTGATTGCCATTGTTCTTTAACATCAGCTGGTTTTCACTGTTTCCTAAGAAATTAATTTTCTCATATCAGAATTTGGAGAAATTAAATAGGTCCCTAGCAGACATTGTTTTGTAATGCATCTTTCTGATGCAGTGCATGATGGGAGTTTCTTTCTTCCATATTCTGAGTTACTTGAGTACTTGCTGTATACCAGACACCAAGGAAGCAGTGAAGGTAGGAGCGTATTTTGTTGGGTCCTGCACCAAATGGACGAGCCATGATTTAGAAGCCCTTCTTTGAAGAAATCTGCTTTGTTCCTCGAAGAATGCCTGATAGACCTACCAAACTATGTAAACAGCCAACATTTCCTCTTGTTTCGACCTCTCCTCTCCTCTGGGAGAGAGGTGATTGGTTCCAGAGTTTGGAAAAGGTCTGGGAGGTTAAAGTCAGCTGACCTCTGGAGGGAGAACAGAGTATTTTGTTGAGAAGGAGTTTGTGTTTGTACTTTAATTGAAAACAGTTTTAGTTCTTTGGCATGGAGGTACTTTAGCCTAGTGGTATTGTACAGATCCATTAGAAATGAAATCCAGGATTTAGAACCCAGTATGAATAAATATATCAGTTTTAAGTTTCACAATTTAAAATTTTATAACTTCCCCCACCCCTCACCCCGTACCATGTAAGATAGTTTGATTTCTTCCACAGATTGACTAAAAGATCTTCCTTTGAATCCCCCTTCTCCCAAAGGATCGAAACATGATTCTGGGCAAGCATGGGTTCTTTGTGAACCCTTCAGACTCCGTGGCTGTCATTGCTGCCAACATCTTCAGCATTCCATATTTCCAGCAAACTGGGGTCCGTGGCTTTGCACGCAGCATGCCCACCAGTGGTGCCCTGGATCGGTAGGTCTCCTTATACCCTTGGCCTTCACCAGGCCCTTCTCTGTGCCTAGAATACTCTTTCTCCCATTTTAGCTACAGCATCTGATGCTTAGTATGTGCTAAATAAGTGTTTATTTTACGAATGAATGGGGGAAGTTTCTTCTGGATTGGATATACCCTCTCTGTGATCCCTTCGCCCCCTGCAATCCTTTTATCCTAGCACGTATCACATTGCAATTTAATAGCTCACGTACTTGACTGTCTGCCCTGCTAATCTATAAACCTCGATAGAGAAAATATTGACTTATTCACCGTCCTAAACTCCGCCTGACAATGGTGTGCCTGGTGCACACAGAGTAAGGGATACACACACAGGGTTTAAAAAAATGAGTGATTGACTGTTAATGAATGGGTGGCTCTTCCACTGCAATCAAGACATCATCCTAGAAAACCACTTTCCTTTAGCGTGTGCACAGAGTTTGGGTGAAAGAGCAGTAGGAAGTAAGATCAGCATTTCAAAAGAACTTACGAAGAAACATTCCTCATCCATCCCTCACTGATACCCATGCACACACAGACACAGTCAGTGTTTATTTATTGAAAATGTAAAATAAACTGAAAGCTCAAATAGTTAAAAAAAATTACATTCTATTTTTATGAGGAAGAAAGGACACAGGGACAGCAAACAGTTGATAGCTCTGATTTGCTTATTTGTTTATATTCACTTACGAAGGCTTTAAGGTAGCTTATGAAATCACACCTAAAGCAATTGAAAAATATAAGTAAAAATAACAAATGAGGACCAACCAGGGAAAATATTAATTATAACACATTAGGTGCCCAATAAATGTTTGCTGAATGAATGCATAAAGAACAAATGAATGAATAAAAGGTCAAAAGCCATGTAGGAAAGCACAAGTACAGACCTAGGCTCTTATAATAATAACTAATATTTATTGACCAGTACTTTGTGCTAGGCACTAAGTACTTTATATGTTTTAAGTCATGTAATTCTCAGACCAATCCCATGGGGAGTAAATGCTACATATACCCCACTTTAAAGGTGGGAAGACAAAAGGGACAAAGAAGTTAAGTAACTTACCCAGAGTCATGCAGCTAGTATATGGCTGAGTCAGGATTTGAACCCAGAACCTTTGCTCTCAAGCACTGGGCCATCCATGTAATAGTTTCTTATTACAGGTGTGTGTCTGTGTTACAGAATTAGTGCTCACCTCATTTCAGCTAACAAGAAAATAATGACTAATATTTATACAGTTGTTTGTAGTTTACACGGTACTTTTTTACATTCACCATCTCAGTTGATCCTCACGGCAATCCTTATTTTAAAGAAGAGGAAACCAAGAGACAAGGGAGCAGTCTTGTTCAGAACCCCACAGCTAAATCAGAGCTAGAATCAGAACCTGGGGCTTCTGCCTCTGCATCCTCCATCTGAAGTCATGGGCTGGTTTGTGGTCATGCTGTTGTGTATTAAACCTGTCAGGTCATTAAATACCTCTGTGTCATCCAAGAACAGTTTAATTCCAACTTTTGGAAAAATTGGTAATCCACATACAGAATCACAGTGTAAATACCTCATTATCCAGATAAAAGTTTATTATACTTTCACAGTTTTCAAAATCATAACTATAATTTTCCTCAGATATTAGAATTTAAACATGATATTGTTTTGCTAGCGTAACATTGATTTGCTAGGCAATCATTCTGGAAAGCAAGTCTCACTAAAAACAATAAATGAAACGTTTAGAACTTTTCCTGTTCAAAGGGAAAGGAACCTAAAAAAAGTCACTGTAAGTTTTTAAGCATTCTGAAGATATATAGGGAGAAGTAAAAGTGTAGCATGGGGCAGGGGACCATGAATCAGTGTGGTACCAGTGGGAGAGCCCACTAGGCACTGTCCTTGTGGGGCCTTCTGGTGAAATGAAAGGAACTTTGACTGGGGAGACAAATAGCAGGCAACTGGTCATCCTAGCAGTGTGACCTTGGGCTGATCATATAACGTCTGGGCCCTGTTTCCTTCTCTGCAAAATGCTGGCCTCCTAGACCCCCATAGTCTATGATTCTGTGATCATAAGAGCATCAAAGCATCATTCTTTTGTTCTTTATAGCATGGTTATAGTTGCAGCATTTATTCAAAACACTGGTTTTAAACAGCCCCAAAAAACAGCCTTGCACATTTTGCTACTGTTGTTTCTCTAAAATATTAAACTCAGTGATCCGAATTAATTCTGTCTTCTTCCTCTTCTACCCTCCTCTGACTCCACATATAATAGCCTGTTGTGCACAAGTTTCCTCTTATGCTTTTCCACCAATCTTAGAGTTATGTGCACCTCTGAGCAATGCTAAGTGAGACCCTTGATTACAATAACGGTTGATATTTTCCATCTCTCTCCTGGCTGTGCTAACAATCCTGCTGTGATGTAACTTTGATTTCATGCCTTTGAAGGGTGGCTAATGCTACAAAGATCGCTTTGTATGAGACCCCAACTGGTTGGAAGTTTTTTGGGAATTTGATGGATGCAAGCAAACTGTCCCTTTGTGGGGAGGAGAGCTTCGGGACTGGTAAGTGTGCAGTCCTGCACAACCATTTTCTTTCCTATAAACACTACCTGCGGTGAAAGCTTAGACTGCTAAGGCTGCGCTGAAATAGCAACGGTAGCTGATGTGTCCTAAATCAAGATGCAGTTTATTTATAACAACCCAGATGAAGTGTACACATTTGAAGAGCAGTGAGCATGTTCAGCCAAGGAAGACTAATTTTACTTTCAGAGGATCACATCTACTGAGACAGGAAGTTTGGGGGCCTCCTTGACAGCCTAGTCACTGAGTCTGTGGGGATTAAACAGAGTGTTAAACATTTTTTCTACTCTCAGTAGTTAAGGAAACCTTTATAAATGTTTTCATTTCTGGGGAGAAATATGGTGGAGCGAGTCAGTTTCTTGTTTTTATTTAAGAGAAGAATTCAGCACAGCATTGAATCTTTCTCTATAATAGTTCCAGGTTTTCTATAGTGTTGAGTTGTGATTTATTGAGATTAAATGAAAGGAGACAATTAGGGTGAAACCAAGGTGCTAGGTGATCGAGAAATGAAAAATAGATTTCTGACCAAGAGGACATATGTATAAATTGTGGTGCAATGAAAGAGTGGAATGGGTTATGTCCCAACAACCTTCGTCCTTGCTTTCTGTGTTCTCTCTCCTCCTCTGTGCTGGTCTGTATTAATCCAAAGTCCCACCTCTATGACGTTTCCTACCAGCCCATCCTACCTACATTAGTTTCCCTTTTTCTCAAACATTCAATCAGATGTGAAGCCCTTTCCCATATGTTAGTCTCTAGCTGGGTTGCAAGGTACTTAAATGGTGGTCTTTCTTCTCCTCCTAGTCTCTTTTCTCCATATTTTGAATTAAAAGAACCAATCTTCTTGGTCCTTCCGTACTGTACTTCCATTCTTTAGCAAAGAAAAGAATAAAAATCTAGCATTCTCTCAGTCTTGCCATTGAGTTGCAGTGCATGCTGGGTTAAACAGAATAGAATGCTGATTTCGTTTCTTTTCCTGTAAGTTCTGGGGTTGGTAGGTAGAGTGAGCTGGAAAAGGAGACACCTATTTACAAAGTTCTAAGCAACTTATTATCCTTGGGGGAGTGGCAATACTTCTTGGTAATGAATTGGCTTGATAAAATTAGAGGATATTAAGAAAGATGGTTGAGTTGTGGGACTGAACATTGTTCACAATGAAGGCCAGATGGTTTCCCAGGGTTCTGGGTCTTCGATCAGAGAATACAAGGATACTGCTTGGCCCTTTCCTGCCTCATAAAGTATAGATGGTGCTATATTACTTCGCAGGATACTAGATGAATACCCAATGAATCTGTAAGTGGTCTTCTCCTGTGAAACTCCCCCAGTGCCATCCAGTGCAAGCTTAGTATCAGTCATTCTTTATGGATGAAGCTGTCTTTGAAAGCAGTCACCATTCCTAACCCTTTGGTTTTGTAACCCAGCATACCTATTTCAAATGCCAAGCCTAGTGAAAAGAGAAAAGCCTAGAACAAGGTTTCCCTGGGTGTTTGGAAGGATACTAGTCCTGTGAGAGAGTTCTGCATTCAATGAAGATTGGGAAACTTGGAATACACATCCCTGTCCTGGATATCCACAGAGATGTTACCATTTGAAGATTCCAGAACATTCTATTGTAAGAAATCCTGTTTGTACAGTTTTACCTAAATGAGTTAGCTGCCTCTCTCTCCCTTTTTGTGGTATGTCTAGTAACATCTTGCTCCACAGACCCCATGTGGGAAGCACCGGTCAAGGTAGTTCAGAGCCCTGGAGCCAACTGGGCATCTCTACTGTTGACTGACTGGGACCAGGCCTGAAGACAGCACAGGCTGCTCCTCTCTCCTATGACAGGTCTTCATATACTGGAAGGCAGCCCTCAGGTTCTGACTTCTCCAGGCCACCCATACTTCACATTATTTACATAACTGGCACCAGCTTCTAGATGCTTCCAAGTTCACCACTGCTTCTCTTAGAAAGTTATGTCCAGAACTGAGCCCAAATCCTTCAGAGCTGACCTGACAAGTAAAGAGTAGAGTGGGATGATTATTTTAGAGAGCTGGGCCCTGTACTTTTCTTGCTATAACTTTCATTTCTGTTAGCTTTTAGGACATTTCATAATATTGTTTGGCCCATGTAATGTTATAGATAATTAAACCCTTTAAGTTTTCAGGAACATTTGTCAAGAAAAGTCTATTCCCCATTCTAGATTTGTGATGCTGATTTTTCTAACTCAAGTATTAGACTTTAAATTATTCCTTGTTATAGTTTGTTCTTATTTGTCTCTTTAGTAACCTGCTCAACAAATACAAAGTGCTAACCATGGTTCTAGCTTCCCTTTGATATCTTCATTTAAAGAGAGAATGTATCTCGAGAATAATCCACAAACCCTTTCTCTCTCCCTTTGAAAAAAAGAAAATTGTTCTGTGATATTTCTGAGATAAACGTTTTAGAAACCAGGCTGCAGAGCCACGTTCCACTGCTGTGAGTGGGTGCAGCTAAACTTATTTAACTGACCTTCTGGAGGAGTTCATTTCTGCCTACTACGTCTCTCGATGGCAGATGTTTCTAACAGTTCCTTTACAGTTGTTCGGGGTTAGCATTAGTGATTCTATAAGCTTTGCAATATTTGAATTCTGTAGAGTACAAGGTCATTCATTGCTGTATTTTCCCAGGCGAGAGCAGAGGCAGTTTCTTAGGAAAGCCTCCCCAGCCTTCCAGAGTGGGTCAGATCCCTGTATTATTGGCTCTTATGGCACCACACACTTCTCCTTTATTGCACGTATTGCAGCTGTAATTTTACAATTATTTCTGATAAGTTGATCAATGTGTATTGGCTCCACTAGACTTTTTGTTCCATGAGGACAGGAGTCACATGTGTCTTATTCTTCATAATATCCCCAGAGCCTCCTATAAAGCCCAACGTAAAACAGGTTCTCAGCAAACACTTGTTGAATGAATAAGAGAATACGCTGGTTGCTTGGCACCCTCTTTAGACAAACAGAATCCTGGTGTTGGAAAGGAAAGGACTTTAAAAGTCTCCCAGTGTAGTTTCTTGTGTGTTGCTGGAAACATAAATTCGTCAGTGTTCTTCTGGTTAAACACCCACCTCAGTGGAGAATCCCCATGTCACCTCTTTCAGCAGTTGGTGACTCTTGTGGGGACGCACCATTGCTCACTCCATAGTCCAGAATTGTGGACCCAAGGTCTTTGTGAGAAGAGATGAGCTTTTACAAAAGAAACGTTTACTTGCAAATAGGGGCAAAGAAGTCAGACTTCAGAAGAACTGGCTCATCAGATAAGACAAACCACTAACGTTTAAAAGCCCAAGCCATAATATTACTAATGCTACCAACTATACATTAGTCTGTTCATGGTTGAGAAGCAGCAACTGCCTCACATGATTATCATAGACACAGAGGCTAGGCCACTTCCTCTGACATCATTATTACAAACGCCAGGGCTAAAGGTGTTTTTATTAAGAACTCAGAAACGGGCACCAGAACTAGACAGTACGAACCTGTTATTTTTGGTTGATCTCATGGTATAAAGTTATTTTGCTCCCTAACTGGGTGATGACGTACATGTCTACACCGTGGCAGAGGGCGAAATGGCAAGTTCTGCCCCACCTTGAACTTGTCAGGAGATTGGGAAAGTAATAGGAAGTCACTGGAAAGAATAGAAAGTCACTGCTTTTAAAACTCTTCCTCAGGAAAATGAGAGGCTTAGAAAAGAGGACTATGAAACCCATGTTGAAGATCAACTTGGTATCATGTGGACATATTCCAGCACATTATGACCTGATCAAGTCTAGAGGTCAGCAGCGTTTTTTCCCAGTTCCATCTTTAAAAGGTTCTAGTGTTGCGGTATCATGTAGGAGTGATGACTTGGAAAAGTAGCATTCATGCTTTGAAATTTCTTTTAATTTTAGTATTTTATGAAAAACACTTCATGTTTATAGTTTTTTAAAAAATCAGTTTATTTCTCAGATGTTTATTGAGCTTTAACTATATCTTAGATGCTAGGTTAGGCTCTGGGGACACAGTGATATCTTTCTGGAGGGCTCTGTGGCGTCCATATTTGGGGAAGGAAGTCAGATCCTGGCCAGGTAATTACAGGTGTGCAAACTGATAGACGGTGAAGTACAGGGTGCTCTGGGAGCTTTATACTCGGGGCACCTAACTTGGTTCTGTGGTATAGAAGATCAGATTTTCTATCTAGTTCTCTGCCCATTCTCTTTTGCATAGCTCCTGCATACCTTTTCCTGTAGTTAAAGGCCCCCTTGGGAAGTTTAGAGCATCCCATCTCTGGAGATTTCTAAGACAGAATACCCCCAATAAACTAGGTTGATACCCTAATTATAACTAATTCAGTCAAACTGTTACCTGGATGTCTGTTTCCCTCACCTGTATGTCTGTGCTCATCTGTGAGGGCAGGGAATATGCCTTGTTCTCCTTAGTATTTTCTCATGTACTTGGAGCATGGAAGGCACAAATTTCATATTTGTTGAGTATAAAATGGAGTTTGAGTTAAACACAGTTCTGCCTGTCAGGTGCTTACTATCTTTCTTCAAAGAAAACAAAGTTCCAGAAAAGGAAAAACACGGTACAGTGAAGGATTAATTGCTAAATGAAAAGTCTAGGGGCTGTTGGGAGAGAGCCCTCTGAGGACTGGTGTGATCTGGAAGAGGCTTTCTGAGGAGCTTGCCTGCCCTTTCAGGGTGAAGTCTTTTTACAGTGAGTGAAAGCCAAAGAGGACAGGACTGTGGGCACAGCAGGTCTGCCGAACCTCCCAGCAGTCAATTGGGATCTAGCTATTCTTTGGGCAGAACCTTACTGAGAGCGGACTGCATGCCAGGCACCAGTGAGGGGCACAACTCATAGTCTAGGGTGAGGCAAGAAGAGACAGGCTATGCTGGAATCCAGATAAGCACAGAGGATGACAAGGAAAGCATCCTGGATCAAGAGTGAAGTTTAAAGTAATTGCAGGAGATGTTTGCCAGGCTAATAGGTGTGTGTGGAATGGAAGTTTCTAGTTAAAGAGAACAGCATGTTTAGGAGACTGGAGGAGAGTTAATGATAGGCAGACAGAAAGACAGCAGAAAGACAGACTCTGGAGCATTTAGAGAACTCTGTGTAGCTCTTTTTTAGCTGCCATGTCCCTATCCACAGGCCAGTTGTCTGGCAGGGCAAGAGCCCGGGCTCCCGAGATACCCAGACTGGTCAATGGAACTTAATCCCTAAACTGCTAGAGCTTGGCTTCCTCAGCAGGGATTGACATTGCTTGGTTGAGACCCAGAGTGTACCCTGACTGAGCTGAGTTTGCTTATCACAAGGTGCTGATGAGGCTGAAGTAAAGTGACAGGTGTTTGAAGATGCTGAAAAGGCAGAATTCCCTTGTACTCAGTTGGTCCCCGAGCTGAGCCAAGTATGAAGAGACCTACGCAAAACTTGCCACCACTTTTGTGGTGACCGCGTTTTTCCCTTTTCTCACAATTAAGTGAGCTGCGCTTCTTTTATTTTTTTAATGAAAAAAATGGTATCAATAATTCACATAATAGGAAAATTAGATAAGGAAGACGAGAAAACATTGTAACCCACCGCCCACAGAAAAGAGCATATTGGGTTATATCCTTTCATTTTCTTCCCCACTATGTACAGTTAAAGAACATTATTTTTGAAAGTCGTAAGATAGTGGAAAACATTAATTTTTCCTAAAAATATTTTATGATTCCCTATTCGTAATTGTATCTTACATTTATATAATATGTAACAGTTTATAAACTAGTTCCCCTCTATCATAGTCAAGTCTTACAATTATGTGAGAAAGGTGGTTTTATCCCTGTTTTACAAAGAAACCGATGCTCAGAAAAGTTAAGTGACTTGTCTGAATTGAAACAGCTTATAGGTAATGGAGTCTCAGATTCATGTTTCCTGACTCCTTAAGTATAAAATATTTTCCACTGAACCACTACTGCCACAATTGCAAAAACGACAATAGTTTTAGAAACACATATACACACCATTGCCTTTTTTTCACTAGGAAGTTGTCATCATTCATCAGAACCCTGATGAAATGAAATGAAAATGAAATTTACCCAGATTCCCTAAGTAGTAGTCAGAGCTAGAGTTTTGATATATCCAAGATGATTAGTGAGATTAATCAGAATTTTCAGAGAGACTGGGGATCCTACAAATGGAATAGAGTATTTGTGTTATTTAAGGCAGATATTTTGTATATAATATTAGGTATGTATTTAGTTATCTCCAAATAACTTGATCAGAGTTGGGTAAGATTTTTAGATGTAGTTTTCATTTCTACATAAAAGAAACCAAATACTTTATTTAGAGCAGGAAAAGCACAAAGGAACACTGCCTCCTTTGCTCTCAGTCTAGCATTAAGAAAGAAAAGAAAGAAAGGAAGGAAGGAAGGAAGGAAGGAAGGAAGGAAGGAAGGAAGGAAGGAAGGAAGGAAGGAAGGAAGAGGGGAGGGGAGGGGAGAGGAGGGGGGAGAGGAGAGAAAGAAGAAAAAAGAAAAAGGAAGGAAGGAATGAAGGAAGAAAAAACCCCAGGAGAGCACAGACAAGTAATTCCAATTTGTATACTGCTGTGATGAATTCTCAATATATTGGGGAAGCTGCCAGGATCTTTCTTCTTAGGGTGAATTATTGCCAAAATAAATCATTTGCAAAAGCCGTAAGAGTCAGAGAGCTAACTTTTTGTTTCTTGAAATACCAGTAAAGGCAAAATTAAAGTCTGTAGATAATAAATTAGCAAACATTTCTAAAATATATAAAGTTATAAAAGCATATATAAAATATATAAAAGTTATAAATACATTGATTTTTTTCCTTTATGAATTCTGAATTTACATGTATTTATTATCTCCAAGATTTTGTATTTTTTTTAGTATTTAAAAGTTTCCAATTTTTACATTCGAATATGTCATTCACCTGGAATTCTTTTTGGTGTTTTATAGGGAAAAAATTGATATTTTCCCCAACCATTTAGCTAGTTATCCAAATACTATTTAAGAAGTAATGCGTTCTTTTCCTACAGCCTTGAAGTGACACCTTTATTATATATTCAAATCTCACATAGGTTTAGGTCTCTTTATAGGTGCTTCATTTTGTTCCATTAAACTATCAGATTATTTTAATTACTGAAAATTTGTAATGGTCATAGTCTCTGTTGTTTATCTAAGACTTATTTTGTTTTAAAACTCACATTCATACCTTATAGTTGATATATCAAGTTGCACCGAATTATTTCACTGACAATTTTTATTGGCATTTGCTTTAAATTTACAGCTTACTTTGGAAAGCATCACCTCTTTTCAATATTATGTTGTTTTATTCAATATGTGATTCCTTCCCTGTACTCAAGTTCCTCAGTAAAGATGTATGTCTCCTTTGGTTGAGTCTACATGTTTACTGTTGAGTTTATTTCCAGATATTTTGGGGAAACCACATTTCTCATAGGTGCTTGCTCCCCCCACACCAGGTTCTGACCACATTCGTGAGAAAGACGGACTCTGGGCTGTCCTTGCTTGGCTCTCCATTCTAGCCACCCGCAAACAGAGTGTCGAGGACATTCTCAAAGATCACTGGCAAAAGTATGGCCGGAATTTCTTCACCAGGTAAGCCACAGCCTGGCTGGGGTACGAGGTAAGGTAGGGAAGTGGGCAGAGAGAATTCTCTTACCTACAAATTCTTTCCTGTCTTAAGTGATAAAAAACTCGAGTTCGTCCAGCCTCTACTAATTGGGGATTTTAAAATGATTCAGTCAGGGTCAAGATGAAGTCAACTTTTATATTAGCCATAAAAAATGAGGCTTACAAAATTTAGTTAACGTATTCAAAAGAATAAATGTTCTGTAAGCCTTTTAAATGTATCTATCAGGTGGACATGATAATTGCAGTGGATTTAGATTTGGAAAATAGATTAAAATTTTATTTCTGCTCCTTAATAGATTGGGAAGTTATTTAGCCTAATCCTATACTCAGTTTTCTCATTTGTAGACATGGGAAAAAAGTCCAGCCATTAAAGGAAATTTGAGCCCAAAGTGTTTATAAACTCTGGGGTACTAAAAGTATGGAAGCTTTTTTTCTAAAATTATGGAAATGGTTATGCTTAGTCCAAATCAATATTTCTGACTCATTAAAATAGGTCCCCAAAGACTGTGTAGTTGTCAATACTATATTCATTGATTCAACAAATATTGACTATGTACCTACTTTCTGCCAGGCCCTGGGGATTCAGCACTGAATAAAATACTTAGACTACTTAGCAATTCTTCTTCACCATGCGTATTTCTATTTTTAGAAAGCATTCACTTTTTTTCCCTTCTTACCAGTGGTGCTTTTCATTAATTTCAATTTGCCTTTCCCTCAATAAGTGTAAAAGTCTAACAATTTCTCCTGGACCTCATTGTTCTAATTATGGAAAGAAGTATGAGAAATAAGGTATTAGGTACATTGTTTATCTGTAAGAGATATATAGTTGTAATTTCTCTGGACTTCATTTGCCTTTTCTATAAAATAGCTGAGTTAGACTAAAGAATTTAAAAAGTACATCCCAGATTTAATAGTCCGTGATCTCTGGATAGTCAAGAAAGAATTCAGCCTTAAGCAACTTGGCCTCTTTCATCAGAATTCTTTCATCGACTTTGGACAAGTTCATTGTTCTCTTCCTCCTTCAAGTTATTCTTTTGTAAAAGGTACAAATAATAACTGCCATGTGGTTAATAACCACACAGTAGCCCTAGGAACTAAGGCAAGAATCTCTACTCTCCAAGAACCAGAAAAACCTGGTAATTCAGAACGGTAGTCATGAACTCTCTAGAGCCTAGAGTATCATGAAAGCAGGATCACAAAAAAAAAAGAGAGAGTGAAGGAAGGAAGGAAGGAAGAAGGAAGGAAGGAAGGGAGGAGGAGGGAGGGAGGGAGGAAGGAAGGAAGGAAGGGAGGGAGGGAGGAAGGAAGGGAAAAAAAGAGGAAAGAAAATAAAAGAAAAAAGAAAGAGAAAAGAAAGCAGGATCATGTCGGTTTTTGTGCTCCGTGGTATCACCACTTAACTCACAGTTGATGCTGTAAATATGCTTTGAATAGATACATGAATGAGTTAACAAGGGAATAGTAGCCAGAATGGAATAATGTTAGTAAGAGTTATTCAGAGAAAGGATCACTTTTGAATTAGTTAAAAGTCTCCATCTGAAAACAATTTTAACATATTTTTTATTAATTTCAAATAACTGCTAAACAAGTATTGCAATAAATGTCACAAATAAAATCTTTAGAACCTACATTTATTGTTAGTTAAGACTCCATTGTACCCTGTGTTATTTAACAAAAGTGCTGGGCACTTTTGTACATTGTTTTATGTCAGCCTCAAAATAGTTATTAATAAGGCAGCTGAGATTCTGAGAGATGAAGCAACTTGCTCAGTCACCCAGTTAGAAACCAGTAGAGGCTAGATTCATATGTAGCTTGTTCTGTCTGATTCCAGAGCCCAGATTCTTTCCATTATACCCTTCTGTGCCTAGGATTTATAGAACATTTCCCCCCGAACATCCAAAGGTCACAGATGTAAAGCACAAACACCTGGTTGTAATTTCTTGCTGTTTTTCATTTTAACTGGGGAAAGAACTAACTTAAAGATTAAGGGGACTGTTGTCCTTGATTCATAGAATCCTGGAGCCAGAATAGGCTGGCCTTAATTCCCCAGTATTTCTCATGTCTCAGAGGTGTCATCTTGCACATATCATATTTGTTTCACTATTGCAAATAAATATAGAGTCTGCTATCTTGAGCCTTTACAAAATGACTCTCTCAAGAGGGTGTGTTACAGGTCAAGAAAAGCCACCTGTAAGAGTTTCTAACCTCATAAGAAAGAAGTCAAGAATAATTCTTGGAGGAAAAATAGTAGTCATAGAATTTCATTTGCGATGCACTTTTTGCCTTGGTCCTTTTGCATCAACACCGGGTCTCCTCTGTCACGGTGCACCCAAAGCACTTTGGACCAGAATCCTCTCTCATTAAAAGCACAGAAGTGTTTCGAATATAAAGAGTTAGTGTTTGGCTTCTTTGTCTGGTCAGTAAAAACTTGGCCTTACTTTAGGAAGCTCCTGTGGAGACTGGAACTCTCCTTAGCCAAAATCTCGGCAGCCTCAGGCAGGTCCCAGACTGGGAGCCATGCCAGCACAGATCCCCAAGAAGCTCTAGGAGTTTGAAAGAGAAGTTGCCTGAGTCATGTGTTGCTTTATGCAGGATTCTCTAGAGATAACATTGCTTTTAATTCTATCTCCTCGGGATGTGATGGTTAAGTGTTAGATAATATCTCTCAAAAGCCTTTGAAGCTTCTTAGAACTTTACTCTGTAGAAAAGCCAAAATGAGAGTTTTGTGCTTATTCAGAAGCTCCTAAAACCATTCCCTGAAACCCTCCATACCCTTCCTTTCATCCCTGGCCTGCTCCATCCCCAGGGATTGACAAACTCATCTTTTCGCCAGCTTCTTAAGTTGGGGAAGGGCCAAACAAATGATGAAGTAAGTGCTGTTATACATTGGTGTCAGCCCGTGGGCCTCAACTTCATGACTTCTTCCAGGTATGATTATGAAGAGGTGGAAGCCGAGGGCGCAAACAAAATGATGAAAGACTTGGAGGCCCTGATATCTGATCGCTCTTTTGTGGGGAAACAGTTCTCAGTGGGTGACAAAGTTTACGTCGTGGAGAAGGTCGATAACTTTGAGTACAGTGATCCAGTGGACGGAAGCATTGCAAGAAATCAGGTAGGAACAGATTTATGTTTATGTAGGAGAGAGGCCTCAGAACCTCATCTCTGAAATCTCAAGGGAAAACAGAAAGAGGTCCCTTGGTCATTTCTCCTTTGCTGCCCTGTTTTTTTAGGGTCGCTGTTCTCAGCTGGTTTTCTACTGAGTCACACATAACTTGCACATGTATTCACTGGGAAAATGTTTTCTGCCCTGATTCTTTGCATTCCTTTATGCCCTCATTCTGAGATTCTTAGCCTAGACTCCAGAGGGATTTTTACACCTTCCAGAATCATATGCAAGATGTCGTGTTGAGTGTTTGTGCAGAAAGGAGCCCTGGAATCTAAAAGAAGTGGAGAACTTCTGCCTTAGGTATCAACTCCCCTCTTTTCTCTCGAGTTTACAGCAGAAAGCCAGCATGCGAGTATTATTATTATAGACTGATGTAATCTAATTTCTGAAGAATCAAAAAAATAGATAAGCCATTCACAGAATCACTGTTACCTGCAGCACATGACTCGTAGCCAACCCTGACATAGCAACGAGTAGCAAGTCATCACAGTTGAGAACCTGGACCACGTCTGGATGGAGACAGAGCTGTCAGGGTTTCCCTCACTGGGTGCCAGGGACCAAGGCTGCAGGCTGGGTCAGCCCTTCTCCAGGCTTCTCACAGACTCAGAGCCTAGGGTTCTTTCTCCTCTGGTTCTGTCATTGTTATCACAGAATGGACTCATCTCTAATAATTTAGAAACAAGGATAATGAAGAGGAAGTTGCAGATTCTGCTCTCTGATAGGTGGAGGAAAGGGGCTGCCGGGTTTATTTAAAATTCATCTCTGGAGAGCAGGTAGTGAATGGAGCATGGCCACAACAACCCTCTGCGCCTGAGGCCTTTCCTCCTCAAAATTCTAGCACTATGGCTTTTCCTCCTTATGCCTTTTCACTATCTGTGAGAACTTTGGGTCCAGTATGGATGGTTGTAAGTTATGTCTGAGAGACCTGGGGTGAAGGATGGGGTGTAGGTATAGAAAATGAGAGTGTGAGGTCCAGGAGATGGCAGAGCAGAATAGAGCAGAAGTTTTTGGAATAAAACCTTCAGGGTGAGAACAGATGTTTAGGAAGAGTAACCTCCGACCCCCGCACTGCATCCAGCAACTGCTGGGACGGGGGAGGGGTGTCAGCGTGAGCACAGGCTCCGCTCTCTGCCAGGAAGAAGTCAGCAGCTCCACATTCTTTAATGAAGTCGGAGCATTTAGATGGAAGACCAGGTAGGAGGGGAAATATTCTGGAGTATATCTAGCATCTGCAATCAAGTGCAAAGAATTTAGAAGCTTTAAAGTGAAGCTGTGGGAGGAGACCAACATCCATGTGTTTATAGAAAGCAGAACATGGTAAATGGAATTAGCTGTATCTTCCCATGATGACTAACTCAAGAATGTCCCCTGTGTGCTTCATCTGCTGTCTCCACTGCTGAAAGGCAAACACTGGGTGGGGTTTGGTGACGCATAGCGGGTGGTGTAGTGTAGTTCCCTCTGGTCAGGCTTCGGCTTTATGCAAAGCTCGGAGGAATTGATAGACTCATAAAGACTGAAGGGTCTTGCACAGCCTTCTTACCTCATCTACAGAATATCTGCACCCAGGAGTCCCCAACCTTTTCCTCTGAAGCAAGATTATTGGGGATGAGAGATGCAGCCAGGGTAGGGAAGGAGAGGGCAGCAGGTAGAGGGGCTAGACTTTGGGTCCTCAGTTATTGGTGGCTACTGGATCCTGCTCACTAGATCAGGAATAGCCAGTCCCTGCCATTTGTGCACTCTGTTGGTGGTTCTCTATCAGTGTTTTGCAAAGAGTTCTTCCTCTCCTCTGCCTGAAATCTGCTCTGGTTTCAGCTCATTCTGTCCATGTTTTCCTTCTCATCTGGGGATTGAATTTCTGCATCTCGTTGCTTATTTGTTTCTGCATCTAGTGGCTCCAAACAGGAATGGTTAATTCATAAATCATAGGGAAGCAGTGAGGGGAGGGCGGGCCTCTTGTCATCAGCCTTTCTGGGATCAGGTCTCCTGCCTGACCTTGTGAATGCTTCTCCCCAAGAGCACAACCCCCATTGCCTGGATGTGGTGACAGGTTGACCAAGGGCAGGCTCATGGGGCTCAGCCGCTGCCATTTATCAAGATCTAATCCCTTAATTGATCATGTATAGATGAAATCAGATCTCTAGTGGACCTCTTGTAATTTGCCAGCCTTCAATCTACAAGCATAAGGGAGAAAAAAATTCTCTGCTTATCTTTTCCAGGGCTTTCGGCTCATTTTTGCAGATGGTTCTCGCATCATCTTTCGACTGAGTGGCACTGGGAGTGCGGGCGCCACCATTCGACTGTACATTGACAGCTATGAGAAGGACATCGCCAAGATCTCCCAGGACCCCCAGGTAATGTCCAAGCCCTGTGTCCCGACTAATTCTTTGGAAGGAATGATGGTGGTTCCATCAGGCCCGTGTTACCACAGCCCATTTCTCAAATGACCAAACAGGTGTGCTCACTTTCCTGCACGTCTCCTTCATAACAACTGTGATAGCTAACAATTATCTGAGCATTTTTCGTTTGCCGTGCTCTGTTCTAAACCCATTACATGGAAATACTCATTTCATTCTCAACTGAGGGAGACTCTATTATTATCCCTACCACAGATAAGGAAACTAAGGCACAGAAATATTAAATAACAGTTAATAGGTTCACATGCCTGATAAGTGGCAGATTCAGGATAACTAAACCTTAAATGAGCCCCTCAGCTAGTGTTCTGGTTTGTCACTGAGCATTTTTGCCTCTTGCTTGGTCTGATCGCCTGCCTTGGCAGAACACGCCTGGTTCTAGATTTGACAGGGAGGAAGAGATAGTTTCATGACCCAGCAAGAAATGTCTTTATGGAAAACTCTGCAGACTTGCAGCCTGGTGGTTTGGGTTCCTAGCCCTACCTAAAGAGTCTCCAGAAGTATGTCAGAATGAGGAGGGAGCTGGGGGAAGGACAGAGAACTTGGAGGACAGACACCCAAATGGAGGAACCAAGGCGGCAGTGACACACAGGGGAGAGTTTCCCCATGTGCATTCCTTGCCCTGACAGATGCTCCCCAATCAGAGCTCCATAGCCAAAAATGTTTAGGAAGTGTCATGACCATTAGCTTCATGTTGGCAGTTCACAACACACACCACACTTTAAAGACTCTGAGAAGACTTGCAGTAAAGGCACCTGTTTAAATAGTGTTTGCCACGCTTAATTTTCCACAAAGCCTTTTTTCTTCTAACACCTAATTAAAATCCTGTGAAACTTACTTGGAAATCCCTGGCACGGTGGTTTTGAGCATACATTTTGGAATTAGATCTTGCTTTTAATTCAGTTTTTGCCCCTTAGCTGTCTGTCCCTGGGTAAGTCATTTCTGAGTCTTAGTTTTGTTTGTTTGTTTTTTTTTTGTCTGTGAAGTGGCAGAGTGTTGCCAACTTCATAGAGTTGTTATAGGGATTAAAGGAGACAGTGGATACAGAATTCTGAAAACTGAGCCTGGCACATAGGATTAGGTTTTGAGAAGGAGTGGCACTTGCGTAGTTGTTTTTAATACAAAAAGAGGGAGGTGAGAGGATACTGCACTACAATTTTTCCAGCGGCCAGGCTCCAGCTTCAATCATTGCCAGACCCCTGTTGTGCTGCAGATATCCCTAAAATTTACGCCAAAAGCAGTGACGGAAATTTTAATAATAATAATAAAGAGGAAAAAAGGAAGGGATTGTGTTTCTTTGTCTTAATGCCTGGCACATAGTAAATACAGAGACTGAATGAAAGATAAGTTTCTTCTGGACAATAGCCCTTAGGAGATGGGAGGGCACCGAAGGATGCAGGGTGCCCACAGGGCCCAGGAGAGACGCCTTTCCTTCCTCTGGAGCTGCTGGGCCACAGCCTCAGCCCTGTGTTGGGACTGTTAGAGCTCCATGGGGAAATGGCACGTGGTGTGGTCAGCGTGCGGAATTGATGTCACAGCTTTCATTCAGGGGTCATGAGTTGGTGGATGTTGATGAGAGAAAGTAACAGAGGGCAGCGGAAAATGTACTACTCTTGGCTCTGCCCTTGAGTCACATGGTCAGATCACCTCTTTGGGTATCAGTTTCCTCATCTGTAAAATGGGCTGTTCAGCTAGATGAGTGGTTTTCTTTTTTTAACATTAAATATATTTATTTATTTAAGCAAAACACTTTTTTTTTTTTTTAACTGAGAGGTAGATGGGAGGGTGGTGTTGCGTTTTGAAAAGATCTCTTTAGGTACAGTGTGGGAAACAAATTAGAGGATGCAGAAGTGTGTGAGGAAGTACCATTGTTCCAGGTTAAACAGAGAATATTGGTTTAACAAGACGTATGATACCGGTATAGGGAGGAATGGGTGCCATTGAGAGATTTTTAGGAGATAAAAGGAACTTGGGCTTGCTGATAGATTGGACAAGGGGTAGTGGGAGAATGACTCTTCATTGTTCATTTGCTTTATGTGATAGACTATGGTGTCAATTCATGAAATAGAAGATGCTTTTGGGGGAAAGAGCATGTCTTTTTTTTTTTTTAAGATTGGTAGATTTTGAGGAGCCTTTGGGATATCTGAGTGGGAAGTCAGACATAGGGTTGGTAACTCAAAGGCCAAGTTAGGGCTGGAGCTATGGATCTGTGTCTAGAGAAAGCGATGGAAAAGGTTCTTCTCCTTGTGTCTCCTTCAGGTCATGTTGGCCCCACTGATTTCCATTGCTCTGAAGGTCTCCCAGCTCCAGGAAAGGACGGGACGCACTGCACCAACTGTTATTACCTAAGAAGACAGGCCAGATACAGTACGTCTCTCCACCCCAGGACCCTCCAAGTCATCTGATTGAAGAGCATGGACAAAAACAATGTGTATTCACCCTGACTTTTTAGCATTCGGTTTTTCCACTAATCAGTTGTTGACGAATGGTACATTTGCAAAGCACTGGCAATCGAGATCCCATAGAAGCCATGAGAGAAAGGAGAATAAAGGACCCAGGGGCTTATGGTACTGTCAGTCCCTTTTCGTGCACTTTTGCACTGCCGCTGAGGGTATTTGTTCAGCACCAAGTTCTGTTTACACTACGATGTAAGATAGAGGTTGCATCAGCTAATGAGGCCATTTTTCATCCTTAGGCTGTGCCAATGAAATGACAGTGCAAGTTCCTCTCTCCTTGGTGAATCTCCCCCCACCCCCCAACCCCCAATTTATTGTTTACATGTAATCTAGCAAAATGCAATTTCTGGTGCCTTCTGTCCAATCAGTTCTTTCTTCAGAGTGAGACGTACTTCCCTACAGATTTCTGCCTTGTTTTGCAACATAGTCCCATTCACACAAATGTTTCGGGATATTAAAGTAAAATCAGCTACTATTTCTTGATGTCTTTTTTTTTTTTCCTTTACTATAAAATGCTTATTTGATTTCAGAAAGAAAAAGAGATTTGTTTTTGAGGGGAAGAGGGTATTTATATTTTGTTTGGATGCCCTGGCTAGGTTCTTTGGGCTAGTTTTTAAAATCCTTACACTCAAGACTATAATTTCAGATCTTAACAAGGTCAGCTGAGCCCTGGATCTTTCTGAGGTGGATAAAGTAAGCTTGACATGGTTAACTTGGAATGAGGAAAAGAGGATGATTTTCAGGAAATCTTAAATAGCAAAGCATTGCCATGTGCCTTGTGATACTGAGGTGTCATGATACCTATTGAGAAAATAAAGGCAGATCTCTCAGAATCCGAGAGCAAGATTATATGCATTTGGCTGGATATCTTGAGCTCAATTGGCATCTTATTCCTCTTAGAACATTTAATCCATGAGCGTGTCATAGTGGTTAAAAGCATAGGCTTGGGAGCCAACAGACCTGAGTTTGAATCCATTTGAGACCTTGTGTGACTTGAATATTATTCTCATCTTTAAAATGGAGATGAAATAGTTTCAACTCTCTAGGGTTATTGAGAACATTTAAGTGACTGGACCTGTGAAAAGATGTGGACACAGTGTCTAGTTCATGGTAGATTGTCAAATAAATGGGAATTAAGATATGGTTATTATAATAAATGGGAATTAGGATTATGCTTATTATAATATTGTTTCTAGACTTTTAAGCATTGGAAAAACAGAAACTATAACACTAATGTTTGCAATGTATTTTATGGTTTGCAAGGCATTTCTACAAAGTCACTTTGCTGTGTATGCTACTCCAGAGAGGCAGCCCAACTCTGTCCCCTCTCTCACCCAAAGTGGAATCCCTGTTCCAGGTGACAGGTCTTTTTTTTTTTTTTTCTTTCTTTAATGGTGACATTGGTTAACAAAATCCAGTGGGTTTCAGGTGTACAATTCAAGTATAAGGCATATATATACATTGCATTGTGTGTTCATGGCCCATAGTTAGATTTTTTTCTGTCACCACATATTTAACCCCTTTTACCTCATCTAACCTCTCCCCCGCCACCCCCCACCATCCTCTGGTAACCACTAGTCTATTGTCCATGTCCATAAGTCTCTGCTTGTTTATCCTGTTCGTTTGTTGCTTTTAGGTTTATATCTCACATGTAAGTGATATTATGTGGCTTTCAACTTTTTCTGTCTGGCTTATTTCATTTAGCATGATTATCTCAAGGTCCATCCACGTTGTCGCAAATGGCAGTATTTCATCTCTTCTTATGGCTGAGAAATAGTCTATTGTATATATGTACAATAGCTTCTTTAGCCAGTCATCAGTTATAGTACACTTCAGTTGCTTCCATGTCCTAGCCACGGTGAATAATGCTGCTATGAACATCAATGTGCAAATATTTTTTCAGATATGGGTTTTCAAGTCTTTGGGGTAAATACCCAGTAGAGGGATTGCTGGATCATATGGTACATCAATTCTTAGTTTTTTTGAGAAACCTCCATACTGTTTTCCATAGGGCTGTACCAATTGCAATCCACCAGCAGTACATGAGGTTCGTTCCTTTTTCTCCACATCCTTTCCAACATTTGTTTTACTTGTCCTGTTGATAACACTAATTAACAGTGTGAGAGGGTATCTCACTGTGGTTTTGATTTGCATTTCCCTAATAGCTAGTGATGTTGAGCATTTTTTCATATGTTTGTGGTCGTTTGTGTGTCTTCTCGGGAGAAGTGTCTGTTCAGGTCCTCTGCCCATTTTTTGAATGGATCATTTGTTTTTCTGTTGTTGTGTTGTATGAGTTCTTTGTATATTTTGGATATTAGGCCCTTATAGAAGGCATTGCTTGCAAATATATTTTCCTTTCAGATGGTTGTCTCTTTACCTTGTTGATGGTTTCTTTTGCTGTGCAGAAGCTTTTAGTTTGATGTAGTTCCATTCATTTATTTTTGTTTTTACTTCCCTTGCTTTGAGGTCAAATTCATAAAATCCTCTTTAAGTCTGAGGTCCTTGTGTTTAGTTCCTATGTTTTCTTTTATGCTTTTTATTGTTTCAGGTCTTATATTCAGGTCCTTAATCCATTTTGAGTTAATTTTGGTGTGCAGTAATAGACAATAGTCTAGTTTCATTCTTTTGCAGATGACTTTCCAGTTTTCCCAGCACCATTTATTGAAGAGGCTTTCCTTTTTCCACTGTATGTTTTTCGCTTTTGTCGAAAATCATTTGCCCATATAAACATGGGTTTACTTCTGGACTCCCATTTCTGTTCCACTGGTCCGTGTGTCGTTTTAATTATTGTCGCTTTGTAGAATAATTTGAAGTCAGGCAGAGTGATGCCTCCCTCCTTGTTCTTTTTTTCAGGATGGCTTTGGTGACTCAGGATCTTTCATGCTTCCATACAAATCTGATGATTTTTTTGTTCTATTTCTTTAAAAGATGCCAATGGGATTTTGAGGGATTGCATTAAATCTGTATAATGCTTTAGGTAATAAGGTCATTTTAACTATGTTGATTCTTCTAATCCAAGAACCAGAATATCTTTCCATTTCTTTGTATCTTCTTTAATTTTTTTAATAGGTCTTATAGTTTTCATATATAGGTCCTTCACATGTTTTGTTAGATTTATTCCTAGGTATTTATTCTTTTTGTTGCAATTCAAAAGAATTATTTTTTCCACTTCTTTTTCTGACATTCATTATTAGAGTATAGGAACACTATGGATTTTTGAACATTGATTTTGTATCCAGAAACTTTACTGTATTTGCTTATTGTTTCTAGTATTGTCTTGTGTCTTTAGGTTTTCTATATAGAGAATCATGTCATCTGCAAATAGTGACAGTTGACTTCTTCATTTCCTCTTTGGATGCCTTTTATATCTTTCTCTTGCCTGATTGCACTTGCTAGACCTCCAATGTTATATTGAATAACAATGGCGATAGTGGACAGCCTTGTGACAAGGTCTTTATCTGGGGTGAGATGTCCAGTGTATTGCCATTTAACAAGGGTGTCCAGCCCAGCAAATACAAACTTTGCAATGATGAGATGAAGATAAGTACTTACTGAGTATTAAATACCAAGCATTGTTTAAAGTACTTTCCATATACTCTTTAAATACTCCCAATAACTCTGTGAGGTAGGTACTCTAAATATTCCCATTTTACAGATGAAGCCCAGTGACTTGCCCTAGGTTACATCACTGGAGTGGTGGTGGCATGCCCTTGGCAGTGCAGCTCAGCTCTGGTTTACTAATACTTTGTATTGCTTCTTCTACTGACTGGCTACTTCTCATAGGTGGAAGAAAGGTGTGCAGATCCCCTGGTATTGTACTTATTAAAGGGTGATGCTGTGTGCCTTGGGTGTCAAAAGTCTGTTAATTTTGGCATTATTGTCTTTATGCCCCCTCCCCCACACCAGATCTTGATGTCTGGATGTATCATTCAGCCAGGAAACATGTACTGACCCACGTTAAGTGTGAGATACCATGGGAAGGAAAGAATGTGTAACACGCAGTTGCCGCCCTCCAGCTGCCTGTAAGACTAGCTGGGGGAATGAAGTGTAGCACAAAGAGAAGACGGTATAGGCTAAGCGCCTTATGAGTTGTACGGGCAATACCTGCAGTTAGAATGCAGATGTCCCTGGCATCCGTGCTGCTGCAGATCTTGGCTAGATGCTTTCCAGTAATCTTCTAAGTGAGGCATTATTTTCTCATTTTAGAGTGGAGGCAACTGAAGCGCAACAGAATTAAGTAATTTTCCCCAGGTTCCCAGCTACCATGTGGTGGAATGAGATTTTGACCTGAATCTCACTCACTTTCCATGACCCTTCTCTGCGTTCCCATCTGCTGAATCAGCTGCAGACACTCCCAGGTCTGTGGCCCCTGGAATGGCTTCATAAATTTCCTCCTCGTCCTTGATCATAATTCAGCTGCTTTCTCTGATCTCTCTTGGCTACATGTTTGAGAGTTAAAATCTCATGGTAGGAAGAGGGAAGTGGCTGGGGCTGTGGAGCAGTGGGGGTGGGTTTGGATAAGGCCACCTTCCCTCCCTTTGTGGCTTCTAGAGAGATACCCCAGCACATGTGCCCCCTGGAGCGCTGGGAGGCTGGCCAGCACATGCAGCCAGGCTTCCTGTCTCCCAGGATTGATGTGGTCTATGGTCAGGCCTGTTTTCTTTGGGGTGTGGCAATGTTTATAGTGAGAAAATTGCGTTGGAATTGTTTGGGCCCAACTCTGAAATTTCTCTTTTCTCCTCCCTCTTGACATTGAACTCTCATTTTGGAGAAGCAGATTCCTGTTCAGAGATGTTCCCAAGGCCGGAAAGTGGCCAAGCTTCTAACAGCCCTGAGTTGAGAATGAAAGCAAAGGCTGAACTAGCTGCAGTGTTGGGTAGGCCGGGCTCTGGGGCCTGGTGTCCCTCTGCCTTCATCCCTTCAGCCCGAAGTTAATCCACACTGCTTTCTGCTGCATTTCTTGTTGACTCATTAGACACTAATTGACCTTATTATAGACAAATCTTCCAGAAAACATATTACCATGTGTTTAGAGACACCACCCCTTGTGTGTTGAAGTTCCAAACCCCCAGCAAAAGGGTTGAACGTGAGTGACGGCCAGGCCATCATGCATTGGAGTCACTACCCCTCGCCTGGGTTACAGCAGAGGACTCCTCATGGCCTCTGGCCTTCAGTGTTTCCCCTTCTGATCCATTCTCCACATCATCTGCTAGGCACTCTTTCAAATGCTGGAGTCCATGTCTTCATGAGCATACGAGGCCATGCAGCCTGTCGGCCGCCTCCACCACCAGCTCCTCTCTGCACCTATGGCTGATGCTTCAGCCACATGGAGCCATCTGTGGTTCTCTGTAAATCCTGTGCTTTCTTGTCTCCAAGCCTTCATACCTGTTCTGTTTTCCTGCATCACCTTTCCCCTGCACCCCACCCTCCATCATATTCCCCAATTCCTACTTGTTGCTCAGGTCTCAACTTAAACATCGTTTTCTCTAAGCTTTTCCTGAGCCTCCAATGTCTGGATTAGGAACTTTTTCTAGTGTTCCTGTGGCACCCTCTTCATGGCACTTTCATATTCTATGTTACTAGCCTGTTTGACAATTTCTCCGATTGCCCTAGAAACTCCTAGAAAGCAGGGACTGCCTTTTTTTTAATCATTGTTTATTCAGAATCTAGCCCAGCACATAGTAAAAGTTCAATAAGCAATTTTCAAAAAGAGTAAGTGAAATCTCCTATTTCCGTGGCAGAATGTTTCTTTATGACCACCCTCCCCACCCCAGCCTATGAGGTGTGCTTATCTTCATGTTAGAGGTGACAAATGGGTTGACTACCTAACCAAGAACTCTTATAAAGCTTTAGAGGTTGAAGGTGAAAAAATACCCAAGAGAGAGTGCCAGGATACTGGCAGCAGATGGGAGATAAGTATCATGGTCGCTTTGAATAAAATGATTTCAATATTAAAAACCATTTAATTCTCCATTGCTACAAAAGTTAATTGGAGAAGGAGTTATTTTCTTCAGGGAGTAGAATCAACAAAGCCAGGCCCAAGCTCCGAAGTCCCCACTCAGAGCAGATTCACGGAAGGGAAGCCATGATGGGGCCAGGTGGGGATGCTGGTCCTTGGTCCTCACACAGGCAGGCGCAAGCATATACTTCTGGAAGGCTGGGAGCTCTTCTCAGTTCCTATAATCAGAGCAAGAAGCATTCCCACAACTTGGTGTATCATTACACAAAAGAAGTGAGGTCATTGCCGGCTAGAGCATGTCTCATGTCTGTCTACTTGTCCTATGGGACTTTGAGGACTTCGGTTTGGTTTTCACCAAATGTGAAAGCTCTACCTAGATCCATTAAGTTGGATTTGTGGGTGTGGACTAATAACAACTTTTGAAGAAGCATGTCTTCTGTGAATCAGAGTGCTGCTCCCTAAGTGACAAAAAGGCTACGTAAGAGTAGCAATCTATTTGCTTTTCACGACAGTGTTATTTCATGAAATTCTGCCTCCGTTGGTTTCTGATTTCATTTTTGTGCTGTGATAGGAGGTTGTTATTATCCTAGATAAGGAAATGAAAACTTTGGAGCAAAGTCTCACAGTCATAAGAGGGAGAAAGCAGGACTCACCACCCCCACCACCCTTGCTATTGGGATTCTTTTTCTGGTTTGCCATTGCTGTATAACAAAGCACCCTAAAATCTAGTGGTGTTAAACTTTCACATGTTTTTATTATGCTCGCAAAGTCTTGGGTCAGAAATCAGACAGGGCACAGTGGAGATAGCTTATATCTGTTCCACCATATCCGGGCCCTCACCTGGGAAGACTGGAATAGCCGGGAATGACTCAAATGCCTGGGGCTGGAATCATCGGGAGGCTTCCGGACCCAAAGGCTGGGTTGAGCTGGGACTGTTGAGGCTGCTGTGCCTGCACATGACCTCTCCTTGTAGCTGGAGTTTCTCACGCATGGTGCTAGCTTCTAGGAGCGAGTGTGCCAAGAGAGCCAGACAAAAGCTGTACTTTTCCTTCCTACCCAGCTTCAGCTGTCATGTGGTATTGCTTCTGCGATATCCAGTTGGTTATGA
The DNA here is from genome assembly GCA_003508835.1 of Eonycteris spelaea. Taxonomy (NCBI): domain Eukaryota; kingdom Metazoa; phylum Chordata; class Mammalia; order Chiroptera; family Pteropodidae; genus Eonycteris; species Eonycteris spelaea. The sequence goes on from PUFA01000016.1 coordinate 11,435,209, forward strand.
CCAATTCACTCAGACCAGCCCAGATTCAAGAGAGGTATTATTCTCTATCTCCTCCAAGGAGATGGGGGTGCGGTGAGGGGGGAATGGGACGAGTAGCAAGGCGACATTGCGGAAGAGCATGCGAGATGACAGCTCCTGTGACATCTTTGGAAAATATAATCTGTCACAATTCTCAAATTAGTATTTTTTTTCCTAAGTAAATGTACCATTCTGAGTCATCTGGGCATAAGAATGAATTTAACTTAGAAATTCTTTTCACCAAAAGCATCCATTTTTCAGTCATGTAAGTATAGACATGTGTTATCATCTCACATTTCCATGCTCATGAGACCTTACTAATCAATTGCAGCACTATTGCTATTAAGAAAGGGCTCCAGAACCCTCAAGGCAATGCGCTGGGCAAGGAATATTAATCAATGGCAGTGGGGATGTAAATGAAATCTTAATTTGCTTTGTCTGTGGGATATTGCTACTTTCTTACTTTCACAAATGTTTAACATTAGTCAGTGTGAAAGCCTGTTTGAAAATAGACCAGTCAATATGTAAATTGATGAGAAATATGTACTCAATATGGAGAAAATTAGTAGCTACTGTTAAACAAATCACAATTGATTTCAGAAATAGACAAAGAATATTAATGAAATAATTTTAATGATATTTTTTAAACTCAGGAGTGAATTAAAGGTTGTTTTCCTTATTTTAATGTCATGGCCCCAGCTTTTTTCCCTACACTTCAGCTCTTTACATCTGCCATTTTACAGCTTCATCTTTAACAGTCCCCTATGTCTGACTTTTATAGCATTCTTCAAAGCACTCTCATTCTTTTATTTAATCTTTGCAACTATGCTGTGAAATAGGTAAACATGACATTTAGCAGTCAAGATTATTTTCCCCAAATCATACAAGCCACTAATAATAATGTGTATTGATCACTTTTTAAGTACTAGTAATCACTTTATATACACCATGTCATTTAATACTATCACAACCCTAAAGGTGGATATTAGTAGCTCCATTTTACAGATGAGGGAATGGAGACTGTAAGAAATTAAGTAATTTATCTAAGGTTGAAATTAGCAAGGGGTGGAACTGAGATCTGAAACTAAGTCGAGCAGATTATAAAATTCAAGTAAAATCTATAACTAGAACCAAGGCCTTGGTTACTTTCTTTGAGAAATAAAAATTCATTCACATCGATTTTTTTTTAAATAATGACTTTAGCAAGAGGAACTAATAAAATGTTTTTAAAATTTTTTTTTTTATTTTTAGTACAGTTGGTATATAATATTATATTACTTTCAGGTGTATAACATAGTGATTACACATTTATATAACTTATGAAGTCATCACCCCAATAAATCTAGTACTCATCTGACACCACACATAGTTCTTAAAAGATTAGTAATTATATTCTTTATGCTGTACTTTAAATCCCCATGACTATTTTATAACTATCAGTTGTGCTTCTTAATTCTTTCCCCCTTTTTATCCTTAATCGTGCTCTCTCTTATGTGTGTGTCTTGGTGTGGACCCCTTTGGGTTCATCTTGTTTGGGACTCTGCACTTTCTGGGCTTGTATATCTATTTCTTTTGCCAGGTTAAGGGAATTTTTTGGTCATCATTTCTTCAAATTTTTTCAATTTCTTGCTCACTCTCTCTTTTTGATATCTGTATGATGTGAATATTGGTATGCTTGATATTGTCCCAGAGGCCCCTTAAACTATTCTCATTTTTTTGGATTCTTTTTTCTTGTTGCTGTTCTGATTGGGTGTTTTTTTGCCATCTTATCTTCTAAATCACTAATCCAACCCTCTGCTTCCTCTAATCGACTATTGATTTTTTTCTAAGGTATTCTGCATTTCGGTTATTGTGGTCTTCATTTCTGACTAGTTCTTTTTTATGTTTTCTATCTCCATTTTTATGTTTCTTTATTAAAGTTCTCACCACTCTGGGCCATGCCTGAGAATGACACACCCAAAGGGCAGACTGGACAGACACCAGAGCCCTGTTAAAGTGAATCCTGCTCCATAAGGTCAGCCCCTGCACAACAACTCTTCTACTTTAGTCACGGCCAGTCCTCATAACCAATCAACTCTAGGGTCCGTCCCTCCCATTGAGATGCAAACTGCAACCAAGACTTTACTACATAGGAAAGTACACACAACCCACACGAAGGACACAGCTGGAACACATGGCTCAGGTGACCACGGAGACTGCACTACTGGGCCCCACAGAACACCTATTATATAAGGCCACTCTACAGTTCCCCAATATCTCATACATTTTTGCATTGGCCTGACTTTGCATATGCTGTTACATCTGTTGGAATTGTTTTCCCTGCTACACTAATGTCATGTTGTCTACTCCACTCAATTCCCTTTCTAAGGGAAACTAGCTCCTGCTAAAGGGTTGAGGAGGATATGGCCATGCTTTGTGGCATGAGCCACCATCATATTTCCTGGCTGGACCAGGGGTGAGCACCTACTCAAGGACAGCCAATCCAATGCCTAGTCAACAGCCTATCATTATGATCTATGGCTTAATTCAAAAAAATGAGCTACAATAATCCGGCTCTCTCTCGGTAAGAGGTAAGACAAGAACAAATTTGCTTGATCTACCTAGCCAGGTGTAAGACTCTTTCCTCTGGATGACCACAACACCTTATACTCCTTAGAGTAGTTACTGGAGGAGAAAAATGGTGTGCCAACCAAAATTAATTTTAGACTATAATAAGGAATAAAAGCTCTTATTTGAGCAAAGAGAGCTGTAGCCTGGGAGACACTGATTCAAGTAGCAACCTAAATCGTGCTCTGCTGAGACAAAGGAGAGGTCGCCTTTTATAGAGAAACTTCCCACTCACTGTTCTCATTTTGGTCCATTTCATGAAAATGAGGCTTCCAAACTGTGCAGTTCTGATCGGTCCAGGCAGATCACAGTCTATTGGCTGGATGGTAGCATAGCAACCAAAAAAGAATGGCTGCTGAAGGAGGAACTTCCCTGCAGTGGTCAAGTCAGAGGTCAACTCAGACAATGGCCATTAAGAGGCAGGATGGTGCAGCAGGTTAGAAATTCAGTTTGTGGTTCTTCCTGGGGTGCAAGTTTTGGGAAACGGCCCTGTCAGCAAATGACAGCTAGGCTCTAGTTTAAATTGAGGCCCCTTTAACCACAGGGAGTCCGTCCTGATGGGTAAATTTCTTCTCAGGTTTCACAGGTATCTTGCATTATATTCCTAGGGTCTAATTCAGTGCCTGGCCTATGGTAGGGGTTCATTAAATGGATAATGAGGCCATAAACTCAGGTAAGAAAAATACACATTTTTACAATTATCTTAAGGCAATTTAAATCTGGCACTGATTCCCATTCTACTAGGCTGCAAGATTTTTTTTTTAAATGGGATACTTTACATTACTCATCTAATGCTCACGATAGAAGCTGTATGATTTTATATTCCCATTTTCTTGAAGAAAAAGCAAAGGTGCAGAGAGTTTAGGTAACTTGTTCAAGGTCACAGTGGTAATAAATGACAGGTATCAGGTAAAATGTAGGGGGTCAAGTCCTTGCTTTTTATTGCTACCTCTCAGATTTCATCTCAGTCATTGCTGTGATGTACCAATGAATGATGAATAAGAAACTCTATTGATGTATAATTCCTTTTTGCTATTGATTGGTCCCTCTCTTTATCATTCTTTAGCACTTATTTTGTTCATTTTTAACTTATCCATACCTTTGACAACAAGCTTCCTGTAGAGTGATAATTCAAGCTAACAATGAGTACTTGCCATATGCCAGGTACTCTTCTAAAGAATGTGGAGAAAAATTGATTAAATACGGTTAAAATTTATATTTTTCGAAATATTAATTCAACTTGCTGTTAGCTCAAGAAGGGATTTCTTTTTTAATGCCCAGATGCTTTCCTCCTTCTGAAAAATTTAACTTTAGAGTAAAATTTCCCTGATTGTCAAGTCAAGCTCTTACATGCTTTCCCTTGGAAGGTAGAGTTTAAGTCATGGAGTAATATAAGTTATAAATTATCTGGATATTTTCTGTATATCATGTGAAGTGTGATGGACAAAACCTTAACGGTATGCTCATAACCGTTTTTATTTTTTTAATAGATCTTATTCTTCAACAGACTCTACTTGGTCATATGGAATTATTTTGTGATACCATGAATTAAAATCACACTGGTAAAGTCAGCATGGTGAGTGAGCTGTTTTCCCCACTGCTCCATGAGATGATTGTTATTATCCCCATTTTACTGATGAGAAAACTGAGACCCAGAGACAGAGTAACTTGTTCAAGGTCACGTAGCTGTAAGTGGCAGTTAGACTCTACAGTTCTTTTTTTTTTTTTAATTGAGATAAAATCCACATACCAAGAAATTGTAAAGTGTACAATTCCTTGGTTTCTAGGGTAGTCACAAGGTTGTGCGGCCATCACCACTACCCAACTGTAAAACATTTCCTTTGCTCCTAAAAAAACATGTGAGCCATTAGCAATTACTCCCCATTCCCCTTCCTGCCAGCCCCTGGCAACCACAAATCTATTTTCTGTCTCTATGGATTTGCCTGATCTGGACATTTCATACAAATGGAATTGTAAGATGTGTGGCCTTTTGTGTCTGTAGAGCTCTTATTTTAACGCAAAACAAATACCCTTAGACCGTGAGCTCCTCTAGCATGGAACACTTCTGTTCATCTCTGTCTTCACAGTGCTCTGAATCCACTGTGCTTATTAAATGAATGACTGAATATGTAAATGAGTATAGATACTAAATAAGCTAAGAGTCTGATGTTTGCTGAGCTCCCACTCTGGGTCTGGCACAGTGCTAACTGCTTTGCACTTCACCCTCATAACACTTTCATGAGATGAGTACTGTAATAGGCCCATTTTACAGATGGGAAAACAGGGAGGTTAAATAATTAGCTGCAAGTCTTAGATTGTGGGTGATAAAGCCAGACTTTGAACTTTGTCCCTGGTCCCTGAGTCTGCATTTCTAAACTGCATGCAAAGGAAAGTCCTTGAGAAATAGCATCTAACTTCTGTCTGCAGCAAGAAAGTACAGGTCCCATACTGTTTATATTTATCAAGCCCATACTATGTGCCAGCCACTGCACTGTGTTAGAGGTCACGCTCTAGTTAAGAATAAAGATAATTAAATCAACAGTGGCAATTCCCTGCGACAGGCACTGGGTGGATGTATGTGTGCATCCAGAGCTGCAGGAATGGTGGTTCTAAGGTACATGCCCAGGACACACAGCCCAGGGCCCTAGGCTGTGCTTTCTATCCTCTGCTGTTAGAAAAACATCTCCATGTTTGAGGTTATGGGGCTTATTGTCACCCTCCTCAGCTCCCTGAGGGGCCGCCGGGGAAAGATGCCTCGACTTGGTTGCTTACCCGGCTTGTCAGGGCACAGGTAGAGAGCCCTGCCCTGGCTAGGACTGTCAAGACCCTGCTTTGTCTCTCAGAAAAGCAGGCAGGCAAGCTGGCCTTCTCTCCCTGCTTCAGGGTAGGGTGGAGCCACCAACCAGCTAGCTCAGTGCTTCTGGCCTGCTAGTGGCTTCTCACCTCTCACAAAGACTACTGTGTTGGATCTGTTTTTCTAAGTCAGATAGTTATTTGATTTCACCTCAGAACTCAGTGCCAGCATTCCATGTTGCCAGCATTACCATGCAGACCGTGGTATGAGAAGGAATTAGGGTTCCTGGGGCACAATCAGAGACTGCACTCCTCCATTCAGGCAGGTGGAGTCAGGAGAGGCTTCCCACACCCACTATCCAAGCCGTGCCAGGCCTGGGCCTGCTCAGCAAGAGAGCGGAGAGGCTCTGGTGTCAGGAGGAGAGCCCAGGCTCCACTAGTCCACATGACCACCATGATATGCCACAGATTGGGATGAAAACCAACCCAGGGCTTGTCCTTGATTCCCTTCTCCCTTTCCCTATTTTCTCTGTCTTGATCCAGCATGCAGGGTCTGGGCAAACTGAGAGGGGTATCACGTGTGTGAGGGCGTGCCAGGATATAGGATCCCAAGGCTAGGCTGGGCCTAAGAGATGGAGAGAAATGATCAGTGGGGGCAGCCAGGGGCCTCGTAAGTAAAGGAAATCCCAAACTCAGTTGAGAGGGAGGCAGAAGTTCCGAGCTAGAGAACTGACGCAAATATCAGAACTCTAGCTGGCTCAGTTCTGGCCACAGACAGGAAGAGGAATCATGAGGACAGAAACCAAGAGTCAGAAACAGGTTTGGAAGGAGTCAGGAATGCTCCGGTGGCCAGTGGCCAGTTAAAGGTCTATGTAGTCATTGCCGGGGAAAAGAGATGGGAGAAACTCTCCCTATGGGGTTGTGAACATATGCTCAGTGGATATCTCTGGGTGAATCCTAGATTGAGGGTCTCCAGAAGAGTCTTGTGTTTCTTTCTCCCAGGTACTCCCAGGGTATGACTAGTCTGGAACCCTTTTTAAAGTTGAAAATTTCAGGACCATGCAAGTGGAATGAATATCAGCCCCAAACCCATGAGAAGACTCATGTTTATAAAGTCTCAAAGGAGAGGCTTTTTTTTTCCACCCAGATCCTAGGCCAAGACATAAATGCTTTCTTATTCTCTCCACAGTAATGGGCGCGTTGTTTTTTCTGGTCTGTTATTTCACTATTCACTAAAGTGCCCAGCTCTATGTGGGGTATAAGTGTCTCTTGTTACCTAGGATCAGAAGAACTTTCTGAGGGATCTGCAGCTTCAGTTGCTCACTTGACCCTCTGTTTTTCAGTATCCTACTTGCCTTTGTCCAGGAGCATTTCTCATACTTCTATTGCATGTTGTTCTGTACATTTAAAAAGATCTTTGCTATGGTTTATTGAGTGTTTCTAGATATTTTTTAAGTAGTTGGGAGGTGTTTCAATTCACCTAGAATCTAAATTTTTTTCTGCTTCCACTCTTGCTTCTTCCATCTAAGTCTTACAAGAGCCAGCGTGATCTTTAAGAAACAAACAAAACAAAACAAACAAAAACTTTATGTTGTTTTTCACTTGCATACAACCCTCCAGCAGTTTCTCATAGCTCTCTGCTAATTATGATACTGTTTTATCAATGTTTTTGTACATCCCACTATCTTTCCCATTTATCTTTTATAATCAGCACTACTTTTGGGAGAAACACCTGTCATATTCCGCATGGTTCTATGGCCGCCAGTGATGTTAGCGCCTTCTCTTCTTTCTTCGCCCTCCATCCCAGTTCTAGCTACAGCAATAGGTACATAGCCGAGGTTAGGCTAATCATTATACCAGATTCCTTTGGACATACTAATTGGTTTAATGGGTAGGCATGTGACCCAGACTGGGCCAATCAGAGTATTTCCCTGACTTTTTTTCTAAATGGAGATAGAGAGGTAGCTTCCTCTTCCTTTTGGATCATAGGTTGTAAAGATGTGGGTCTAGTGAATATTAGTTACTATTTTCCTACCAGATTGATAGAATCTGTCATTGCAGAAGAAAATTAGACCAACTTATAAATTCAGAAATAAGCAAAGACAATGAATTTGTTGAAAGGTAAGTTTAAATGATACTATTTGAACTCCTGGATCCAGCCATACCTGAAGCTTTAACTCAAGACTTCTCCATTATATAAACCAATAAACCCATAAGTTGCTTTTCACTTAAATTGTTTGCATTAGGTCTTTGTCATATGTGACAAAAAGAGACTTGACCAATACAGGGTCCAACCCTTAACACAGCATTCTAAGGCCTTCTGTGATCTGGTTGCTGCCTATTTCTCCACCCTCTCCTCACGCCACTCTTTTTCTCCTTCAGTAGTCCATCAATTCAAAACTTATTTCATTTCTCCGAATGTGCCAGGCTCCTTCCTGTCTTAGGGTCTTCAGGCATGTTGTTCTAAATCACTTTGGCGAATTCCCACATTTCCTTCAGGTGTCTGCATATATGCCATGTCCTTCGGGAAGACTTTCCTGACCGATTGACTAGGCCAGAGTTTTCCTCTTCCCTTCTGCATTATCTATTCCCACAGCAACCTGTGCTTTTCCTTCCAAACACTCATCACATTAATAATAAACAAATTCCTTGTTTACAATGAGACAATTCTGTGTTATAGTCTATCTTCTCTGTTGAAGTATAAGCCTCATAAAATTAGGGACCATTTGTCTTGATTGTCATTGTGTATCCAATGCCTAGCCCAGTGCTTGACACAAAGTAGGTGCTTCATAAATATTTGGCAAATGAAAAAAATAGTAAGTGGTTCAGTGTTTGACTTGGAAGCCTATGCTTTTGATCTCCTTGGGCTTTGTTAACTAATGAACACTGGCAGTCCCAGTGTTCATGATGTGACTACAGTAGGCTCCCTGGGGGAGGTAGAGAACCTAATATGTAATTTAGTCAGGTATTCTCAGCTGGATTTCTGCCTGGCCAGGCCAGAGTGGACCTTGCTCCCAGGAGATGGCAGTGTTGTACAGTTTCTGACTCTCCGAGGCTCCCAAATTTACTTTCAAGGCCTTCAGGCCTCTGGAAGTTTTTGGACTGGACTTTGACCCCTGCCTCCCTAGAGGCCAAAGTCCTCTGAAAGAGCTGTGTATTCCAAACAGCTCAGAAGCAGGGCCTTTATTTCAGAGACTGGTCATTCTTCAATCCAAGATAAACAAACCCCCAACTGATTGATTGATTGATCTGGTTCGGTCCTCTTTTTCAAGAACTACATCTTTCTCAGGGCAGCCCCAAGGCTGCCTGTCAGCCTTCATGCTCTATAAACTTCTAGGAGAGAAGACTTAGGCCACAGAGTCCATATCTCCTGGGGCTATAGAAGATTCTCCCTACTCATACTTTCTCCCAAATCCAGAGGCTGCTACTAAAGGTGCAAAATAGCATAACTTCCAACATAGACCCACAAGTGGACAGTCCTCTGTTCAAATCCTGGCTCTCACACTTATTGGGTGACCAACGATAAACACCTTGCTTTCTCTCAGTGAAAGAATAGTATGTCTCCTATTCAGGCTTGCGCTGAGTGATAGAGCCAAGAGTTTGGAGACCATGTGGTATCCTGCCTGGAGCACAGTGCTTAGTAAATATCAGTTCCCTTCCCTCTGCCTTGCCCCCTCCAATCCCCACCACTGTGGGGCTACTTGCAAAGGGGGAAAACGTGAGAAAGCCTGCTCACTAGGTTTTTACAAATGTAGCAAATGCCTAAAAACAACAACTTTCTTCACTCCCCCCCAGCACCTTCCTATCCCCAATGTGACTGTAAAGCCAGATTAAAAAGTGCCTATGGTCATTGGAACACACCCCAGTCAGATAAACCCACATCACCAGTCCCATCCTGGTGAGCCTGCTTCTGCTGCTCCCCACCGAGGCGAACCAGGTGCTCCTGGAGTCTTGAGATCTACCCTGGCCCAGAGGCCTTGGCTCCTTTTTCAGTTCATTTCTTTCTTTTGTGGTGGAGCATCTGGGCTGTAGCGCTGGAAGTGTTTTGGCCCTGGTGCGGGGCCCTTATCTCCGGGCTGTGTGAGCCCCATTCCTGCCATGTCAGAACCCATTAGAGGCCACTCTGCTGAGGCTTTTGAAGGAGTAATCGGTTTGTAGGGAAGGGGCCGTGCCAAGCCAGGCCAGATGGAGTAAGTAATGAAGGCCCCAGATTAATCTCACTTGTCTCTTTTTTCCAATATGAAGGCTCAACCAAGGGCTTGGCAGTCTCAAGACAAATTATACTTGTCAGCTTCAAAGCACAAGTTCCCTTCCAAGTCAGCATGTTTGTGCTTTCTCTTTCTCTCCCCGTCTCTTTCTCCTCTCTTGGAAAAAAAAAAAAAGAAAAAGAAACTGGAGTAAAAAATGGGGTGCATATGACATGCTGTGATTGTTTTGCATCATTGTAATAATAAGAGCTCCCATTAGGCATTTACTGTGTACTAGGCAACATGCTGAGTCCTTCAACTCATTTATTTCTCACCATAACTCTACGAAACAGGAATATACTAGTAATCCCCATTTTACAGATCAGGAAACCAAGATTCAGAGAGGATGACTGACTCAACGTCATGACAGTCAGTAAATGGAGCAAGGACTCAAACCTAGGTTCCTGTTACTCCAACCACTACATTTTACACAATCTCTAGTCTTCAGAGCCTTTGATCTCTCTATTTGTCTTTGCCTGAAGGAAGAATCCAGCTCTGAAGCCAAGAACACAGTTTCCTGCTATTTCCCATTGTTAAAAATTCCCCTGGAGTCTTGGGCTGAAAGCAAGGAGTAAGTAAGTTTTTGGGTTCCCAGAGAAACATTTCCTGAAGTATACTTAATAAAATCCTAGTCTTTGAGATATAGGGGACCAAACATTCTGAGGTTAAATAAATTTGAGAAGCACTACATATAATTGATCTTTCTAGAGTCACACGGTATGTGAGCAGGCAAGAAGTCCTGAAAGTAAAGAAACCCAGTGAGCTTTGTTTTACCCCATTTCTCTAAATTATTTGACCCAGGAATGTTTTTCAAGGCACATTCTAGGAACATTTATGGAACTGAGTCCTCAGAAATCAATCTGCTCCAGCGCCCTGCTGCTTAAAGTACTGTGCTCAGATCGGCACAGCAGGGACACCTCTCTGCTCATAAAAATGCAGATCTCAGGCCACACCCTGGACCCACTGAATGTCCAGGTGCTGTGAGGCACTAACATCTGGGAAGCCCTGATCTAGATTAGGGTAGAGTCAAACAAGGTCAGTAGACTTGTAGTAGTTTACTAAGCCTCATCCAGCCACCCAGTTTTCAAAGGATATCAACATGAGTGTTGTACATTAGGAAAACTAAATTAGAAAGAAGGATCAGTTTCTCCCTTGTCCAAACAGCCCCAGCCCCACAACTAAACATAAACATAACATGGAGAAAGAATGCTACGGGGCACTGGCCCACCTATAAGTTTTTAGTAATTCCTCATTAAGAAGAGTTTGCTCTACAAACAGTTGTTTTCTCCTTCATTTCATACATGCTGCCCCAGAACTGAGTTCCTACCATTTTGGTTAAAAATTTCCTGACATTTGTGCTGAGCTGGATCTGGCAAACCCCACTGTCCTCCATGCTCAAAGCCCTGCCCAAGTTTAAGTGTTTTACCTATAAACCCTGAGGGAGGGATTAGTCCTACCTGCTATAGCAACCCACTGTATGTTCCTCCCAAATCTCAGTTGGGCCAGGAGCAATTGGACCACAGAGAGGCATTTGACTATATACTGTCAAGCAAAATGATGCTCCCTGCGGCAAAGTATGATTTATACAAGACAGTGAAAAAAAGCAATGACTGCCTAAGTTAAAAGGTTCTAATGCAGAGAAAAGCTGCACTGGATATGCACGGGCAGAGTGTAAGCCCACATTATGATTGAGCAGAAACTGTGAAGAAGCGGTGGCTAGGAGGTGGAGAAAAGATATAGCAGAAGATGAGAACGATGGGGAAAGAACAGCAGATATGTGCAGAGCCTGTGCGTGCTTGAGGGAGAGCCGTGGCCATGAGTCATACCTTGTACTGGTTTCCTGTGGCTCCTGCAACAAATGACCAGAAACTTGGTGGCTTAAAACAGCAGAAATTTATTCTCTCATAGTTCCAAGGAGGCAGAAGTCTGAAATCATGGTGTCTTCAGGGCCATACTCCCTCTAGAAGCTCTAGGGAAGAATCCTTTCTTGCCTCTTTCATTTTCTGGTGGCTGCCAGCATTCCTTGGCTTGTGGCAGCATCACTCCAGCCTCTGCCTCCTCCTCTTGTCAAATATCCTTCTGTCACTCTTAAAATATATTTGTAATTGCATTTAGGGCCCAATTGGATAGTACAGAAAAACCTCTCCATCTGAAGATCCTAAATTTAGTCATGTCTGCAAAGTCCTTTGGCTAAATAAGGTAAGAGCTATGAACTAATTTTTGTCCCTTCCCCTCTCATTCTCCATTCCTGTGCTAAAGCCCTAACACTCAATGTGACTGTTTTTAGAGACAGAGCTTTTAGGAGCTAATTAAGGTTAAATGAGGTCACATGTGTGGGATCCTAATCAGATAGGATTGGTGGCCTTAGAAGAAGAGAGATTGTTTTCCACGTGCACACACTGAAAAAGCCCATGAGAGGACATGGGAAGAAGGAATCTGTCTGCAAACAAGAAGAGAGCTCTCATCAGGAACCAAGTTGACCAGCACCTTGATGTTGGATTTCCCAGCCTCCAGAACTATGAGAAATTAATTTCTATTATTTAAACCACCCAGTATTTGATGTTTTGCCATAGTGACCTGAGCTGACTAATACAGTAACGCTTACAGGTTCCATTAGGACCCAATATCTTTGGGGGTCATTATCCAGCCTACTACTTACCTCAAGCCCAGGATCCTTGCCTTGGTCTACAGTGGCTTTCCAGTGTCTGTTCATACTGGAGTCTGGAGTCAGCTCTTCTTGCTTTCTTTTTGCATTCTGCGATGGGGCTCATTCGGAACAAGCCTCTGTTCTTTGCGATTCTGCTGACTCAAAACACATACACATACTTACGTGATGTGTTCTGGGAGACCAGCTGTCCTAAATCTCACCTCTCCTCTGAAGTAAAATTTCAATATTTCATTCCTCTGTGATACACATTGCCTGCAGCTTATCCCCCCCCCTCTTTAATTCCCCCACGCACTTCCACCCCTGACCTAAGGATGTTGCCATTTCCCCTTAAGTACTAGATCTCTGAAGGCAGGATGTCTCCTCCCACACACTCACACCAGGGTGCACCTGGGCCCCGGTGGGCCAGGGATATGGTCCATGTTTCCACCTGGGACACGAACCCAGGATCTTCTGCGTGTAAAGCAGACATGCTAATTACTACACTATGGAGCCACCCCCTACATTTTTCTTTTAAAATGAGCATATTTCTAGGAAAGATAACAGCTTAAGCCTATATCAGTCGGAGTCCAGTTAGGAAACAGGACTCAACAGAGAGATTTAATTCAGGGAATTTGTTACAGAGATGTTCAAAGGGTTGAAAGTACAGCCAGAGGAAGGTGAGGTTACCCAGAAAGGAATGAATTATCAGAGCTGAGGACCAGAGCTGCCTGGTGAGAGCTAGAATCTTGGGCTATCTGAGGGGCACCGTGGGCTGGGTCTTCAGGAAAGAGCCCGCAGCAGTTGCTGCCTGACAAGAGCCAAGCCCGCTGGGAGAAGGGTGCTCAATGGGAAGTGGAATCACAGAGGAGATGCCACTAGAGCTCCAGATGCTGCCTGGAGCTGAGACGGGGAGCAAAACACCCTGACTTCTCCTCAGTCTATGCCTTCCCACTACTGCCTCCCACTGGCTGAACCCAGCCAAATCCTGTGGGCAAAGGAACCTAAGAAATGTTTCCAAGGTGGCAATGAGATTCAGAGTAGAGCAGGGTAAGGGTGGGAATGGATCAGAGAGCCAGCAGGGAAAGAACTGTCACAGAGCCCTAGACACCCGTGTGAGGGACCGGATGGTTTTTTCCTTGAGAATGGACCTGCAGCAGGGAACAAAGGGAAGGTGGTGGGGAGAGAGTGAGAACTCTAATGGGCTAGAGAGGAACCATGGGTGAAGTATAGAGCATCTACTCCCCAGCGTTGCCAGGTGTCCAGCCTGACCCTCTTGTCTCTGACCTTTACATGCTTCCAGCATATCCAACTACTGGCTGCCAGAATCAAATGTAAGCCCTGCTATGGGCAACCTGCAGTATCCACTCAGACCGCCTCCACAAACTCACACAGACCCACCCTAGCTCTTGACATCCACTTCAGGCCAACTCTCATTAGGGAGGTTGAAGACACACCTTTTTGGTTTTAGCCCCAGGCCCTCTCCTGGTCCTGGTTCCATTACTCATTTCTCCAAAAGCTGACACGGAGATGCTGCCAAAAGGAGCATGGCAATGGCTGATTCCTTGTAGGAAGACCTGTAAACTTATCTTAACTGGAAGGATGAAGTCACAAGCGATTATTAGGTGACTACTGTATGCTCTTTGCTGTATTGGGCCACAAGAATGCACGCAGGTCACTGAACATGAGCTTGTCCCATTTTCTAGGTAATTCCTCCTCAAAGGTCACTGAGAAATGAGCTCCCTCCCTTCCTTTCTTTCTTCCTTTTTTTCTATACATCATTAAATATTTATGTGCCAACCAGGAATGCAATGGTGAGCCAGAAAGGACATCCTCTATGTCATTAAGAAATCCCAGTTTGGTGAGGTTGAAAGAAGTACAATTACAGTTTAATGAAAGAGGCCTGGGGGAAGGGGAAAGGGTTGGCCAGAAAAACATGATGGAATTGATTCCTGGAAGGGTTTAGTGCAAAAACAGTTACATTTGAATTTCAGTGTAAGTATGTTCCAGATATTACATGGGACAAACTTGTACTAAAAATATATTTATTGTTTATCTGAAATTCAAATTCAACGGGGCAAAAAGAAGCCTTTTTCTTTTGCCTCCTTGAAAGCAAAATGGATCACCAGAAGCTCTTCTGGTGTCTTCTGCGAAAATTTAGCTAGTATTCTTGTTCTTGCCATGTCTGCCCAAACTGACACGGCCAGATCCAAAAATATGGCCTCAATATGTTCACCAGTGTTTCCATAAGTATGAGAAGGATATAAGCTTCATCGAGTTAGACTAAAGGCTCCTCCTTAAGTGGATCATCCAAGACATCTATCTGATGAAAGAAACAGTGCTAGCTCTCTGAACATTAAACAACAAAAAATGAAAAAAATTGAAATATTTAATTGGTTATAGAAATCTTTTTAAAGTTTACTGTTATCTTTCAATGGATTCATTTTCAAAATATGTGATTTATTTTCCCTCAGTTATTTAAAAATATTCGTGCTGACAAAAAGGGAGGATTCTTTCTTTCTGCCTCTCTTCCAACTGGGATATCGGTGTTCTCTCACCTTTGGACTTGGACTCAGACTGGAACTATACCATCAGCTCTCCTGGGTCTCCAAAAGCAGATATTGAATTTCTCAGCCTCCACAATCCACACAAGCTAATTCCTTACAGTAAATCTCTTTATGTATATATCTCTGTACACACACACACACACACACACACACACACACTATTGGTTCTTTTTCTCTGGAGAACCCACATGAAATTACTGTTTTCTCCCATTTTGATAAATAATCCCTAGGCATCCATATGCTCAAGTTAAAATTCTAGGAGTTATCATTCAATTCTTCCTATCCAATGCATCCTAGAGTGGTATCAGCTTAACCTCAGAAAAATATCCTAAACTTTCCACTTTTCTCCACAGTTAATGCCACAATCCAAGGCACCATCCTCTCCCACCCAGACGATAACAGTGGCTTCCATTTAATGGTGCTTCTACTTCTTAGTCCTGCCTCACCTTTATTCTCCGTATTGCAGCCAAAGTGAACTCTTAAAAACTAAATCACAACATATCACGCCCCCTGTTTAAAACCCTCTAATGGCTTCACGAACACTTAGAATAAACTTCAAACATCTAGCTCTAGCTCATAAACCCCACATGATCTCTCCCCTGACTATCTCTTCGACTCTTTACCTTGACCTCTCTCGATTCCTCATGCATTCCAACCACCTTTCTGACTGACGCTTTGCACTAGCTGTTTCCTCTTTCCAGAATGCCGTCCATCCCCAGCTCCATTGCCAATATTCTCTTGAGGCAAATGCCTCTTTCTCATTCTTGGGTAGCTACTTAGTCATTATCACATTACTGTATTGCAATTGCCAGTGTCATTAGCATTTATTACTAACAAAACATTTTACTGGTTTTTTGTTGTTGTTCATGTCTTTCTTTCTTTATTACTTTCCCTTCGCCAGAGTTCACTACTCTGGATCTAGTTCCTTAAACAATACCCTGGCCATAGTAGGCATGTGACAGCATTTGTCGAATGACTGTTATGTGGCATTGAGATGTTTCTAAATGCCTCTTTGGAGCACGTGGATAGATCAACCTGATTTAAAATATATCAGGTTGGACATAGCTGGTACATAGCTGATATTTGTAGCAAACACCTTCGGATGTACCCTATGCCAGATCCCTTAGCCCACTTCTGATTTCAGCTACACTTTGGTGGGCAGCTCTGTCATGTTGATCAATAAACTATTCTAAGGGCTTTTGCCAAAACAAAACAAAACAAAAACAAAAAAACAAAAAACAGAAAAGGAAAGGGAAGGGAAGAAAAGGAAAAAGAAGGAGAGAAGAGGAGAGGAAAAAGAAAAAGGCACAGGCAGACCCAGAAGAGCTGGAAAGTTCATAGTTCATGGTTCATGTCCCTGGGGCAAACTGCAACTCCTGGGAAAAAGGAGTTGATGAATAAAAGGCCTCCAGGCATCCACTGCTATTCTGAGGATATTCTCCCTTCCTCAGGAAGTCCTCAGCAGAAGTGAACCACAGCTAGCTCACACCCTCCATGGCTTTTCCTCCTCCTCTATCTTATTTTTCACCCCTCTCACTGCCTCTTGCTTGCTTTCTCACCTCCAAATAAACAACCTGCATCTAAATCCTTGTCCTGGGTTCTGCTTTCAGGGATACCCGAACTAAGATAGTGCTTCATAGTTCTTGAGTACATGAATGATTGATTCAATGATGGCAGACAGCTTCAAAGCAACTTAAGAAGAGTTTCTTACCAGAGTCTTGGAAAATGTTTTTAAAAGCTATTCTCAACTGCATTCATAGCCTATAGTGTTTTTGTTATGCTCCCCCCTCCCCTTTAAAAAATAGCTTCTCATTTGTATGGAAAATATCCATTTATAAAAGGATAACTCATATTTGCATACTTAAGTTTCCAAGGTGCTTCCTCTCTCAAGGAGCTTATTTGACTATTGGATGACTCATTTTCCCAGTCTGTGTAACTTTGACCAAAACGCTTTAATTTTGGTCTTCCCACATGTAAAATGAATAAGCTAGTTAGATAGTTTTTGATTTTGGTGTGTGTTTCTGTACCGAGGTTCTGTAAATCTATATGCAAGTCTAGATAGTGTTCGCTGATGGCAAAAACAAAAACAAAGAGTTGGGAAGCTGCTCAAAAGGTCCTTGAAGACCTTGCTGCAGGCTGGGCTCCATGCCTGCTTGCTCTGAAGCCCTAGCAAGACTGTTCAGGCCTGGGGGTTCTCTCCATTATTGTGGCTCTTGCCAGATTGTTCTGGCAGCAACGTAGCTCCCACCCAGGGCCCAGAGAAGCGGCAGGGGTGAGGAGGAGAGGAAAGAAGCTGCAGAAACCCTGTCCTAAATCTGAGGGACATACAGGGTTCACCTTGGCATTGGTGCTGGAGTCCCCAAAGCTCTTGCTGGTCAGGGTGTCTTAGGGCCAGAAGCAAGGACATTGAAGGGAAGGAAGTTCAGACTGAGTATCGTGGGGGCAGATAGAAGGGAGTTAAGGGGCAGGCCAGGCAGGGGCCCATCAGGATGCTGATCTATACAGGGGACTAAGGCATCACAGGATGAAGTCGGCAAAATCTTAATTGGGCCTGCTCCTGCTGAGGGAGACAACATCTATCATCAGGAGAGAAAAGTGCCCTTACTAGCCCCAGCCAATCTCTGCTGAGTTTTTATGAAACTCACAGTTGCTCACAATCCAGTAAAGTTCTAAAAACCATAGAATGATTACATGGTTAGTGCTGTTTACTGGGAATTTATGATTTATTTTATTAACTAAATTTTAAAATCCTTTTAAGGACTGCTTTAGAAATCCACTTCGGGAAGTCAGCAAAACTGAAGAGAGAAGGAGAAATTCTGAAAGGAGGGACATTCCGTCAAATTTTTCTGAACATTGATTTTGCTTTAGCCTGTAGACAAGACCTAGTAATTAAGTTGTTTCTGTAAATATTATTTATTCGTAGGAAATTAGTATCTATTCATAGTATTTATCCATAGAAAATCCCGACTCCCACTTAATAACTGTTGAATAAATAATCAGAGAACAATGATTCGAAGGTGCAGCAAGTGATTGCTGCCTGGGTGTTCCCCGAGGGCAGAGATGCTTGGTGCATAACTTCCCTTGATTGGGGTTCTCCCAGAGGCTAACTTCGAAACCAGGAAAGTATAAACAGTTTATTTAGGAGGTGATCCCAGCCTGGTAGGGGAGTGGGGAAGTGAGGCAGGGAAGGGAAGGCAGCAGAGGAAGAATGTGTTTTCAATCACCTGATCATTGTGGGAAACTGGAGCTTGACTCCACTGGGGAACTCTGGGAGCCAATACAGAAGACCAGCCCTAAAGTTAGCCTGCCCGAGGAGCCCGGAAGCTGGAGAATTTATACATCAACTCCCACAAATCACAGGTAGAGGACTGCTCCAGGGGGTGTCGATTCTAGGCATTTTCTGTCCTGCCTTATATATGCAGGGAGAGCAGCCTTCCCCTATTAAAAAAAGAGGAAAAGGAGAAGGAGAAGAAGGAGAAGAAAACCGTAAGGCCAAGAGGTGCACATGTTGAGTGTCTGTGGGGCCAGCTCCCCCTGAAATGGGAAGGTCCGAGGGGGTATAGGTGGGCACCAACAGCATCTGCTGCCCTGTAGTCTTGCCAGCCCCTAGTACAGTGCCTGGCCACAGCTGCCACTCAGTATTTTTCCACTAAATGAATTAATTTGCAGCTGATTGCATTTTAGAAAGGCCACAGTGGAGGCTGAAAGAGTAACCCCTGAGTGTGACATGCAATGACAGGGTACCCAAGTGCAGTAATTTCTCCATGCCCCAGGCTTTTAGATGCTACTATAAGACAACTCTGACACGGGGTGATCTTAACCCCATTCTAATGGAGATGATGAAAGACCTTGAAACTGTAAAAAAAAAAAAAGCTGAAGCTAGAGAGGCAAAAAAGATTCTAACCGAGATTCACAACACTTTCCACAGATCTCCAGGAAATGTGCCGGACCAATGCAGAGTTTGAGTCCTAGACCCAGAACTACAAGTAGTCCCTGATTGAGAGACCAAACCATTTGGTGTGAGAGGCAGTGCTCTATCAAATTAGAATCAGATGTCAGAAGAGGTGAGGCGTGGGTAGGGCCAGAAGAGGCAAGGGGATTGAGAGAGAGAAGGACCTCAAAGCTCTTGTGGACCTAAAGAAAACTTCAATCCACCTTGTTGACACATTGTGACAGGTGAGCACGCTCATTAGCTAACCTTTTCTGAATGCTAAATCTAGTTTTCTCATTTACTGGCTGTTGGCCTTGGACATTTGCTTAATTCTCAGCCTTAGGTCTATCATTTATACTTGGGGCTAATTTCCACCTCACAGTTTTGGGAGAATGAATAGAGAAAAATGTATGTAAGTGACTTTCCACTATGCCTGCATGTGACAGTGCTGAATATATAGCCGATGTTATTCAAGAATTATTGGAGTTTATTTCCAATGTCCTGAATGTGTGAAACCGATATTGAAAAAAATCTGTGAGAACTTAGGCTGGGGACAGATTTACTGATCTTGCCTTGTGCCAGGCACTGTGGTAAGCACTTTCTATGGATAATTTCATTTAATCCTAAGAACAAGTATTAGCCTAAGCCGTATGGAATTGTTATACCTGTAGGTCAAAATAGCAAAAATTTTGTATGCTTCTATCCTATACATAGTTAGCTCTTATTATTGTTACTCTCATTATACTGATGAAAAACTGAGACTTGAGGAGGTAAGTAACTTAATCGTGGTCTCATAGACCTGTACTTCTCAAACTCTGTTGTGTAAAAGGATCGCTAAGGACCTTGTTAAAGGGCAGATTTTGATTCGGTAGGTCTGGGGGTGCTGAGACTCTGCATTTCTGCAAGTTTCCAGGCGGTTCCTGCTGGTCTGTTCTCCTCAATTTTGAGTAGCAAGGAATAGTTAATAGCTGATTTGAGTTTACTGGACCCCTAGAGGACCCCTAAAGCTGAAATGGGGACCAAGTAAGAAGACTACCAAACAAGCTAATATTATATTAATTTTTTATAAGGGAACTTTCCTTTCATTACACTTTATTGAGTACCTACTGTGCATTGACCATGTGCTAGGCACCCATTTGCCAGTCAGAAGTGTACTCCCTTCCCCTCCTCCCTCTCCTCCTCTTCCTTCCCTTCCTTCCTTCCTTCCTTCCTTCCTTCCTTCCTTCTTTCCTTCCTTCCTTCCTCTCTCCCATTGTTTTTGCTTTTGTGCACACTCTCTCACTCTCTCTCACACTTCTCTTTTCTCTTCAATTGCTATTGTTTAACATTTTTCAGATGCAAGTAACAGAAGCTGACTATGGTTTCAATGACTTGCAAAAGGAATTTATCGTAAGACTATGAGAGCTCACAGAATTTCCGGAAAGTATGGAGGGTCGTGCTTGGAACAGAAGCTAGAATCGAAACAGTTCCAGAAGACCAAGAAGCCAGAACCAAGCCCTCTAGACGAGCCATGGCTGAGACACTGCCTTCTAATGAAGACTTGGCCACTCCAGCCAAAGATACCCCTCTGCCCCACCCCTCGATAACTGCTACTATAAAATAATCTTAATAAGCATTCACTTTTCCACCATGTCATCGGAGTCCAAGTCCAAGGTGAGAGTGTTCAATTGGCTGATCTTGGATTTCATGCCAGGACCACGGCTGCCAGGGGACCAGGAGGAGACAGGGCACTGCCATTCCCAGGCTACTCACAGCGGGCGTTCTCCTAATAAAAAAGGGGATTGATGTTGGACAACATGACTTGCAAATGTCCACCACAGCTATGAAGGGCTAGTCTCCTTTATACTGCCTTCTAGAAAAGAGAAAACACCTTAGTCGCCCTAGGATGACTGAGAACCTCAAGGAAAAAAATGAGAAGTACAGCCTGTGTAGCCGATAGCCTAATGACCACAATTTAAACAACAACAGGCTTTTATCAAGAGGGAGACAAGATAAAAAGTTTTTACCTTGATTTTAGAATCTGCTGATCAAAGTTCTGAAGCATTTGTTGGCTAATGGTTCTGTAAACCAAATGTGGCTCTCTGTAGTTTGCCATGAGCTGTGAGGCTTATAGAAAATGTCTGTGTTTTTTTTTTATCCCTTCCTCCATCCCTCCCTCTATCCTTCCCTCCTTTCTTTTTACGGTTTTATTAATTATGCACATGTGTATATAACAAACGTTCTTTGAGTATTTACTATGTTCAAGGCCTTTTCTTGATGCAGAGGAAACAAAAATGAACAAAATAGAATTCCTGGGGAAGAACTCTGAGAGAATGGGATTGTAGGATATGATTATAATAAAATGAAACTAAGAGTTATACAGTTAGTCCTGCAGGGCTCTGGGAATTGGGGAAACTTTTATTTAGGTGAGTAAAACATGTCTATCTCTAGTTGGCAGGTTTGCTATTGAACACAAAATGTTCTGAGCTGCAAAAGCTGCAGAGGCAAAAAAAACTCCCAGCCTAACCTCAAGTTAAACAGACCAAGTCGCCCTCTGCTTGTCGCCAGTAGGGGACGACAACATGATGGATTAAAGCTGGTCCTTGGAGAAGAAAACCTAGAAACATCTAACCTCCTCATGTCAGAGCTGGGAAAGTCTGGCAGTAAAAAAATAAAAAAATATACTCTTCTAGAAAGCTGTTTCAAAACTTTACGGTCTCAGTGAGTAAGTCTTTATGTTAGCTAGGGAGGAAATTCACATAAAGAAATCAGGTCCAGTACAAAATCAATGGGATTTAGGCCATTATTTACAAGAGTCTAGGGGACTAAAAACCTAACAAAAATATTCATCAATGTTAAGATATAATGTATCTTTATGGACCAATATATCAGCAGTATTTATATAGAAACTACTTGGCAGTGTTCTGGGGAGTGGAGTGGCATTCAAAGAAGGCAATCTACCTTTGAGAGAAATATAAATTAAAAAAAAATTTTAACTGAGCTTATGACAATAAGATTACCCTTTTAATTCTGGGATCTATTTTATAAAGTATGAAAAGCAAATGGAATCTTCAATGTAACTTTTTTTATTGGCCTCTGCAAAACTCTCCATACTCAAGAAAATGTAAGATTATTTCCATCATTGAGTTGTCTCAATAATCAATCATTAATTAATAGTGCATAAGCACCTGTGTGTTTGTGGCACTTTGTTGGGGTCCAGAGGGATACTGAAATTTCAAAAGCATATTCTCTGTCCAGACGGCACTTGCAATCTAGTTAGAGAAGTAAAACACAGGAACGAACATGCCATTTAATAACAATAGAAAGACCCAGATGGGTAGTTTGGATGAATAGTCAGGGTGATGGAAGATGGTCTAGTATAGGGGACAAATTGTGGACTTTCAGGTCAGCTGGCACCTTGGCTCTAACAGGGGTGGAGGTGACCCTGGAAAAGTCTTCACCTTCACTGGAAAGCTCGTGGGGCTCTAAAGTCAGAAGACTGAGTTTGATCTTGTCACTGGCCCCTCATCTCTGTGGGAACTTGGGCAAGTTCACTCCTTGGAACCTCAGTTTTCTTGTCAGTCAAGTGGGAATTGTAGTAAGAGTGACAATTAAATGGGGTTGTTGTGTGGATAATATAGGTGACACATGAAAAGTGTTTTTAGTCCAGTTTGGTGCATTATTAAATTTTATCATATTGGTGGTGCCTCAGTTTCCTTTTCCGTAAACAGGGAGTAACAATGGCCTGTATTTCATAGGGCTGTAAGAACTGTGTGTACAATGAAAAAAATGTAATTTTCTAAGCACAGTTCTTGGCACATAATAAATATTCAGGGATTCCTGTGTGTGAAAGAAAAGATCACTTCATGCCGGGGTAGTAAGGACAGGCTTCTGGAGGAAAAGAACCTTGAAAGATGAATAATCTTTGGAAAGAATATGGAAGGAGGAATTCTAGGCAAGGCATGATGGTAGAAAAGTGAAAAGTGTGTCTGGTAGTGGTTGAGTCCCAGAATAGAGCACTTGATCATATCAGAAACTTAGAATGGTCATTAGATCCAAGGATTAGATTCAATTTTGGCAGCAGCCAAAATTGTGACTGGGTCATGAGACAAATCACTCAACAAGCCACTTTCCTCTCTGGGCCAGAGCTTCTGGGCTGGAAGAGTTGGCCGGGAATGATTCCTCATCGGGGTCTGTTCCAGTGCTAACATTCTCTACCTAAGTCCAAGTTTGTCCCACAGGGGATTAGAATAAATATGTGAGCATACATGTTTACAGAACTCCAGAGGACTTTGAAATTCACGTGTGAACGTCTCCGTGCTCACACCAGAAAGTAAAGTTTCCTTGAGAATATTTACTCATTTGCTCATTCCTTCACCCATCTACACATCCATCAAATTTTTACTGAGCACCCACTATGTGCAAAACACTCTTCTAAATGCCAAGGCTTTCTTTCTAAAACCAATATCTGACCATGTCACAGCTCTGCTTAGATACATCCAATGACTTCCCATTGCCAAGTGCAAACTCCAGATCACACACGCCATGAACTTGCCCACCTGTATGCTTTTGTTTATGCAATCTCCCTCTCTGGATTGTCCCTCTTAGTGATCTATATGCTTTTGAAATGTCTTTTACTCTCTGAAGTTGTTAGCAAACCTGCCTCAGTTCCCATCCCTACCCCACACTTGCATAACGCTCTCTCCTCTGTGCTCACAAAGCACTCTGTACCACCTTCGTTACTGTACTTGACACTTTTCATTTTAGTTTATTGTTTGGCTTTCTCTCCTGCTGGATTTTTAATTCATTGAGGCAGGAATAGTGTTTTATTCACCTTAGTAATCTCAGCATCTTGCATCCTGCTTGGCAAATAAGAGATAATTAAATATTTGATGAATTCACTTGTTGAAACTTTGGAAGCAGCTGAGAATGGTAATATGAATAATAACGGGAATAATAGTAACTAATTTATATTATACATTTCTTATATGCTGAACTCTGAGCTAAGAGCTTTATATCTGTCAACTGTTTAGTTTTAAACCTCATGATGCCCTATGAGGTAGGGCACAGAGGACTGGTGAAGGGCATGGTGTCTCTGGGGGGTCAGAGAGCCAGATTTTAAATTCAGCTCCACAAGTAAGTTGTATGTTCCTGCACTTTGTGCCCTGCATATGGGCTTAACCAAGAGGCAAGTGATAAATGTCCCCTCTGCTTGCCAAGTTAATGGTGCTGCATCTGCCTAGGGGAAGGGGTGCCTTTTCCAAAATGTGAAATAAAGCACCCTATGGGCAAGTACTGGTCTCCCTTAGCCCATACCTTGCCAGCTGTGGCCTTTGTGTAAGTTCTTTAACTCTGCTTTTGCCTTGACTTCCTCATCTGTAGAATGGAGTTATGGTATCACCACCTTCAGAGGGTTCTTTAATGGTGAGGTGGCATAATGCATGTGATATGCTTGACCCCCATCTAACATAAGTATTCAATAAATGTTAGTTTATTATCATTATTAGTAATAGTAACAACCCTAATGGCCAAACAAGAGAATTTCAAGAAAAAAGAGTTGGCAGAGAGCAGAACATGGGGCATTCCTCCATTTAGGGGCGTCAGAAAGAACCAGGAGAGAGAAGGGCTGAAAACATTGAGCCAGAGTGAGTTTGAGATTTGGTGATGGACAGAAGGCAGTGGATTTGGAGGGCTGGGAGAATGGGGTGAAAGGTTAAAGAAGCACAAATTATTAGTAGATAGATGGTCACAGGAACGGAGAGCACGGCCTAGGGAATGCAGTTAGCATTAATATGTTGGCTAGGTGGAGAGCCAGGGAGGGAGGAAGCAATTGGAGGGATTGTTTTCTGAACTACATAGATGACTAACCTATGTACTGTATACTTGAAACTAATTATAATTAATTAATTAATTTTTAAAAAAGAATGAATTCGAGGAGAGACTGGTCAGGTGTCTAGTGCTTCTGAGAGATTAAGCTGAAAGAGGATGAGAAGAATCCTCTGGACCTGACAGTTAGAGGCCATTAATGACCTTAAAATGAGAAGTATCAGGGTAGCAGTGGAAGAGAAAGCCAGATTCCTTTGTATAAAGGAATCAATGAGTGATAAGGTAGCAATAGTAACTCTGGGCTATTCATCAGAAATTAGGTGTGAAGGGTCAGAGGAAAAGAGATTAGTTACTTTAGGGAAATGCAGAATGGATAAACAGCCCACTCCCACATACTTTAATTAAGGAGATAGGCGTCCCCTTCAAAGGGCCAGATCAATAGATCTCTCAAGGAACATAGATACTCCCTGTCCCCTCTGAACCCTAAATGTGTTTGAAGAACAGGTAATCTCTCCAGACTCCTGGAATGATAAGGAGAATGATTTGCCTCAACAACCCAGATCTTAGATAGACTCTTTTTAATTTAAAGATAGGAGAGTTGAATGATTTTGTTGTTTTGTTTTGTTTTGTTTTTCAGGCAGAGAGCAGTCAACAGAATGCCATGTGTAAAAAAGGTAGGGGCATGGGATCAAGCACCTAGGTGGATGGATTATTGGGGGTTTGTAGAGAAAGCAAGGGTGAGAGTGAAGACACAGACAAGTTAAGGATGTACCAGAAAGAAGCTGAAGGACTCTGAATGGCCTGTCTTCCTATTATTTACTCATTCATTCACTCATTCATTCACTCATTTATTATGGTGACATTGATTAACAAAATCCAATGTTTCAAGTGTACAATTCAACAGTAAGTCATATATATATTGCATTGTGTGTTCACCACCCTGGCCTGTCTGTCTTAGAACACAAAGAGGAAAGTTCTGCCCAGAAGGCAGTGCGTGAAAGGTGATGAAGGGCTTTTAAATGAAAATACTGTCTTGTTTCATCTTCATTAGTCAGGATAGGTTAAATGCTGCAACAAACAACCCCTAAGTCCTAGTGGCTTAACATAATTTAAATGTATTTCTCCTCACTTCAAGTCTGGTCAGCACGGGTTCAGAGAGGCCTCTGTTCTGTGCAGTTATCATGGACTCAGGCTCCCTTCATTTTGTGTCTCCTGTAGGATCTCAGAGTCCTATTCTGGACCTTCTCATCTGCTGGCAAACAAAGGGAAAGAGAAAGACTGTGGAGGATTGTAGGAGACTTTGTAGGCCACTCTTGGAAGTGCTGCACATCACTTTTGCCCACATTCTCTTGGCTTAACCTCAGGCATTTGGCCACTCCTAATGGCAAGGGAGGCTGGGAAATACCCTCAATTGGTTTGCATAATACTGTCTTGTCTGCACCCCAGTGCCTAGCAGTGTCTGGAGTACAGTAGATGCTCAGAAAGCATCATTAAATAAATGCATAGATGCACATCATCTCTTTTGTTCCTCACTACTATTCTCTCCCCCTGTGTTCTACTTGAAGTTCAAAGATAACATAGACCTAATATCCTGGATATGTGCTAAAAAATGGGCTTGTGCTTAGAGCTGTTCTTCCTGTGATGCTGATGTGCTACGGGGATCCATTCATACTCTCTGCATCTGTATGTTTGCTACCTGGGGTTGGCCCGAAGTCTGTGGTTAGTAAAGCTGGTATAATGATGCTGACTTGCTTTCAGGAAGGTAAAGATTAGGGTCTTTCTTCCAAAGCCTTGTGCTATCACAAGTTGAACTTATCAGCCAAATATGAACTAACCAGCCCATGATTTTGCTAACAAGATCCTACCTGAATTATTCAGTCCCTTGCTGAACTAGCCAGTCCCAAGATATAGACAAGTCACTGGCTGAGCTAAGCACACCTCAGTTAAGCTAACTAGTTCTGAACCAAACTAAGTGGCTACAAGTTACCACAGATTCAGCTGTGCCCTACAGAAAATGATTAAAACTCAGGACTTGGATTAATATTCTCAATGACCTTTATAATGGCCCTTTTTATGGATAACATGAGCTAGAAAGTGGAGGAAAGCTGGTGATATGAGTGAGAACTTTCCTAAAGGGCAAATAAAGGGCTTCTTATCAGGCTGGCAAAGCTCGCCTGCAAGCAGAGCATGACGCGGAAACATGGCAGGCAGGGAATGCCAGGGATATTTTATAAACAACTCCAGAGATATCAACGATGTGGGGCTGGTGCACAGATTCCCATATTTGCAGATGATATTTCATGAACAAGGGTGCCCGTGAATGAGAGCGAGTGCCAACGAGCCCAAGAAGGAAGAAGGAAGCAGAGGCAGATGGCTATAAAACGAGTCACTGTTTCAGACTTGGGGAGAGACACGGAGGTTAAAGCTGATGTCTCTGACTCAGCCAGCCTGGGGCAGGGCAGTAGAGGTGAGTGCTGGATGGATGTGAAGGGAGATAGGGTGGCCAGTGCCAGAAGCCCTGCTCAGATTGAAGGAACAGCAAGGATAAGGGCCTTGATGGTAAGGAGATTGACATCCCCTTCAAGGGCCACATCAGTGGAGCCCTCAGGAACACAGACCCTCTTCCCCACCTGAACTGAAATCTGTCTGAAAAATTTTGCTATCTCTCCAGATCCCCAAGCTGACAAGGGGGATGACTTATCTCAACTACCAACTCTAGACAGGACTGTGTTGAGCTGCTCATGATGAAGCAACTCATTTCAAAGCAGTGGTTTTGATGTCATAGAAAGAGGCTAGGCTTTGTTCAATGAGTTCTAATCCCTCCAATTACCCCTCAAGAGCTAGATGGCCTCGGGCAATTTGTTCAGCCTCTCTGGGCCTCAGTCTCCTCTTCTTGAGAACAGTAATTATTTTGCATGTTAGTAAAAATTTAGAGATTGCACATGAAAAAAGCCTAATCAGCTGCCTAGAAAGCAGTAGGTGCTTAATATAAATGTTCCCTTCTCTTCCCCACAGCCCTACTCAGTGCTCTCCCAGCCAGGCTTAAGGCTTTCCTTGTCACAGTAGACTGGACTTTCCCATCATTCCTACAGTGCCCACCCTGACTGGCCTTCCTTGGCCCATGTGGCCCTGTGATGGCTCCAGCTTGCTGGTAGAACTCCCAACTACTTCTAGGCTATGATCAAGACCCAGGCCCAGCAAACTTATTTTCCTCTGATTCTTAGAAAGTATAGCAAGGCAAGGTATTGGCATGTAAGGAATCAAGGGATCAAGGCTAGGAAGGAACCATTGCCAGATTTCACATAAAGAACCACAGCTTGCCTCATGAATAAAGGCAGTCGTGGCTGGGCTGCCCCATCCTTCATGTTTATATCTAACAAGGTCCAAATTAATATCCAGTTCTGCAGATGAAATATTCTGAAACATAGTTGCTTGACCTATAGGATGGCTAAAATTTAGGCACATTTATTTCATGTAATTTACATGAGCTGAGCTGCTGTGAATAAAAACTTATTCGTGGGCAAACAGGGAGCATTCTGCATTCTCCAGTCAGGTTGAGGTAGTGTTAATTGTGGTCTAGGGAAACCTTTTCACATGCAGGACTCCAAGCTAGTGCTTATTACAAGAGGTAGGGGGTGGATCTCTGGATCACTTTTCCTGGCACCTCCATGGATGCTTATGTCCTGTTTCCTGTCCCTCTCCACTTTCTCACTTATTCCAGCCACCCTGCTCTTCCTACTGGAATTCTTCAAGCATTACCACCTGGAGCCTTGTTCCCACTCTTCCTCTTGTCTGGGACTCTTCCCTCACCTCCTTCAGGATGCACCTTTTCAGAGAGCCTCTGAAGGACCACACTTTATAAAATGGCATCCCGCTCCCATTGTTCTATTTTTCTTTATCATGATGATTTTTCTTCTTAAAACAGCATCAGACCCATTATTTATGTTTTGTTTATTGTCTGTCTGCTCCCCACCGGAATGCAAACTCCATGGGGACTGGATTTTGTTTTGTTCACTGCTGTCTTCTTGGTTCCTAAAACAGCCACCCCTAGTAGGCCTTTCATAAATACTTGGTGGCTAGATACTGAAATTGACATTCAATATGTTCTGTTGTCCAAATTAGGTAGAAAGCTATCATTATTCACATTGTACAGATGAGGAAACGGAAGTTCAGAGAGGTTAAGTGACTTGCTTAGAGTGACCAACTAGTTAGAGACAAGGTTAGAACCAGAACCCAGATACCCAGAGTCTCTATCTGATGCACATGCTGAGAGCCACTTGTGTGTCCTTAGTTCTTTAGCCCATTTCCCAAAGGAGAGCATGTTGCATCGCCTTAAAGACCACCCTTAAATGGAGCACTGACTCTATTTAAGCTTGAGTGATTTTGCTCACAGACTTGTCAGAAATTGGAATCTAGAGATAATAGGCAGACTAGGATTTTTTAGTAAAAATCAATTTTCAGTTCCCCCAGCCTCTACTCTGAACTCTGTTTATTCCAGGTCTCATGCAGAAAATATACGCACTAAAAAACAAATTTAAAATGAATGATAAGTGAGTTAGAAACTGCCCAGGGCTATCACAAACTTATGTTCCATGCTATGTGGGTTCTGAATAAATATTTGCTTTGCAAGCCAAGAAGCAAAATGTATTTACCAAGGCAATCTCCAGCTGAAGGGCATATATGCTACTTCTGGGATTTGGCACAGTTTCTTCAGGGAAGTGTGCACACAGATCTAAACACTATTGAGTTCTGAAAAGTGAGGCAAGTTGGCATGAAGAGAGTGGGTTCTGGTTTGAGCTTTATCCCTTTTTGTTGGGTTAATTGAGGCAACTTATTGCCGTCTCTGGACCCTTTCACCCTTAACAACATCCTATGACCTCTAGAGGGACTACTAGTAGTTTTCTGATCAACAGATGACTCACGTGAATAAAAGAGAGAGAGAGAGAGAGAGAGAGAGAGAGAGAGAGAGAGAGAGAGAGAGAGAGAGAATTTAGCTGTGTCTTTTCCTATCTTTTCTACTGAGTCAACTATTTTCTTCATTTTTTCCCCAAGTGCAAGCATCTCTTTTTCCAAGAGCTTATAACCAATGCTAGAACCTTCTGAGGGCTTTGCTCTTTTTTTGAACAAGAGCTAGTACCTGTGTCCAGGACCATTGAGTAAGTGGTTGGCTATGTGTCTCCTCTAACAATATCAATCATCAACTCCCACAGTGAGGAAGATATTCTTTGAACATTTATTCAGTGACTGTTTATTGACCTTCTGCCACAGGGACACACACTAGGACACAAAGTTCAGTTACCACCCTTATGAAGCTTGAGGTCTAATGATGAAGAGATAGTTAGGAATCAGGCACATCTCATGCTCCGTGACACAACTACAAGGAACTATATCCATAGGAGGTTTAGCTAACTCACTCCTCAGTCTTGAGGAGGAAGGTTCTGGCAAACCTTCCCAGATTAAATGAGATCTAAACCAGGATGTGAAATTAGGAGAGTAGAAGTTATTCAGGCAAAGCTGAGGGGAGAGAAAGTGTTTGAGGTTGAGGGCATAAATATGTGTAAGTGTAGCGGCCAGGGTGTGTGGGGGGTGTGGGGAGGTGCTGAGTGGCTGATAGGAATGCAGTGTATATGTTGGGGGGGGAGTTGTATTTAGATAAGGCAGAAAGCCCAGTGGCTGGAGTATTCAGTGGGAGAGGGAGGGGCAGGAGATGAGGGCTGAGGGGAAGTGTTGGATGGGGTAGGTCTTGCTTCAAACCTTATGAGTCACTTGAAAACGTTTGGATTTTGTGCCCAGGGCAGTGGAAGTATCTGGAGCTGGGAAATGTCACATTCAGTTTGTATTTATTTTAGAGAGATCCTGTCACTACAGTGTGGTACTCTTTTTGGAGGAAGGGGAGGCTGGAGGACCAGAGACTGGATGACTGGGTAAGAGGAATTAATAGCGCAGAAGAATCTTCAGAATGGAAGAGCAGGTCCAGGCTTTGGAACTTCTAGAACAAGTTTTGGCTCCTGACTTTTCTCAGATCCCTGTTGTTCTCTTTCTCCATGTGCCACAGAATTCTCAGATTTGATTTAAATAAGTTATGGGGCTTTTGCCACATTAGAATGATGGGATTCAACCTCTTTGAGCATTAGAGCCCTTTGTTAATATAAAAGGCTTCACCCTCTTGCCAGTCATTGCGTTTTCAGTATATGTTAATTTGGAAAATACCTAAAGAACAAAGCCTCTAGTAGATGTAAGCACACGTGAAAATTAAGCCTACGTATATCTGGGAGCCAGTATTCAGCCAGTCTATTGACATGGCTGTTGTAACATATGGATCCCCAGAGCCATCTGAAAGAAGTCTGCTTCGCTCAAGGGTTTGGGAACCACTGCCCTGGAACATGTGTGCTAAGAAGCCACATAGACATCTGTCCCCAGAGTGCAGTGCATGGCTGCCTTCTCCATAAACCGTGGGGTGCATAAACTCAGCTGGTTCTAATTGCACGGGGCATGCCATATTGTTGCCCGATGTAATGTCAATTTTTATTTATTTGTGTTTTTGAAAAGCAGGGCTGATTAGACCACTTAAAACTACACAGGCTAGTTAGAGCCAGGCCGGCGTTAGTGATTTCAGCTGCCCTCCCCAAAGTCATCAGCGCTTCTAGCTCTCAGCCTCCCTCTGAGAATGTAAACTTGGGGCCTTGTGCTATCATGATTTCTATTTCATCCTGACTCTTATAAACTGCCATATAAATAGCAGCCGCTGAAGGTTTTTTTTTTTTTTTTTTTCCAATTTCATTTTGAGACTTGGAAAATCACAAAACAAAAATAGCCCTGAGAGTGGAAAGTTTGGGGGAGTTTGTTTAGCTTTCTTTGAAATGCACTTTGTGAAAGAATAAGTCAGTCATAAGACCTCTCTTTGTGGAGTGCTTTAGAGTTTATGTAATTTTTTCACATCCATTTTCTCCTGTTTGATCCTCACGAGACCCTGTGAGGTGTGTATTATTGTTGTCTTCATTTTGCAAATAGGACAGAAGCTCCCAGAGATTAAAAGACTGACCTTAGGCCAAGATCACATGACCAAGGTTACGGGCAGGGTCAGTCCAGGTAGATCCTTAGCCCAAATCCTGGCCTCCCCCTGCACTCCTCTATCTGTCACTCTTTGAGTCCTCTTACCTATGTTGACTCTTGCCTTCTTCTTTTCTTAGGGCCATTCTTATGAAGGAAGGTGTCCAGGCCATGTCTGTTAATGCAGGCTTCATGCTGATCACCCAGCATCTCCCTATCAGTGGACACATTACTCAGTATAACATTTGTTTAACAGACCTATGCGAGTCCCCTTACAGCTGCCAACTCCTGGAGGAGAGGGCCTTTTTGCATTGTCATCTCTGTGTTCTTAGGGACTAGAACAAGTTAGTACACTAGTACATACTAAAAACTCTGTAATGTTTTCCAGATTGAAACACCATAAATAAGAAAGTTGATTTTTAAGAAATCAGATAACGGTAAAGGGGGTTAATTAAATATGTGGTGGCAGAATATTGAGTTCACTTTGGGTGCTGAAAACAGAATACAACTTACAGATGATATAATACTAAATTTTATACTTAAAAGCTTTATAATTTTATTAACCAATGTCACCTTGATCAATTTTATTTTAAAAAATTATTCTTCCGTTCCATTTGGTTTCTGTCTTCATGAATTGGCCATTGAAAGACTGATGAAAGTCTTAAGATTATTACATGACTCATCATTTCCCAAACTGTGTTTTGTGGAGTGTCTGAGACATGTCGTAGACATTCCAGAAAAATTAAAAGTTCTGTTGTCAGAAAAGTTTGGGAAATATGATTCAATAAGTTCAACAGATTTTTTTAATTGCAAATTTTCTCAAAGCATAGATTTTTTTTTTTTTCCAGGCCTGGTTCCCTTCAAGATTTTCCCATCTGTGTGAGTTTCAGGCATACCTCTCCATTCTCACGATTGTTTAATGAGTCACTTTTAAACACACATATCTGCATTCATACACAGAACTATTTAACCAAATGGTCCAGAGTTTCAGGGCTGCTTCTTTCTCAGTGTCCTCAGTTCTCAACAAAGGGAGGGAAGTGCATGATCCTCTCTTTTTCAATCTTTTACATTTTCTACCCATCCCAGGAGGTAGATCTCCTGATGGTTGAAAAATCCCCTTTCCTCTACTTCCCCCTTTATCTTCAAAAGATGCCAATGTCTCTTTCATTTACAGAAATCTTTCCTTGACCACTCCATATCGTCACGCTCTGGTTCCATTTCTTTCCTCTTCGATTTGAAATTTTGTGAACAGCTGCTCTCATCCAAGGTCACACCCCCTTCCTGAGAGCACTCTGCATCCAGTGAGCAGTGAAAGGGTAGAAATCAAGTCAGCCACTTTGCCTCAATTCGGCATTACTCTGTGGGCTCATCCAAGCTCCAGAGCTCCACCTGGAATTAGCTGAGAACTTTCAGTTGATGCTTCAATACTCCGACTTCTTCCTCTGTTCAATTCTGTTTCATGTCTTTCAAAGTGTTTATTCTGAGAGTACTCCCCAATACATTTCTCATATGCTAACGTCTATCCCAGAATCTGATTCCCAGGAAATCTGACCTGCAGCATTTGGTTCCTAGAGTGTCCAAGAATGCATATGTTAACATGAAATTTTTGAGTTGGCCACTGGTGATAAGAATGCCATCACTAGTGATAGATGGAATACAGATGGCTACTGCCACAAGGCAACATTCCAATTGTGAAATTTTTCACTGTGGCAAACTGGAAAGGTATACAAGTATATTTCGACACAGTGGTGGGCTTGATGTTTGGGTAATATGGAGGAAATCAGTTATAAAGAAAATGGAATTGGGTGGGTATGGCTGGGAGCAATTGATGCCTTGGAGAAAGATAATAAAAGTCTGAGCGTAAATATTCAGCAGTATATACAGAGACTCTCATCTACCAAAGTCTGGAAGAGAAAGAACTGAGGATTAGGCTCAGAATTTAATGATAAGAGTAGCAGAGATTCTAAACTCAGGCAAGTTTCTCCACCAGTGTTGAGCCCTAATTGGAAAGGAATAGGACCCTGAGACATGGCAGGATGAAAACTGGGTTGATGCACTTGAAAATCTTAAGTCTCTCGATTGCCCTGAATCGTCTGGTCTGCAGAAGTAGCCTACCACTCCCCGTTACAGACTTTAGCACTTCCACTTTGCTTAAAGACAATGCAGAGGACTTTGCCTTGCAAGATATAATGTGACACCCCTATTGGCTACCAATCAAAAAAAAATCAAATTATATTTAATTAAATTATATTTAATTAAAATATAATTAAATCCCAATATAACCCAGTTAGGGAAGTGCCAAGCCTGGTAAAGGGAGAAAGGAACTATCTCCCAGAGACCAGCAGAACAAAGCTAACATGTATCAACAGAAGCTGGGAGTGTGTGTGTAGAATTGGATTCTGAGAGTGCTTAATAAAGAGTCGGGGCAGACCTAAAACTGGATAAGGGTAAGTTTATAGGTATGCTAGTACTCCCCCTGACTAGGACCCCAGGAAGAGCTAACACACTAAGGATGACTCTTAAAAAGCTGGAGAGGGCTATAACCCACAGTAAGTGATGTTGAAATACCATAGTCGCTATGGACGATGTTGGGAGGAAAGATCAAATAGCTCAAAGAAGTGTGAAAACTAGAATGAATAAACTATTTAAGGCCGGGAAATCCATCAGAAGACTATGCTGCACAGGTGAGCCCAGAAGGCACTCCACTTGCCAAAGCAATAAGGAACTCACTCACAGGAGATAAATCAGCATCGCTGAGAAACTCAGTGATGCTGTTCCCGTAGGCCAGACCTGATGGTAAGAGAACTGGACTTCTAATAATAAGAGAGATGATATGATTCCAAACATGGAGACCAGGTTCCAATATTTAACTGTCAGAATCAAGGTATTTGCAATTAATGTAATGAATGGCAAGGCAGAAGAGCCTGATCCTCAGAAAGTTATGGAGATCGTGTGGTATCCCCAATAGGTTAAACACACGGATTTGGAAAATAAAGGGTTTATATAGGAGTAGCCTCCTTATCATCATTCTCAATGACTCACTTGGGGAATTTGTGCTTCATCCTCGCAACTCTGGGCTCTCTAGGTTTAGAGGTCTGAGTTTATAGAGAGGGAAATTTTTCTAGCAGAAGGTACAGCAAGAATCCCATTAAAGTTTCAGTTGCGTATTGCTCTCTCATTCCTTCAGGCTCGTGACAGGGGTGTTTGGTTCTGATTATCAGGAAGAGGCAGAGCTGATGTTGCACAATGGGGATGGAGATTGTTACACAACCATTTTTCGGAAGTAGCAGGATGAGATTGGTGGGAGAAGACAAGGGATATGGGCTTGTGAGACTCTTAGATTCAGTTCATCTACCTGCCCTGCTTACTTTCTGTTGCCATGACCACATCCTTTTAGTTAAAACTAATATTTTTCTTCTTATCAAGTGGCAGGTGGTTAGTATTTTTTATTTTGCTATTACAAACACAAAGGAAAGGTCAGGAGCAGGCAAAATAGCTCAGATATTAAAGTCAGGAACTTGATCACAGGATAGGAATTAGAAGAGGAGGTCTGTGCTGTACAGACTTCTAAGATTCATCAACAGGTACAATGACTCATGCACAGTGTGACTTTGAGCCAGGTACTATTGATTCTGAGAAGAACCTGTCAAAAAAAACGGCTTGTGGGTAACTTGGCCCAAATTCGTAATGAGAGTCTAGAAGCCACTGTTTACAGAGGCCTCTCACAGACACTGCATATCAGGGAAAAGCTGCAGACTGAAATGCCAAACTTCCTGCACTGTGCACGAACCTCATAAGTGAGTTCTTGGAATCGGATTTCCACCAAGGGACTGAGACCTGTACCATCCAATTGGAGTTGCACAGTTATATCCTCATTTGCATCTTTACCAACCAATCAGAGCAACCCCATAAGGACCAATCAGAATGTGCAGTTCTGACCAATCAGGATAGTGCTGTGTAGACCAGTCAAACTGTGGCAATTTGGATCCAAGATTTGTATAAAAATAGACAAATCAGAGACGAGGGTGGGTATTTTCTCTATATAAGTGGACCTCCCCTTTGTCTTGCAGAAGTGTGTTTCCCAGGTTTACAAATTTTTCACTTGAGTAAAGTTTCTTCTTTTTACTGCACCCTAGATTGGGAACACCTACTGGCATTGGATTGGTGACAGTGACTTTTGTTGATAGAGAGGAGTTTGGTTTCACCCAACCATTATCAGACTTTGATCCCGTGATTGACACTAAGTGGTAGGAAATATGAACTAAATAGAGAAGAAAGATAAAGACCTGGAATATGTAGGGGTACAGAAGTGGGAGAGTGAAGATTGATAAAGCCCTCTCTTATTTTGAGGTTTCTCATCTGTAGAATGGGGCTAATTCTTCCTAGTTGCAGAGTTGTTATAAAAATATAAATGAATGAGATTTATTTCCATTGTTGTTGTACAATGGTCTATTGTCTATTCTCTTCCTCTCTTTTTTGCTCCCAAAGGTGAACTGGCGTGAATCAGTGGGAAAAGTAGGCAGGGCAAGTATCACCAGCAGTGATGGTTAATTTTATGTGTCAATTTGACTGGACCACATGGTGCCCAGACATTTGGTCAAACATTATTCTTGGTGTTTACATGAGGGTGTTTCTAGATTAAGATTAACATCTGAATTCATAGACTGAGTGAAGCAGATTGCCCTCCCTAATGTGGGTGGGCCTCATCCAAGAGAAGAAAAAGGCTGAGTAAGAAGGAATTCCTCCTGCTTGGCTGCCTTGAGCTTCAACATCATCTTTTCCTGCTCTTGTATTTAAACTGAAGCTCGTCTTGGATCTCAAGCTTGCTGGCCTTCAGACTGGAATTTATACCATTGTCTCTCCTGATTCTTAGGCCTTTGGACTCAGACTACAACTACACCATCAACAATCCTGAGTCTCCAACTTCTTAATTGCAGATCTAGAGACTTCTCAGCCTCCATAATCATGTGAGCCAAGTCCAGTGAATAAACAAACAAGCAAATAAGAGCACAGGCCTAGGGGAGGAACTGCAGAACCAGGGGAGGCCTTCCACACTGGGAAAGAGGAGTCAACTTACAGGAGCTAAGAACAGGTGTTATAAACAAGGAAGAGCAACTTTACTGCCTTTCCTTGGTTGCCTGCTTCAACTGCCAGAGACAGTCTGATCTAGTCTGGCTCCTGTCAGGATTCTAGGAGTGGCCCCTGTTTGGCTGAGCCCAGAGTGACCTTAATATAAAAAACAGGCAAAATGAAGTGTCCCATTCTCTGTGTGCCCTGGCCACTTTGTACATATTAGAACTATGACCATGCAATAACCTATTGTATTTTAATAACATGCCTGGCTCTTTCACTGGACTGTGAATTCTATGAGGAGAGAGACTGAGTCAGATTCATCACTATTCTCCCAGGACCTAGTTCAGGACCTGGCACCATGCCTAGCTTAGAGTGGACACTTTTGTACTTTGAAATTAGTATTTGTAGGTTAGTATTTGGGTGACGGAAACACCTTATCCTTTCCTTCTTTCCTGCACATTTGCCTCATCAGTTTCCAGATGTAAAGACGTTTGAACTAAACAGCCTTTTAAAAAAATCAGCTTGGGCTAGGCTGTGTTTCAGTAATAGCCCACTCTAAAATCTCAGTGACTTAATGCAAGTTTATTTCTGAGTCATGCAAAGTCCCCTGTGGTTATGGGCACCTCTCCAGGGCAGCTGTTCTCCATACAGTGGCTCAGCAATTCCAGACCCCTTTGATTTGATGTCTCCATCATCTCCACACAGGCAGAGCAAGAGCTTTTGGAGAAAACACACCCTCTCAGCCGTGCTTCAGCTCAGAAGTACCAGCCATTGCTGTCCTTTAGATCCCCTTGGCCAGATCGCCTCATGTGGTCACACCTCACGGTGAGATTTTTGGGATGAGTAGTTCTCTGTGTGCTCTGGAAGGAAGGGAGAACTGGATGTTTGTGTGCACTAATCATGCCTACCACCAGGGGCCAAGCTAAATGTAGAGCAGGCCAAAATAAAAATGGGAAAACTACTAAAATCTGTTGTTCTTGTTATGATACAAGCATTTATTTAGTCAGCCAAAAATACTTACTGAGCACCTACTATGTGATGAGCATTATTCTAGAATAACTGGGCACATATTAGTGAATAAAACAATGTCTCTGACATCATAAGTTTACACACTATTGGCAGGAGACATATAGTAAATAGGTATATAAAGTCAGGATTACTGTGCTATGAAAGAAAATAAAAGAGGGTAAAATGGTGTAGAGGGGTAGAAAGAATTGCTATTTTGATGATAGAAGAAGTCCTTGCCGGTAAGAGATTTGGTAAAGTGAGAGAGACTTGTCAGTATATGGGATTGGGAGGGAGGCCGTATTGCAGGCAGAGGGAAGACTCGATGTAATGGTCAATTCATTCATTTAACTCATTCATTCAGCAAACATTTATTGTGCTCTTATTGCTATGTGAGGCTATTTCTATAAAGATGGTGATACTATATTGGATGAAACCCAGTAGAAGAGACAGATGTGCAAACAAATACATATAATGAAAAGCAAGAGGTCAGAGGGGGCACAAAAGAGAGAACCGCAGTTTCCATTGGGTGAAGAAGGGTCAAGCAAAATGTCAAGAGGTGACTTGATTATCTAAAGTATAAATTAGAAAAATCAACTAAGATAAAAGGGTACATGCATTATCTACAGCTATATAACAAAATATTCCAAAATGGTAGCTTGAAATCATATTTTGTTATTTCTCATGAGTCTGTGAATTGTCTGGGCTCTGTCGAACAGTTCTTTTGGTACATGTGGTACTGACCGGGTCACTCATGTGGATGCATTCTGCTGGGAAGCGTGGAATGGGCTATGTTTCCATGACAACTTCATTCTCATGTCTGGGGCTTCACTGAGGTGTTTAGAGTATCTGCGGCTGACTGAGCTCTCCCCATCATTCTCCCCGGATCTCTCATCTAGTCTAACCTGAACTTCTTTACATGGTCGCTGGATCCCAAGAGGGTTAACAGAAGCTGCAAGGCCTCTTAAGTACTGGAGGCCACAATGTCATTTTCACTGCATTCTTTTGGTCAAAACTGGTCAATAAGCCAGCCCAGATTCAAGGGGAAAGGAAACAGACTTGACCTCCATGCCTGTCCAGAGCTGGGCGACATTGTTAGGGGTCATATTTTCAGACAGTCTACCACAAGCATTAACAATGTAGTAAAGCACATATATCTATGTGTTCCCATGTGGTCCTGTCTCCATGACATGAGCCTGCAGAAAAAGTCACTAATCAGCATGCTTATCCGACCAAGCCTAGGATCTTTTCAAGTCAGTATGGCAAGCAGATTGGCCAGAGTCAGGACAAGAGATAAGAACTACTTGCCATCCCAGCCATAAAGGAATATAGCAAATACTGAAATTGTATCTGTGATACGATCATACTAACTCTACAGCTAGCGTGTCTGCAAATGAACTCGGAATGTGGACAAGTGGTGGGACTGTGGATGGCGCTTTGTGTCATATTTGTGTGATCAACAGTTTTAAATGTCCAAGGGATATAAAAGTTAAAAAAAAAAAAGACTTAAGATTTTTTAAAAGAAGGAAAAATAAACCTTTTGAGAGGGCTTTGGGTGAAGAGCATGCGTAACTGGCCTGGAGAGAGGGGAATTCAGTGGGGCTCAGGAAAAGAGGCAGGTGACGCATGGGGTTTGGGGGAGAACAATTTTGGTCTGAACTCAAGAGACTGGACTTGGTTTCCAGCCAGAGTGAGCTTGGCCCTCTGCAGCACTGGGACTTGCGGACATTGTCTCGCTGGGTTTAGAGGTATAAAAGGTTGGAATGCAAAGGCAGTGCTGTGTGTTCAACTCTGCTAACTGGATTTTACAGCAAAACTGGGTCCCTGCATTTGTCCTGCTTCCACGGAGTTTGAATTAATCCCCAAATGCACCATAATTTGTTAAAATCAGTTTTATACTCTAAACTGTTCAGAATGTTATATTTCAAATACCTCATCATAAAAGGTTACAGAAAAACAGGTCTACTTTCATAAGACTAGAGGCAAAAGAGGAGAAATCTATTTTATTGCTTTAATAGTGATGGTGCTAAACTAGGCACTGAAGTGAGAATCCAAGGGGCTTCCTAGAAATCATGTGATTTATGGTGTCTCCTGACCCTTTAAATTATAGATATTTTAGCCCTATTCCTTCAGTAAAGCCAAATTCTGATATGCGCTCACTGTGTATAATTTAAGGCAAGAATGTCTTTCCCTTTGCCCCAGGCAGTGGTGACGTGGTGGGAAGGGTGTTGAATCTGGAGTCAGGAGGGTTGCTACCTAAGGGGCATCTGTAATGCACAGTGGGTTTTGGCATCATCTACACTTGCACTTGAAGCCAGACCCTGCTATTTCCCAGCTAGACGGCTAGTGTGGCTCAGCTGATGAGTTCGTAAGGTGGTAGTAACTATGCCTGCTCTTCAGAGTACCCAGGGTACGGGGGTAATATCTGCAGAGCGTTGGGTTTCATTTTATTAGTGTTTATCAGCCACCAGGCCTTCGAATGAATGAATTTCATTCTTAGCCAAAGAATTTAAATTCTGCTGCAACTTATATGGAGCTAGTCCAGTTGCTGAGTGGTCCCAGATGTAGTGGTCCAGGACCCCGTCCCTAAAGTATAACAAAATCCTTTTGTGCTGAGGCTTCAAATTGACTATCTATGAGGCTAGATCACTCATTATAGGTTCTGGAATCCAAGGAAAGACTTTCCCCCAGATAAAATTGAAAATTGCCTTTCCTGACATCTCAGCCATCATTTGGGTTTCCTTCTACATCAAGTATTATATTTTGGCTACTGTACCCTGTTAAAACATTTACCATAAGCTCTCCCCCAGGGTATTTCAAGGCCCTCCCCATAAAACTTTCTAAGCAGAAATATCCTTTGGGAATACAAGGGATGGTCATGGATTAGGAGAAGGACCAAAGCACTTCAATTCATCACATAGAAAACCTTCACAAGGGGATTTTATTGAGGGATTTCTTCTTTCTGTTTTATTATAAGTGTAATGTCATTTAAGTCAAAAATATTTCCATATTGGCATCTGCTCTAGTGTTTGTCAGGTCTGTCTGGTTGAGAGAGGCTCGAGGCTTAGTTGGTTCTCTCCTAGACATTTTAGAAATACTCCCTTTGTTTCTGGTTTCAAGACATTTGCACTAAGTTTCAGTCTTGCATCCATTCTCTGTGTTCTGGTGGCGAGGAGGATCTGGGAAGTTATCTGTTCATTAAACACATGCTGAATGTGTACTATAAGCCAGGCACACTGCTAGGCATGGAATGCAGAGAGCAGGGAGACGAGTCTCAGTCCTCAGGATGCTCACAATCTAGTGAAGGCTGAGCCTCTGACAAAGGCCACACCTTTCTTTTCCTCAGAAAGTCTGATTAACCTATATGTACTTTATTGATTAATTGACTGCTTGGCATTTTGGCCTCATCTACCATTTTTAGTTAAGTTAATGCTAGATGCTATAACAGATAATGCCTCCCCAATGTATAATGAACTGATAGAAGTTCATTTCTTGTTCACATTAAGCCCAAGTGTGCATTTCTGTTTACTACACTTTTCTCCCAGTAGGAATGCAGGAACCCAGTGTCCTCAGGATCCCTTGCCTTTGTTTTACTCCTTTTATCAAAAGAATTAATTATTATCAAAAGAATTAAACTTAATAATAATAATAAATAATAACTGATTATTATTATTACTATTATCAAAAGAATTAAGTTTTGTTTGTAGATTTGTTTGATAACACTAACCACAAATTTTGGTTTCATTACCAAAGCAATAGGTCTTAACCTGCCCCCATCCAGCAATATTTTCTGGCCTCTGGAATCATGGAAAATTTCTCAGCATAGAGGGCACCTGCTTGACTTTTAAGCTTCTGGTTCCTGTAGCTGAGAGCTGGTGGGCTTCTTCCTAGCAGAGCCTGTGCACCACTGTCTTTGCCCTGTAGTGTTTGGAGTGTGCATCCCTTCAGCACAGCTCCTAATTGTATTAATGAAAGCATTTCCCACATGTATTTACACTGTCCCTGCAGTGGAGGGAACTGGCCCCAGGCCAGCGCCACAGACTACAGAGGAGAAGCCAGGGTGCCAGGACCTCTCTTAGTGTGAGCCATCTTCTGATACTCCACCCGGGAAACAGAGTGGGACAGGGCGTGAGTGGAGAGAAAGAGCACATACCCAGAGACTGAGTATGGGGCTTGTGGTCTGACCAAACCTGTGTTCGAATCTTAGCTTTCCTTTTCCATAACTGTGTTACCTTGATTCATTGGCATCACATCTTTGAGCCTTAAAATGTTCATCCATAAACTGGAGATAATAAGACCTACTCCATAGAACTGTGGTGAGCACTGGAGGTGATGGTTCAGTGTTTGGCACAGAGCAAGCATTCCAAAGATGTGAACTAAAGCCAATGGGCCTGGGGTCAGCAAAACTGGGTCCTGATAAAACTCCGGCTATAAACATTCTGCAAGGCATTTAAGTTCTCTGGGTCTTATTTTCCTCATCTGTAAAGTGGGTGTGGTGGCTTTATACCTTGTCTACTGAGCTAAGCTGGAATCACATTTCCCAGAATTCCCTTCCCTGTGTGAATCTCATTTAGAGTCAGCTATAAGACAAATTTGTGTTATATTTGGAAGGTGGAAGTAAAGCAGGAAACTTTTCTTATGCTGGAGGACCCACAGCTCCTTCAGCTCCTGCTACATCCGCCTACAGGTTTTTCAAGTCCTGGGCCATAGTGTGTGCAGTTGCACGTATGGGGCACAGCCCTATATGTCATCGGTGACACTGAAGTTGGAGGGGGTGGGAGACAGATGCAGTTCCATGTTATCTTCAGAGGGGCCACATTTTCCATGCGGGTTCTAGTTTGTCTATTACTTCACATCTAGCTTTCCTTCCTGACTTCCCATGTGGCTGGCCTGTATCAACTTTCGGTATAGCACCCAACGCAGACACTTCTCCAACAGCTCACATATTACAAAATGTCTAATTTCTGTAATAAATCCCTTATTCTTTATCAGCCATAGTGACTCCACTTCTCTGCTTAAATCCTAACTGACACAGCGGGGATAGAAGCAGCGACTTCACAAAGGCTGCCTTAAAAATCAAATGAGATAATGCATGAGGAATAGCTTTGAAAAGTACGATGCGTGTTACATGTATGTGTGTCTTAAAAAAATCGCAACAGAAAAAGTTCTTAATAAAACCCACAAGTATAATTCTTTCAATTTTTTTTTTAAGTAAGTCTGGTCTCCCCAAGACCTGCTCCACTATCTTTTTTACAGTTGCACAAGCTAAAATTGTGGATTGTTCTTGACATCATCCTGACACATCCTCTTTTATATCCAGATCCCAGTCACTTTTCATCACCTCCACCACTAACACCCTGGTCCAAGCCACCATGCCTCTTGTTAGGATTATGATCTCCTCACTGGCCTCCCTGCTTCCACTCTTGCCCTGAAATGATCCAGTTAGAATTGGAATCAGATCATATCATGCTCAGCTCTCCAGGGCTTCTCGTCTCAATGACCTCAGAAGTCCTGTCTCTTACTGCTCATTTCTTACCACCTTTTCCCTTGCTTGCTCACTCTGCTCTAGCCATAATGGCTTCCTTAGCACACTTCGAACATGCCAAGTGTGTGCCAGTTCTTAAAACAGAATATAGTTTTTCAGGAGATGGAATCAGATACTGGAATGATGGCTATCTGGTATTACCATTACCTTCGCACAACTGGGGACATTGCTTACCACCAGTGCACAAGTATTTGCTAATAAACTTTATGACCACAGACTAGAGCTAGATGTCATTCTAGAAAGTGCTTTTTACCATGAACCTAAACACAAATTGAGGTTACTATTAGTATTACGGTGAGAAATGACAGTGGAGATTTTAATTATTATAATCTACAATAATGTCTCACACTTCTGGGACTATCTAGGGTTTTCAAAGTGCTTGCATGTCCATGGTTTTATTTGGGCCTCACAATGCACTAGCAGTTGGGTATCATTCCCTCCCTTTTTATAATTAGGAAAACTGAGGCTCTGAGAAATCAATTGATTCACCCAGAGTCAAAGAGCGAGCTGCTGACGAGGCTAAATCTCAAAGACAGGTCTGCAGAAGCCAGGCCCGGTTCTCTTCTCTTTGTAGTACAATTAGGAACTACATGTAAGGCCAGTTGGATTTATTAGTAGGGTCAGATGGGGATGAAAAAATTTTTTTCCATTGCCACTATCTACAATTCAAAACGTATGCCCAAACTTTTCAAAATTTTACACTTACTTTTTAATGCCAATATCCCTGGGATTTGTGTGAAGAATGTCTCCATAGAAAAAAGGACCATTTCTGTTTGTTTTGTGGAAATTAGGAAGAGAGAGAATGGAGTAGTGTCGGGAAGCATATTGTTCAGGTAAGTTGAATAAATATGTTATTATCCTCGTTTTATGAATGGGCAGTATGACTCAATGTACTCAAAGTAGCAAGTTGGCAAGGAGCAAAACCATGTCATATCATGTCTCCCTAGTAAAGGAGGAGTTTGGGTTAAAAATCACTACATTCTTTTTTTTAACAAACCACGTGCCCAACTTGCTGAACTTTTGCAGCAAAGTTGTGACAATGGACTACAAAGAAGTGTATTCTTCATGAAACATTAGAAAAGGTACACATTTCTCTGTACTGCAAGTATGCCCCATAAAAGAAAACAAGCATTTAAAAAAATACATGATTTTCTGTCACCAAAGCAAGAACCTTGATTATATCACTAGGGCATTTGTCATGGCCCCAGAAGTGCCATATTCTTGGCATAGTGGAAGAGATCTGGATTTAGAGCCAAGAAGCCCTGAGTGTGCTTCATGGTTTTGATACTT
This sequence comes from Eonycteris spelaea, assembly GCA_003508835.1. Taxonomy (NCBI): domain Eukaryota; kingdom Metazoa; phylum Chordata; class Mammalia; order Chiroptera; family Pteropodidae; genus Eonycteris; species Eonycteris spelaea. The sequence continues at coordinate 11,479,784 of PUFA01000016.1, forward strand.
ACCATTTATTGCTAATAATCATCTCTTATTGGAACTGATAGCAGATATTGTGCTTTACCTGCATTATTTTACTAAACTACCCACCCCAAACCAGTTTATATATATATTTCCAGTTTATGTGTGAAGAAACTAAGGATAGAGTTTATAAAGCGCTATGTGGAAGAGCTGGTATGTGAACACAGGTCTATCTCACTCTAAAATCTATGTTATTTGCAATATGTCACTTTAAGACAGAGAAGAAAGGGCACAGAACCAGACATGATGGCTTTAAGTGAATTTAGAAAACTGTACACAAAGTCCATCTGACTCCAGAAGGTCACTTACTGCTACAAGATACAACCTCTCTCACAGGGTTTTTTTTGGGAATAGAGAAACCTGTATAAAGGTTTCAACATGATCCCTGGCACATAATAAGTATGAGTAAATGGCACAGGAGGTGGTGTACAACAGTGGTGAGAAACCCTACTCTGAAGTGAGACTGCCTGGGTTCAAATCCCACCTTCTTCACTTCTTAGCCGTGTGACCTTGTGCAAGCCACATAACCTCTCTAAGCTTAAATTTCCTCATGTATGAAATAAGGATAATAACTACCTTACATTATTCTAAGGATTAAATGAGATGATCCACATAAAGGACCTAGTACAACATAAATGACCTGGCTTATTGCCATCATCAAGAAATTCTGACTCATGGTATTATTAATATGATTATTTTTTCATTCCTCACATGTGCTGCTTTTGCTCCAAGAACAAACACCATTATAGGAGTTGTGGTCAGAGATAAATGAGAAAGGAGGTAAATTTCCCCATTTCCTCAGGGCCCCTCACATTCAGTAAGCCTTGCTGCGTTCTGAGGACACCTCCAAGAAGTCTGCTGAATCCACCATCTCCCCATATTTTATCAGCTCAAGTTTCTTCATGTGGTTTGGCTGGGGTGAGCTGAGGAAGTGCAGCTCAGAGCCCTGAACTGGGAAAGGAGAGAGAGTGAGGAGGGCGCGGGAGGAGAGTGTTGGGTTCCTGCGAAGTAGGGTGGAGACAGGGGCACTCAGCACTGGTTGCTGGATCCCAAGAAGATTGGTGGCTTCTACATTTACACTCTGGTATGGGAGACACAGAGGGTTGGGGACTTGGAGGAAGTGGAGCCCCAGGCTGACTGTTGTCGGGGGAAGAGTGGCAAGCCGGGGCTGCTATCTTGTTTTGTTCAGGGGCCCGAGGGGCAGAAGAGACTGTTGAGAGGTTTTGTGCTCTTTCCTTGGGACGAAGCGTCCAAGGCGTCCAGGTTGCTCAAGCCTCAGGTTAGCAAGGGTGAGAACGTATGGGAGATGTGGAGTAGAAAGTTCTGCTCCTCTTAGGAAGGACATTTCTCCTTCCCCAGCAAGGTGCCTGTGTGACAGCAGCTGATGGGTCTCTGCCTAGGTCTGAGTGCTCTCCAAGCAGCTATGGCAGACCCCCCCTCTTGGGCACAAATGGGTAGGAAATGACCAGACTTCAGACCCCAAGTGACTTTGCACCCGCAGGATATCCCAGGACACTCTGGGACCTCACCTCAGGCTTTGAGGAAGTAAGTAGTTTAATTATGAGGGTTTCAGGTTGCCTTTTTCTTTTCTAATGCTAGAAATACAAGCTGTTTATACTATTCAGTGAAAACGGTGGAAAACATAGTGTATAGTGTTTACCATGATGACTACAACAGTGCAAAAGAACACAGTGTCCGATACGCAGTAGTTGCTCAACAAATATTTGCTGAATAGATGAATGAAGCTCATACAGGAGGGAAGGTTTACAGGGGAAAAAAAACCCCTCTCAATTGTTGTTATTGGTTGGTGATAGGATTAGTGGTAATTTTTATATTGTTCTCTAGCCTCTAGAGTTTTGTATTGTGGTAATAAGATTTTTAGAATAATAGGTAATTATGACCCAAGGAAATTAGAGCCAAAATTAAGGGGTTGTTTTCATTTGAAGCAGAAGTCTGCTTCTAGAGCCTGCAGTGGGAACCAAGCTTGTTGAGGCGGGTCTTTTTTGTATCTACTTCACCTCTGCTCTTTCTCGTCAAAGAGAACTAAACCTCTCCCCCCTCCAAGCGAACGTATACCAATCCCCTCCTCCCTCAAAACAATCAATGCCCAGTCTAAATCCTGCCAAGATTCTAAAGATTTTGTAGTAGTTGATTAAAACATAAGACTTTAAAATAGAGAAGTCGTTTGAGGGCCTTAAATGTACTGTTAATTCAGAAAAAAAATGTCCTCATGGTATATATTTTTTCAAAAAGCATATCTCCTGATTTAAACATTGGGTTGAGAACTGGATAAAATTTGCAGTGAACAGATTTTTACTGACAACTGGCAAGGTCCTAAAGGCCGATTGCTGTCCAACCAGGGATAGATTAGATTTGGGGAAAATCCTCTCCCAGGCTTCCCTGTTCTTTTATGAGGAGTTGGTCCTAAAATATTTATCCATTATCTTTTAACCCCATAACCCTCCAGGCTAAAATAAAGCCTGCCAATGGAGCTGTGGCCATTTTAGGATTAGGTCAGAAGAGCCTGGCTCCTGTGCTATCTGGCGACAAGATTCAGAGACAAGATGGCATCATCCTCTTCATGTCCTAAGGCTTGGTCCTCCACATGGAGGCATGGTTGCTATGGTGATAGGCTGACATACACACACCACAAACAAAAGTGGCATTTAAAAAAGAACTTCACCTTTCTTAAACTACTCAGAAACCCTTTTAGTCACAGGGTCAGGTTGAGATATTTGAACTTTTGGGTAAAGAACAGGTCTGAAAATTCCTAACATAGGCTTTTCCTAGAATGCATCTTCCACACCAGGAAATTTCCATTTCATTCTTATTGGGCAATTACCATGGGATCTGGGTTTTATTCCTGGTTCTGCCAAGAACTGATTTGGTGGCTCTTCCGAAGTCACTTTGTTTCTTACGGCTTCTGTTTCCTCATCTGTAAAACAGGATTAATAATCCTCACCTCACAGAGTTGTTGTGCAGATGAAAGGAGATAAGGTAGGTGAAAGAGCCTGACCAGTTGGGAGTTCTCAATTGCTTTAACTCCCTTCCTTCTTTCACAAGAATCAGGATAGTACATGGTGCACTCAAGGTTGTCAATTGCTGCATCAGCCGTGCTAAGTCCCGCCACATATCCTACCTGAGTCAGAGCTTTTAATTAATGCCCTGGGGAAATCGGGCTCAGCTCTAACAGTCCAGAAGCTCTGAGTCATGTTTCCCCAAGGATTTATTGCTGGAGCACTTTGGGAAGGACTTGTGCAGCTCTGAGCCACTGAGGCCACACCCTAGTGCTTGGGAGTTGATGGTGGTGGTTGCATTTTGTTGTTGGTTTGTTTATTTTAAAATATCCACATCCTGTCCCACAGCTGGGGCATAAAATCAAGCTTTAGTTGTGGGATTTTTGTTTACTTTATTCACTAGCTGGGTTGGTTCAGGAGTTTAACCAAGGTCAGTGCCTTTATGTTGCTTAGAATCTGCAAAAAGACTCTGGCAGTTTCTGGCTACTAAATCTGCTGGTGTAATAAAAAGAAAGAAACTTAAAAGAAAAGTTGACCCACATAGTCTGGTTGTTTTTATAAATTCATTTTTGTTTTGTTAAAAAAAAAAAACAACACACTTCTAAATGTTTATGTGTTTTTATTTTGCACAGGCAGCTTCAGCAATAGAGATTTTGTCAGAAAAAAAATAAAGAAATAAATGTGGAAGCTTTCACAGCTGCAAATTGTTGGTTCAGCGCCACTGAGAGCGAGAGAGAGAGAGAGAGAGAGAGAGAGAGAGAGAGAGAGAGAGAGAGAGAGAAGGGAGGGAGGGAATGAGGGAGGGAGAGAGAGAGAAATAAGAAAAAAGAGAAAAAGAAGAAAGCGATTAGCCTCATTGCCAGAGGATGGCTCCCTGTCAGTCCCCATAAAGTCTTCCTCACCATGTCTTGATGTCTTCTCAGAACATTTCAGAGGCTTGGAGAGTATTTGATTTGTAAAGTCTGAGAGTAGACAAAATAGAGCTACTTAAAAATATTTTTCAAATTTAATAACATTGTGTGCTGTTTCCATGATAAACATAATACATGTTCATTAAAGGAAAATGAGAAAATATTGAAAAGAAGAAAGGGAAAGAATTCCTGGCCCTTCAAACACAACTATTATTGATGTTTCTGTCTACTTTCCAACAGTCTTTTTCCTTTTATTTTTTCTTTCTTTAAAATTTCTTTCTTTCTTTTCTCTATTGAAGAAATGATTTTGATTTTTTTTCCTTCTTCCCCGTCTACCTCCCCCCTGACCCCCCTCCCGCACTCCTCCCACCTTCTGGTAACCACTAGTCTACCGTCCATGTTCATGAGTCTTTTTTCTTTACATGTTTCCTCATTTGTTTCTCATAGATATAACGACAGGGTGTGTATGCTTTTGCACTCTGTCTCTTGCATAACAGATAACAGCATCTATGGAAACTTTGCTATGCGCCAAGTACTGCCATTACTGAGTATCCCTAAACCAGCCTGACATTCTTATGTGTCCATCACATCATCAGCTACATAAACGTGATTAAGTTCCTGTCTGTTTCTTTGACATCACATTGTATGGAAACAGCTGGATGAAGTTCTAGCCAGTTTGAATGGTATTTGAGGATGGTCTTACTTTGGATTTGAGCTATGTGACATGAAATTTTTATTATGCTAATCTTTGGGTGGAGGGCAGTTAGGGGGGAGGGTGGTCTCAGCTTTTTCATTTCTACCCAGAGGGAGTGATGTGACGTTTTCTGAAGACTTCACTGAGTTAAGATATTTGCACTTAAAAAACTTTGGCTGTAATTTAATGTATGGTTCAATAAATGCATTCAGTTAATTCTAAATAATTATAATTTTTCTCAATGGTACATATAAGAAGTTGTACCTGACCTGATGCCCTCTAAAAGCATTAATTCAATGTCAGAAAAAATCCTTAAAAATAGAGAATTTTTAGAGTCTAACATGTCAGTTAGAATGAGATCAATGTTTGAAAGCCAAAGAGGGGACATGCAATGAGACTTCTTGTCAGTTGGCCAAGAGAGACACACTTTTTGAAGGGCATCTGAGGCAGATGTCCAACCTGACGGTGTTGAAACACCCAAGTCATAGGTGTTCATTTTTAGAACCATGGAACTGAGGTACAAAAAGAGGCATCTGTGATGCCAGGTGGGAGAGACAGGTCATTGGATTAAGTGGCCATAGGTATATAAAACTGTATCAAGCAATAGCGATTTTAAATATAGGCTTAACTCAAAGTTTCTGTGGACAAATACTCCAAGAGATGACTCCACGAAGCATGGCAATGTGTGCGTGTGTGTGTGTGTGTGTGTGTGTGTGTGTGTGTGTACTTAATTGCTTGGAGTGAGCATAAAGATGTAATACACACACACACACACGTACAGATATATCCCAATCTGTAGGCCAACAAACGTGTGTATAAAAACATTTATTTTTAACCAAGTCAAAAATCTTGGAGGTTCATTTGAGTTATTACAACTCTAAATATTAATTTTCAAATAAGTTCTATTAAACTCAATGATTCTCCTGAGTGATTTCATATAGTGCAGCTTGAAATGATAATAAGGACTACACTTACTAATTAAAATACTCACTAATACTCAACAAGAAATATGCTAGATGGCATACTTAGTGCTGCATGCTTCATTTCAAATAATCGCTACAACGATCTCATGAGATAGATATTACTATCCTATTTTATGGATCTGGGTCAGGACTAGGTGAGGCAAGAAATTTCCCCAGGGTACAAGATTTAAGGAGGCATTCATTCTTAGGCTCCTTAAATTTTTCCAACCCTATAAGTGAATGCTAGCTTAAATTTTGCACACCGAGTACCTCACTTGCCTTAGCTTAGTCCTGGTGCTTTTATGGATAAAGGAACTGAGCCTCTAAGAGGTTGGGTAATTATTGAAGTCCTCAGCTAACAAGCGGCAGAGAGAGAACTTGAGCCTGGTCTAGATCAGCCCTAGGTGATTTCAGATATTCATATACTAAATATCGACTGAAGATCTTTTAGTTGGGCACTGTGGAAACATAGTCTCTACCCTTAAGAAATTGAGAGGCACTGGGGATGGGGGACAGCCAAATGTGCAGTAAGATGAAGTGTATGTTATCTTAATAGTAGATAACAATTGGCATTCTTTTAGGGAATGAACATTTTTGTAAAAATGTCTGGATCAACTATGGAGAGGAAGGTGAAACTGTATTGGCAGAAAAATAAAAAAATAATTAAAATGATTAAGCTGTTCATGGGAAAATGAGAGAGAAGGAGGAGGAAGAAGAGGAAGGGAAGAAAAGGGATGAAGAGGGAGGGGATACCAGGAGGAAGAGAATTGAAGCAGAGATGGCAGGGATGAGAGAATCTAAAGAACTCATATGAGGTTGGGGATCATGGGGGAAGAAGTGGCACTAAAATTTTCCTGGTGAAGAGAAGCTAAATGATATTTTAAGAATAAAAGTGCCACTCCACCATCCTTCCCCCATCACTACACACATCTCAAGGTTCAATTAGTCTTCTGTATCACAAAAGCTTGCTGTAAGGAGGAGTTTATATTAGAAATTTAGGAAGGGCACAGACCACTGCTAGCCCATGTCACACATTTGCATAATTGGTAAAAGGAGCCCATTCTGGGTAGATGCAGAAGGTGAGCAGGGCACAGGCTAGTTTTCAGACCTCTTTGGCCCCTTAGCTTGGTGCCCTTGAGCAGGGCACAATCTATACGGCATTATATGATGATGGCCCTGTTCGCAACTGAGTCAACATTGTACAAACTAGAGGCAGCAGGAGTAGAAGCAGGAGTTACAGACGGGGGGCAAAGAAAATACAGACCTCTGGAAATTCACAGAAGCCATAGGAAAGGCTTTGGACTTCCACTGGGCATAGATTAGAATTCAGTGACCTTATTCAGCTCCATGGGATTAAAATCTGGATTGCCTATATAGATACATAACTAACTACACTTCAATATGGTGAGTGTGCTGAAGGAAGTAGGTACAAAGTGCTGTGTACCTACTCCAACAATTAACCCTGCTTGGGAAAGCTGGAAGGCTTCCTGGAGGAGGTAACATTTAAGATGCCATTCAGGCCTGAGCTTGCTGAGAAGAAAAGTAGGAAGGGGACTTATTATGGAAAGGACATGGTGTATTAAGGGCATGGAGAGAGATTTGATTTGGCTGCTGCAAGACTTGTACATGGGGAGGTAGTATGGCATGGGAATGGAGGAAAGCCACAGCTGAACTTTTAAGGATCACAAGTACAAGTTTTCACTATCCTGTAGGGGCTGGGAAACCACTGGCTAAGTAATTAGCAAGCTTTCTCTGACATAGAGGAAGAGGGTGGAGCAGCGAGAAAGCATTTGCCATGTTTCGGGTAACTCAGGATGAAACCGTAACTGTGATAACAGCAGTAGGGATTGGGGAGAATGTGTTACTCTGAGAAAATATCAGCTCATTAGGGTGTCTAGGACTTAGCATGGGGATCTATAAGAAATGAGTCACAGCTAAATTGAACTTTCTAGTTTGGGCAACTGGCCACGTTATCACTTTTCAGTTCTCGAACGAAAGTACACTTTACTGGTTTGAAGGCCTCATTATCTTCCGTGACTGGCCTGAGGAGAGCAGAGTTGTTTCTCAGTCTCTTTGGTCCCAGAGTCAAAGAAAAGGGGACATCAGAAGGGAAAAGACTCCTAGGGCAGAAAAGCCATACACAGTTTGGCTTTTTCTTACACATTCAAGGGCAGAGTGGAGGCAGGTCAATTGCAGTAGATGTCCTGTCTTTCCCAGTGGTTACAGATGAAGCAGAGAGTGTGGGCAGGGAGTGAGGAGCTCCTGCACGCATCTCCACCAGCCTCCCTATATCCTCAGGCCTTATTTATCTTACAACTGGAAGTTGTACCTTTTGAACGCCTTCAACCATTTCTCTCACCTTACTCCCTGTTTCTGGCAACCACCAATATGTTTACGTTCTCTGTATATGCCAGTTTATATTTTTTTAGATTCCACATATAAGTGGAAAAATGCAATATATGTCTTTTTCTGACTTGTTTCACTTAGCATAATGCCCTCAAGGTCTATCCATGTTGTCACAAATGGCAGGATTTCCTTCTCTATGGTTGAATAATATTTCATTATATATGTACCACATTTTCTTTATCCGTTCATCTGTCAATGGAAACTTGCGTGGTTTCTATGTCTTGGCTATTGTAACATAATGCTGAATAAACATGGAGGTGCAGATATCTTTTCAAAACGGTGATTTTGTTTCCTTGTTCTCAGTATCTTATTTGAATTATGCCATCCTTGTGAGGTTTGTACTTGTATTATCCCCACTTTATAGAGAGGAAAACTGAGAGACAGAGAGCTTAAATGACCTGCCCAAGGTTATAAAGTATGTATGATAGAGCTGAAATTCAACTCCAGGCAGTCTGACCTCTGAGTGGGTGCCTGACCACAATACTCCTTTGACTTCAGCACCAACCAAGCCTTCTGATTCCAAGCCCACTTCTCTTTCCAATATGTCATAACAGTCAGTTCTTGCCATTCAAATGTCAAGTAGCATGTAAACAATTTCATATGTAAGAGATTTCAAAGGTATACCTCTGGGGAGCCTATGATCTCAGCCACATTGTAAGAAATAAATTGCTGGAGTTTAGTATCTTAAATTCAGATCACAAACATTAGTGGTGGGGTAGAAGTATTAGTGAAAATTCATCTTATTAAATGAACATCTGTTTTTTGGAATTTAACAGCATTCCCATACACGTATGGCTAGGCTGGGATGGCTCACTGAGAAAGTTAAAGTATACTTTCTATTGCAACTTTCTTAGTTATAAAAACTAGAGAGATGAAGTCAGTGGGTAAACAGTCTGAATTTTAGTACCCCTAAAAAAAGAAGACATTCTTTGATCAATCCAATTCTAGGGTCATTGTATCTCTCCCTCCCCAGTCTGGTGCTAAGAAGATACGGAAAGACTGGGCAAGGAAATGGCATTTAGTGGACAAAAGGCAGGGAACTGGGCAGAGTCTAGAATATTGGAATATGCCATTGTCTTTCATTTACTTTTGGGATTGGGACTGAATTCTTTGGTAGACTTGATTGCAAAAAGAATGTCTGCAATTCTTCAAGCACGTTGCAATGTGACTTTGCTAGCCATCAGGAGATGTAGTTTTTCCCCCTGCCCCTTGAATCTGAGTCTATAACACTTCTACTCTCTCTCTCTCGTTCCTCTACCTTCACCGTGAGAACAATCTTGAACTAGCCTGCTGGAAATGAGACACCATATGAAGTGGAGCTGTCATGCCAGCTGAGGCCATCCTAGATCAGCCACCCTTCCAACTGATTGATGGTAGACATAAGAAAGCCCAACCCACATCATCTGAGCCCATCCCAGATCAGAGCAGTTGCTCTGCCAGCCCCTAAATGCCAGGCAGTGGACCGGTACTGGTATGTGGCCTTTTAGGAACTGGGCTGCACAGCAGGAGGTGAGCGGCAGGTGAGCGAAGCTTCGCCTATGTTTGCAGCCACTTCCCAGAGACAGCATCACTGCCTCAGCTCCACCTCAGGTCATCAGGTATTAGATTCTCATAGGAGCACTGGCCCCTGGTGCCAAAAAGGTTGGGGACCCCTGATTATGGTAACAGATAACTGAGAAAAGTTCTAAATGCAAATCTCATCAGTAACAGGGTGTCCATTCTCCTCTATCATGCCCTCTCTCTCCTAAGTCCCTGCTTGTTTCTTTTGCATTTGCTTCCAGTAGTGGCTGCAACTCCACCCTCACCAAGCCTCATAGGAAACCGAAAGTCAGGCCATGGGTTACGTGTTTGGGAAAAGTGGGTAATTCTTACATCACAGATGTACAGAGGAAACTACACTCACGCTCCCCCAGCCTAGAAAAATAAGTCACCAACATGGGAGAAACTCAGATCTTCCTCTCTTGTTCCCATCATGCTTGTACTTATATCTGTTTCATTTAATTCCCAACCATGGCTCCACTTCCAATTTTGAGAGGGGTGGAGCAGCGAGTTCAGAATCCAGAAACCTGGAGTTCCACAAATCTGGATTCGAACTCTGGCTCTGACGCTTACTAGATGTGTGCCTTGGAAAAGTCCTTAACTCACTGAAACTCAGTTTATTTGTACATAAAAAGGGGGATGATAATCTCTGTCTATAGGATTATTGTGAGGATTAAGTGAAGCGTGCACTTAGGACATATTAAGTGCTCAATAAATAGTGGCTATGAATAATTAATTAGTTGATTAGCTGAACCCATTCTCTTTGGTTCCAAACTCTGGGGCTCCCTTTAAGAATTCTGGTTTGGATCGAGACTGCCTGCTTTACCCCCAGTATATTACTCCTCCGGAACCTGGTTTCTTAGGTCCTGAGTCCAATCTTTAGTCCCTGTGAGCACTCAGACCAATGTACCAGCGTGCCCCATGCAGATTCACTCTGGAATGGCACAGAATAGATTCAAAGCCCTTTTGCAAGTGGGTCAGTGGGCAAGCCCGCCTCCTCAAACCTCCAAGCTCTGCTGACCGCTTGCGATTCATTTTCACATGATGCAATTTTCCCTCTCCCCTTTGGAGCAGTATTAAGTTTCCTTCTGTTCCCATACACTTCAGAGACTGCTGCCCCTCTCACATTTCAGACGCTGATCCGCTCCTTTGCACTTTTCCCCTCTGCTTGTCTGGAGCCCTGCATAATGAAATTCAGACAGTGGTGACTGCTGCGCTCTGTCTCACTTCCCTTCAGAATAGGTGACAAGGACTAGGCTGCTCAGCCTCGCAGGGAGCGTGCTTCTCCCATGGCTTAGACGTAAAACTGGGCTAGAGCAAGCCTGGTGACTTCATTTCTTTTTGTCAGATCAGAGGTTCCTCATTCTGAAGAGAAAGGCAAACACGTTTGATCTGGCTATGGGAGGCAGGAGGGAGAATACATGTGATATATAAAATGAAACAAGCTTTCCAAAAACAACAAGGCTGAATCATAATAACTTACATTTGTGGAACACTGTAGTTTCAAAAGCTCTTTTCACACGCATTGATTCATTTGCTTCTCACAGCAGCCCTGGACAGCAGACCCGACAAGGATTAACATCCCTGTTTGACCATGAGATCACACAGCTAGTAGGTGACAGAGTCCTGGCTCACACTCAGGTCATTGGACCCCACAACCCATACTCTGTCCCCTGTATTATGCTGTCTTCTCTCTTGCATTTCATTCCATGACCTAGGCCCAACATTTATAAAACTTTCCCATAGAAACACCCTTTATGGCAAAAGAATGAACATCCTGAAAATGCAAAATTACTGCCAGATCCTGTGTTTCATCTAAAAAAAAATTCTGTCAAACTAGGAGTTCTGATTCATTAATTATGTCATATTTATATTAAATGCACAGTTGACTCTTGAATCGTGCAGGCATTGTGAGCACCTATCTGTGTGGTTGAAAATCTGTATATAACTTTTGATCCGAAAATTGGCCTTTTGCATCTGCAGATTCAACCACCCAGGATAGAAAACAATATTTTCGAATCCTGGTTGGGAATCCATGATTAGGAATGAAAAAATACTGCTTTCAATACGCAGTTGGTTGAATCTGTGGATGTGAAACCTGCGGATAGGAAGGGCTGATTGTGTTTATTGAAAAAAATTGGTGTATAAATGGGCATAGTTCAAAGCCCTGTTGTTCAAGGGTCAACTTTATATTCTTAATATAAAAGTAAAATTTTTATTTTAGCTTCCTTCAGATAAAATAGATGTTCCAGAGAGATGGCTTTGCTTAACCCCTAGTAACTACAGGGATTTTGTGGCCCAGGGTTTTAGATACTTCCAACCAGTGTGCAAGATGAGTGTTAACATGCATGTATATAACCACAGCAAGAACCTGAAGAAATGCTTTATTGTAGCCCTAACCTTGGTAAAGATGTCGTTTTTTAATTGGCATTGTTGACTGAGGCTTCCTTTAAACCATCTGCCCCAAACTTTCCATCCTGTGTTTTTTGACAATGGAAAGACACATGTTTGTAAGGTATGTTTTGTGTCTGAGAGGCTGAAAGAATGAATTTTGGGGCGTTCCCAGATGCGCTGAGTGCATTTGCAAAGCATGAAAACATGCAGTCTAAGCAAGAACCAAAAACAGGGAGCGAGAAGAAGAGCCAAAGGACTAGCTATGAGGGGCTCAGTCAAAGAGGCTGAACAGAAAATTCAGGTCTTCCAAATTATTATAGCTATGCAGTGCCTAACGTCACTCCCTGGGCTACTCTTGCTCTTGGTGAGGACTTGAAGAGGAGCAGTCTCACTGGGAGCATTCTCCTCACTACTCCCTGCAGGAGGCCAAAGAGCTCTAATTTGTTACTCTGAGTCCAAAGGGACCTGCTGGCTCAGGATAGCCTTGCTAACCTTTGCTATTCAGCCTAGAGCCCTTGCTGGTGGGCTGTTTCTTCCAGAGAAGCCTGCTGGTGCCAGCAATCTGCACAGGTGGTAGGGACAATTGCAGCAAGCTCATCAGAACAGATGGGGTCTAAACCCATACAGAGGTAGGGAGATCATTGTGAGAGCTGGCTCCTTTGGTGCAGGTTTCAAACAAATGGGAAAGTGTTCCAAAGTGGTCTGGCAGTAGGTTGCAACCATGGAATTGAGATTTGCTGAAAGAAAAGAAGAAGGATGATCTCAATAGCTAACATGAACAAGAACTTCTTATGTGCTGAGCACTGATCTAAGCATCTTAAATGCATTAGCTTATTCTTACAAGGTAGATGCTGGTATGATCACATCCCCTTTCACACATAAAGACACTAAAGCCAAAGAGGGTAAGCAACTTGCCCAAGGAAAACAGTGAGTATGTGGCACAGCTGGGATTTGAACCCAGGGACTCCACACTTTTAGCCACCATGTTATGCTGCCTCTCCCTGCCTGCACAATGCGCCTGAGAGTAACACAACCTTCTTTAGCTTTATTTATACCAGGCACTGTGCTACATGTTTGATGTGCCCTATTTCCCACAATCCTTACAACATTCTTGGAGAGAAAGTACTGTCATTACTTCCATTTCCTAAAAGAGGAATCTGCAGCTCAGAGATGTTAACTTGCCTTAGGTTACATAGCTAATAAATGACTCCAAAGCCCATGCTCTTAATCATTCTGTTCTGCCGCCTTGCATGTAAACCATGTGAACTGGAAAAGGCACAAAACAAATGAAAAGGTTTTGCAGGGAGCTTCATTCCCTTCTGAGTACTAAATAGGTGCAAATTTTATTTCCAAGAAAATTTTACAGAATTTGAGACCTGGAAAGTAGGCAGTACGGTGAAAAACAAAGAGCCTTAAGCTCGTGCTCAGAAGATACAGGTTTAAGTCCCATCTTTGGTGTTCAGATTCTGGCTTCAGTTTCCTCACGTGCAAAATGGAAGTGAGCAAAGCCTGCCTGTGGTAATCGAATGATAAGGGACATGCGTGGGGCTGATATATTTAACACATGTAAGGTGAGTTTTTTGTTTTGTTTTATCTTTTACATTAGAGTTCACTTCTGGTGGTGTAAAATCTACGGATTTCAACAAATATATAATGACATGTGCCTACCATTATAGTATTAAACAGAATCGTTTCATTGCCCTGAAAATCTTCTGCGCTCTGCCTATTAATTCTCCTTCCCTCTTCACCCCTGGCAACTGCTTTTTTTTTTTTTTTAAGTCTCCATGTAGCCTTTTCATACTGTCTTATTTCACTTGGTATATGCATTTAAATTTCCTCCATGTCTTTTCATGGCTTGATAGCTTACTTCTTTTCAGTGCTAAGTAATATTCCATTGTCTGGATATACCACAATTTATCAAGGGGATATTATTATTATTATTATTATTATTATTATTATTACTTTTAGCCCAAGTCTCTTCATTTTAAAGATGAGAAAACTGAATCCTAGAGAGGCTAAAAAAAACTTGCTCAAGTCTCACAGCTAGTTTGTGACAGAGTCAGAAAACATGTTCAACCTCTAGTTCAGCACTTTTGCTACTTTCTTCAGCTGATATTCTGATATTCCCTCGAGCTTGTGTTTGAGGACTCTCCACTCATGACTTGCATCCATTTGCTAAACTGCTATTTCTTATGTATCTGTGGAATTAGGGATTGAAAAGAGTTCGCATAAGGTAACACATCTTCTCTACAGTCACCTGGTGGGTTAACAGTTTTCATTTCTTTCCTCATGTGGGGGTTTTAAAAGAGCAGCTGTGCAGATGGATCTCCATCTCCCCTGTCTCCCACTCGTTTTTGGATGTACCACCAAATGATGATGTGAATCAGGAGACAAGGAGGGCATAGTAGAGCTCTTTAGGGTAGTCTCATCTGCTGTCTGCTGTAAGGAAAGTGTGATGTAGTGGGAAGGGGGAGTTACTAAAGGAGAAATATAAGAGAGATCAATGGAAATGCCTACACTTATGTTCAAAAAGCCAAATGCAGGGTATGGGAGAATAGTGCACACAAAAATAACCTTGTGATTTTAGCTGTAGAAGGCAGTAAGAAACAGTGTTGCTATGGGGGTTGCCTAAAAAGCAATTGCACTGGTTGAGTGTACGAATAGAGTTGTTCTCTAGTCCTGACCCTGTCACAAACTGAGAGACTCGAGCAAGGTATTTAACCATCTTGGAGTGAGGAATACAGTGAGAAATCCCTCTACATTCTATTTTGAAGTACAGATGCATAAGAATGCCCATTTATAAACATCATATCTAAACCCGATAAGGTGGAACACAATCAGAGGCTACAGATTGGGCATTGGAAAGGAACTCACCTTTGTGGGGGTCTTCCATGTGCCAGACAGTGGGCTAGGACTTTACCTACATTTATCTATGGTCTCAGTTAATCACACTACCCCTGACATGGATTAGTTTTTATTAACATTCCTTAGGGGAAGAAGCTTGCCCAAGGTCGCTCACCTTGAAAGTGGCCGTGCTGGCTCCTAATGCCATGTCTTTCCTTCTACCAAGATAGTGAAAGATCTCAAAGCCATATTATAAGAGGATAGCTGTAGAAACCAGGCACATGCAGCTATCCAAAAATATCTGAACAACTGTCTTTGCTCTCAAAGAAAACTAGAACCAGAGGATGAGTGTTACAGAAGCCCATAGGAAATTAATGTCAAGAAGAATTTTCTATTAGAGAATGGTTCAATAAATGGCTCAGCTGCCTTAACTCATCCTGAGTGCCTTCTCACTGATAGAGCATTCAAGAAGAAGCAGATTGGGATATTTTTCATTCATTCATTCGACCAATATTTAATAAGTAGCTATGATGCATCATCACTGTTTTAGGCCTTAAGGATTCCATATGAACAAAACAAAAAAATGTTCTTACCTTTATGAGGTTTATATTGCAATGGAATATAGTGGTAGAGGAAATTCCACTATTCTCTGGTCCATTAGACTAGTGGACCCCAAGGTACCAGTCATCGATGTTGTCTGTGCCAGCAAGTGTCCCCTAAGCTTGTACCACTGATGGACATGCTAGCTCAGTCTCCAATTACCAAATCCTGTGACTTTTTGCCTAAAGACATTCTCTGGTCACAAGAGCCCATTCTACTTGCATGCTGGAAGTGGTGGGAAAATTGACACTCCCCCCAGCAGCTGTCACCTGAGGACTGATGGGATAATTACCTCCCCCACCACCACCTCCTTGCCCCTCAGATGGGATAGCTCTAAGGTGTATGATCAATGCTGTTTCCAAGAGTCCCCAGAAGGATGACGTTCCAGTTGTCCATGGTAGAAACTTGCTTGATTGGTTCCTTCTCTTCCCCATCTCACTCCCCGCTGCCCAACCAATGGTCCGTGGAATTACTACCCAGATAAACTACTTGTGCTTGAATCTCTGCCTCAGAGTCTGCTTCTGGGGGATCTTAAAGTAGGGCAATCACTATGATTCATGAGCACTGGCTGAATGTCAAGGGATTTCAGTTTTTATCATGTCTCTTGACTGTGTGCTCTTGGGTATGTCACTAATCCTATCTGGCTCCTCAAATTCTCAAAATAAGAGCATTGAGCCAAGTAAAATATCTATATTTGCCATCTATATTCATATCCATAAGCATACCTAGCACTTAACTTTGTAGACTCTTTCGCTTGCTTTTGAAAGACTCTTCACATTCGTGTTTCTTTGATTCTCACAAATACCTCCATGAATTAGACTGGGTATAGACAACTTTACCCATTTAAGAAATTAGACAAGTGTGCACCATAAAGACTTAGTTTCCTTTATCTCTTCTAAACATTTTAACAAATGTTGCCCTGAAGTTTGAGTGATTTCTATCCTTAATCTCCTAATCTCCATCTCCAATCTTGATATATAAAACAAGTTCCCTGTTTCTTGATTCTCTGAATAGGTAGGTTATAAGCAGGGAATAGTTGAAATTGTGGCTAAAATTAGAGAGGATCCAGAGCCTTTGGGATATAAAATAGCACCTTCAATAGCACATATAGGTCAGGTGCTGTGTGGGACAAGAGAGTGAGGGGAGACACAGACTCTGAGCTAGTTCCAGATGGTTTGGGAATTGTATACCCACACTCTGATGAAGGCAGCATGGAATACATTTTTATATTTTTCTATGGTTTATGGAAGTACTTTCATATCTTTGATCTCACTTGATTCCCTCTAACCCTGTGAGATATGATTTTTATTATTCCCATTTTGATGGGGAAACAGAGGCTGAGAGAGGTGGAATGGATGTGATAAGTGTGAAGTATCCTTTAAAATGTTTGGGCAGATGCAAATGGCAATTATCATACTCAGGCCTGTGCAATGGAAAGCCTTTGTTATGAGTTCTGTTGTAGCTGTGTAGATTCAGTCAGAGGATGCTTTCCAAAAGAAACCAGGACACAGTCATTAGCAGGGGAAGAGTAAATACAGTGACACTACAGATACTTTTTTATTTTAGAGAGATGACTCTGTCACTATGAAGAGAGAGAAATCCGACTTTAGCACTCCAATGAATCTTAGAGATCATTCTGGTCCAGAGAGGGAAAGTACTTTCTTTACAGTTACACAACTTGAAGGGTGAGCAACCATCCCAATTTGCAACAAAATTCCTGCCTTCCAGGAAACCCCTAAGTCTCAAGCAAACTAGGACAGTTGGTCACTCTACAACTGGTAAATGTTTTTGAGACTCCCAAGTCTGTCTGATTCCAAAAGATAGCCTGTTTAACTACACTGGCACTGGATATAATCATGAGAAAATTACTTTACCCCTCTGAGCTGCATTTTTCTCATCTGTAAAATGGAAGCAATAACATAATTTAACGAGTGTGTGGATAAATCAAAAAATGCACATGAAATGCTCACTAGACGGTAGATATTATGACTTATTATTACTTACCAAGACTAGAAACAGATTATCCTGGCTTTCTACTTACCTCTCTATGACTCTTGGTTGCCTCCAGCAGGATTAACAAATCACCATTAAGGTGTTCTTTTGCACATGAAATACAGTTTCCATATTAGAGCTGAACATTTTTGTAAATGTAGATGCACAGGAAGCATAGCTCCTTTTAGTGAGCTAAAAGCTTTTGCTTTCTGTACTATAAGTCACATCTTCCAAGAGGAATTTTACTTATAGTTCAACTGTGCCCAAATGATTTCTTTTTTAGATTATGAGAAAAAACTACACAACAGAATGGAAGAATTTAGATGTATCTGACACCAAGGTTTTTAACTATTTGTGACAGAAGAGAATGAGTGTATTTCTTAAATCACATCCAATTATGTAGAATAAGACTGTTTTGGATATAGCCACCATTTTAACACACTTTCTCTGCTGTTGCTGTTTCTGTTATATATAATGCAGTAGACCATGCTAATATGCTCTACTGCATTATATATTAAGAAAAACAAAATCCAGTATTTCATGCTAGATTTGGAAGACTGTCTTGTTCCCCTGTTGTAGTGTTCTGAGTGGGCGTTTGAACTGTGAAGACTGAGCCCCTCAAACAGGCTCTTTCTGCGTCTCAGTGGGAAACTCTTTACTTCTCTTCTTCAGTTTCTTCAGCTGTAAAACAGGAATCCAAATAATTCCCTGTAGCCCAGGGATTCTCTGAGCTAGTCTGTAAAATTACACAGAGATGAAAAACCCTGTCGTGATAATACACGCCTAACATTGTTGTAAGACTAGAGCTCAGAGTTCAATGAGACTGGAGGGAAAAAAAAGAAAAGGATCCAATGTCCAAGAGGAAAAACTCAAAGTGTTCTCTGCTCAAACTGGGGTATCTTGTGCATAACTTTTGGGGAGCTATTTCTGTGTACCTTCCTGGGGTGACCTTGCAAATGTTTTTCTACTCTTTTCTCTAAAGAAAGCCTTCGCTATCATAGTTTTATAGAATTCCCCACCCCCTTATTTATTTATTTATTTTTTATAACTGTACTGAAGGACAAAAAAATTGAGAGCAGCTTCCTTGCTGATTGTGGAGAACAAATCTGTATTTCTTTGGAAGCTTGTTGATCAAAAGATTCATGTCATCTGTGTGTAGTGCGTTTCTCTGAGGGGAAAAGGCAGAGTAATCAAGAAAGCTTTTCTTCTGAGGGGAAAACAGATGCATGCGTAATGGGGCCGTGTTTTAAAAAAAAGTCAAGAGTCTGGGAGAATTATACTGGTGCTCTCCCTGCAAATGTATGGAGATAATGGTGTCTCAAAAAGAGACTCCGCATTCCAGAACCCTTGGTGTCTATGGCAAGAAGCAGATGAAATGTGTCAATAAAATCTGGCATTTATTAGAGAGATAAGGAAGTTTGGAGTAAATGGTATACTCTGAGTAAGACAAGAAAAGGGAAACGGGACCATTTCTATACAATGATACTAACTTTTGTCTTGGGTCTAGTGGTACTTGAGCTTATTATTTAGAATATTTAACATATTCTGTTAAAATTATTGTTAGTTTCTGGAGTGCTCTATCCTTTGCTTGATAGGGTTTACAAATCACACCAGACAATGGATCTTTAATTGTCTTATTAAAAAATAAAAATAGAAGATGGGTTGTGTGCAGTGCATTTTCTCTAGGGAGATAAAATCCAAAAGAAATATTAACCACAAGCATTTCACTGTTTGAAAAAGCAAAACAAAACAAACCATAGGCATACAGAGTCAGCTGATTCCTTCCTATGGGTGGCTCTTCCATAGCTGTATCTAACTGTCTGAGGCAATTATCCTCATCGTTGACTTATGTTTCATGGTGACAAACCCCTGTATACTTAAAACTTCAAGTTATTCTTTGTATTTTGTAGTTATGAGAGAGACTAATAAGAAGATGTATCTGTTTTTAGACTTCGGTTTTCGAAAATGTTTTTAAGATTGGCTAGTACTATATAGTTCATTACAGGCTTCCTGATTCAGTGTTTAGTTTGAAAGAGGAAAAATATTTTGTATTGACAGAAGATCAAGAGCAGATGTACGTCAAGGTCTCAAGCATACGTTTTAACTTACATTTGTGTGCTGTGAGGAACTATCTCAGAGCCAAAAAGTGATTTGTATTCACTAATTGTAGGCAGTTTGGTAGTTTTTGTATATAAAAATAACTTTTTTATCTGTTATCTGTTGGTTTTCCTCTCTCTCATTCTAAATATGTTTTGTGTCTTTACTTCACGCACTGATTTAAGATTTAATGTGCAGCTATCTCAATGTCCTGGGCATTTTACACCCATCAGTTTTCTCAGGAAATTCAAAGTGGTTATAAAATCATTTAAAGTTGTGGCTATTGGAGCACAGGTCTATAAAAACAGGGCAGTTGCCAGGTGAATTTGACCAAAGTAGAATGTCAAGTTGGATTGTTTGAGTCAGGACCCCCAAAATGTATCGACTTTAGTGTCCACAATAATCCAGATTGAATATCTACACTGCTCAAATGTGCTGGGAGATTGCCAGATCTCTGCTTCAATTGGTGTGTGTGGAAACTACTTACCATGCAGCTTAGAAGGAGTCAGTTCTGTGGAATGGCTGTCCAAATGTCAACACAGCTCATCATTATTTCTAGATGACAAATCATAAACGTGGTTGGACCTCTGGACACAATGGTTAACTGTGTGAAGCAGATGGTGGAAAACATAAGTCATACATATAAATTCTGCAGGGGCCAGTTTTATACAATAATAAGTGAGGCAGAGCTAGTGTCAGAGTGTGAGAAATGGTAGGAACCATGAGAATATGAAGGGACCCACCCGTCTGAAGGGGCACCTGCTCCTCACCTCCAGCTCTCTATTGCTCTTCCTTAATGAAGGCTCGGTGTTGCTAGATCTATTTTTTTTTTCCAAAACGAGCAGGAAATTCATATTTTTTGTGAAATCTCTCAAACTTTAAACATTGACTTAAATTTTTAAAAACACCATACATTCAGAGTCTAAATACTTCAGACAACCAAATACGGCTACCATGATGCTGTTCTGAGACCTTGGAATTAAGTGACTCTCTGGGAGGAGAACCTCCTTACTCTCTATCTAGAGAATGTTTTTCAGTAACTTTGGGGGGGATTATTATTATTATTATTATTATTATTTTTTTAATGTTGGACTGGGAACTTTGAGACTGGCTAAAACAACTCTACTTTTCCTAACTATATAATCAAGGGCATAACCTTAACTTCTCTCATCCTCAGCTTTATGATATATCAATTCATTATACATGCCCTACCCAGTATCTCACAGATTAAATTCACCCAGCTAATATTTATTCAAAATGTACTTGAGCATATTCTATTTTATTTAATCCTCAAGAAGGCCTTATGAGGTAGATATTCTTAACATGTGTGTAGAGATGAAGAAACTGAGATCCTGCAAATTTTCAGGAAACCGTTCAAGGTCATAGAACTAATTAGTGTTGGAGTGGAGATTCAGACCAGATCTTCTAATTTTAAGCTTTACTTTTTATTGTGAAAGCAATTCTTAAAATAGATAAGGAGCTGTAGTTGATTTAAATCATTATCCTCATCAAAAACATCAGTTTGGCCTTTTCTTATCTAGCCCTTTGATACAGAATTAACAAATGGAATCTTACCTGGGCAAGTTACTATATCTCATTAGGGCTCAGTTTTCTTAATTCTTAAATGGGAGGAGTAAGACTTGAGCAGAGAAGGCAAATTGGCATTTCAAGAATTGTATTTAGCTAGAAGATGTCTTTGCTTGGGCCTAAATAAGTTTTTTCTGTTTTTAAAAAACCAAGGTATAGAGATGTAGCTGACATAAAATAAAGCACACCTATTTTAAGTGTATGATTTGATAAGTTTTGACTTATGAACACACCCATAAAAACCATCACCATGATCAAGATAATTAACTTATCCATCACTCTCAAAAGTTTCTTTATGTCCCTTTGTGACCCATTCCTTGTCTCTCTACTCCTTGTCACCAGTAACAACTGATATGTTTCCTTTTACTATACATTTGTTTGCATTCCATAGAATTTTACATAAATGAAATCATACTTTCTTTCACTCAGCTTAACTATTTTTATATCTATTCATGTCGTGGTGTGTATCATTAGTGCATTCCTTTTGATAGCTGACTAGTCTTCCATTATAAGGATGTACCATAATTTGTTTACTGACTCACCTGTTGATGGACATTTGAGTTGTTCCAGGATGGGGCTATCACAAAATCGCTGCCATGATCATTCATCTATAAGTCTTTATATGGATATATGATTTCATTTCTTTGGGTTAAAAGCATAGGAGTGGTATGGCTGGGTCACATGGTAGGTGCATGTTTAACTTTTTCAGAAACTCCCAAGTTGTTTTTCAGAATTGTACCATTTTACATTCTTACCAGCAGTATATGAGACTTAGTTTCTTTTTATCCTTGTCAACACCTCAGTGAGTTATCATTTAATTTTTCATCCTAATATGTAAGTAGTGGTATCTAAATATGGTTTTAATTTGAAGTTCCTTAATGGCTAATAATGTTGAGCATCTTGTTATGTGCTTATATGCCATCTGTATATCTTGGTGATGTATCTATGTCTTTTGCTCATTTATATCATGTTGTTTGTTTTCTTATTATTGAGTTTTCAATGTCATTTATGTATTCTGCATACCAGTACTTTACCCAACATAGGACTTATAAATATTCTGTGTCAGTCTGTGACCTGTCTTTTCATTTTCTCAACAGTGTCCTTTGAAGAGCAGGAGTTTTTAATTTTGAAAAAATCAAGTTTGTTTATTTATTTTTTACTTATCGTGCTTTTAATTGTTAATTAAAAAATACCTGCCTACTCCAAGATCACAAAGCTTTTCTTCTAAATTTTCTACATTATTTTTGAACAGAGTTCTATATAATTTTAAAATTATTTGCCAATATTTAAAATTTGGAAGATTTTATATAAAAAATTTGAATTTCTATTGTCTCTTAAGTATAGAAGAGCTGGGTATGCTGGCCTGCATTCCCGTAGGGTCTTACTCCACTGGACTTAAATGACACTCTCATCTACCAAGGCCTCGCTGGGTTGGCCTTACTCATTTACATTTCCAATCTTGCTACTGTGTGTGTACAGATCTACCACCCACAGCTATATGCCCTAAGCTTTGGTGATGTTATACATTTTTCATTTATTATTATACATGAGTCTTTCCCAGGAGGTTAAGAGAGTAAGCTACCCTGCAATGGACCTGTAATCAACTTGGAGATTCTGGAAGGATCACTTTAGTTAGTATCTTCACTTCTACTATAATGGTGGAGTGTAACAATCTGAGAGAATTTTTAAAGTAGTTTAAATCTGAAAGCAATGATTTGACATAGCTCTAGGCACCTGCCTACTCCCTAAGTCTTTTCTCCTTTACTTTCTGCTGTAAATTAAAAAATTTTTTTGAAGTGTAGCTATAAATCATGAAATGCACATATCTTAATATGTACAGTTTGATGAGCTTTCAAAAATATAGCTATCACCTCAATTATGATTTATGGCATTCCCATTAGTAGAGAAATTCTCTTCTTGTCCCTCTAGAGTCTATCAATGGTAGGGATAGAAGGTAATGTTAACTTTTCCTCTGGAATCGACCATTAATATAACAACTAACCATAGCTGAGTTTTATCTGCTCTTGAAATTCATAAAAATTGAATCATAGAGTAAGCAGTCTTTTGCATCTTGCTTCTTCCTCTGAGTATGATATTTTTGAGATTCATCCACATTGTTGCATCCTCCAGTGGTTTGTTCTTTTTATTAAGAAGTGGTATTCCATAAAATGAATATACCACATTTTATTTATTTATTCTCCTGTCGATGGATATTTGATTTGTTTCCAATATTTTCCTATTATGAATAAAACTGCAATGAACATTGGTGCACAAATCTTTGTACATATATTTTTATTTTCTTTTGGGTAAATATATCAAAATGAAATCATTAGATCATAAGGTAGGTGAATTTGGCTATCTAAGAAACTTTTAAAAAGTTTATCAAAGTAGTTGTAACATTTTTCACTCTCACCAGCAGCAATTTATCATAAACTCAATGGCTTTTCATCTGCTCAACATTTGGTGATTGAGTCTCTTTAATTTTAGCCATTCTAGTATATATATATATGGTAGTTCATTGTGATTTTAATTAGCATTTCCCTGATGACTATAAATATTGAGCATTTTTCCATGAGTTTATTGACCATTCACTTAAAGGTGTTTTTTGATGAGCAGATGCTTTTAAATTTGTTGAATTCCAATTTATCATTTTCTCTTTTACAAATATGCTGTTTCTTAAGAAATTTTTGCCTAGCCCCTTTACAATGAACTCAGATATATTTTATTCTAGGAGCTTTATAGTTTTAACATTTAAGCTCTAATTCATCTCAAATTAATTTTTCTTAACGGTATAAAGTGTAGATTAAGGTTCACTTTTTTCTCAGTTGGTATAGCACCATTTGTTAGACTTTCTTTTTTCATTGAATTACACTGGTGCCTTTGTAAAAAGAAAAAAATTCAATTTTCAGTATGTATGAGCCTATTTCTGAACTTTAATCTGTTCCATTAATATATTTTTCTGCCTTTATGACATATTTACAGTATTGAGTGTTTCAATCTGTGAGCATGATATAGCTGTCTAACTATTTAGTTCTTCTTTAATTTTCCTCAAAAAAAATTTGTAGTTTTTCAGTGCAGAGGTGTTTCTATTTATTTCATTAAATTTATTCACATGTTCATTATATGTTTTGGTGCTGTTATAAATAAAATTTATTTTAAAATTCTATTTCCAATTGTTTTTTGCTAATCTATATAAATATAATGAATTTTTTTTTTTTATATTGGTTATGTATACTGAGACCTCGCTAAATTCGCTTACCAAATTTAGTAGTAGGGTTTTGAAACTTGTTGTTAATTCTTTTTGGTTTTCTGTCCATCATCATATTACCTCCAAACAAAGATAATTTTATTTCTTTTCCCCAATATTTATTCTTTTTATTTCTCTTTCTTGCTTTATGATATTGGCAGATACCTTATGTGATATTGAATAGAAATGGTAAGAGGGTATATCCTTGCCTCCTCTTCCACATAAGGGAAACATGTTTAATATTTCACCACTTATCATGATGTTAGCTGTAGATTTTCCTTAGATGTATTTTATCAGATTGAGGAAGTTCTCTGTTATTTTCGATTTGTGAGATCATTCTTTTAAAATTATAAATGGGTGTTCGGTTATTTTCAAGTGCTTTTCTTTTCATTGTTGAGCTCATTAGATAATTTTATCTTTAAGTCTAATCAATTACATTGATTATACTTGTGCATTATGTTATTTTACAATGTCAAAGCAACCTTACATTACTGAGATAAACCTATCTTGGTCTCAATATATTATCCATTTTATATTACTGAATTTAATTTGCTTATATTTTGTTAAAGTTTTGTTATCTAATTCATGAGAAATATTGATTTGAATATTTCTTTTTTTGAAATATCTTTTATCAGTTATTAAGGCCATGGTAGCTTATAAAATGAGTCAGAGAAAGTGTTCTGTCCTCCTATATTTGTTAAAGAGTTTGTGTAATACTGGTATTATTTCTTCCTTAAATGTTTAATAGAATTTGCCTGCAGAGTCGTCTGGGCGAGGCGTTTTTTTTTGTGGAGAGATTTTAAATTCTTTTATAGGTACACAGCTATTTCTTCTATCAGTTGTCTTAAGTTGTGTTTTTCAAGGGACTTGTCCATTTCATCTATATCATTTAATTTGTTGGCATGAAGTTGTTATAATAGCCCCTTATTATTTTTTACTGTCTATAGGATGAGTCAAGGAATTATCATCCTGGCAGGAATAATTAGCCCTGATCATCAGGAAGAGGATGCTGTTTCTTGAACAGTGTATAATTCTTTACTATACAGAGCGTGGTCACACAGAGCCCTAGAGGTCTATGCTCTTGTATAAATATAAAACATCTTTCCCTAACACAGACACTCTTCAATAACATAGGGTCTACTGGGTTATATGGGTTCAGCAGCAGGGCCACTTGCACCCCACTTGGTTCTGCTAAAAAGCTCTTTCTTTATATACTTGCTGTACTGTTTGTAGGGATATTCTTAAGTATTGAGCTTCTCCTTAAGTCAATTGAGTTCTGGTCAGAAAACTGGTCCTGGCCTGCAACCTGGGTAAGGTACCATGATTTCTATTAGGGAAGCTGCCCTCCTTCTCATCATCCATCTTTAATTTCTTTTGGCTAAATGGTTTGAACAATTTCCTTGTTGGCTGCCAATTTATTTTGCCCCTAAGAATGTGTTCATAACTCTGTGAGCCAGGCTTCCCTGGCTGCCCCTCCAACCTCACTGCTCATCACAATAATTGTGTCCATGATGCATCTTCAGTTAAGCACTTCTACCTGGCCTTCATTTGGGGATATCATCAACCCTAATATTATCAACAATCCCAGTTTTATAACAACATCTCTTGCCATCAGCTCTGGCCTGCAGGAGTGCCACTGCTGAATGTCTCAATTATGGTCGTGCCCTCCCATTATCCATCCCTGCCCTTTCCCACACCTACTTCTTGATTTCCATTCTTTCTTTCAGTATTTCTGTTCATCATCTTAAATAACATATAGCTACATCTTGGTATTTTCATTTTAGTTATTATCTATTGTCTTTCCATTATGAAATGTGAGTTTTCTTTGGCAATCACCACAACTATCACCACCATACACTTCTCATTTTCCTGTTCTCCCATCTTAAGCGATTATAATTTTGGTTAGATGGAGTGTGTGCAATATTAGGCCTATGCAATCTCTAGCTACAGCTAAAGCATGTAACATATTATGTTTCTTTTTATTTTTTTACACAGCTTTTTGTATTGCATAGAATTAATTGTTCATGTTTATGTTTGTTTATTTTGCTATATGTTTATCACCAATTCACCCTCAAACTCTTCATCAAAAGCAAAATCCACTTGGGAGTCTATCAGATGATGATTTTTCTCCCAGAGTCTTCAGACATGTTCCAATCTTGGCTAATTCTCTCTAATCAGTTATTAAGTTTTCTTCCTGGAACATGTTTTCATTATCATTTTAGAGATTCCTTTCTGACCTTCTTTTTTTCTAGATTCCATGTTTCTTTTTTATTGATTTACTTTCTGAATAGCTAGTATATGTTCTCTGATAGTTTCCTTAGAGAGGGTGTATTGTAGGCTGAGTAATGCCACTATCCACGTTCTAATCCCCAGAACCTTTGGCTATGTCCCTTTACATAGCAAAAGGGCATTAAGGATGTGATTAGGTTAAGGGTTTTGTGATGAGGAGATTATCCTGGATTATCCAAGTGGGTTTTATGCAGTCACAAGGGTCCTTATAAAGAAGAAGGATATATGAAGATGGAAGCAGGGAAAGATTTGAAAATGCTACATTGACTGCTGGCTTCAAGATGAAAGAAGGGGCCATGAGCCAAGGAATGCAAGGAATGCAGCTCTAGAAACTGGAGAAAACATATTCTCCCCTAGATCCTCCAGAAGGAATCAGCCCAGCTGACACCTTGACTTTAACTCAGTAAAATTGAGTTTGGACTTCTGGCCTACCAAACTAAGAGAATAAATTTGTATTGTAAGCCCACCAAGTTTGTGTTAATTTGTTACAGAGGCTATAGGAAACTAGCACAGGATACATGGGAAATACTTTTGAGGTTTTGCATGTCAGAAGGTTTTCTTCTCTCACTCTAAATGATAGTTTAGTGGAGCATACAATTCTAAGTAGAAAATAAATTTCTTTCAGAATTTTAAAAGCATTCTCCATGACTTTTCATTTCAAACATAATAGTTACTTTAATTTCCAGAATTATTGTTTTTACTGCATCTTCTTCCCTTTCCCCACTCCCTGCATCCTGTTATTTCATAAAAGCTATATCTTAACCTACCTCTCTGAATGTATGAATAATAGAATGTATGTGTGTGTGCATGTGCATGTGTGTGTGTGTGTAAGCTTTCTTTTACCTAGTCTAATCCTTCTAGATTGCTTTATTATTGCTTATTTTTTTATCTCTGTCTTTTGTGTTTAGAACCTTTCCTCAAATGCTGTCCTTTGGCTGTCAAGATGTGTCACTTTGAAGTTGATTGAGATATAACAGACATACACTAAACCAAACGTATTCAGTGATTAATTTGATGAGTATGTCAGTTATTAATTGATTGTTCTTAGTTCTGAGTGTATCCTTCAATATATACTCTATGATAAACAATGACATTTCTTTAAGTATTTCTCCTTTAAAGTGAGCTTTTTCAGTAGCGGTCTCTGAAGGGACATTACAGGAGGAAGAGGCTTCTTGCAGTCTCTCCAGTGTGGGCCAAGTGGTATGGGTATGAGAACATTGGTGGAGGCTTCTTTAGCACAGGTCCAGAACCTGTTCTCTCTGCCACCTTCTAGCCAGGCAAAAACATTTTTCTCGGCTTTCTCAACATGGAAACCAAAGCCCCAGTTTGGCTTGCATGCAATCACCAGTGGCTCAAAGGGTCACATACTGAGTAGCAGCTCCTCTGTCCCCACAGCCCACCTGGGACCGTGGTGTTTGGAGGGGTACATAGTGAGCTGCTGTTCCCTCTGCAAGCACCACACTGCTCACATATTCTGAAGGCCTCCTATTCACACTAGAGCCCAGATTCCCATTGCATGCCTGTGCCATTAGTTTCTCTCTCCTCCTGCACTCCAGAGGGAGGGGCTGTTGCTTCCTTTAGTCTGGCCAAACCAGCAAACATCTTTGCTGTCTGGTGGGATGAACCATACCTTCTCCATTGATGTCTGAACCCTTTCTAAGTTTGTTCTTTATGGAGTACTGTCCCTCAGTCCTAGGATACCATATTTCCTTATATCTTTTATCATCATTAATAATTCTTTCTATTAAACTTTTCCTATTTGCCTACTGCATGGTTTCTATCTCTTGATTGAACCCAAACTGCTACAATGAGTTTTGACATACGTATACACTTGTGAGAACATCACCACAATCAATATAATAAACATACACATTATTCTCATAAGTGTTCTTATGCCTGTTTGCCATCCATCCTTTTATTTCTCTGTTCCCAGGTAAACAATGTCACACTATAGTATAGTAGGCTTTTTGTCACTATAGTATAGTATGCATTTTCTAGAATTTTATATAAGTAGAATCATGTAGCATATATTGTTTAAAAAAATTCTAGCTTCTTTCACACAGCATAATTATTTTTATATTCATCTATATTATATGTATTAACAATATTCCTTTTTATTGATGAGTAGTATTTCATTGTATGGCTACACCAGAGTTTATCCATTTACCTGTTGGTAGACATTTGGGTTGTTTCCAATTTTTGGCCATTACAAATAAAGTTGTTATAAATTTTCATGTGAATAAGGCTTTGTATGGACATAATATTTCTATTTGTTTTGGGTAAATACCTAGAAGTAGAATGGCTGGATCATATGGTAAATGTAGGTTTAGCTTTTAACCACAAAAGTATTTTCTAAAGTGATTGTACCATTTTACATTCCCATCAGCAACATATGAAAGTTCTACTTGCTCCAAATCCTTTGCCAACGCTCAATATGGTTCACCTTTTTAGCGTTAGCCACTGTAATAGGTATGTAGTAGTGTCTCATTATGGTTTTCGTTTGCATTCACCTGATTATTAATGATGTTGAACATCTTTTCATGTGTTTCTGTGCCATCTGCACATCTTCTTTGGTGGTGTTTATTCAAATATTTTGCCCATTTAAAAAATTTGGTTGTTTTCTTATCATCGAGTTGTAGTAATTATTGTATATTCTAGATGCAAGTCCCTAGTCAGATGCATGTTTTGCAAATATTATCCCCCAGTCTGTGGCTTACCTTTTTATTCTTATAACATTGTCTTTTGAAAAGCAAAAGCTTTTAATTTGGAAAAAGTCCAATTTATCAACTTTTTTCAGTCCATGGCTTTTGCATCTGCTTTAAAAATCTTTGCCAAACCTAAAATTACTAAGATTTTCCTATGTTTTCTTTTGGAAGTTTCATAGGCTATAACATCTTGGTTAGTTTTACTAACAATTCCTTACCATTGTTGAATATCTCGTTAGTGAACTTCTGATGATTATATTAGATTGAGAAGATGTTACACACACATACACAGACACACGCATGGCAGCTCAGTTAACTCGTTTAACGCTCACAACAGTATCAAATAGGTACTATTAGTATCATCATCACCATTTTACATATTAGAAAATGAAGCACAGAGGGACTAAGGTATTTGTCCATAGCCACTCAGCAGAGACCAGAGAAGCTGTACTCTGAGCCTTGGCAGCCATGGACCAGTGACCAGTGAAGCTAATGGAACAAAATACATGAAATCAAGACAGTGCTAGAGATCCAGGCTATATGATCATCAAACTTATGCTCCTCTCCTACCCCATAATAGAGATTTGGAGAAATCATCATCATCATCATCATCATCATCATCATCATCATCATCATCATCATCAATTTATTGAATAGGTACCATGCCAAACAATGTGTTGAGAATTTTATATTTAAGGGATAAAGTATAATTATTTTATATTCAAAATAACTTTATGTGATTGGCTCTATTATTATACCCTTTTTTTCCCCAGATGAGAAGATTGTATCATAAAGAAGTTAAGTAACCTGTCTTTATCACTTACCCAGGTATGTCACTTGCTAGAGTCCATGTTCTTAATCACTAATAATAATAGCTAATGAATATTGGCTACTTACTGTGTGACAGGCACTATGCTCAATCCTTTACTTTGATCTTTAGAACAAAGCTAGATGGTAGGTATTATGATTATGCCTCTTTACAGTTGAGGAAAATGAAGTACAGAGACCCAAGTTCTTACAGCTATTAAGAGCAAGGCGAGGATTTGAATTTATAAAATCTGGCTCCTGAGCATCCCCTCAATTGTAATGATCATGTTACCTGATTTCTCCAAGAAGAATAATGAATGGCTGTATTTGTTGGGTAAATCAAATGAACGACCCAAATAATCTCTCTCTCTCCAATAACTTTGAAATGTAAGATAACTTTTTCTATGTTCCCCTTGGCACCTGACTTCACTGATTTATCATTATCCTGTTCCTTCTCCACCTTGCCACTATGACTTGCCTGTGGCTGTGCTGGTGGGAGTGGCCAGTGGAAACAGCTGCCTCCCTAGACAGCAAGGAGCCTCAGTGGGTACCTCAGAGCTTGAGCCAGGCCCCTTTGAAAAGAGTGGCTCCTCTTAGATTCTCTAATCTGTTTCTATCAGTTACTGGCTTGGTTAAGGGAGAGGGCAGGACAAGAGGCCTGAAAAAGGAACACTTTAATTGCTCGGAACTTTTCACCCATCCCACCGCTTGGGTGTGAGATAGTAGTGTATAGTGCTGAAAGAGATTTGACTTGGGCTTGAGTCCTACCTTTTGGCCTTAAAGTTTTTGCTTTGGGCAAATTTCTTAACCTCACTTCACTTTAGTTTCTTCAGTAAAAATTGGAGACAAGACTGACATAGGAATTTTGATGGTCTAAGTAAGCTCACGTATGTAGATAATAATATAATGATGTCTAAAACTTATTAAATGCCTACTCTATGACAGATACTCATAAAAGTACTTTATATGAGTTAACTCATTTAACACACTAGTATCAAATAGGTACTATTATCATCATCATCACCATTTTACAGATGAGAAACCGAAGCACAGAGGGACTAAGGTATTTGTTCACAGTCACTCAACAGAGACCAGAGAGGCTGGACTGTGAGCCCAGGTGGCCTGATCCCACGCCTGGGCTCCTAAACACTGGCATTTACTACACTTGCATAAATATTTCCTTTGTCTTTTGCTGTTGTTGTTAAACAGGAAGAGCCTTTTCTAACCTGTCTTTTGGGAACCAGTGTGTTATAGCTAAACTTAAAGGGATCTGGGGTGACCGAGGGAGTGCTCACCCAGGTCTTGACTGGTTGATGTAGGTTCCAGTTCTGGCTCTGGTCAGCTATGTGACCTTGGGCAAGGAATTTTCACCTCCCTGAGTTCCATGTTTCTCTTCTATAAAATGTTGGGGGGGGGTATTCTAGTTAATTTCCAAGGCCCTTTCCAGCTGTCACATTCCTCATGTCTATGATTCTGTGATTAAGTTCCTGGAAGGTTTAAGTACTGATAAAAGTGCCATTAAGTTCCATATATTCAGCCCTGGCAGCCATCTGTTACCTAAGATACCTGGGGTGGGGTTGGGGCCAGGGTGGGTAAAAGGGAAAGCCTCCTTGTCTGGCAATTGTGCATTGTAGTGTAGACGATGGAAGACTGTTCAGCAATGTGTGGTGTCGGTGAATTTTCTCTGATTTCTGGACCATGGTATATTGTGGTCGACTATCAAAGACAGGTTTCCAACAAGAGAACCTTGTGCATTAAGTTCCTCAGGCGAGTGACTGGAGATAATTGAGACAGGATTGAATAGATCTCAGGCAGAAAAACTTGGAGGATAGACTTATTTGGAAGATGAACTGGTTGACCCAAGGCCTCTGTCTATCATTCCTTGACCTCAGCTCAGAGAGAATAGAAAGGGGGAAAGCTACCAAGGCAGCTAGGGCCGTTCCTGCCCTGAAGTCTTGGAGAAGAATAAATGACTATTTGTCCCATATGAGTTAGTCATTCACCTGCCTGAAGGCAGTGGACTGTGAGTCTGTGTGACCTGCTGAGATATATTTTGGGCTACAAAGTCCTTGCCTTCAAAGAGGTGACTGCTCATTATAAAATCCTAAAGCTGGGTTCTTAGAGGCTATTACTGCAGCAGTAACAGCCAAAACTACTGACTGAGCACTTATTATATGCCAGGCTTTGGCCTAGAACTTTCAGTACCATCACGGTGAAGAGACTGAGTCTTGACTTGGTCACCCATTGTCTGTATGACTGCGCAAGTCATTTACTCTCTTTTCATTTCAATTTCTAAAACTATAATATGGGGATAATCTATGTAAAAGTGCAAAGTGGTATATAATTTTAATGACTTTTAAACAAGTGTCAATGGAAGTTTTATGAGCAGATGTACACAAAGCATTAGGCAAACAGAAGGTAGTCAATAAGCCATCCAGAGACTGTAAGCTTCTCAGTGTTCCTCTAGGGCAAGACTGACTGGTGTGTCTATTACTCTCCCATAGTCAGATCCTAGAGCAGGACCTGGAACACAGCAGGTACTCAACACTTTATATGATCAAGGGCCCTCTCTGCAGGGAAAGTCAAACTGCCATGAGTATTTATGCATCACAAAATTTGTAAAGCTAAACCAGGACAAAAAGATGAAAACATACTCTTAGCAGGAGTCTTTAATGTCCCATCTTGGCTCTGGCAGAGCAGGTAGACAGGAAAATATGCCAAAATATAGAAGGCCTAAAAAACATAATAAATCTAAACAAGAGCAAATCGAGATAGTCATCTATCTTCACATTCTGAACACAGAAAAACACCTTATTTCAAGATAATATTGAGACCTTGATAAAAACTGACCATAGAGAAATCCTCAATACATCTCCAAAGGGAAGCAGAAGAGATGACATGAATTTCAAGGCAATGAAACTAGAAATTAAAGATAAAATAAAAAAAAACATAAATCACTTGCGTCACAGGGGAAATCAAAAGGGAAATTGTATGATATCAGTAAATATTCAATTACCTGGGATCACACAGCTGACAGTGGCAGAACTGAGACTGCTATGATCTGAGTCTCCTAACGAAGCCATTCAGCCACTAACCAGTTTGCTAGCACAGACAAGTCTCTCTGAGCCTCGATTTTCTCTTCCGTCAAATGGCCTCGAGGGCTCCTAGGGATCAGGTCCCGCCGCAGGTTTAAGGTGTAGTGGGGGAGGGGAGGTGGGCCTGCGAGAGGCGCGGAAGCGACAACTTTCTGGGATGTCAGAGGGTGTGGGTGTTGAGAGGTAGCAGCAGAGGGCGCTGGGTCGCCGGCCTGGGCCGGTGTCTGCCATTGGTCGGGGCTCCGGCGCCCGGCTGGAGAGTTGGTGGAAAGTGACAAGTTAAGGGAGGCTGAGAGCAAGAGAGGGAGCGCGAGGAGCGGGAGGAGCCGCCGCAGCCGCTACGGAGGGAGCCCCAGACGGCAGTCCGCGGGCGCAGGGCACGCTCTTCTGAGTTGGAGCTGGGGAGACTCGCTTTCCTCCAGTGCGACACGGACAGCCCAGGATTGACTGGCCGGCCGGGACGAGTCTGAAGCGGGAGGGCTAGGGAGGCACCGCGCTTACGGGGTCCCGAGGCGGCCGGAAGAAGGCGAGGGAGCAGGTTAGCGGGACAAAGAACTTTGCCGACGCCCCGGGATCCTGCGGGGAGAAAGGCCGGGACGAGGTGGCCGGGACCCCGGGCAGAGCCCGTGGATGTTCTGCGTGCGGCCTGGGAGCCGCCGCCGCCGCCGCCGCCGTGGAAGGAGGAATGCACCGGCCGCGCCGCCGCGGGGCGCACCCGCCGCTGCTGGCGCTGCTGGCCGCGCTGCTGCTGGCGGCGCGCGGGGCTGCTGCCCAAGGTAAGAGTCGCGTCCGCCGGCTCCGAGCCCATCCGGCCCTCGGCCACCCTCCTGTGGGTTCGCCGGGAGCTGGGCAGACAGGAAGCGCTGTGCCGGGCTCGGGAGGCGGCCGTGACCTGTCGGGGGTCTAGTAAACGTACTCGGGACGCCAGAGGAGGCAGGCGGGGATTGTCCTGGAGCCCCACTGCGGGCCGGGGGTGCGCCCGGGCACTCCTTCCTCGGCGCCCAGCGGCAGTTGTCAGAGATGACAGCGTGGTGGGGTGGAGGGTCGTGGGGCAATGCGGCACTTCTGTGCGGTTGTACCCGCATCTCTCGCTGGAGCCTTATCGCGCCCCAATGGGTGGGTGTTCGGGCAAGTCTCAGTAGTCCCCAAATAGCAGCCGTCCCGGAAGGCGCGGTCCAGGAGGGAGTTTGTATTTTCAGTAGTGCCTGCGAGAGCCCAGGATATCCGCAGACCGGCCCAAACAAAAGCCCTGTCCTCCTGGGGCTCGGGCGGCCTCGCCTCTCCACCTCCCCCGGCTCCCCAGCCTTCTGGAGGGTCACGATGGAGGCCACAACGTGTGCGCCGCCGCCGCCGCCACTTTGTGCAAAATGTGCTGTCAGAGGCGGCCTGCTGCTCCGAAGTGCTGTGAGTGCACGTGTGTGTGAGTGTGCAGTGTGTTACGAACAAGGGAGGAAAAGCCATCTAATGCATACTTGATTTTGGTAATCTCCAAAGACAATTGCAACAGTTAGAGAAAGACTCCACCAAAAGCCCGAGCGTCTGAGTTCGCTGCGGGAGGGTTGGATCCTTGCTGCGTCCGCGCGGGTACACAATGAGAGGGAAGAGTCCGGCTATGCCTGTGGAGACAACCGATTCATTCTTTAGGGGTTGGAGGGGGAAAGTTGATTAAAGTCTCCAGGGTCTTGGGCCTCACTTTTAACATGTATCCCTTAAAGGGGTGCCGGAGCCCTGGATTCTTTCCTCTCCCACTCCCAGCCCAAACCTGTGCGGATAAATAGGTCTCTGCTCTTTTATCATGCATCTTTCATTTTTAGCTTAGTGCTGTGCTTAAGAAAAGTCCCTGGGTTATTTAGCAGTTGAGGGGAAAAGATCTATTCTCTACATAGACCGACTACAGAATTAGTCTTTACTAACATCTAACTAATAATTCTCGTGGTAGAAAATACATACTGGAAGGAAGTTGTGTGTGCATTTTGATTTCTTAGAGATGGTTTTGGGGAATTGGGAAGTACATTTTCTGCGGATGATTCTGAAACTGATCCTGTATTGAGATTATGCTAATCTGGAGGATCCTAGGGTAAATACAACTCCTAATTGTAATTAAGATGCACATCAGCTGGGAGTGTACCTTCCTGGTGAAAAATCCTAATGAAATGTAAACAGCTTAATCACATGGAAGTTTGCTTCGGTGATGCCAAACATCTGGTCCCATGCCACAACACCTGGGTGAAAAGTAAAAAAATGGGCCATACTGCCTAAAGAATGTAAACATCCTTCTGATGTCAGGTTGCTCAGAAAATTGAGGTAGAGATGACCAGGTGATTCTAGCTAAGGTAGGGCCCCTACCTTGGGGCCTTGATTAATCCGGTTACATCCTCTGTCGACTTCTTTACTTCTGCAAAGCCTTTCAACAATGGTTGCTTTTAGATCATGGGGTGAGGGCGTCCTGAGGTAGGGAACACACCTTTCTTTGGTCAGCTGCTGTTAAATAAATGTCCATGTAATGATTTTGCTGAGGTTAAGACAATTTTGTTAGCAGTCTGTTGTAACTGTCTACAGGCTCTAAAATTTTTTTGGTTATTGCATATTCCAAACTCTCCAAGAGCTAAAAGTTTTTATTGTTGCCTTATTTGTCATCTTATACATATCTTTCCATTTCCGTGCATATTTGACTTTTTTTCCTCTGAGAACAAAGCTTCTAGTGGAACTCAGATTTACTTTCTTGTCTTATCCAAGATTCTTAAGGTAACTCAGCCAGTGGCTCAGATAATCAGCTTAAAAGAGAGATAATGTTTCATTTATTTATTTTTTTTTTTTAAAAAGCTCAACATTTCTTCCATCACTTTGCTATTTTATTAGTCAGGAGGAGCAAACTTTTAAATTTATTTTTTCTGGTCTGTTCATTGTTGATCTCACCTACCTCCTACTTACCCAGAGCTAAACCTCTCCAGGAAGCTGAAGCCCTTTTAATACACCTGGAACTAAGGACTTTTGGAACCGGCCTTTCTCAGAATCCTGTAGGTTCTGTGGTTTGGTTACTTGGAATCAGAGGGAGGTGGTCTGCTACTGTGTTTGCTGTCGTTTGTAACCCTTCCAATGCCATTTTAATAGGTGTCTGTCCTGTCTACCTTTAGAATAGGAGTCTCTTAAGGGCAATAAGACTGTCAGCTTTCCCAGTGAAAACACTGAGGGCCACGTTAGCCAGCCCCAACTTTATTAGAGACTCTGGAAAACCCTCCCTAGACAGAGCTACACAGAGGCCCAATAGACAAAGAGCATGTTCAAAATGGATCTGACAGTGTGTAAGAAATATTTAATTTCCAATATTGCTTCAGCATACTTGTTAGGCAGTTTGTGACTCTGATGCCTTGCATTATCTTTCTGATATTTAGTTAGAAGTCTTTTTAAAAACTCAACTATAGTCTATTTTTTTCTCTCCTCAGCTCCTGCATGGTGAGCATAGGCCTCAAATTAGACTCAAAAGTTTCTAAATTGTGTGTCACTTGCATCCATTAATATCCAATTTGACTGTGGTTTGATGGTGACCACATAGCCCATTTCAAATATTTTTGAAAATTTTACACAGTATCCTATGGAGAAGAGAACACTTTTACATGTATATTAATGTAAATGTATATCTACATATAAATGGCATATGTGTACATACATATACAATAAGTGGTCCATAGATTTTTATTGAATGATGAGAGGATAACTTTTTTGGTCATATGTAAAATTGTGTTATTATTTCCTTAGTAAAAATGCAACATGGCATATTTTCAAGGATTTTTCCTTTTCTTGCTTATCTTCTAATATGAAGGGAGTGCAGTAGAATTTAAGAGTAGAGCTTAATGGTTATGAGCACAGGCATTGGAGTTTAGCAGACCTAGGTTCAAATCTCTTCCACATACTGGATATGTCAATTAGTGTAGTGTTATGAGTTTTATGTGAAAACATGTGTTTCAGTACTGAAGAAGAGCACCCAGCCTAGAGGGTCTTCACTTGGGGTACCTGAAATTGAGGTTGTGTGGATCCCCAGAAATAACATACAAAATTTTGTGTGTGTTTTTGTGGTTGTAAGTTTCTAGCTATAATCTGATTTTCTGAGGAAATTGCAACCCTAAAAGATAGGAACCATTGATTTGGAGTATTTGATGCCTAGGGCAATGAATTCCCTTCCTGGGCATATTGTGAAGGATTTTAGGTGGTTCCTGGGCATTAGCCCAGATCTACACAATCTGTGGGACCTCTACTTCTCCTCACTTTCCAGTTTCCCTCCTACCAGGCCAGCTGATATCGAGCCTGGAAAAAGCTGAAGAATGGTACCAAGTACTTTGTTTTCAGTAAGGACGTATTTCCCTGAACCCAGGCATTCTGAGATGTCTCCATTATTACAATTTATTTAACAAACCTTGTATAATCCTTACGACAGGCCAGTCACCATTCTTAACATTTTGCAAGTACTAACTTACTGAATCCTCCCAACAGCCCTATGAGGGAGATGGCATAATATCTCATTTTAATTTAGGCACAGAGTTTTAGTTCCTTTCTTAAGGTCACACAGCTAGGAAATGGCATTGCTGGGCTTGCCAACCCTAAGTGTTGCCCTAGATGGTCTCTCTTGGGCCAAACGTGCCATTTCCCCTGGTTTTCCAAGAGCAGCAAAAGGATGTTTTCTTAGCCATATGTAGGGGTTATAAGAAAAGATTAGAGAGCCAATTTCAGTTTTCCTTCCTGTACTGGAGTTCCCTGAGCCTGTCTTACTGCAATTCAGAGATAGGCACAAGGGCCTCCGATGGCCTACACCTCTGATTGGGAGGAATTACATTGTTGTAATGAACTGCAATGTTGATGAGGTTTGAGGAGTGTGTCTGGCAGTGTCTTCCAACCAGTGATGAGATATAGTTTGATGAAGTGCCTTTGCTTTTGCATCTTGGTTGTAGACTGAGCAGGGGTGATTTATTGGAGTGCTCTCTACTGGGAGAGCTGGCTTACTATCTCCAAAGTCCCGATGTGGACCAGACCCTGGCAAATCTAGCCCCAGCTGGGAAAATCTGAAGTCTCCGAGGCCTCTTTCTTAAATAGAAGGGCCTCAGCCTGGCCTTACCTACTTCCCAAGGAGTGACAGGAGAGACTGTTCTGCAGACACATGAAGAGAAAAGAATAGTTTTCCATGAGTCTGAGAAAGTTCTCTGGAGTTGAGGGGGAGGGGATGGCAGGAGTGGTGGGGGAACTCTTCGAAATCCTTAACTAAATGCAGCTGCTTGTTACACGGAGCCTGACTCGCATGCCAGGAATATCTAAAAAGCTAACGAATATAAAATAAAAATAAACAGCAGTAAAAAGGCTCTCTCTTTGTTGCAGTAAGCTGGGTTGGGGTTTTCAATTTGTTTAGGAATGGGATAATTATGGCATCCACTTTATTTTGGTAAGGCAGTGAAACGTGGATTGATGTTATTGTCATTGGGATGCTACCACCACCTGAACTTTTTCCTTCACACCTCCTCACTTGGAAAGCCCAGGCATGGACATCCACAGGGCTCGAGTCTCAGACTGTTGCCCCTGCGTGAATTACACTGGAATAGGGCAGATAATTTAATGGGATAATCTTGGCAGGGCCAGCAGATTTCACACCCCATCTCTCACTAATAGAAAGACAGTAGAAGGCTACAACATCCTCAGATGAAAAGGTTGTATAAAAAGGCTCTGCTTAACAGTAACTGTCTGTCCATAAATAAGGTTCTGTAGAGTTTTGATCCCAAAGCTGTTATTAAATACTGATAAGCCAAGCCTCGTAATGTTTGGCCTCCTTACATTTCCTTTTTTACCCCTTCTCTCCATAGAACCATAGATTTTTTTTTTTTTTAAAGAGGGGAAAGGGACCTAAAAGAACAACCAGTCCAAACTGTTTATTTTCTCAAGTCTTTCTATACAGAAAGAACCTTCTTTTATAGCCATTTAAAGACGCAGTGTGGAGTAACAGAAATTGAATGAGATTTGAACCCCAGAGACTAGGGTTAGAATTGGGGCTTTGCTGCTTACTGGCTGTGTGACCTTGGGCAAAGTTCTTTGACTTTCTGAGCCTCAGTTTCCTTCTCTTCAAAATGGGGATAACAGTGATATCTGACTTAGAGAGTTTTTGTGATAATTAAAAGAGATAATGGACATAAAGAACCTGACACAGCACCATGGACCTCATAAACATACAGCGTGTTAGCTACTATCATTATCAGGGGCTTGCTGGAAAGATCAGAAAACGTGGCTCCAAAACATTGATCATTATGCTGTGAGATATGAACCAAGACTCAGCAGCAAGTTTTTACAATATTTTCAGATTCTTGAGTGTTTTGTTTTACAGGGAGCATATAGACTCTAGATTTGAAGAGAACCCAGGCCAGTGCTGGGGACCTGGCCGGGAAGGGATTCCGCAGTGCGCTTTTGCAAAGCCTTCAAACAAAGGCTTTTTTTTCAGAACAGCGAGCTCTTTGGGGAAGAGCAACCCCTCCCTGATGCTTGGTGTAATTCCAGAATCCTGCAATGGGGAATGTTACATTTCAGGGACCTCCACTTGTAATCTGACCGTTTTTAGTTCCAATATCCAAATAATCTTGCTGAGCACAACTTGAAAGAGAAAGGATAATGGCCGGAGGAAGGAATCCTGAGGTGCTCTGTTAGCCATTTAAAATTTGAGTACAAAAAAAAAGTTCATGTTACCCAAAGAGAGCAGAGTAATGAAGTGTGTGGGAAGGGGCAGGGGAGGTAAAAGGAATTTCTAAAGATCGAGGCAGGGTTTGTGTTTTTTTATTTTTATTTTTCACCAGTAAAGCTTGTCATTCAATGCATTTTAACTCATTTATTATATATTTATTATATGCAAGATATGACATTAGTGACCAGAAATAAAACATTATCCCTACCCTCAAGGAGAGACCGAGGAGAGAAATTCTTACATTGTAAAGAACCTACTATGTGCCAAGTATATAGTACTTTATAGATATTAGGCTTATATTTTTTCCAGCAGCCCTTTGAGTTTGGGATTCCGGTCCCACTTTACGGGTAAGGATATCGAGGCTTAGGGAAGTACGTATCTTGGCCAACCTCACACAAACTATTAAGTTGGGATTTGGCATTTGAACCCAGGTATTTTGACTCCCAAGTGTATGCTACTTCCACTGTCCTTGAAGTGAAATCGGGGATACAGGATGAACAGACATTTACTTCCATGGGCCAACTAGTGGTTCTACAAGTGAATTATAGGAAAGGGTTGTGAAAAAAGTGCTATGGGAACACAGGGGTAGAAGACATGAATTCTCGCTCAGGTCACTGAAGGGCCAGAGAGAGAGAGCATTGGTGTCCTTCTCAGGCTTGTTGTGAGGATGCAATGAAATAAGGTGTGGAAAATGCTCAGCACTGTCCACACACGTAGTAGGGGTTCAGCAAGTGTTCTGCTGGATAGTTATGTATCCAGAGAGAGGCTTGGTCAGGATTGATTTGCCTTCAAAGCCCTGTGCTCTTAGGTGTTCTGCTCTGCTCCTTTTCAACAGACATGTGCTTGTCGGAGAAGTGGCTATGCAGTCTCCAAATGGAAGGGAAGACACCAAAAACGGTTTCTCTGGTATTTTCCCCACCTGCCCTAATCCAGATTTTTGGACACAGCTCAGCTTTGAGCGGAGGAGGAGATTTGCGCAGGTGTGACTTTGGAGAGAATCACAATGCCTAATTATAAACTGTAACATTATTGGAACTCTAGCCAGAATCTACCATGTTCCCCATTTAGTGATCATACATTTTTTTCTGCACTTACTGTGAGCCAAATATTTTTCTAGTCACTGGAGATATAAAGGTGAATAAGGCTAGGTCCTTGCTTTGGAGGCTTTTTTTACATGGCAAGTTTATGGTAGAGATTGCTAGCTGATCACCAAATCTGTTTCCATCTCTTCCTGGGCACATGGCTAGATTGCATTTCCCAGTTCCCTTACAGTTAATGAGACCATTTAACTAAATATTATCCAAAGAGTGGCATTTGTAGGCTTAACCCATAAAAAACTTTCCAGGTAGGAATGCTATAGTTCTGAACATGGTAACCCTAAAAATCATGTTGAAGATACGTGGGCAAGATGGAAACATCCTGGAACTCTCCCTTAATTACCGCATAGTGGAAGCCACCTGCCAGTCTACAATCATTTAGGTTTTATGTGAGTAAGAAATATACTTCTATTGTAATGAAGGCTAAGATTTTGGAGTCTATCAGTTACAACTGCTTTTGTTACCTTAACTAACATTATTTATACAATGAACATTATATATATGTTATATAAAATACAGTAGGAAATAGAGTGTGTTACATTAATACGGTGAATATTGTTTCGGGAAATGTTAGCCTCAGTTCTGTATATGTCGGTTTGTGTTATTACTGACTCATGATCAAAGTCTGAAAGTCACTGATCTGATAGAGACAGACAGGTCAACAGCTCCGTACAATGGAGTGTGGTGGTTATGACAATAACTACTAGTTAAGTCCCAGTGAGGGAGACTCAGTTAAGGAAGTGCCTAGAGAACAGATGGCAAGCAGGGTTCATTATTCTAGTCAGCTGGTATCAGCTTCCTGCGATGCAGTGTGGAGAAGGATTCTGAGGTTCTTTCAGGGTCTTTGGGAAGGAATGCTGTGGTCCGATAGCAGAATCTGCTGTGGGTTTGGGGAGGAGGAATAGATGCTCAGGCTAGTTTGCATCTGACGCTTCACGTGGAGTCTGGGTTCCTTCCAGGGAATTAACCCCCTTCCCAATATTTGGCCCACATATAGTGTCTCTAGCACCAGGCTGAGCACTGTGAGGCATGTAGAAGAGCTATGACTAGCCCTTGGGGAATTTACCTTTTAGGGGCAATAAAATAGGCACTTGTATAATAATTATGCAGCCAGTGAGTACAGGGTTAGCAATTATGGATGCAGAATGCTGAGAAAGGAGAGGTCTTTTGGGAGGAAGTGGGATATGATGCAAGTCTTAAAGGACAGGAAGGACCGAGATGGGGAAAGGAGGAAAGGAGCTGGACATTCCGGAGCTGCTCTGGTGTCCACGGACTTCATCCTAGAATGAAGTCCTCAGGGGATAGGAGAGTGAAGAAAGAGGGCTTCGAGGGGTGCTTTTTTTTTTTTTTAATTTTAATTTTTAATTAATTTTTTTTTTTGCATATGAAGAGGACGAAGGAGAAAGCAGGGTTTTACTGGGAGTATGATGACTCCCAGTAAGAGAGTTCTCAAGAGAGTTAAAAATGCAGTAGCTTCAGGGCCACTTGTCAAAGGTATATTGTGTCTCATTCCCTCTCCAGCAGCATTTTCGTTTCGTAGTGCAGGCTACTGAATCCCGGTTCACCTTTTGCCGGCTTCATGAAAATTGTAACAGTATGGTAATGAGGAACACGTCAAGCATCTTGTGTACCAAGAACCATTCTAAGTTCTTTAAGTATTTTAACATGCGTAGGCTTCGCGGCGACCTTGTGAGGTAGGCACTAATATCATTTCCCTTTTCTAGATAAAGAAACTGGGGTACAGAGAAGGTAAGTAACCTGCTCAAGACTGCGCGGTGAGGGAGCCAGGATTTGACCCTGGTTATCTGGAGTCCAGGGTTTGTCTTTGATCATTATGTCATATTATATCTTGCTTTTCTTCTTCTTCTTCTTCTTCTTTTTTTTTTTTTAACTCCGATGATTTAGATTCTCTGTTAGATCCCGGCCAAATGACTGAATCAAATAATTGTAATTAAATTTCTCCATTTGTATAGGGAATTGTAGCTTACAAAATTATTTCGTGTGTAATATTCCCATTAATTTTCCAAATAATTCACTGAAATAGGATTTCTTCCTTGTCTTTTTCTCTCCCTTTTAAAGTTAGGCATGTGAGGTTGGCGCCTCACCTAAGGCCACTGTAGCTGGTGAAGCTTGTCTGAAATCCAGCCTCTGACTCCAGGCCCGTAGTCAAAGCTTTTAGAGCTTTCTGCTGGAAATGAATACGGGTGTTTGGAAGTCAAGACTCTAAGATACAGATACATGTCTATTTTCACTGTCATTTAACCAGTGAATGAATTTGCCTGATTCTCCTTAAATTGGCCATTGTTTTCTGAAATAGCTGTGAGGTATTTGCAGGTGGGGCCTGAAGCTAAGATGCCCCGTAACCTAAGAAAGTTCGCTGGCAAACCGACTGAGAGGAGAAGTTACTTAGGAACAAGGAGTTTCCTAAGGGCTTGGTGATTGCAGCAGGGAGAGGGGCCATTCATAGAAGGATTTGGCCTCAGAAGGACTTGGTGTGAACTGGGCCTGCCAGGGCAGCAAATTACTTGAGCTCTCTGAGACTCGCTTTCCTCACCTGTAAAACAGGAGGCATAATGGCGCCTACCCTGACAGGGAGGACCATGGGAAGTGCTTGCACGGTGCCTGGGTTGTGTTTAGTGTGTGCTCTCAGCTACTCCCATGAATTAAATGGAGAGCAAGCAGCAAGAGTGTACTTTCTCCTTTGAGATTTTCCCAGGACATGATAGGACAAAATTTCCAACACCTTTGCATCTTGTTAGCCTTTGTTTCATAATATAATCATCTCTGGGGCAGACTTCCTAGCACCTGGCACTTTTAGGTTATAATTATATCGAAATTTCTTAAGGACAGGGGCCTTCTTATGCTTTGTGAAGGTTAAACATCCAGAGATAAAAACAGATCCTGCCGCCCGAAATCCTAGATACCCTTGAAAGTTTCCTATCTATTCTTCATGGGAAATTGACACCATTCCCTGATGGTTTCAGGAATACATCAAAGCAACTTATTCTGTTTTTTTTTTTTTTTTTTCCACAAGAGAGATTAGAGCCTCGCCTCTTGGATTTCACTTTGACTCGGGTATTTCATAGTTTTTACATAATTTTCACACTCCCTGCAGAGTATTGGTTGTTTTCTTTCCCCACTTGAGCTTTTAGTGTGATGAAAGTTAGCCCTTCTTCACATGGACTCCTGAAAGGTGCTTAAGAAGTGGTGCTTAGCCCAGTGGTGGCTCTTTACC
This sequence comes from Eonycteris spelaea, assembly GCA_003508835.1. NCBI lineage: Eukaryota > Metazoa > Chordata > Mammalia > Chiroptera > Pteropodidae > Eonycteris > Eonycteris spelaea. Next base: position 11,524,026 of record PUFA01000016.1, read on the forward strand.
TCCTCTTCCCTTCCGAGAATTGTTGTGGGTTGTATGGGAACTTCCAGTCCCCAAATATTGCCTGTTTGAGATGAGCTGAATAGGCTGCTGACAATAAGCAGCAGCAATTTTTGATGATATTCTTAATTTACTGGTAATTTACCCTCTTTTTCTCTAAGCTGCTCACAGCACTCTGCTTGGCTTGTTCATAGCCAGTGTCCCTAAACTACGGAATCAAGTGCTTTGCCTGTGGCCAGAAAATCTTTAGGAGTCAAAACCTGATAAAGGGCATCCTGCTTCCCCACTGAGCAAAGAAGGAGCTGAGCTGAGCATGCACAGTTTGTTCTACTCAGTTCATCGATAAATCACTGTCTAGTATTGTGTCCCAAGCCCCTGCAAGGAGTAGTTATCAAGGGACAGAGAGAGCCCAGCCACTTAATGCTAATTGGTTTTTCCCTCCCCAAGATGAAAGCACTGGGTGTAGGGAGTAAAGCATGCCTCCCTTAAACAGGTTGCAACCTGCTTGTTTTTTAAAGGAGCAATTGCCAGATTTCGTGATGGTGTTGAGGTGAAGCTGTAGATAGATAGATGGATTGATGGTCGATCAATCAATAGAGATGAGATGGTCAAAATGTTTATAAATAACTCTCCCACATCTTCGCCTCAGGACTCAGGTTATAGAAAGGTTCCTCACCAGTCTAGGATGTTGGTTACAGAGGATTCCCTCAGAACTGAATTGCTCAGGAGCGAAGGAAAGAGGGGACCGCAGAGGCACAGCTGCTTCACCTGCCGAGTGACATGTCCTGTGTAAACTACCACGAAGTCACTGGTGATTCCATTTGGTTAAATATTTATTTAGCAACTAAAGTGGATGCAAGATAAATATATGGCAATACCCTCTCCCTTAGGAAGTTTACTGTTTTTGTTAGGAGGCAAGATTGATACCCCCTCATGGTATAAGAATAACTCATTGAATCCAGCCTCATTGTCCTGGCCTTGGTTTAGAACAATTCCTCTATCTCGTGGCCTCTAGAATCTGCATGTCCTAGCACCTGCCACACCTCCCTGGCACATTGGGATGGTGCTGTTCCTTCTCTCCATCTCTCCTAGCTGAAATCTTGTTCTTCAATCCCCCAGTGTTCCCACATTCAGAAATTCATCCCCCTGTCCTTTCTTCTCCTGTGCCCTCATGTTCAGTCAGTGTTCTTATGTACATGATTTAGCCTAACACCTGTATTATAATCTTTGTAACAATACTCCCCATTATTTATTGAGCATCTACTGTGGGCCACACATCTGGCAAGGCATTTTGTATACTGCAGTAGAATCCCATTATTTTGTCTCTCCAGCATTATTGTCCTAATTCAACCCCTCTCTCCTCCCCTCCCCTCATTTCCTCCTCCTCCCTCTTCATCAGTTGGGAAAAGAAACTGCTTTTGTCTGCACTCCAAGCTAATGTTATGGGGAGATTGTCAATCATAACCCTCGCCCCCCAGCATCACCATTGACAGGCTAATCATAGTCCATCCCTGGGATTTAGGGGCAGTGCCTGTGAGGTGGAGAAGCTGGGAGGAGCCCTTGGCCATGTCGCTGCTCTGGAAAGAAGCTAGAGTAGGAGAGAATGACTTTGGTATCCAGAACAGGCCCTGCTGAGAGGTCTGGCGGCGGTCCAAACTCAACTCCAGCTCTCCAAGATTTTCTGCCCAGAGCCAGCAGACTCTCTTTGGGTGTGGTTATTGTGTCTGACTGCACACACCTGACCTCACTAATCCTCACAACAAAATCAAGTATTATTATTATTTACTATTATTTTTAAAAGAATATTAAAACTATTCTTTCTCATGAGAAAGTATGTGTCCATTAAAAGAAAAATCAGAAACGTAATACAAAAACAAAAATCACCCACAATCTCAGAGATAACTTCTAATAGTTTCTATACATGCATATTTATAAAAGGGTGTCACTTATCCCCAACAGAAAACTGAGGCTCAGAGTTGAAAGGAAACTTCCCCAGTATCATAAAACCAGCCCACTTCTTTATGAGCAGTGACTAGGTCTTATGTTAGTTAACTGCCCTCTGGTCCAGCATATTTTACTCAGTAGGAAATCACTAAATACATGTTGAGTTAATGCTAAAATTTAATGTGATTAAGTGCCACGAAGGTGGTGCATTCAGTAAGTTTTGTAGCTCAAGAAGGAGAAAGGTGTGTATCTTTTGGGATTATTGGGAGAGTTTTCTGAAGGAAGTGGAACTCGAGGAGGAGACAGATATTAAATGTTTCTCTCTAGTATGCATTGTCCTGAGTGGTCAGAGTCAGCCAGTGTAGGGACATGAACGCTTTCTGCTGTAGGACTGGGTACTGCCCAAGACTCAATGATTACATTTGATCTTTTCTAAAACTGCAAAAGATCCAAGTGAAAATGTGTCCATATGGACTTGGCATATGGCCAGAGGAAGAAATATATGGTGTCTAGAAGGGAATTTACAGCTGTTAGGGCAAGAGGAAATTAAGACCTGGAGAGTTTGGCCTGAAGAAAAAAGTGGGGGGAATGAGAGGGGGGGGCACAATCAAAATATTATCAAGGATCTACTGAGGGGACTTCAGGCAGGCCTTCCCAGCCCGTCTGCCACCCCCTCTCGTTCTCATTTGGCACCTTCGATTGTACGCAGTGCTTTTCCATCGACCACTCCCTCCCCAGGCCATCAGCTGCTGGTCCTTCAGCTCTGGGGTAAATGTCACTTCTCTGACCGGCCAGACTAGATTGGGTTCCCACCTACTTGCTTTCGAGCACCCTGTATTTTAAAATATTCTTCATTATAACTTGTAATTAAGTATTTACTTGTGAAATTATTACTTATGTGATACCTTCCCTATCTCTGGACTGGATGCCCCTTAGAGTAGGGTCACGGCCTGTATGGTGCCTGGTGGCTAGCTGAAATCAACTGCTTTTACTAAGCTTTGTTCTCACTTCCTAGAGGCTGAGATCATTCGTTTGCTTAGCTGTTACTATCTAGCAATTTAAAAATGCATCTTTGAACAACTGAACTCTCAAGCTTATCTCTTCCAAAAGATGAGGACTTTGCCAACCCATAAAAAGTCAATTTCAACTCAATTAACCTCCCATAGGCTTTCTTTGCAGGGGAGCAGTGGGCAGCTCAAGAGGTAAGCTGTTTTCCCACAACAGAAAATCTGTGATAACTCTGGGTTCTCCTGCTATAAATTAGGGTCACTCTGCCTTAATTAGCAACAAATTAAAATTCCCCTTACAGCCCTTCTCTTTCTCATCTTTTATGTATACGATGTTTGAAAGAAGGCGTGGGAAGTACTGACACCCTGCACCAGGGGAGAGGGCACCATGCCTGAGCCTGCAGGTGGTTTTGGGCTGTGGAGGCCTCTGAGAATGGAGGTGGTGAGTGATTCTTCCCTGCCCTGAGCATCCTTCGCCCCCCCCCCCTTCTGCTCTCTCCTCCCCCTTCTCCAGGAAATTTGAAAGGTCTCATTACTAGGGAAATATCCCCTGTGGAGCTCCTACTCTCTCTTCTTTCTCTTGATAAGTAAAGTGGGGAGATTCTCTTAAGTTTTGAATTTGCAAGCAATCTGGATGCAAATACGGCCTGAAAGGCCTGTGAATCATCTGCTTCTGGCTGGGCCACCCATCCTTCATGACAGGGAGAAAATAGAGCTTAACAAAACTTAGGTGGGGTTTCTTGGAGGCTGAGGCGTTAGGTTATGTGGGAGATAAAGGGCCTGGGCTGTTTTATTTCTTGCCTTACTGGTGACATTCAGGAGGGGAACTGCTTGGCATGCACAATGAGGACTGCGGGTGCCGGGCACTGGGCTATGTGCTGGGCACTGGGCTGGGTCCTAGGCTCTGGGCTGGGTGATGGGCTGTGGTCACTTCTGCTAGGAGCTTGCAGTCTGGCTTTGTTGGGAGCATGACAAAGGTAATGGCTGTGCAGTAAGGGTATGGGCATAGGTCCAGGAACAGTTAAGCAAGACTCTGGTTGGATTGGCAGAGAAGGAATCAGGAAAGTTGTCTCAGGGAGGTGTCACTGGAAAACATGTGTCTGATAGGCCCTAGAGCAACAACCTGTAATGTGTTTTCTACCCTATTGATAATAACGGGTGGTTTTATTTTGACAAATGAGTTCACAGAGATATGCTGTCTGTAATGTTTGGTGCTTGACTAAGTGAAAGAAACCATTTCCCAGGCCCCTCTCTGTAAGCCATCCCTTCTCGGGGGGAACCTCAGCTGCTCTACTAGAGCCAAAGCAACTCAGGGAGGCAGAGACCCCGCATTTAAGTGCAAGGTGGGGGTCACGTTTTCTGCTTCTCCAGAAAGCTGCTCTGCTCTGAGGTCTGGGGTCTCAATTTCTTCATCTCTGCAGTGGGATTATAACTCCTTCCCTGAAGATTAAGGAAGATTAAAAGACATGAAGGATGTAAAAGCACCTTGTAAACCTGAAAGTCTTACCTGAGATTGAAGGGTCAGATAGTTTGTCTCTGTCTCTTGAGGAAAGGGTCCATGAGGCTTTCTTTAGTCACTCAGCAAGTATTTATGAGGCTGGCATTGTTCTAAATACTGGGGGTGAAGCAGTGAGCAAAACAGAGACCCTACTCGTGGTGCAACCTGAAAATAAAGAAATAGATGGCTTTTTGGGTGCTAAGAAAAATGAAGCAGAGTGAAAGAACTTGTGATGGGGTGGGTGATGGGGGTGTAGTGTAAGGTGGCAGGGAAAAGTCTCTGTGACAAAGTGTCTTGAGACCCTCATGAAATGAAGGCGTGAGCACTGTGGCTGGGGGTGGGGCAGTGGGGAGTCCTCCAGGAGGGGGAGCAGCAAGTATAAAAGCCTCAGTGAACAATATAACAGCGGTTGCATCTGTTACACGAGTAACAGTGGAGAGCATTCACTGTGTGCCAGGCAATAGTCAGGCATCACTCAATCCTCACCCCATAAGGTAGGCCCTATTATTATCATACCCATTTCATAGATAAGGAAACTAAGGCCTTCTCAGCAACAAGACAAGCATTCGGATGACTGGGGAAGAGGAAGAGTTCTCATTTATATGAGGGTGTATCTGAAGCAGCCCTGTATGGAGGAAAGAATACATGGTTTGGAGAGAAAAAAAATTCTGAGTTCGGGCTTAGCTTGCCATTCCTCTGCTGTGTAATTTTGGGCAAGGTGCTTAACCTCTCTGGGCCTCAGTAAGATGGACTCATAAAATCTCAGAGATTTGTTATGTGTATTAAGTGAGAAATTCGGGTGAAATGGTGTTGCAAGCGGCACAGCATCGTAAAAATGTTACTACTGCTACTACTACGTAAGTTCTCCTTCCCAGCTCCTTGAAAAGAGAGAGTGAATGAGAGAAAATGGAAGTTTGAAATTTATATCATTTCTTCTGTCCTTTTCCTAAAATTTTATTTTATGCTAATGTCTAAAGATGAATTCCTATAGTACTATCCGTGTGGATGGCAAACATTATTCTGAAAGATTAAAGCACTATGAGATACAGTTGGTGGTGAGGTCTCTTCCATTTCTAAAGAAATTACTGGAGGTCTAGAATTCCCACTGCACTCTCATCCATAATACCAGGGTACCTGTAATCTCTAAACCTAGAATTTTATGGCAGCTTTCCCTAATTTTGCATTGTATGGATAGTAGGTCCTCAATAACTTCTAAGTATGTGGCCGTAAATAATTGTACCCTTTTAAATTGCACTCAAATTCTATGCATTTGTCCCAGAGTCCTATGGGATGAATGGGTAAATCCCAGCGGATTTGGGGAGGTGGGTATTACTATCGTAGGCTATAGAATGGGAAAACTGAAGTAAGGGTCTTATCCCAAACTGAAGAATTGATGCTGAGTCTGGGGACTCATTCGCATTTCTGATGAGGAATACTTTGCTTCCACCACTGTGGCAGTGGGTCCTAAGTTTGTTTGTCAACCAATCGAATGCCTACTCTGTGCCAGGCACAGTGCTTGGTGCCAGGAATATGATGGTTCTTGCTCTTGGGATGACCCATAGGAGATGCTCAAGTAGATCCAAGTCTTTAATTTGAATGCTTGCTGCTGCCCTTCCCGGGACTTCCAGGAAATGCAGAGTTGATGGTTGATTCATTGTCACTTGCTGGTGACTGGCAGACGTGCCCTATCTAGCTGGCACTACATCTATCTGGTGCCTATGATCAGACCCGAGTCAGGTAGTCTGCGTTTTGTTTTCCCCAGCGCGGCCGTGACTTCCTGTGATAAGCTCCATCTTGGCTGTGATGCCGGCCTCCCCTGGGGTTGGGCTAACAGCCTCCTGGGGACTGTGGTTAATCTCAGGCGAAGGGGAGCCCCCAGGGAAAGAATCCTGTCTCCTTGTGTGCACCTAGGATTAGGCAGGGCTGCCACTAATGCAATTAAGGTAAAGGCGCTGATGGCTGGAAACAGGAAGAATGGAGGTGAGTCTCTGCTCCCAGTGAAGGCCTTCCTCCCTGTCACCCCTTTGTAGGACTGAAGAGGCCCCTGAGAAAGTGAAGTTAGACTGAAGTCAAAATACTGGCTTTGGGAGTTACCCATACCCATTCAACTGACTGTGACCTTGGACAAACTCAAAGCCCTATTCTCTCCATCTGTACAACTTGGTCTACTAATTCTGTCTACCTCATTACCTTTTGGTGATTATGAACTAAGATAATGGCACTACTCAGTACACACAAAAAGCATCAATAACTGAGCGAAGATGAACCATTTTGAGGCCCACACTGGCACTGACCAGAATTAACCACCCAGAATTCCTCAGTGCTGGTGTCTGGAGTGGAACTTGGCTCGCCCAGCACTAGGCTACGAATAAACTGACTCTTTCTCTTCCTGGTGTAGCTCACTGTGCCCTGCTGCTTGGCCTGGATACAGAGAATGAGGGAGGACTGGGAGAGTTCAGCAACAGATGTCAGAGACTGGAAAATTTCTTTTCAGCTGGACCACTGACTGGTCCACCATATCACCTGAAGTTCGTACTTAATTTCCTCATCTGTAATATGAGGTGGCTTGACTGCCCTTTTTAGCCTGAGAGAGCCAGAGGGAGAAGTGGAGAGAACATACTGACATCATATGATAAATAGCCAGCATTTTGTAAATCCTGGCTGTGCCAGGGACCGTGTTGGGCACAGGATATACCGGGACCAGAACATCATCACTGTTTTTCAGGGTCTCCTGGACTAGTGGAACTGCGTGGGGCGCAGTGGCTGGGGAGAGACATAAAACAGAGGAGTTAGAATGCGTTTGGATATGTGAACGGTGAGTCGTGGCCCCCATGAGGCTTTCCTGGTTGTAGTGCAGCCGCCTGTGTGTGCAGAACCATCAGCACACGTGCAATAATCCCAAGTGGTGTGCAGTGCAGGGGGGCCAGAGTTCTGTGTGCTGTGGGCGGGGAGTTTGTGGTTGAAAGGGCAGGCTCAGGAAGGTTCCAGTGGGAGGGTTGGCAGCCAGGCCAGGGCACCAGGGGGCTGATGGATTACATTCCTCCAGTTAGAAACCATCAGAAGCCCCACTGAGAGGGCTCTTGTGGCTTTGGAGCTTTGCTGGAGTTTCCTCTTGCGAGGGGAAAAATTAGTTTTGCCTTTAAGTGTTACTCTTCTGTCCTCTTGGTTTCCTAAGTGTGGCAAGATCCAAACCCAAAGTATTTGCACTAAACTTGTTAATTTTAACAAAGTAGTAGAACAGAATAAGAATGGAAAACAGCCAAAATGCTGGCAACCTTTCTTCCCTGTGAGGTTGTGTTTTCTAACCTTTTAAAGCAAGTTCTGTTGAAAACCTGGCAAACTTGTGACTCTAGAAGTCACACTTGGTGAGGAACATACACTGTGGACCTACTATGTACTTGGGCCTGAAGTAAGTAATCTCATGGAACAAGCTTTCTTGAATTCTTAAGATTGTTAAGATACAGTTCAAAGCCACGAAGCTCTTGGGAGTGATCTGAAGGGTGGCTGGGTCTCTGAGGGAGGCTTTGAAACCACCCTGTTTGAACACTCAAACTAAGTGCAACTCTTCAAACACTTCACGTGCCTTAAATGGTCTCCTGCAAAGGATATTAAGGAACATAACTCTCCTGCTGATACTGGAATAAAAAACCTTATCTCCTCCCTAAATATTGATTTAGAATAATAGCTTGTTTTGAAATCTCTCTCAATAAATTAAATTTTAATTTAGAAAAATATATCTAGGGGAAGTTTTGGAGACTAGGGTAGCTGATCAGGAGGGTGTCTTTAATGAGATGAAAAAGGAGGGACAAGGTAAAAGCGTGACTTTAATTGGAATACTTCCCTTCACCCCATCAGATTAGTTCATTAACACATTATTTTGTGTATCTTTTGTTTGCAAGACTCTGTGCTAGAAACTGAGGGAGAGGCTATAATTTAGCTCCTGTGTTTGTGTGTGTGTATTTGTTTATATTTGTGTGTTATCTTTGATGGGAAAGAGAGATTTTTCAGAAACTTTTGGGGGGGGCAGGGAGAAAGGAGGGCATAGCAGAAAGAGCTCTGGACTAGATGAAGGTCAACAAACTTGAATTTATCTCCTACTCCTGTCTCTAACTAGCTGTGTGACCCCAGGCAAGACATTTGCCTTCTCTGATCCTCAAGTTCTCTTCTGCAAAGTAATGGGACTGGACCCAGTACTGTGGACCAGTAGCATCAACATCACCTGGGAACTTGCTAGAAATGCCGAGTCTAGGGCTCCTCTCCAGACCTACTGTATCCGAATCTGCATTTTAACAAGATTTCCTGGCGATTTGTATGCAAATTAAAATTGAATAAGCATTACTTTAAAGAATGCTTCCTTCTATAGCAGTATAGTATTTCCCCCCTGATAAATAATAAAATCCAATTATGAGGAATATATTCAAGCTTGGGCCAGATATTCTTACCCTTGAAAAGTTTGTACTGTATGAGAAAAAAGATTTAGAAACATGCTGAAGTGACCTGCTCCAAGTCACACCTTGAGGGAAAGATGGATGGATCTAGGATGGATGGACCAGTTTTCTCTCTGCTGCTCCAGCCTCTCTGGTTTGTCTCTCTGGTGCTCTGGGGTGCAATGGTGGGAACGTTCAGTGGAGAGGAGGAATATTCCTAGATTCCTGCTAGGGGAGACACAAACTGTCAGAGTCGGAGGACATCATAAGCATCTGTGCCACTCACTGTATTTACAGGTGTGCACACCTGGCCCAGCAAGGGAAAGGGACTTGTCCAAAATCAAACAATTAGTTGGGCTTGGTCTTCCTCTACCTGAAATCCAGTTCTTTATAGGTAAATTTTTTCACAAGAGAAGTGGGTGAGTGAAACAAAAGCCCTTCTATGAAAGCAAATGAACATGGTTTCTAATACTGCATCTCAGGTTTTTGTGAAGATTTATATATATTTAGAAAGGATTTAGCATGGTCACTGGTAATTATAAGCACTCGAATTATTGTAATAATTTTCTGGTTGTTGTTGTCGTTGTTATTATTATTTTTAACCAAGCTTTGCATATTAAATTTAGGAACAGTTTTGTTTTTTTAAAAAGTGGGCCAATTGCAACCTTGACTTTTCCCCTGTGTTCTCTATCTTAGAGGGGCAGGCAGACCACCGATTTCCTTTTCACTGAATGCACTACCACCTAATCATTGGAAACCATATAATGGAAAGGGAGAAAGTTAATGTTGGCTTTTGGGGCAGTTTCATCTATCTTACAGCTTACTGAATCTAACTGAACTGAGAAGCTGTCTCCTAGGCAGTAGGTCTCCTCATCCTCAGAAAATAAGAAGAATCACTCTGCCGGAAGCAGTCAGCACCGTTCTCTGCCACGAACAGTTGTTAAAAATCTAGAGAAGTAGGAACCTGGTTAGAGTCAGGGCCGGCTTCGTGGGTGTGCAACCTGAGCAACTGTAACCCTTGGGTCCCGCAGTAGGGTCAATGCTCAGCTGCTCCTGTCTTGAAATTCTTAATATTATTTTGAACCAGGGGACCTGCGTTTTTATTTTGCACTGGGCCCTTCAAATCGTGTAGCTGGTTTTGGTTAGAATAATTTAGAATCAGGATCAAGAGCTGCCCCTGCAGAGAAGGGACTGTAGCCTTTTGGCGGGTGGGTGGTTGGGAGGAGGAGGAGGAGGAGGAGGAGGAGGAGGAGGCGGCTGCTGGCCTGACCCCTTGTGGTGGTTTCCAGTATCGTGTATAGGATCTAGTAAGTGCAGCCTCGTGCGGTCCGCTGTCCGCTGCCACTGATCGGAGGGCGAGCAGGGCAGGTCTCGCACTGTCCCATCACTTCGCCCTGTGAGTACAGATAAATTGCTAATCTCTCTGCATGCCTTCTTTGAATCCCTAGCCCCAATTCGCACAGTACCTAGGGCGTAGTAGGTCCTTAACACATTGTGGTTGTTTACTTCATTGTGGCCCTACAGTGTACCTGACACATAACTTTGAAAAAGTCGATGAAGCTCTTTGTATGGGTTGCATTATAAACTTTTCTGTTTTCAGTGTCATCGCCATGCCTCATATCTGGACTCTCGGGGGATTTACAGTAATTTCTCCTGCTGGTGATCTCTTCCTCATGTCAATCTAGCTAGCTGTATTCGCTTTCCTAGATCCATCACTTCTTAGCCTCAAGACCTCAGACATATTTGGTGTTCCTAAGTCTCAGTGACTTATTTCTAGAAAGGGGATGATCATGTCTACCTTGAAGAGCAGTTAGGAAAATAGAGATAATACATGTAAAGCCCTGGGTATAATAGTGACTGGCTATAATAGATGGTCAATAAAGAATAGCTTTTCTTCTTATTAAATTAGAAGATTATAAGATTATATATATTTACATGAATGATGTACAAACAGCTTTCACCATGTCGTTTCCCCTGCTCAAAACATTTTCAGTGATTCCCCAGCATCAGTGGCCATGAGGGCTAAGGCTTTTCACGATCTAGCCATGGTCTACATTGCCTAGCCACTCTCCCCCTAATATTTAAACACTTTTAGAATGCTAGTGGGATGGTGGTTTTCACTCTTTCTGTATCTTGTCTCCCAAGGGCATCAGGAATTCCTTGGCAGTGGAATTTTGTCATTCCCCGAGTGCCCAGGAGAGTGCCTGGGATACAGTGTCTGTGTGGTTGTCGTGCTAACCACAAGTATTTCAGGAATATAGTGCAACTGCTTGTTTTGCATCTGTTTATTCTGCTTAGCTCCTTCAAGTTAGAAGTGATTATGATTTTGCATTTGAATCAGGAGAGAAAAACACCCAACCTTTCTCTTCTGCGCAGATGGGAGCGGTTCTCTCTCTCTCTCTCTTTCTCTCTCTCTCCCCCCCCCACTTCCCTCCTTCTCCCCCTTTCCCCCCTCTTTCCTCCTCCCCCAGCCCCCAACTGGGGTTGTTGTTTACATGTTTGTCTCCTCTTCTGCACTGTGAGCTCTGGGTGGGGAGGAATGGTGTTTAATTCTCCATACCTTCAGTGCCCAGCATATTGAACCTGGCACAAATAAAAGAGGCATTCATTAAATATCTGTCAAATCAATGAATATTGGGAAGCTCAGATTTTTATGGCAGACAAGGGAGACAGTGGGAGCTGCCTTTTTGCTGGAAAAACATTGTTTATTAGATCTGTATGGATCATTTAGGAAATATGCAGTTGGATATCTTTTATGGTCAAAGAAGAAAATCAGTATAAAATGCTTAATTAAAAGCAGAAGCTCACATTTCCCCTTGTAATGAAGGCAGGATCATGAATATTTTCCTTTCCTCAGCCCAAGAGATGGGCAGGGAGCCAGGCTCAAAGACAGGGATGGGATGCTGTGCAGACAGATAAGAAGGTTTAACATCGGGACTGGGTCCTGGGGTTACCCTGGGTCCAGCTTTGCTTCAGTGTTTCTCCTCATGGATGTTGAAAATATGAAAAGCATTAACTCCTTTAAGATATTCCGACCACATTGTCAACTCCTTTATGATGTTCTGTTCTGTTAACCTGCGGAATTACCACTTGTTTGTGAATTTATTATAATGGCATATTTTCAGGAGTTAAGTTCTGAATTTGAGTTGAAAAGCCCCAGGAGGTGTGGGTCTTTTTCTTGTTCTTGATCCTCCTGGGCCTGACCCTTATGAAATGGGATGCCTGGAGCTCTTACCCACACAGCATCAGCAGGGTCAGCCCTGTCCTGGGTGAGGACCATGATGTTAGGGAGGCAGAGAAGACAATGATGTTCTGAATGATCTTTGCCACCTGGAGGAAATCAGGCCTTCTGAGAAGGGTAATTAATGAGTGAATGTTCTCTAGGACAGGACCTTGCTGCTCCATGTGTGGTCTGAGGATCAGCAGCATCAGCATCACCTGGCCACTGTATTAGAAATGCAGCATCTCAGTGCCCTCCGGTCTTATTGAATTGGACTCAGGATTTTACCAAGATCCCTGGTGATTCATATGAATTAATATTTGAGAAGCACTGCTTCATTGAGAATGTCTTTCTCATCCTTGAAACTTGATAGTCTGGAGTTCTGTAATTCTAGGGTGTAGCATCATCCTTTATCCTAAAACTTCCTTGAATCTTAGAACTGCCACCATAGAGGTATTACCTGATGCTTTTTAATCTTAGCTCTTTCATCTATAAAATGTATATGTTGTGTGTTTTGCTGGTTGTATGTGTGAATGTATTAAGTGAAATGTAATGCTCTTAGAATATAGTAGGAGCTTAATAAATAAATATTACTTGTTTTTTTAATCTGAGCCTTAGTGCAGACAGTTCAGTTATTTATTACAATGGGAGAATTGCTGTGCTATCATTACTAAAATGTAATTTTTCCTTAACTTTATGTCTTTTGTATTCATCAGTGAGTGGCCTTAAAAAATCGATAGCTTTTGAACCCTCCTCTTTTTAACCTTTTAAAAAAATTTTCTACTCTTATACAGAACACAAGTGTTACATAGCTCTATTTATGGCCATGATCTATTTTTAAAATATGACTAAATCACTTAAAAAATTTCTTTTTGAGGTTTCTTTTCCCCCCTTCACTGATAATAATGATTAAGCAGAAGCCTTCTTACCCCATGGCAGTTAGACAGTTAATGAAAAAGATCAGTTAAAGAAGAGTGAAGAAATAGTGAAGAAGTAAAATCAAACATTTGATTTAACTTTAAATGCCTAAATATCCATTCATTTATTCACATGGTTCAGGGCCAAGTGTTTTCCTTTGAGGCTGGGTCTGATGTGGGGAAGTCCTCGTCTGCTTCCTGGTCCACACCTTAGTAATATCCAGTTTGGGTTTCTCTAAAGTGCATTAGAAATTTCGAGACAAGTGCAAAGCAATGCAAATGGAGAGTTCTTTTAGATATTCACCACCTTTCGAATTTTTAAATCCTTAATGTGCAGTTAATACAGTGGCACATTTTATTTTTGTGAGGGGGAGGAGTGGAGTTATTTTTATTTCACCTTTCCAAAGAATGTGACTTAACGTTCATAAAAGCCATGGCTCTCTTTCCATACTCTCGGTTCATCAATTTACATTCCGTCCAGTAAAGTCATAAAAAAATAGAACTGAGTAATGAGCTTTGGGATCAAACTTTATTGATTCTTGTTAGAATAAAACCCAAGAGGTAGGAACAGAAGTGCCTGGCTAGTCAGGAGCACCCATGGACGGCAGGCAGACACTTTCTAGAGGGAATGGAGATTGCTGCTTAACCCAGAGAGTCAGGACGCAGAGGCTGGGTAAAAACTTCTGCATCTCCACTCACGTTCATGCTTCTTACAGTTATCAAAATGGTTTCAAGTGGATTGTCCCATTTAATGTTCACAACACTCTTGGTGAAATAGACAAGGCAAGAATTCAGGGGCGGGAAAATGGTTCATAAAAGTTGAGTTGTATACACATCAGTAAATAGTTTCATTGAGGCTGAGTTGGTAATAGAATTCTGATTTTTTGGAGTCATATGCTTAATCTATCTATTTCTGTCTATTAACTCTTTTTGTACAATATTGAAAGCAGCAATGAGACTTTGGCTTTTTTTTCAGATAATTACCATTTTCTCAGCATATTAATACTATGGGCATATCAGCAATAGTAACATATCATATTTCCTAGTGTTTAGATAATAATCACCTCTAGCAACCTAGATGCAAGCAAATAGACAAAACCTCTCCACACCAGTGTTGTCCAATAAAATTATAACCTGACCACACATATAATTTTAAATTTCTAGTAACCACATTAAAAAAATAAAAAGAAACAACTGAAATTAACTTTATAGTACATTTCTTTTAACCCTAGGTATGTCCAAAATATCATCATTTCAGCATGAAATCAACATGAAAATTATTAATGAGATATTTTGCGTTCTTTTTTCTGTACTAAGTCTTCGAAATCAGGTGTGCATTTTATATTTACACCACGGCTAAATTTGGCCTAGTCACACTTCGGGGCTCAGTAGCCACATGTATGAGCATACATCTCTAAACTTTGAGGAAAAATTGTTAAAAATGCAGGAATAGGAGCACTTTGAGATGAAAACCTTTGCTATTTTGAGGCCATTTAATTTAGAGATAAATAATTCTATGCATTTCATAATAATGGCCACAAATAATTAAGATGAAATAATTTACATTGCACTGTAATTAAGGGCAGAGTAGTATGTGAATCATATAGTCTTAGAAAAGTCCATCAAAAATTTTTGAAGAAAGTTTCAACATGTGGTTCAGCGATTGTACTCCTGTACATATGTCCCAGAGATATGAAAACTTACGTCCACACAAATGCCTATGCACGGTTGTTCATAACAGCTTTATTTGTAATGGCCCCAAATTAGAAACAATCCGAATGTCCCTTACTGTATGAACAGTTAAGCAAAGTGTGTATATCTATATCATGAACACCACTCAGTAGGCAGAAGAAATGAACGACTGTTACATGCAGCAACTTGGCGGGATCTCAAGGGAATTATGCTGAATGAATGAACAAAAACTAATCTCAAAAAATACATTTATATAACATTCTCGAAATTATAGGGATGGAGAATAGATTAATAGCTGCCAAGTGTTAGGGCCTGGGTGGAGTACTGGGAGGGGGGTGACTATGACTATCAACTGGTAGAATGGGGGACCTTGTGGTGATGGAACAGTTCTGTATTCTGTGTCTTGATCTTGATGGTGGTTACACTTATCTACACATGATAAAATTTCATGGACTTTTCTATGCACGCGTACAAATGGGTGCATGTAAAACTGGTAAAATCTGAGTAAGATTTGTGGATGTACCAAGTACATTTCTTGATTTTTTTTTTTTTTTTTTTTGTATTATAGTTGTGTAAGATGTCAGCACTGAGGAAACTGGGGAAGAGGTTATGAGACCTCTCTGTACTATTTTTCAAATTCCTTTAAATCCATGATTATTGTTATTTTTTTAAAAGTTTGGTGCTTGGACAAATATTCTGTTATTTAGACAACCTCCTGCCTACAACTCCTAGTGATGAACCCAGGAGAAAGTGAATAATGACATGAAGTACATAGACTTGTTTAGGACTGCGTTGTCTGTGTGCTTGGGGCTGGACTCACCTCAGTGCAGGGGCAATGGCCATGGCCTGGCTGCACACTTCCCATATAAGGAGGCACCCGATGTGGGCACTCTCAAGGGCACTCTTGTTCTGGCTGTCTCTTGAGGTCACTGCCGTGGACAAGGCTACCACTGGGTGCTTATCCCAAGACACCCTGACCTGCATGTCCCTGAAGTACCCTTCTGCTGTTTGAGTCCAGCTTGAGACTGCTGGAGAGACAGTCTTTTGACAGCCTAAGACCTTGTCTGTCTCAGCTGAACTCGCTCTTCACGTTTTCATATTAATGTGACTGGCTTTCAGCAGTTGTCTCTCAGTGATGTGTTTAGTCCCTGGTGAGCATTCCACAGCCTGATGAACTTTAATCTCTGAATGCTCTGAAAGGGAGAGTTTCTTTTCCTCTTTTGAAGATTCTGCTCCCCTATAAGAAAAGTGCATGATTGATTAATGGATAGAAAAGGACCCAAACTGAGCCAGAAAGGAGTCAGCAGCGTTGCCACCCACCCGCAGACACAGAGTAAGATGAAAGCAGCACCTGATCAGGGAGGGGAAAGACCCACGAAGGAGAGGGTCTAGCTTTGCCACAGTTGAAGCCCAGAGTTGGGAAGCCTGTGTGTGCCCCAGGACCAGCTCCATCATTCACTGACTTGCCCTTGACGCTCAGTTTCTGTGGGCTTCGTTTTTTCATCATTTTAAAACAGAGACGAGCAAATAGGTCCCTCCTACCCCAGAAATGTGTAGCTAACAGAAAGAAAAGGGGAAAGTCCATTGTAAAGTCTAAAATGCCCTGCACTGCAGTCAAAGGAATTATGCTGAATGAATAGCAACCCAAATTAAGAAAAGAAAGATGAGAAGATGAAGAATCTTTTCTTGTTTCTTTCAAGAAAGCAAAGCAAAAACGATGACCTCTTGGTAAAGAGTAGCAGTCTGACTTGTCTTCCAATGAGGATAATAAAATTATAGTAGTGATTGTCTATTTATCTGTAGGGGTATTTCCCAAAATGTAAGACGCTCCGTTTAAACAAGTGCTCCTTGGCTATACAAGCAAGGCAAGTACAAACGTGTGTAGTACAGCGTGCATTTTAAGTTTGTAATTGCAAAGTGTGATCACAAAATCACAATTGAAAAGAAACTGCAATTCAGATAAGTTGAGGGCACCTCGTACTGCCCTTTGGAGAATTATAATAGCATATTAAAGGTTCTGCAAAGCCCTACAACAAAGAAATCTGTTTGGCTTTGTTTAGTCCAGTAATTCCTCAATTTATTATCCAGCCCCGCCCCCAACTTTCTCTTATCTTTTTAAGTACCCAGTTTAAGTTCCCTGGGAATAAGTATATAGCTCAGCAAAACTTTAAATTGAGTTCTTGGAGATTTTTGTTGTTAGCTTGTTTGTGCCTTTCATATGGTATGCATTCTATGAATACTTTTTCTTTTTTTGCTTTGGCTTCAAGGAAACACAGAAAATTTGTGACTCAGTGTTAGCTTCTATTTTAGAATATTGGGACCCTCCTATCTTTGTATTATGTTTTCCCAGTTTCCTTTCCTTGTCTTATTGATAGATTTATTGGTTCCGACTTAAAAAAATATTTGTTATATTATTCATTGTATCTTAAACCACTTTGAATTCTCTCTGGGTTGGGCTATGAATATAGAAAAAGAAACAGCAAAGTAATAATTACATAAATCATCTAAAAATGACCAGAGCAAGTCTTTACTGAGGGACTGTTATTTTTCAGGCACTGTACTGTGTCCTTTGTGCAAACGATTTCTTCTTCATTTGATCAAGGTATTCCTTTTATCCTATAAGGTTTCAGATCTCAGAATTCTAATTTAGATTCTTAGACCCTTACAGCTGGGAGGGACTTTTGAGGGCATCTGACCTTAAAAAAGAAACTGGAGGGAGGTGAAAGTCTAAACCATTCAGGAAGTTGGCCTTCTGAGGCTCTTCATGGCAACCTGCAGCTAATTGTTGCCCTTCTGCTACTGATGGGAAAATTGCTTTTGGGAAATGCTGTTTAACTGAGACCACGAAATCATTAATGATGGGCAAAGTGAGGTTCGGGTGGCTTGTGTTCGGAATACAGAGATTCAATTCCTGTCTCTGTGGGAGGAGCAGCAGTTGTGTACTGGAGTTGTCTGGGACAATTCCTGCCAGATGAAAGAACAGGGCAGTGTCTTCCTCCACCCAACTGGGCTTAGCAGGGCTCTCTTGTCTGCTGAGCTGGCCCAGTGTTGGTCATTTAGTCACCCACCATCACCTATTCCAACATCTCATCTAAGAAACATTCTGCTGGCATGAGTCAACTGATGTCACCCTTCCTCATCCAGAGCCATGTCTGGCTGTCCCAGGTTTCAGATGCTTTCCTTCTTTGGGCACTGGGCTTCGCAGTTCCTAATTGCATCCTCTTCCCATGCATATGTTCCCTCTGTCTCCTAGACTAGACTGGGCCCTTCTGAGGGCAGCTGATGGCATATCCACTTTTGTTTCTTAAGTCTCAGTTTAGCACTGGTCACATGATTAGTCCTGGGGGAAAAATTTCCTGTTCCTACTGATTGGCATCAACAAATATTTGCTAAACATCAATAGAGTGCAGGGCTCTGAGCTGATCTCTGGTGATACTAAGGTGCGTGGTCACTTTCGAGTTTGTAGAAATAAAACTCTGAGTTCTTTGAGGGGAAGGACGAGGGTTTATTCATTTCTCTCCCCAGTACCCAGCACAGTGCCCGCCCTACATAGAAAGTATGGCAGAGGTTGCTCTTTGTTCCTCCCGTTTGTCGCTGTTCTCCTTTTCGCTCCCACTTCCTCTCTTCCTTCTTCTAAAGTAATAGGAGCTTTCACTGGGCACGTTTCCCAGCTTGCCTTGCAGCTGAATATGGTCATGTGAGCAGGTTCTGGCCAAGGGGATGCGAACAAAGGTAATATGTTCAACCCCGAGTTGTGCTTTCGGAAGGAAAGGGGCGTGCTATGTCTTTCCCTTTTTTCTTCTTCTTAGGCTAGAATGTGTGTGGGCCATTTTCAATGATATGAATAAAGGTAACACTTTCAGAATGGTAGAGCAATGAGATGGAAGGGTCCTGGGTCCTCTCACCGCCGAGCTGTCATCCTAGTCCTAGATGGACTATCTGAACTTTTTATCTCGAAAAGAATGTTTGCATGAGAGACAAACTTTTATCTTGCTTAAATGAAGCTTTTGTAACCTTGGCTTTCTTGTTGCAGCGGCCTAGTGTGTATTTTAATTAATTCAGTAATTGGTGTTTAGTAAATGTCTGTGGAGTGAAGGAATGCATATCTGCCCTACCTTATTACCTGATAGTTTTAACAGCAGTCAGTGCACACATTTGTATTGGGAGAGAAAGTCTCTCAAGTGACTTTCACCTACAATTCATTGGCCGGATCTGTGTCAGATGTCTTTCTCCAGCTGCAGAGGAGACTGTGAATTTAAGTTTCATTTTCTAGTCTCTATTGTTGAAAAAGGTGGAAAAATGGGGAGGAAAGGGGAGGAACGAGTGAACAATCTATAGTGCTTGTCGGTCACATAAGGGAAAAAGCTTTGACTGATATTGTTCAATGACAGGGCTTTATATATATATTTTTTCTAATTAAAAGAAGAATGTAAGCCACCAAATTTGAGTATTGCCAAGATTAGATATAGGTCTTATCCCAGTGAACCAGATTTTGGAAAGATAAGAGGTCTTCAAAAGAATACAGATAATTATCAGAAGGGACCCTGGGGCTGGATGTAGTCATCTTGTCATACAACTTGATCCATGGCCACCTGGAACAGACTACAAAGGGATATTGATGCTGAGGCCACCTGTTGCATTCAGTTCTTAAATGCTTTCTTTGGGGCCATAGCCAGTCCCAGGTAAGATATGGCCATCCCGGAGTCTGCAGGTGAGCTGCAGGTAGTGTCAGGGTAGTCAGAAACACTCAGTGGATATTAATTAGGCACTTCTGGGTACCAGCCTACCTAGGTCCTGGGGAGCCAGAAGTAAGTTCTCTGCCAGAAAGGGGGATGTAGCGGCAAACCAGTGAGTACTCTACAGTGTGACGAATGCCATATAGAGTGTCTATGACAAGCATTGGGCATGAAGGGGAAAATAAGACAAAGTCGTTAGGGAAGATTAGCAGGAGGTGGCTGAAATCTCTCTATTTCAGTGCAAAAGAGACTAAAATGGTGATTCTTAAATACCTGGTCTGCTTCTAGATCGTGTTCGAATTAGCATCTTGTGTGTCACATATGCATTGTACTTGCTACTCTCTGGGGAATGGAGCATTTCAAAGACATTTAGAACTGAGGCACTGTCTTCCGTTCAGGCAGGCACCGAATGAAACGTGAGTCCATTCCAGTATGACGCCTGAGCGTGGGGACCATGGAAGGGCCAAGTTTCATCAAATGTTTTTCTGCTTTTGACCAAGGTGAGGAAGTTGCTCATGAGTATACCTCACTTCATGGGCTTGGGTATGGAATCCTGAAAATACCTGTGTAAGAAAATCTTGATAAACTAAAATCATCTGCTATACCTTTTCAAAGCACAGAATACATTGGACATTTCACTTTTTAGATTTTGGATTTTTTAAAAGTAAACAAGGCACACAAGATCAAAGAAGGTTCTCTGAAATGCTGATAAAGAAAGTACACAGAGTTCAGTTTGGTTAACTCATCTTATCAGGGGAAATTTCATAAAACAAAGAAAACTCATTAGTAGTTTAACTCACTATCCCTTGGATTCTAACAGTATAAATGGGCTGGATGCAGGCAACCTGCCCAGGTTCAATTGATTTTAAGGGCCAGGTGTTTGTGTAGGGGGAGGAAAAACATTCAAAATGTATTCAGGAAAAATGTATTCAATTAAGAAAAGAGAAACCCATTTTGAGAATTTAGTGCCTGTGTTCATTTTATAGGTGTGTTGGGAAATTATCAGCAGGTGAATGGATTTGGTCACAAAGCCTGTGGGTTGATTTGGGGGAAGAATGTTCCTTCTTGGGAAATGGCCAGAGGAGTCAAGAGATATTTTGGGAACATTCTAAAGCATTCTGTTTTCTCTTTTTGTTTATGCCTTCCTAGCTATCTAGCTCTGAACCTCTTATGTGCAATAAGAAACCACAGAGAAGTAGACGGCATGTTTCATTTCTTTACTCAACCACGTGTCCAGACCCAGTGCTGAGTTTTGGAGATGAAAAGACACAGTTCCAGCCTTTAAAGAACACAGAGATGGGATGGAGACCCACATATAATCTATATAATGTAATCTAGTGTGATAAATGGTGTAAAGTGCTTTGGTTTTGGAGAAGAAAAACTGACTAGTTGTCCTGAGGACATCAGAAAAGGCTTCACAGAAAAGATGGAATTTCAGCTGGATGTTGAAGGGTCTTAAAGGCGATTGCCAGGAAAAAGAGGAGAAAAGAGTAGACCAGGTGGAGAGTTCAGCATGTGAAAAGGCATTGAGGTGTGAAACAGATGGGACCCCTGAGAGAATGGCTGGTAGTTCATTTAACTAGAGCAAGGGTTTTGGGAGAGCCATGGAGGGTATTTTAGAAAACAATGCCAGACAATAAATGGCTTGATAGCCTAGCCGAGGGAACCTAAACTTAATCCTTCAGGAAGTAAATAACTTCTCTGTAGCAAAACAACTGTAAATGATTGAGAAATCCATTATGGTTGCCAAAAAAGTCAGAACTTCTAAGTGTGGACCTCAGGGACTCACATGTACTTTCTGGTCTCTTGGTTCTTCTAGTGGGGTGTCAGAAACCTGAACTGTGTCTAAACACTGACTCTAAGGAAGACAGGAAGTGCTGACAGGCTACAGAACCAATCTACTGTACAGAACTGTGGGTTTGAGTTTAATATATGATTGCTTTAACATGGATGAATGTAGTTGAGGGTGACTGGCAAGAAGATAACTTCATGCTTATCTATTATAAGTGTGTGCTCTGAGCACCTTTTCCTTTAAAGTGCTCTAGGCATGGAAAGAAATGAACATCCCTTCATGCAGTGCCCAAAATGCCCGGACTGGGAATGGCCGGGAGCTGAGCTGCCTGTGGAGGGACACCCCATGAAATGGACAGAAGTTAATGATCAGTGTTCCCACAACTGTCAGGTAGGCCATTAACTGTGAGAAATTGGTGCAGGTGTTGAGGTTACTTGTTAAATCGAGATTTTTGTGTCTCCTCAGAGAGTCAGTTGTCACAGAACCCTGTTTGGCCAAGGAGAGCCTTGTGGCTTGTCTTTTTCACCAAAATCCTGCAAACTTCCATGGGCAGCTGCTTTCGGTAGACATTGTAGGAGAAACCCTCCATCTTTCTTTTTTCGAGAAATGGACACTGAGGTGTAGCAGGAAGGATGTGGTCTTCAGGACTGGAGCCTGGTTCTAACTGTAGTTCTGTTAGCTACCTCATGTTTAGGGAGAAAAAACGGCATTTCTTTTTTCTGGGTCTCATCCTCTTCATCTGTGAGGTGAGGGCATTAGAGACTCAAGGTTTTTTATGACTCTGATAAGCTAAAGTTCTGCCTGCCTTCATGGCCTGTTTTGGATTCTCCCTCTGTATGCACTGAATGGCATGTGATCTAGAAGGGTCTGGGTGGCCCAGCAAGTTGGTGTGGAAAGGAGAGAGCTGCCTTTCATTTAGCTGTGCTTCCTCAGGTCTCTTGGAATTAACTCCAATAAGTAAAGAAGGCTTTCAGGAAATAGAATCAGACTCTTTTAGATGAGGACCTGGCAAATTAAGGCCTCCAGGCCAAATCTGGTCTGAGGCTTGTTATTATAAATAAAGTTTTATTGGAACACACCCATACACATTCCTGTACACATAGTGTGTGGGGTTTATATGCTACAATGCCGGAGTTGAATAGTTGCATCAGAGACTGTATGGTCTGCAAAGGTTAAAATATTTACTCTCTGGGTCTTTATTGAAGCATTTTGCTAATTCCAATTCTAGATTATAGGCTCTAGGAGGGCTGGGACATAGCAAGTGTTCTACCAGTTTTGGTTAAATGAATGAATGGGTGGATGGATGAATGGGCAGAAAAATCCAAATTTATTGAATAAGTACATAACTTGACAATCAACTTTTTGTGACACGCTTCATGTCCCAATTTCTCTTTAAATAAAATGAGGATGGTAGTACTTATGAAATAGGCAGTACTTAAGATTATCCCTCATAATATAATTCAAAGTGTTTAAATGCTATTAAAATATAACTACCATCTATTAAGCTTTATATGTGTCAACACTCTATTAAGGACTTCATTTTTATTACCTCATTTAACCCTCATGATCATTTACTGTGAGCGAGGAATTATGGACCCCAATTTATAGATGAAGGAACTGAGCCCAGAGAGGCTTAGTCACTTGCCAAGGTCACACACTGGAGCTGGGATTCCAACTTCAGTGTGTCTGGTTCCAGAGCCTTTCCATCATGCCCCACTGCCTCTGAGTGCGTTAAGTGTTCCCTGCCCCTTCCCTCCTCCCCCCATCCATTTAAATAAAAGAAGCAGATATTGGTCTTGGGGTTCTCAAGATATAGAATAGTAAAATGACAAAGAAAAAGGCTTTCAAATTTTTTAACCATTTAAATAATTTAGAAAGCCATGAGGTTACTCATCATTAAAAGCACACTTTAAGAAACTCTCCTTAAATTTCAGCTCTGTTATATTATATGGAAAAAGCTAATTCAGAGACCATGTTTTTCCCTTGGAAAGTCAAATTGTAGCAAGTTTTAGGGAGTCGGAAAATTTTCCTTTGTTCAGCAACATTGTATGTAATGATAATATACATTTAAGTGTCGCTTTGTTCCAGAAATGACCTTTCAACTGGGAAAGGACCCTGCTCAAAACTGTGCCTAGCACATAGCAGATGTGCAATAAATGTTGGTTGAATGGAAGAATGAATGAGTGCCTGCTAGCACTTCATGCATACTGCCTTACAGTGTAGTTGGGTTAGGTGTGTGTACGTGCGTGTGCTGTTACCTATTACATAGTAAGCACCAGTGCCATCACCACATCTTTGTGCTCCCTACAGAGCCTACCTACCACAGTGCCTGGCACTCAGTAGATTCTTAATTAATGTTTGTGCCATTAAAGTGACAGGGCTGAGTGACTGGCATGTCAGAAATCAGTGTGAAGATAAGATGAACTTCTCTGTTAGGCGAATGATTTAAATACAGGATTATATTGAGGGTGAAAAGTCCAATAAAAACAAAGAAAAAACATAATTGTTGCTTTAGATTGAAAGCATGTTTGTTTCTTTTATTCTGGAAAATATATTCACAAAAGGTCATTGAGCTTTTCTTTTTCCTACTTAGTTGCCAGTTTGTTGGTTTGTTTAATGCATATACTTAACTTTTTATTGAAACTTTCAGAATATGTGTGGCTCTGAGTGAGGATTTGTCCCCATCAGCCTCTTCTGTTGCCAATTAGTTGTTTATCTTTTTTGTGTTTTACAAATGACCTATTAATTTGCAAGCTGTTTTGGATTGCTGTGCACATTTTAGTTTTCAGGAATCAGGCAGCTGCTCAGGGGCCTGCTTGAGTCAGGCTAGGGTCAGAAATACTCATCTGCTTTTGTTTCATGGAAGAAATTGGCCTGGAGCTCTGGACAGACACCGGCACCTTCCTTGCCTTTTGGCAAATAGGACAAGCAGAAAAAGTTATGCATTGCTATCTCGACCTGTGGTGACCTCTTAAAAACAGGTTCCCCAGCTTTTTCACATACCTTTTTTCTTGATTTGTTGCATGCGGTGTATGATTTTAGGCAGCTCTTTTAACATGTGAATGCAGCTAGTTATTCAGGCTGCTTAAAGGATTAGAGTAGTGGCCAGTCCTTTTTTGAGCCTCTTAGTGCTTCTGGGTTTCATTGGAATATCTCCATGCCCCTCAGCTAGGAGTTTGGATCTACTCTGCCCAGTTCTCCTTTCCACCAGCCTTTTTCCTCTCACTTAATTTGCTTCCGCCTACAGCTTTGATCTCTTTGGGGAAAATAAGCACCAGGGCACCGGAATATTATTATTGGCCTCCGTTTGTTTATTTTTGCACATGCACTATATAATTCATGGTTGGTCTTTTGGCCAGCCTGAGACCACCTGACCCTCAGCAGCCCTAGTTTCTCCAGGTCACTCTATGGGAGAAAAACAGTTTTACCCATTTCTTTCATTAACGTTGGTGAGACTCTCAGAGTGATAAAGACTTTCTGGATGTGGAGAAAAGCAGAATCAGGAGAATACCAGTAATTATGCTAATCTGAGAGCGTTCAATCTTCAAATATCGTACATTTTTGGATAAGCAGTTCTGTCATTTTTGAAGTTTTAGTCGGCTTTTTGTTTCTTGGGTGGTGGCTTATAATTTTGAATTAAGGAAAAATGCCTACCTAACCCTGCAATGTTGACTTGCTGTGGAAATAGCGCTGGTTTTTGTTTTTTGTTTTTCTTTTTGAGTGTTCATGAAAGGAGATCAGGAAGATGTGTGGGTCTAATAATATGCTACTTTGCATATGAAGAGGAAACATAATAGTAATAATAATAATAATAATAATAATAATAACAATAATACCATCTTCCATGGTGAAATGCTTTAGACTTTCAAAGCCTAGTTTTTTACGAACTTATTTTACCATTTCCCCTAAAATAATGATGGATCCGTGGGAGCTTGTCTGACTGTGTAGGTGAGTTTGAGAGACTTCATCCCAGTGGATCTTAGTCATGGGCGAGCATAGAGTCATTTAGGGAGACCCTGTGAATTACACTGCACAGGCCCTGCCCTGACCCTACAGATACAGATAGTCCAGAGGGAGGGGGATCTGCCCAGTTAGAAAAAGCCTTTCTGGGCGATTCTGTTGTGTCCTACTGATTAAGAACCACTTCATAAGTCTACTCCCTCTACTGGATGCCTCCAGGCATTAGAGTCATTTGGCTGTGTGGGATGCCATGCCATCTGTGACTGACACTCAAGAAGAGTGATTACCTGTCTGGGGATTGTGTAGAACCTACAATGGCAGTCACTCTTGGAATTGGCCAAAAGCAGAACATTATTAACCCTTTTAACAACAGAACATTTGCACTGTTCCCAGTGTCTGTCCACAGAGGGTCCTTGCATATATTATCTTATATAACCATTTAAACCAGTTCTATCACCAGAGAAATGTGTTATCAGCTCTTTGAAGGATAATGAGCCTTTGGCTAGATGCAGGAGGTGTGAACTGAAAAGAATGATTTAATGGATTTTCAGTAATATGAATTCATTTAACCTCGGTTTCTTTGTTTATTGATATGCACCTCACAGCACTAGGGAGAAGTAAGAGAAATAAAGATTCAGGTGCTGCCTCTGTTTCGTTAAACCTTTCTTAGCCGCCATGAGCAATCTGTGCCTTCATTTGTAAGTTGAGGTTAAGAATACCTACCTCATGGGTTTGTTGAGCGGGCTGCATATGGTATAGTAAAAAATACACCTTGCATTCTGCTTGGAACCCTGCAGATCCGCGATCTGTGGCAGATGTCTTTTTTTGCTGCTTTGTATTGTAGGTCTATGTAGAATGCAGGGATGAATTTTGTGCAGCCGTCATCCTGGAAGGGTCTGCTTAATGCCCCACACTCCTGTTAGTTATGAATGACGTGATGGTTATAGTGACAGGAAAGGAGCCCCCTTTTATTGAGTGTCAGGCACTGTGCTAGGCACTGTGGCTACAAGAGGGAGAACAGAGATAGACATGGGCTGATCTCATTGAGCTTAATGATGAGAAGGCCCCAAAGAGAAAGGTTTTTAAAGCATTCTTATCTGGTGTATAAGAGGAAAAGCTTGAATGTAACAGGATGGCTTCTAAATGTGTATTTCATAATGTAGTGGGCAGAGTGTGGAACGTGTCTTCTGGGAGGAAACTGGAGTTTTGCATTTCCTGCCTGCTTGTGCTTTTGAATTTGTGGCTGTAAAGCTGCCCTGCCTGAGGTTTCAGCAGTTAATATTTCCCATGGTAGCATGATGGAAACGCCCTGTGGTCTCTACATGTACTAGAAGGATATACCCAAAGCAGAGGGGGAAAGGACCATTTTTAAAGTCTCCCTTGAAGACTTCGTTGAGTTTTAACTTGAATTTCTTCTCATCAACTCCCTCAAATGTTCCTAGTGCTTGAGACGCATAAAACATGCCAATGTTTTGAAAGATTCAGGCTTGACCACCGTAAATTGGTTCATATTTCCAACAGGGCAGTTATTTAATTTCCTGTTGGAAGTCTACAAATGTTGGCACTGTTCGCTCTTTGGCAAAGGACCAAAACACAGTACAGTATCATTAGCATGTTCTGGTATATAGATTAAAGCATGATTGTCTTTAATAGGAGGCCATTCCTGTTTAGGATGGGGCTTGGGGGCTGCAAGGGCGCAGGGAAGCACAACCAAGCTTTCTAATCAAAACCAAAGTACACTAACTGGGACTTACCCGAGAGAAGGGTTAGAAGGAGGACAGAACTCTGTTTTCTTGTCTCAATGTCATTTGTTTGGGCTATTTTTTTTTTAGACCCTGGGAGAGCTGTTGAGTCTGTGGTTGGCCAGGTTTGTGGAACGTCCTCTTGAGGCCTTCAGCTTCTTCCTGACTTCTTCTTCCCTCTATCTCTGCGGTACCACCCATGGGCGCCACCTACCTTCACCCGGCCCGTGGAAAAATATGGAGTGTTTCCACAGTGCCCATTGTAATAATTGAAGTGTGATAAAGCAGGCTTTCATTGAGGCTCTGTTGTAGGCGAGGCACTGTAGGTTCTTTCCGATCTTCACAATAACCTTGTGAGACAGAAATTATTGTTGCTTTATTGAGAACGAAATGACTAAGTTACAAAGAGATTAAGTTCTCTGCAGCCACTGAGTGTCTGAGCTGGGGTCTGAACCCAGTTCTGACTCTTCGAAAAATTCTTACTCTTTCCATTTACTGTGTCTATACCCTAGTAGGGTTCTGGGGGAAAGAAAAGGTTTGACTTTTTGGAGGGAAATGTGAGAAGTTTGAAAATGCGCTGAACATAAAGGTTGGAGGATTATTTCTAGATGTTCCTTATCACATTAGCCCTGTCTTTTATTAGCAGGGATCCTTCAGTGTTGGTGTCTTGGTAGAATGAACACACAGATGTATTTTTTTCCCCTTCAAACACTGTATCATGAAAAATGTCGAGCATATTGAAAAGTAGGTTATAGTAAATAAATAAGTTCTAACCAATTGTTATTCTGTGCTCCAGGCACGATGCTAACTGCTTTATTGACCTTATCTCATTTATCTTTTCAACATTCCCAATTTATAGAGGAGCAAACTGAGCTCAGACAGTCTAACTTCTTGAGCTCCCTAGCTAGTAGTAGGTTGCACAGACCTGGGCTTTGAAACTGGCGCGTGGAGACTGGTGTGATTTCTCTGCATTTCCAATTTTTCTTCCTTGTATTTCTGTTCTTCTTCAATGTCATGTTATTTAGAAAAACAGGGTCTAGACGGGAGGTCCCAGAAGGTTACTAATAAGAAAATTGCTAAAGCCCCAGAAATGGAAGGCCCTCGGAAGCTTCCAAAGAGACTCTGGGCCAAGACCTAGCTAACTTATGGATCCTTGTTAGACTTTCTTCAGGGCAGAGCAGAAGTTCTGCTCTCCCCAGAGTGTCACAGAAAATTTCTGTAGCCTTTGGAGTTTCTTAGGAATGACTCAAATCTTCCTTTCACACATTAAAAAAATCGAATCCTTACCTTGCGATCATCAGTCAAAAAATTATTTTTTATTTTTTATGGTGCGATCATCTATGGCTCCTCAAACCTACAGACAAGAAATCTCTCCTTCCTGGGGAAGAAGAAGATATTTGTAGGCACTGACTCATGGTAACAGGTACAAGTGTGTGCATGTCTTTTATAAGGGACCAAGGTTGAAAGATAATTGGTGCTTTTTGGAATATTTGTGCTTGAACCTACTTCAATGCTTATTGGATGTGACCTTAAGCAAATCACATAAGGTTCTTAAACTCTGGGCTTCCCTGCGACAGTAATGATTGTCAGAGGAATACAGAAAAGGTAGAAATAGAGTTCCTCCCATCAGAAAATTTAATCTTCTAGAGGAGCCAAGGCATATACCAATGAAGAAGATGCTGCTGAAGACTAAGGATGTGGCATAGATAGGAATTACTACAGAAAGGCAACAATGAGAAGGAATAGTTGAAATGTTGCTGGGAGGAGTAGAAATTGCCTGGGCTTAAAGTTAGGTTCCAATCCCAGTGCCGTATCACTCAATAGCTGCATAATTAGACTCTTTGGTCTTCCAGTTTTCATCACAAAGACCCAGTGTTCAGTAAGATGAAGTTATTAATACTATGTAGTAGTATCATTGTGAGGATTAGGCTTAACATAACATGTAAAGTTCCTAACATTATAGTTCATAGTAATTGGCAGTAGATAGTCCTTATAAGTAGGAGTTGAGAAAATTGAGATATATCTTGAAGTCTGAGTAGGATTTGGATATGTGAAGTGACCCAATTCTGAAAGTATCTTACAAATGTCACCATAGAATATATGCAGGCATCAAAAAGCATGGTCGAAACCCCAAACTCTTCTTTCTCTTAATCAGGCAAAGGTAGTGAATTTATTAAGCCAAAAGTTCCAACTTGTTTGGTAAAATGTCATTGCTAAGTTGCCAAAATGTCAGATGTCGTTTGGTTGAAGCTCAAGCGAGGTGGAATTGCTCAGCTGGGTGACACCTTGGAACCTGCTTTAATGTTTTAGCAGTCTCTGCAAGGCACCTTATGGGTTCGGTGGTTCTCCCCACCCCTCACAATCCCTTTAGTCTGCTTTCTTTTTCTATATACCTGTTAATTATTTAATGAAGTCCATCCCCTTTACTAACT
Organism: Eonycteris spelaea; assembly: GCA_003508835.1. Lineage (NCBI taxonomy): Eukaryota > Metazoa > Chordata > Mammalia > Chiroptera > Pteropodidae > Eonycteris > Eonycteris spelaea. The sequence goes on from PUFA01000016.1 coordinate 11,553,390, forward strand.
ACCCCAGGTACAAAGACCCAGTGTTCAGTAAGATGGACTTTGGAAATTGAGGCTGTCATTGCACTGTCGAAGACTTTATTTATTATTTTTTGGTTTTGTTTGTCTTTTGTTTTGTTTTTAGTTTTTAGTCAGGCGGTCAGGGGGAGGAAAATTGCCCCGGAACTGAAATTCCAGTCTACCACCTGAGAAAGTGATTTTTGCCTTCTCTTTCTTTCCTGCCTTATAGTCATTTCTGCTGTGTGCAGATCAAGGTGTGATGCAACTTTTAAGTTTTGCTGGAATTAGTTCTTTATGGCCTGAGGAGTGTGTGGATAATGAACTTAAAACATACCAGAGGTTGACAGTAAAATTCAAAAGTCAGACTAGGTTCGGGATGTATCACTTGCTTGGAATGGCCTAGAGTGGTAGTGTTAGGACTTCATCAGCATCTTTTCCATGTAATTTTTATAACAACCCTTCTTCTAAGAGAGGTATTTTTTCAGTGTGTCTTTATTTCTTCATAGGTATTGTTTTTATTGCTCTTGTACAGATGCGGACAGAGATGAGAAGATGCATACAGAATGGGAAGTTCAATAACTCATGTGAGGTGACGCAGCTAGGATGTAGCTGGGACTTGAACGCAGATCTCTGACATGAAGCCCTTTCTTGGAATTGCGGTGGAATACTCTATATTACAAGCTTCCCTCCTATAGCAAGCTGTGCTAGCTGGTGCTTTGTAAGGAGTCCCTTGGAGCAGAGGAAGGGGAAAGAGAACTTTGTGTTCATTTTTCAGCAAAATAGGCCTTTTTATGCTCAAGATTATGATGAGGAGAGAAGCACTGGAAATACCACATATCAGGTACTCATATTGTACCTGGATCAAAGCAAGGTGTTTTGCATAATTCTCACATTGAACCATGACTCCATTATCCTTATTTTATTGATGAACTTCAAAAATACAAGTACCTTATTCCCAAGTTCACCCACGAAGAATGTGCTGTCAGTAAGGTTTGAATGCAGGCATTGAGTACATGGTCTTGCTTCCCTATTTAATTTTTAATGACCACTACCTGACAATCATATGATGGTATTCATGGCTTTAATTTCAAAGACCTTTAAAATTATTGCATGGTCGATATCCTTGGTATCCATCAGAAACTGCTGCAATTTCTTACTGTACATTTGGAAAAAAAATAAAAATGAGTTGACGTGTTAGTGATTCAGGACTTGTGGGAAACTGAAAGCACCCGTGTGTACTTATTTTGAGTCAATACGTTGCAAACGACTCTGGTCCAAAAGGAGAAATATCTGTCTTCTGAAATTGAGTGCAGGTCTCTTAGTGGCTTACCTCAGCAGGGAGCCAGTTATTACATAAGCTGAATACCAGGTCCGTGGGTTTCCCTAGCCTGAAAAAGAAGCAGTGTCTGCAGTTATGAGGAAAACAGAAAGACCCATTTCTCTGTGGAGTGATACTGAACAGGCAGCTTCAGCCGTGTGGATATTCTGGCCAGAGGAAAATGTAGCTTAAGAAAAGCCCCAGCTGGTTCGAGTAACTTAAGCCTAGCTATTCGTGAAATATTATCTGACAGCTTCCCCCTACACAAGTGGCTGGGGACTGAGTCAGAATTGCTCCAGGAACCTGTGTTCTCATTTTGGCATTATGGGTTTACCCCACTTTGCACACTACACAGTTTCATGAAACATGGTGTGGTGTGTGTGTATGTGTGTGTGTGAATCTAAATCATTTACCAAATGTGTTGGGAAGCTTGCTGTGATGAATTCTTTTGTTAAGAAATTAACCAATACTGATTTCTAAATGAGGACTTTCCTGTGTCCAGTGCTGTGCAGAGATACGACGTGTAAAACTCTAGAACGGAAGCACCGTGAGAGCAGAGTTTGTCCATTTTGTTGACCAATGAAATCATACATAGTATTTGGAATAATGTCTGGCACGTAGAAGATACTAAACAGATATTTGTTGAGTGAGTATAGGTCTTTGCCCATAAGAGCTTACAACCTAATTTGCATTATAATTAATCGATATTAATTAATTAGTGGATTTATTCCTTTAGTACCCTTGTATGAGTATCCTGCAGTCCTCAGTTTTAGTAGGTCTTTAATCCCTTTTATTATTTCATTTTAACTTAATTAAAAATTAAACCAGTGATGTGTTTGTTGTAGAAAATGAGAAAAAGGTAAAGAAACAGAAAAATAATTGACATACATTATTTTCCTTTAAGCATTATATTCCTCAAAACTTTTTCTATGTAAATACTCTTTTTTTTTTTTTAAAGAATGGGCTCATCCCCTTGCAAGCTGATTTTATGACTTGCTTTTTCTCCCTACTTATTAGTGTTATTGTGAACGAGTTTCTATATCAAAAAATATAATAACTCAATCAGTTTTTAATTATTGGACAGTTTAGTGTTATGTCTGACTGTATCACATTTTTCTTAATGCCTATTGTTTGACATCAGGTTTCCCCCCCTCCCCTTTTCTTTCTTTCTCTCATAAATAATGCTGTGGTTTCCATAACTTTCCCACATATACGTGGTTATTTTCTTGGTAATAATTCTTAGAAGTTGAATTACTGGTCAAAGGCTTTTGATACATTGCCTACATAAAGACTGGGAAAATGCATACCTCTCTCTATATTCATTGAAAGAAAATACCCTCCCCCCCTTCTACCTATGCTGACACTATGTAGTCATTTTTTAAAATAGTTGACTATCTATCATCTAAGTTAATGTTTACATACTTTTGTTTTGCTGGTGATGTTAAACATCCTTTTCATTGTTTTTGGTCATTTTTATTTCTCCTTCTGAGAGTTATCAGTTTGTATCCATTGTCTTACTAGAGATTCATGAGGACAGATCTTTACTTGCTTCCTCCAATGCACAATGGGACTTTGTGCATTTATCTATCCCACGTAGCCCTCAATAACTGTTGATTTCATCCATTCTTCCATCCATCCATCTACCATCCATCCACCCATCTACCCATCCATCATCCATCTATTTAGCCATTTATTTGCTGATTTGTTCGTCAAGTATTGAGGACCTACCAAGTGCCAGGCAGAGAAACACAACTTATGATTAAAATAGTGCTTTGAAAGTTTTTGATATTGCTGCTGTCAACTACAAATCTTACACTTTTAGAAAAGACATATTAATGTGAATTAATACAAAGAGTGGCTAATCCAAATTTTTTTCCTAATGAATTTTCTTTAGGATGATAGAACTGAGCTTATCTTTTCTGAGCACCCATCAGGGATGGGCGGCATTCTCATGCCACAAAATATTCTTCTGATTTTTTGTCAGTCATTTAAAAGTGTAAAACCTTTCCTAGCTTCTTGTTGTTGCATGCTGTCAAGTCAGCTGTGACTCCTGGAGGCTCTGTGAATTGAATGACTGATGTTCACAATGTCCTGTGTTCAACAGCCCCGCTCAGCGCCTGCAGACTTAACGCCTATGGCTTCTTATGTGGAGCCAATCCATCTCACATCTGGTTTTCCTCATTTTCTGCTGTCTACCATCCCCTACCCCCCACCCCCCCAACATTATTATCCTTTCCTAAGAACCCTGCCTTCTCATGATGTCTCTAAAGTAGTACAGCTTCAGTTTCGTCATTTTAGCCTCCAGCGATGTTTCAGGCTTACTTTGCTCTAGGACCCACTTGATCGTCTTTCTGGTCCTGGTATCCATGGAACTCTCCTTTAACACCATATTTCAAATGAATCATTTTTTTTCCTATCGACCTTCTTTAACTGTCCAACTTTCGCATTAGAACATAGTAATTGGGAACATGAGGGTAGATGATCTTAGTTTGTAGGTCGTACAGAAACGGGTAGAGAACTGGATTTGGCCTGAGGTTTGCAGTTTGCTGATGCCTGGAGTAGAGTCTTGGAAACATGCTTTGAGGCAGAGAGAAGCCAACCTGATTTTGCACATTTGGTACAAACAATCCCCAGAATGGATAATTCATAAAGGTTTATTAGAGTTGAGTTTACCTGAGGCTTGGGTATATCCTGACTCTTATGACTTGTAATCCTTTGGTCTTATTGTTTTAGCAGCATTTTAAATTTCTAAAATGTATTTTTTTCTATACTTACTCATACAAAAATTTTGCAGTTAAATATATAGAAAAAAATGCTCTCATATTCTTTTTCAAGTATAGTATATGTATTTTTGATGTATTTCTTTTTGTGTTCATATATGTGTAGTGCTCACACGTGTGTGAGGTCATTCTGTATAAACAATTTTGAATACTGCTTGTTTCTCTTAATATTATATAGAAATATTTTTCGTGTGGTTAAATAAGCTAATGTAAACTAAAACCACAATAAGATACCACTACACACCCAGAGGATAGATAGAGTTAAAAAAAAAAAAAAACAGAAAAAACTAACACATCCAAGAGAAATGAAAATGTGTGTCTACACAAAGACATGTATGCGGATGTTCAAAGCAGCATTATTTGTAATAGCTAAAAAGTGGAAACAGCCCATGTTTATCAACTAGTTGTTGAATGGTCAAATAAAATGTGGTCTATCCATATAATACAATACTATTCAACAATAAAAAGTAAAATATTGCCATTGATAATTTAAAAATCACTGTTATAAACTATAAGCCTATATTTCTCTGCCTGGCATTTAGTAGGTCCTCAATATATATTGAACAAATCAGCAAATAAATGGATGAACAGATGGATGGTAGATGGGTAGATGGTTAGATGGATAGTAGATGGTGGGTAGATGGATGAATGGATGGTATCAACAAGGTACAGCATGGATAAACTTTAAAAACATTATGCTAAGTGAAAGAAGCCAGACATAAAAGAACATATATTGAATGATTCTGTTTATATGACACTTCTAGAAAAGGCAAAAAACAACTAGACAGAAAGCAGGTTAGTGTTTGCCTGGGTCTGCGGTGGGAGTGGGAAGTGACTGCTAACAGGAACAGCAGAACTGTTTTGGGGTGATAGAAATGCTCTAAAAGTGGAATATGCTGATGATTGCACAATTAGACATATTTACTAAAAAAAAAAAAATTGGACCCTATGCTTACAAGGGTGAATTTTGTGGTATGTAAATTATACTTCAATAAAACTGTTAAAAATATTCTTTGAAAACTAAATTTTTAATAGTATCATATTCTATTGTGTGAATGTTCTATTTCTTTATCTTGTGGGACTTGGGAGAAATGTTCAGTGTTTATTCCCCCTTGAAAATCCATATTCAGTAATTGGACTTAAACAAAAAATTTAGTGGAATGAGTGCTGATTTAGTGGTTAGGGAACCTAGAATGATCTCAGCTCTGAGTTTAGCTGGGAGGACCTCAGTTTCCCCATCTGTAAAACATAGAAGAGGAGTGGACATAAGGAAGTACTGGGCCCCAAGAGATAGAGGAACAGAATAGAATAGTGATGATAATAAGAAGATTGATTTCCTCAGAAGCATGAGGCCAGTGACTGATTACTTACCCCGCTGTCCCTCTACCTTCCTTCTTCCCCATTTCTTGTGCTGGTGGGAAGTCAGTAGGAACTGCCTGCAGGGTTCTGAGGCGATCATTTCCAGGAGAAGATAAGAAATTGGAGGAGATTCAGGGGAGACTGCAATGATGACAAGGAGTCGAGTGGGTTGTATAAACTGGAAGCCTTCTGCTTGGCCTTGGCTCTCGACGTGGGGATGGAGCACCATTTAGGTAATTAATCACTAGGAAGCTTATCTAGGTTTTGTGCTCCCAAGTAAGAGGGTAGAGCTCGTTATAGGAAGACTGAGGTTGGAAATGCTTTGAGAGTCAAGAGCTAGAAATGTTGCCATGAAAATAATAGGTCATCCCGTTTGCCTTCCAAGGAGAATTTAAACTGGGGGAGATCGAACTGGTCTCAGATTCCTTGTGTTCTCTGTTTCCAGCTGAGTTCCAAGTTTTCCTAGAGTACAGCCAGCAGCATCTTTACCCAGAAAACAGAAAAGAAAAGCTGTGGAAACCTAACTTGTAAACGTTTTTTTCATTAGCTTCAGGCTTCCAGCCACCAATAAACTGTATGCTTTTTAAAATCCTTTATTATTTTGTGAGTTAAAAAATGTGCTTCTTCACCTATTCATATGCTTGGGATTTTCTTAAAATGTTACTTATCAAGCATTTATATGTTTAGTCCCTCCAAAAGGTAACACATTCTAAGTTTTGCTTAAAAGAGAGAGAAAGAAGAAAAGCAAAGCAACCCATTTAATAAACTCTCTGTAACTTGAGCCTGTTGGTGGTCTTGGAAGAAACCCAAATCCAGGTTTGGTTGATACTGTGTAATGCGAATGCAATTAGTAGTGGTTTTTCTAAAGTAAAAAATGTAGAAAAATAATGCACAGCAAATTTAGGTCAGAGCTGGGAAGCTTATAAATCCTTATTTTTGCTTTCATTACCTTAAGTAATAGGGAAGCTCTTGTCTTTATTATGTAATTTCCCTAGCAATAATACATTTAAAAACATTTTTGTGTTAATTTCATATGTTTGATCAGAAAGCCACAGTTCATAAACTCCTGTGATGTGGCTGCTGGTACTGTTTATGTATAGAAGATCTCTTGTTCATCCCCAGGAAGCTGATGCTAAAATTACTGATGAGGGCAACTTTCACCACTTTTTTCCTCATTCAGTAGAAGGTCTGACAAAGCAGTTTTTGAGGGATCAGCATCCTCCTGCTAGGCTAAGGAGTGAATTAACCTGCGTATTGATGTTGTTATATATCAGAGGATGTGAAATGATTCTAGCATTTTTAAACCTATGTGGCTGGATTGTAAAGTCTGTAAGGACAGATGATATGTCTTTCTGGTTCATAGTATGTGCTCAGGAAATAATAGCTGTTAGTATTCTCACCTTCCAGGTTTGAGATGCAGTGCACTCCTCACAGCTGCATCATCCCGTGTGCTTCTCCTTGAACTTCCCAGACCTATTCCTGCTTCAGTATTTTGTCATTTTTATTCCCTCTGCCTGGAGGCCAGATACCAGCCTGGACCACCCTCCCATCTCTTTCAGGGTTTTATTCAAAGGATACCATACCATACCAGTGAGGCCCTACTTATCTCCTTTCCTTGTTTTATTCTATTCATGGTATCATCACCTGCTGATAAACTTATATACATATTGTTTGTTTATTTAGTTAGTTTATCGTTTGTCATTCTGACATTAGAATATGAGCCCCGTGAGGGCAGGGGGTTTCTGTCTGATTTGGTTTTTGCTACGTAAGCAGTGTCTAGAACATAATAGTTGCTACGACTTGCGTGAATGAATAAATGAATGTCCCCCACTTGCTAGTTATGTGGCGATGGCTAGTGCATTTACTCTCTTGGATCCAAGGTTTGAGTCCCCATTTACTTCATAAAATGGCATGTGTGCGATGTTGAATGTGAAAGCTCTTTCACGCATGCACACGAATTAGTTTTTTTCATTTTAGCTAGACACCATTCCTGCCTTCACAAAGCTTACTCTTATGGGGTGATTGGACAAATACATGAGTAATTCTAGTAAAGTGGGCTAGCAGTGGTGAGAGGGAAGGTGCAATGAGCTATGGGGGAGCACCTATGAGGGACTCCTAATCCAGATGTGGGGACAGTACCACAGAAGGCTTCTAGGAGGAAGGGGCACTTGGAAATGGAATTGAACGGGTGGAGTCAGGGTGGTCGATGGGTGCTGTGAAGAGTATTCCAGCCAGGAAGAATAATGGGTACAGTCTGGAAGTGAGGAACCATGGAACATATGGGGAACTGAATGTAATTCTGTTTGTCTGGAGCATCCGATGTGGGATAGGCACGGGGTCAGAGGTGGGACTTGAGGTATAGGCTGGGGACAGATCAGGGAGAGCCTTAGCAAGACCTGCCAGGGAGCTCGGATCTGATTACTTAAGGGTTGTGTGGAACAGTGGAAGTGTTCTAAGGACAGGAGTGACTTGGTCAGGTTTTTATTTACAGCAGTCATTTTATGGAATAAGACAGTTTTTTTTTTCTCCCTCAATGAAGAACTTGAACCACAGGCTCCCCAGAAGGGAGACTGTTAAAACAGTAAAAGGGGCTTCCAGAAAATGAACCTTTAGACTCCATGAAATCTGCTGAAATTTCATGAGTTTCAAAGCAATAAGTATAGAAGTCCTCTCCGCCCCATCCATGCTTAAGAGGTTTAATTATCTTTGGATACACAGCTCACTGCTTGAGTAAAGGGAGAGGATGTTGCTCCAGTCATAAGTATTCCCATTGAACTTGACATCACTGTAGGGCCGACAAATATGGCAGGTGTGGGGAAGCAGAGAATGGCCTTTTGGACCTAGGAGGAGTGAAGGAACCTCCTATCCAACACAGTTGCCAAATGAAAAAAAAAAAGGTGGTGACAGTAGGGCGTAAGGTGGTGGAGGGGACACCTGGCAGACCTTGTCTGTGACTTACTTGTCATGAATGATGTGGCTTTGGGAACCATGTAACCTCTCTGATCCTCAGTTTTCTTTTCTAGAAAATGAAGTTAATAAAACGTATCTCTCAGAGTTATAAGGGTTCAATGAGATAAATTACAGTTGTTTATGCTGTAACACTTGTTTTAAAAACAAAAATTTGTTCCAACCTGATCGATATGTTAGGGAACAATTTGAGGATCACACGGATTTTCCATTTGCTCATGACCAACGTTATCCATGAGAAACACTAGATGAACTCAGAAAACTGCACCCAGCTGCAGTGGCTGAATGAAAATATGTGGAACACACTCACACCTCAAACATCCACCTGCTACCACAGTTTATCGCGTGTGTTAGAGCCACGCTTATCCATATCAGGTGTTTTAAAACTTTCTGTCTGATTTCCCATAACCCTCTTTCCACCACTTTTCAATAACCCACAAACTGCAACCTTCCAGCACTCACTTCTACAAGCATACTTCAGGTCTGTTTCAAGGTAAAGAGCCACATTTATTATGTATATATGTCTTAACCATTTGCCATATGTAAAACTATGCTACCGTTTTTTTTTTTATTAGATTCCTTTCCTTTATTTTGTGTCACTAATGAAGTTTTCAATTGGTGTGCCTCAATCCCATTTTCTCATAAGCCCCGTGGCTTTTATTGCATGATTTTGCATAGCATAGTGATTTTTTTGGAACTCGTATTTTCTGTTATAACAAAACAGACTGTATTTAAAGCACCAAATGCAACTCCTGGCAGATAAGAGGCTTTTAGTTAAAAGAGACTATTTTTATTATTAATATTAATCCACTTAAAACAATGTTGGATTGAGTCAAGGGTAACTAGTTAAAGCATTTAATTGCTTTGACTGTGAGCATAAGTGGAATGGAACCCCTGAGTGCAGGGGTTTTTGGTGCTGCTGCTGCCTTTTCCATGTGTGCTGGTCAGACTGCTTTTGGGGTTTTCTCCATGACAAATCAGATATGTCCAGAAACGAGCAAGCCAAGAAGAGAGAAGGCGTGAGCATGGTCTTTTAACAATTTAGAGGGCTGCCTTGGGGAAGGATTGCTTTGTTTTGTGGGCTGCCAGGGCCTGTGAGCAAAAAAGGTCCCAGTGCCCAGTGTTCTTCGCAGAGAAAAGAACTTCAGAATGGTCCCAACGTGGTTACGTGTTCCCCGAGCTCCGACTGGCTGCTCTGGGGTGGGTGAGGACAGAAAAGAGCGAGGTGTGAGTTTATGGATTTGGAGGTTCTACCTGTATAGTCTCCCTGTCAACCCTCCAACCCCGACCCTTTTTAAAGGTAGTGTTCAGACAGATAACTGCAGGGCTGACCAGAGTAAATTTCACACAAAACAACCCAAAGTTTTCCATCAATATTTGGACTTTTGCTTGCTTTTTTTTTTTTTAGTGGTCTAAAAGAATAGCTTGCACATGTACATATTTACACACTGATTTCTTTAGTTATGCCCTTGGAACACTGGAAATATAAAGACTGCTTTACAAATATTTATGGCTTCTGGTATGCTTAGGAATAGTGAAATCACATCAGTGCTTTACACTCAGAGTTCTTTTTTCTCTTTTTGTTTTTATTTTATTTTTATTTTTTCCTCCCCTCAGGGAGAGAGCTCAGCTAGTTTGCTGATCTGGCTTTAATTTCTCTTGAATATCCTGTATAGTTTTGATACACTCCACTTTGGCCAGGGTATTAAGCTCTTAAAATAGGAAAATGTCACCCTAGTCTTGAATTCTCTCAGTTGAGCTAAATGGAGAAGCGCCAGGATGCATGGGGCATTTGAGTTGAGGGTTGGCAGAGTCTGCCTCAGGTATTTAAAATATATTATTACTCTGAACCTGCAAACTAGAGGACTTAGTGTAGTATTTCTCAGAGAATTATTTCTAGACCCTTGGATGAATTGAAAATTAATTATGCTGAGCATTCTGTTTATGTACTGATGAATAAGATTCTAGGTTTCTATTTAATGTTACTATTGAGAATAGAAGATGTTTCAAACATATTTTGTTTCATTATATTAGTTTTCCCTCTAATGATAGAAGGGGTGCTACTGTTCACATGCCAAATCTTAAGAAAACTACACAAAACTTAAAGTGATATATTTTTTTACAGCAACTATCTTGTTCTAATGCTTTAAAATGAATGTTATCTTTTCTGGCTTCTATGAAGAGCACAGTACTCGTAAATTGATTTTTCCAAACCGTGGGTCATTAAAATTCTTCCTCCGAGACCTGTTCTACTCCCCTTCCAGCTGTGTAGAAAATGTGGATGGTCTTTCCATGGGAAAGTTCTTGAGCTCTGTGTATTGTCTCAATGAGCATGAGGGAGTGGCTGGCTGGCTCTGAGGCCTAGTGATGGGCTGCCCTGAACTTATAGATTCTGAGGAGAAGGGATGGGGCTGGCGTTGCCATTTTCCACAGCCACCAGCTTATAGACTGTTCTGTTTGGAACATATCTCTAATCAACATTTCTTTCCTTTTAGTCCTGCTGGCTTGGTTGTAGGTAGCAAGCACATGGGCCAATCATTGGGCCTCAGCTGGTTAGTCTTTCTCTATAAGCCTGACCCACCAATTGATCTCACTTCCTTTCTTCCTTAAAGCCATATAACTTTAAACAACATGGTCCTATCTATTTTGATGCTTTTCCTTCTTCCTTAGCCTTGCATAATGGGAAGAACCTGGGCTCCAGAGGCCTGGGTTAGATTCCCAACTGTTATTTATGAGCTTTATAATTTTGGGCAAGTGACTTAATCTCTCTGAGTCTTTGCCTATTCATTTTAAAAAAATGTCAATCATCCCTCACTACCAGGGCTATTGATAAAACATAACATAAAATGTCTACTACTACAGTTCCAGGCACAAAGAGAGCCTTCTGGAACAGGAATACACACAAATTTATCTATTACTTTCCCCTTTGAGTAGGCCAATTGTTTTAATCCTAATTGACATGTCTCCAGAGCAAAAAGATTAGTTGATCCTGCTTTTTTTTTTTTTGTGCCAGGCTCTCTCCTAGGCCTAGGGGCTTTAGAGATGAGTAAGAGGAAGTCCCTGCCTATGAAGACACTCCCAGTTTTACTCAAATCCATTCATTCAACAGACATATTTTGATACCTACTATGTATAAAAGCCATGGGTGCTTAGTAAGATGACTCAGTCACTAATTCATTCCACATTTGTAGGTCATGTCTGCCAGATATTGTTATGAGCACCATGGGTAGAGAGCATATAAGAGAGCCCCTTCTTTTTTGAAGATCATAGTGCAGTAAAATATACGTAAGAGTGGGAAAAGTAGATGGAAAGAGAGTATGATTTGGTTGTGAAAAGGCACCTAGTTTGCCTTAGTTACATAGGCTCCATATGGCAATTTGGATTGTATTTTTCTCAGTGTGTATAAAGATCTTGACACTTAGGGCTTCACTGAGGCTGTGCTCTCATTTTACAGCTGTGGAAACAACGTAGGAGTGTTTAATACGTCGCACAGTTCAGGTAAAAGTAAAGCTGATACTAGCTGCATAGCAACTTTTATTTGCGTAGTGACTGAAGTTGAAAACATTCTATGTTTCTTCTTGATCCTTTTGTCATCATTAGCAGATCTACTACTTGCTTTTAGTAAACTATTGCATTTCATCCTCCCAAAACTCCCTTGGGATCAGGACTATTATGGACTTAAAGAACTTGCTCAAAGTCATACAACTTGACCAAGTCAGGATTTGAACTCAGGTCTGTCTGACTCCAGACTCAAAGCCCTGGGCCTCTATACCATACCCCATCTGTGACTCATTTCCACTTAATACCTGAAGGCTATTGTAAGCTTTTGAGACAGTGTGTAGAAAAGACACATGTCTTGAATGGTTTTTAGGACTTTTTTATCTGAACCAGTGGGGAAGACAAATTCATTAGCAATAGAGTCTATAGGTGTTGGAATGCCATGTGAGTCAAGATATAAGTAGGGAAAAAAGCTACGATCAAAAAAGTTCCCCTGCACCCAGTATCTTAAGATTTCATAATCAGAGGGGTAATTTCGAGCAAAGGAGTGTAAAAAGACCTCTGAAGATAATCCAAGATACGATGCCTAAGTCCAGAGAGCATAAAAGGAAAGGGGAACAGGCGCTGTAGATTTTCCTCAGCTCCACGATATATTACCGTAGAATTTCTGCACTTGGCACAGATCAGATCTGAGGTTCATTTCTTAATAGCACTGATGCCTTATTTAAAGGGCTTAAAATTCTGAAGGTGGCTGCTCCACAGCCAAATGAAAACACCCCCTGGTTCCTTTGTGACCACTAATGCAGTTGACATGCCACCTTCCTATTACTCCTCTTTGTCTCCTGATTAATTCATTTTTATTTTATAAAAAGCTTCTAGGTCTGTTGAGTTGATACTGCTAAAGGCTGACAACTACATAGAGGTACCTCTCACAGAGATGAAGTATGAGAGTGTGTTTGAATTTTCTGTAAACCAGCATCAGGACACTGGAGCTCTGTCCTGGGTGAATGGCAGGGGAGACTAGGCTTCAGCCGGCCAAAGCAGCAGGAAACTAATAGAATGTTTCTGCTCCCCTTTAAGAAAGGTAGTCAAGCATCTGTACCTCCCACTGAACTCCAATTTCCATTCTGCTTTGAAATGCTGCTTGCTCTGTCAGTGAGAACCATATGACAAATGTTCAGTATGTCAGATTTGCTTTCCTTTTAAACTACATATGAATTTGACTGCTAGAATAGGGCTGCATTAATTTCCCAAAGCTCTTCCAATAATTGTGCTCTTTTAAAAAAATGTGCATACTATTATTCTTTTTTGGGTTGTGTTATGACTGGTGTTTTGAATGGTTATAGAGGATTACTGACTGCATATGGGGTAATGTGTACGTGATGCCCATTCCCAGATGTAAACAGCCGCTAAAGTTCATTATATAATTTGTCATCAGACTCCACTCAGTAATTTCCGGCCAGCAGGATAAGTTTTTTTTTTCCTTCGACAAAGTTACATTTTGATAAGCTTTTCTGAAAAGCAGAATTAGTTTTCTTGTATTGACATTTATGTTGATAATTAATTGTGGCTGCCGGAAGAAAGTGTGTATCTAATCGTGCATGTGCTAAGTTACTCTCCATGTCATATTTGTATGGTGACTAGTTCACATGTTAATCACTTACGTATACCATCCATTCAGAGTTTCAAAGGTCACATCTATATGTCTGGGATGCTTGCGATTAAGGTAACCATACCTTTGAAAACAGTTGATTATAGCTTAGAGAAGAGCAACAGCTAAGGTGGACAGAAAAGCCAGGTTAAGACTCTAAAAGGAGAGCTATTTTGGAATGTTTTTGGTAAAAGAATGTCTGCCTGTATATCATCTCTTATCTGTCTGTCTGTCTGTTTCTATCATATATCTATCTATCTATCTATCTATCTATCACCTTTCTATCTATCATCTATCTAATATTCCAAACATTTAAGAAATATAAGTATAGATTTTGAATGATAATACTTTCAGCAAAGAACTCTGAATAGGTCAAGCAGAGACAGAGTATTCATTGGCCTTGATGAGCTGTTCTCTGGTCTCCTCCATCTTACCATTACCTCCTCTTTTGTTGTCTTCATTTTTAAATTAGTTGACTGCAATAAAAAATGTGCAAATAATATATATTCGTCAAAGAAAAGAGAGGAATATTGAGAAAGTGAAAAGCTATTTAATCTTTAGGCTCTTAGTACAAATATAATCACTTTCAACATTTTGGTACATTGCCTCTCAGCCTCTTTCACCCTATGCATATGTTTTTTAAAAATTCCATTTTATATATATGTGTGTGTGTGTATACCATTTTGTATCAAACTTTTTTTCACTTAACGTGCATGTATTTCTTCCAAGTTTATATAAATGTTGTCTTTCATGTCTGTGTGACATTGCGCAGCCTACACAGTTTATTTAGCCATTGCTAAATAAACTGGTGGTTGGATATTTAGAGTTTTCACTTCCATTGTCTTTGACAAGGAAACAACAACAGAACAACAAAAAGTTTGGTTGAAGTCCAGGATGACCCAGCGCGGTGGCTATGTATCTTAGCAGTGTTACCTTAAAGTGGGCAGGGTAACCCTCTGCATCTGTGAGGAGTGTATATTAAACTCTAATTAAGGAAGCGTTTATGAATAGCCAACAGATCAGTAAGAAGTCAGGGTTGGTAAATGGAGTCATTTTATTTCATAAAGGTACCTCAGAGCTTAAAGCCCCACACCCCTCAGTTGTGAGTCAGTTTGAATGAATTTCATGGGTCAGTCCACAATGCACTGTGATTTTGCCTTACGTGGTATTCAGTATGAGATGTTAAATCTTCCTCATTTGATTTTCAGAATCTGAAGTGGGATCCTAGCCATCCTAAAAAAGTCTACTTGACCATGTAGATATTTATGAATAATCTTTCAGTACCAAGTAGAAGAGTAGTTTAGTTGTAGGTTAAAGGTAAATGCTGCCAAAGATCTCTGTTCTTTTCCTTTAGAAGTATGTCATAAAAATGCATTCTTTTTCTCCATGAGGAGGTAATTTGGTATCAGTTCTGGAGCCAGACAGCCTGGGTTTACTTCCTGCTCCATTATTTTCTTCTAGGGGACCTTGAGCAAATTATTTGACTTGTCTAGGTGTTTGTTTTCTCATCTGGAAAATGGAAATACTCCTACTCATTCATAGGTTTGTTGGGATGGTTTAAGTTAAAACACAGTAGGGACTCAGTAGTGTTAACTCTTCTTATTTTCACCAGGCTTCCAAAGTTCTGTATTTCTAGTTCTTTAGACCACTTCATTGGCATTCATAGCATTATTCAGTGTCCCTCAGCGAGTGACTTTTCTCTGAGTATTTCTTCCCCATCTGGCTTAAGATAATGGTAATAATACTAGCTATTACTTTTTAAGGGAGTACTGTTGTATATGAACAACAAAAAAAATAAAATGTGATTACATCACCATTTATGAGATATCTATTTTTTATTACCCCCTTTTCACAGTTGAGGAACCTAACGATGATAAAGGTTAAATAACTTGCTTAAGGTCATAAAATTGTTAAATGTGGATCTAGGAACTAAATTCTGGTCTGTCTTATTTGTCACCGCTCTGCTTTTGTAAATCCCTTAAAGGAGGGGACTTTTATACTTTTTAGTTCCCTTATGGCTTTTAGTGCATTTCCTTGAACCTAGTATGTCCCCAGTAAGTGTTTTTTCAAATGAATAAATGAAGATGTGATCCCTTGGATAAGAGAACTTAAAACTTTTCTCCAATAAAAAAATAATAGTACTACTTTTAATGACCATGAAATTATGAGTTTTAGGATTATGTTCTGCTTCTGAACAGAACATTGCACATGAGAGAATGATGTTGTAATTATTTGCATATGAAACTGGTTGTGTTTCATGTGAAACAAATGTAGATACTGTGTATTTGGGAGCCTGATTTGAGAAAATCTAGATTAGCATTACATAGGTAATTGTTGGAGTAACTTTAAACTACAAGTAATTTTAGGGCTGGTTTTGGCAATTTGCTTAAGACATTTCTTTAGCGTATACATTGTGTCAAGCTTTCTGATGGGCACTAAAGTTTTAAAGATGGATTTGATGGTTCCTTTGAAAGCTATGCCCTTGGCTCACTGGGGTCTAAAATTCTTTTTATATGTTGAATGGAAGATTTTATACACTCTCAAGGTTTCAGCTATCCCTTGATGCTAAAGCTCCAATATCATATCTTTAATCCAGCCCCTCCCCTTTTGACTCAAGTATTTAGCTCTTTGTCCACATTGATGGCTCAGAGGCCTCCACACTGAATTTATCATCTATTCCCCAGCACTTCCTATGTCCCGCATTTGTACCTGTTATATATTTTATCTCAGTTCATGACACCACTGTTCTCTCCTTCATCCAAGCTAAGAAGACACCAGAAGCCATCTTTGATTGCTTTTCCTCTCTTACCTTCTACATTTAGCCAGTCACCAATCCTGCTGATGTTTTTTCCTCCTAAATAAATCCTAAGAACTGTGAGGGATTTAAGATTTGACCCTACTTGTAAATAAACTAGTTAGTCTGCCACGGTTTCGTGGATGCTGGCAGAAGACATGGGATTCCTAGGTTAGAGACAAAGGAATTTATTACTCACAGCCACAGCAGTTGTCAGAGTATCAGCATTTTTTTTTTTTTTTTTGCACCAATTCCTTTAGGGTGTCATGAAGAGGGCCTGACAACTAGACAAGCAGTGCATTTGTGTTATAGGAGAGGAACCCTAATTTTAGAAAACCTAAATCTTTTATATTGGACATTAGGCATACTTTCCTTTTGCTTTAGAGAAAAACCATATCGTCCAAGGCTGTTTTTCATATACACACCTTTGAAAAGATAATCTGAAATGAAGGGCAGCCAGTGCTTTGCTCATAATATGCAGAGAAACTCAGGAGGTGCATAGAGAATAGTCTCCCAACAAATATGTCTTGCATCTGTTCCCTGTGCTCTTTCCTTACACTGTTTGATCAGGCAACCCCATCACTCTCTGGAATATCAAAATAGCTTCTTAACTGGTCTCCCTAACTCTTCAAATCAATCCCACACACATTGCTGGAGTAGCTTCCTGCGATAAAGCTGACTGTCACCCTACTACTGCTTAACCCCATTCACTGCCTCCTCACTATCTATGGGAAAAGCCCAAGCTCCTTAGCATGCATGGCTCTAATGGGATTCTCAGAGCAGCCCCTGCTCACCATTCTAGCCTCAGGGGGAGGCAGGATATCAGAGTGATTACCTCCCTTACTGCCCCACTTACTTGACCTATGTGACCTCAGTTTTCTCATCTGTAACATTAGGATGCTGGACCCTACCTCACTGAGTTATTGTGAACATTAAGTCAACCTCCCACGTAGTAAGCCCTCAGTCGTGTTGCCTGTTCTGGTTGTCTTTCCATTCTGACTCACACTGTAAGGTCTGGCCACATGGTTTTCTTTTCATACCACGTTGCTTTTCACTACAGGTAGTGCCATAACCCCCACCATTCCCAACCCCTATTGCCTCGTTTAGTCTGGTCAGACACATCCCCTCTTCCTTGTTCTTGGATACACTATGCACATCTCAGCCATTGAGCTAGAGATATCTGTTAATGAGTCAGTTATTGCTGTTAAGACTATGAAACTCTGTGAGGATGGGGCTGTATTATTTATCTTTATGTTGAACATAGCATGTGTTGAAAAACTGTTGAATACATGGAAGAATAAAAGGAGTTCACAGTCTACTTGGGTATTTGGAGGCTGGGGATGAGGGGCGGAAGGCAGTTAAGTAGTTTGATAACAGTGAAGGGAATCTGAGGAAGTGTTGGGCTGAGGTGAAAATTAGGCCCTAAAGGAGTCCAGCGCAGAGAGTGAGCTTGTTCATTGTGGTTCTGTGGTTTGGAAGTCTGTTTAAAGTTATCTATTAAATGAAAGCGAGCAGCCCTTCTATGTGATTCTAATTATTCCCTTTCCTAAAAGAAGCTGTTGCAAATGAGAGGTCATGCAATCTGCCTTCTTGTAAGATTTTTCAATTCCTCAGAATACAATGAATTCTCTGTTACCTGGTGGAGTGGGTAGAATGGAACTTTTTAATTAAATCGTCTCTGCAACAGAAAGTGACTTGATCCCCTTTCTGAAGTCCCCCAGGTCTCCAAGTCCTGGCTCAAATCACCCTGCTTGAATTTACTGTCCCGCTGGTGCACCCTGCATTGTGAGTTATAATTTTACGTGAGCATGTTTAGTTCCCTAATGGAACTAAACATGCTCACGTATGTTTGGAAAAAATATATAAATTTCCCCTGAAACGTTTAATATTGTGCTTTTGAATGAAGAACGCCCTCCACATACATTTGTTGACTGACTAGGATTCTCTGTTTATGTGATAACTTTTGAATGATTAGAACACAGCCATAATCTCAGAATGCCAGTGAGCTCTACAGGACTTCCGGTTCCCTACTATAGCAGCTTCTCAGTGAGTGTTTTTAAATATTTAACCTACTATTTTAATTACTTTTGAAATAAGAAAAACTGAAGTTTCTACATATATTAAAAACTAATTGGAAAATAAAGATAAAGAAACAGTCAAAAAAAAAAAACAACCTGAAATAACCTCGTATTCAAACTTAGTAATAACTACTTTTAATATCCAGACTCTCTCTGTTTTGTTATTGCTTCTCTCTCTGCTTCTTTCTCTCTCAGCATAAGGTGGTCATATTTTACTACTCATCTGACAATCTGCTTTTTTCTCCTTAATATCAGTAGATGTTTATTAAGAGTGATGGTGCTACAGAATTTCTTGTAGCCTGCTGTTTCAGCTCTTGACCCACCATTTTATCTTGTTTTCATTACCTGTCCTTTCTTGACTTCTATTTGTCTCCCTTCTATTTGACCCCTTATTGTGTTCTGATACCTCTACACATCTTGATAATAAATTCCAGTTTTTTGGAGTGTCTGCCATGTCCCAAATAGCTGTGTGTGTTTTACACACTTTAAAAACCTGTTTTCTGATTATTTGAAATGTCCTGAATATTTGTAATATCTATTTTATAGATGAGGAATTTGGTCTAGGGGGTCAATTACTATTAAAGGTCACAGAGGTGGAACTTGATCTTACAGTCTTTATGCCCAACAGCCTCTCCAGTGTGTAAAACTGCTACCCCACCTTACGCTATTTACTTACCTTCAAACTCCTTATGGAATACTGGCTATTAGGGGCTGTGTCTAGTCAACTTTTGGCTCTACAGTGTCTCTCTAAGGGCACCATAACCCACGTCCCTGGGCCAACATAGTGAATTTCATATGCTTTACCTGAGTGTGTGTGTGCGAGAGAGAGAGAGAGAGAGAGAGAGAGAGAGAGAGAGAGAGAGGAGAGAGAGGAGAGAGAGAGAGAGAGAAGTTGTGATTCTTGCTTTCGTGCCTCACAGTGCTGAGGTGGACTGCCCCTCACATCTGTTTTCAACCCCCACCCTCAATACCAGAGTTATATTCTATTAACTCAATGCACCTTTTCTTTGTAATTCATGTCAGTTTTCCTTCCAGCCACCTGCACAGTCTCTGGCTCTCTTCCTGGCTTGCTCTCAAGGCTGTGAGTAAGTTCTTTGTGTGTTTGCTGTTTTTGATAACCTCAGCCCAAGATTTAATGTCAAGGTGGGGGCTCTATTAAAGATGCTATTAATCATCCCGTCTTTGTTTGAAGATTTCCATGTTGGCAAGCGGGTGGATAGAAGTAGCTGTATGTTTCCCAACCAGATGTACTGGTAGCTGGGATGGGGGCATTCAGCTGAAGCACATTCCTATCATTATTTGGCAAAGAAAAGTCCACTGAGATTAATAGAATAATCCTTGCTTGTGATCTGGGTTCATCAGCTGAATCATAGAGCCTCAGTGTTAGGACCTTAAAATCATCTACTCCAACTGCATGATTTTATGCTTGAGGAAACTGAGGCAACAGATAAAGGAAGTGATAGAAAATTATAGAATGCCAAGACTGCAAGGGACTTTTGACATGAGCTGACTCTGCTTTCTTATTTTATGGGGAAGAATAGCGAGGCCCTGAGAAGTTAAGTAACACTCCTAATGTCACAGAACTTATGACTGCAGAGCAAGAAGTCTACTGGATCCCTGACCTCAGACCCAGGAGAGTGACCTGAGACGAGGCCTGGACCTAGCAGTCTCTGTGGGATTTGGCTGGTATGGGAGTGGCCTCTCTCACACTCCTTGTGCTGTGGTGCATGTTTAGTTCTGGTCATAGAAAAGGACGTTTCTTGTGATGAGAGTATAGCCAGGCTGACTTCCCTGGTGTCCCCTTCAGGTTGACTCCTAAGGATCTCTGGCTGAACTCTCAGTCCAGTGTTCTCCCTTTTCCCCCTCAGCCCGGTGGAAGTCTTTTTTTCTACCTCGATAGATGAGATTGCCTTCTCAGTGTGGCAGGAGTGAGGGAATCCTTGAGGGGAAACACAGGAGGGAAAGAGCAAGGGAAGGGGGCAAGAGGTGCTGGTAGGTTAGAGGTGCCGGTGCCTGCTCTGGGGTTATGAGTGTTCAGAGGATTTCAACTTTCGAGGAAGACAGTACTTGCAGAATCCCCTCTGTGGTGGGAGACGAGCGATTTCAACATCCTTTACAAAATATTCTACCCAAGAACTCCTACTCATCCTTCATGACCTAGCTCAGTAGGACCAATTCAGTCTTTTGCTGTTGTTCAGGGTTCAAACCTATGGATTGAGTTCGGAGAAAGATGAGGTTTATAAAGAGGTCTTTCTGGTCCTTCCAGTACTAACGCTCCTTGGACAAGGGCCAGGGAGATTCATATCCCAGAGATCCCCGCGCTCGAGGTGGTGGTGGAGGCTCCCTGCCAGAAGGCTCTGACACAGGGGACGTGGAAGTTGCCATGCCGGCGTCTCCGTGCGTCTGGCAGCACAACAAAGAACTTCTGTCTGCCCTTCAAGGCTGGGTCGGTGAGACCCACTTCCACTGTGAGCCACCATGATTTAGCAACTCGAGAATTAAAATTCTCATATATGAAATAGGAAAACGGGGGCTATGTTCCTGATATTAAATATTAAAATGCTGCTGCCATGATTCTGCTGTTGTTTCTTCCTGCAGATCGGCGGCGTTCCCCCGCACTTTTGTTGCGGGCCTTGATTCAGACATACTCACTGCGCAAATACGTCCCATGTGTCTGCTCATTGGTTAGATGATGTATGATGATGCTTTTGTGATGGAGGGAAATAAAAGAGAGCGTCTTCAAATTATGTGAGGTGGTAAGTGGCATCTCAGCAATAGAAGTGAACAAAACTCACGGAGAAGGTACTGTCAGAGCTCCCATTGTGTTTACCTAGCTGTTAAGACCATGAAGGCCAAATAGAAAACTTAAGCGGCGATATGGCTGAGGTAGACTATCAACTGGAACTTATGGATTGATTTATTTCCTTGCATGCTCTGAGAAAATGCCACTTGTCGCTTTCTGTTATTAATAAAGAGGTCACTTTATCATTAGGCCTTTGAATCTGCATTTAATGGCTAAAGCAGATGGTTATAATTTCTGGCTTAGTGTGACCACCTTATTAATAAAAAAAGAACTGATGGAAAGGAAAAAGCTTCTTCATTTTTAACTCCAGAAGCATAACGCAAATGTTTTCCAGCTTTTCTTTGTGTGGAGAGCAGACCTAGTGACTGCAGTGAGATCCTGTTACACATTTGAAGAAAGACTTTTGCAGAAGGAAGGTAACTCCATTTGAATCCTTTTGTTAAACTTTAAAGGGACACTAAAATATACACTCCCACCCTCCCCACCTCTTTGTGGAGAGGGTATTTTGAAGGAAGCCCAGGATTATATTTAAAAGTAAATTAATATTTTAATAACGAAGAAGGTAAAAAAACACCCACCCATTTCAGATAGTGGAGGTCTGTGGTACTTTCTAAAATGATTCTCTTTGCTTATATTATTTGAAACTGCTTTTTTGGACTTAATTCGTAGGCTTGGATGATGTATCATGTATCTTATTTTGGTTCTTTTTAAATTGACTTGAATTTTTGTGGGAAAAAAGACAAAAAATGTATGGTACTGGATTTCTGTTCGACTCACTTGAGTCTGTACTCCCATATGATGGTCAGGAACTTGAAATCAAGGTGATCACACTGGCTATTTTTTATTACATTCTAGGATTTTTAGGAGAGTTTGGGAACAGCTTACATTTGTGAAGAGGGAATGGTTTAGAATCCTAATGCACCTGGTAAACAAGGGCGAGAGATGCTGAGAATTCCTGGTGTCACATGAGGCTCAGAAGAGCGTTTTAGTTGACTGACCTACCTTGAGACTTTTTTCTATTTCAGGCAATTGGCCATATCCTGGCATGAGTTATGGCAATGAACTCCTGCTCCTTTAGGTGGATAGAATGTAACGAGTGTGCTGTGCCTGCCTCTTACATGACTTGTTTTCAAATTTTTTTTTTTCCTACTAATGATGCCTTTACGGAGAGCTCTCCATGGACCCTTGTTTAGAAAGAGTTTTAATTCCAATTGCTAACAATAATTATTTGTTTTTCCAATTTTTTTTGATCAAACATATAGCCACTCATTCAGATCAATTGGTCATTTATTTGTTTGTTAGCTCATTCATTCGTTTATTCAACATTTAGCCTGTATTTACTTTTGTTGAGGTACTGTGCAGGGGTATGGGGTGCAAGGGGTTGTGGTGGCCATTAGGCTTGTTAAAATGCAAAGAATATTGGTGGATCATTGTTATTCCTCCCTGTTCTGACTCCTGGATATCCAGACCAACCCACGTCTAAAGCACCATACTTTTTTTTTTTTTAATTTTCAAATAAAAAAAAGAGACAAATTTCTTTTTAGATATATTTTGCCATATTTACTTCAGACTTTTTTTTAAAGAAATAAAACAGTAAAATTGAAGCCCCTATGCACCTGTCCTAAATCCTGTTTCTTTTTTTCTCCTTAATCTCTCAGCTAAATTTAATGTCTTTCATTCCCTTGCATGCTTTTCTACTTTTGCTACATATGTATCAATCCACAATTGATAGATGGTATAGCTTTGCTGATTTTAAAGCATCATATGTAAGTGGTAACTTGCTATACTTGAGCTTCCACAGCTTGCTCTTTTTGCTCAACATTATGCTTTTGATGTTTAACATTGTACATTTAGGAAATGCATGTTAATTTAGGAAGTTATTTTAGCTGCTGTACAGTAACTTTTATTTTGTGACCATTTCACTGTTAATGTACTCATTTCCTGTTTTTTTTCTCCTATATTGTAAACAATACTGCTGTGAAAAATTTTGACCTGCCTTTGTGAACATGTGGGAAAATTTCTTTAGGCTATATACCTAGGGATATGATGGAGACTGCATGTCTTTGGCTTACCTGGATGTTGCTAAATTATGCTCCACATGCCTTGCGCCAATGGGAATTCCCGCCTACAGTGTCTGAGTTCTTATTCCTCATCTTTTCTAATTCTTGGTATTGGTATCTGTAGTTTTTGCTTATTCAAGGGTATGAAATAAACGATCATAATTTGGATATATACAGATATATCAAAAGTTGAGTAAATATGTTGAGCAAAGACTGGAGATTTCTCCTTCTCCTTTGTTCTAGCTGTATTGTAGGGTAGGTGTGAGGTTCTGGTAAGGGTCATCCTTACCAAAGTCTACTTTGGACTTAATTAGTTTGCTATGCTTCCATTGTACGTAGAACATGTTCTTATGGACCTTCTAAGGAAAGTGAAGGTACAAAATTCAAACTCGTAGGACCTATGTTGGGGGTGGGTAGTAGTGGTCACTGTGGCCTGATTTATAGTGACTTCATTGGTCTCTGTTCTAGCAGAGAACAGCTTGTCTCTTTGGGATTTAGAGTCCTCATCTGGAAAACGAGGTGTTTATACTCATTCTTTCTTCAAGTGCTGATTCTTTTTTTTTTTTGGTTTCAAAATTTCATGTTTCTAAATAGTAACATCCCTTGGTTCTTTAGAATATTTTTCAAATCACTAATACTCAGTTTGTCTTAAAAGCAGAGGAACTTAATTGAGGAGCCATCACTAAGCGAAGAGTAGTTAAAAATGTTAACAAGTTACCTTTGAATTGTAATCTAAATTAAAATTATGTAGAAAAATCACTATCATTCATGCAAAAAGACAATAGAGAATAAACCATAGTATATAGACTACGTGTGATTATCCCCTCACTGCCCCATTTTCCTGTTTTCCAAACTTTCTTTAATGGCCGTATAATAATATTCTGGAATAAAATAAAATAATAAACATATGCAAACAATCATAAGCTCATTTGGTAGGAAAAAAGAATGAGATTTACACAAAAACATGTGTTGGGCAAAGTGGGGAGCACCTGTACATGAAAAATGATTTGTGATAATTTCTTAGGATTATTTTCATAATCCTTTCCTGGGTTGAAGTCAGTGGATGATAAGTGTCTTGCTTTATGTGTTGTTGGAAGGATCCAGGGAAGATGGAAAACTACTAGCCAGGCATCTTCCATAGAAGCAGTGGTAGAGCTGAGTGTAGAACAACTTGAGCTTCTCTCAGAGGTTTTAAGACCAAAAGAGGAGGTGGAAAGCAGAACTAGAGAAATTTTAACCATTAGGTCACATAGATTATCCTATTCCAAAAGGCGACAAACCCTTACTGTTTGTCAGGGTGACAAGAAAAATGGAAATAATCACAATGCCTACCACTTATTGAGCATCAAATATCTATTTTCTTTCAATGCGGGATAACCATGGAACATAGGAATAACTCTTCTGATTGATGGTTGAGGGTTTAGGTTAAGAAACTCGCCCTGTGTGAGGAGCTAGCTAATCAATGACGCTGCCTGGATTCCCTCCCCCACTCCTGAGGCATGCATGTGAGCGCACCCTTGCCCTGGGAAGCTCTCCTTATATAGCGCTGAAAGCTGCCCCCCTGTAACGTTTCCACACATTTGTTCTCATTCTGCCCTCCTGAGCACTCAGCATCAGCAGTCTACTCCCTCTTTCACATGACAGCCCTTCAGACCACTGAAGAGGGTTATCGTGTTCATTTTCCTACCACCCTCTGCTTCCCCCTCCCACCGCACCCCCCCCCCACCTCCGTCTGTCATTTCTGAAAAGCTTGGAGAGGTGTTTTTATTCACAGATGCCTTGGGAAATTTCATGGTTTTTAGACGCATGCTGAGGTTGTCCAGATGTGCCAATATTTGTCTTATATGATATAAATTAATTGTCCAGAAGAGGAAGAAACCTTTGTAGGCACTTACTCGCTAATGCAAACCAGTTCCTTTGGGTATTGATAGAAGGGAAAAAATTCAAAAATGAACCGGATCATTTTCACTGGGAGAGTGTAGCTGTTGGATTCACATCCCACTTTTAGGACAAATCTGGAGCATGACAGTTTGGTATTACCACATACTTTAACCAGGGGAAACTCAGACTGACACTAGTAATAGAGCCCAGCTTTTATGTGAGGACATTGCAGAGATGGAGAAACTGTGATACTCTTATATTTTATTACCACACTCTGTGGCCCAGTGTTTACAGTATGAGGTGGCAAAGAAGTAAGAAGAGTAGCTATTATTATTATGAGATAAATAATGTGACACTCTTGAGTAAAGTTTAAACATATGGAGAAACACAAGCTTTTAAGGAGAGGAATTCTAAGAATAAAATGTAATGTTGTCAGTGTCTGGCATATATGTACCTGAGTTATCTTCCAGAGCCCAAATGGAGAAAGACATCCAGTATGGGTTAACCCCAAGATTAATAATAGTAACAACCCCTCCACCCCACCATCACAGTCACCAGCTGTAGGAACATCTGCTTCAGTGTTTGTTTTTTGAACTCCTATGATATGCCTGGCAACATGCTTTTGTACTCAGTTATCTCACTGGATTTTCAAAACTTAGGAAATAGGTACATCATTAGCTTCCTTCTATAGGTAAGAAATTGAGGTTAAATATCCTGCGCAAGATCATTTATCTTGTGTGTAGCAGAGCGGTAGTCCTAGCTCATGCCTTACTCTTATGCCTTGTTTCTTTTTTCAGCAAAATAGACTTAAACAATGCACTGGGGACACATTAAGGAACTGAATAATAAACAATGAACTGGGGGCACATTAGGAATCTTTCATTGTAAATAGAACACGAATGAAAAATTTTCCCAGTATGAGGTCTTCTTAGTGAGACAGACACTCACTCTCAGTAAAACATTAAACCAAGGCTTATTATAAAGCATCCATTTCCACATCCAACCATACCTTTCCTATATTAGCATGATTCTCTTTTAAAATCATAGCACAAATTAGTTTACTCTAGGAACTAGGTAAAGGCAACATGTTTAATGTAAACGTTGCCGATTTCCCAGAGGTGGGATGACAGAAATTTTAACTAGCACTGCCCCTATCCCTACCTGCAGTGCTGTTCCAGCCTCTCCGGGTCTCACTGTTCCCATCTGTAAAATGTGAATGTGGAACTCAGTCATCATGAAACTTCTTTCTAGCTTCGCATAGTGCATCGTGTATAATGACTGCTAGCTAGCTAGAGGACAAATAAAAGGACTTTGTTCATTCATGAAAATATCAGATAACCAACCTCATGCCAATCTCTTGCTTTGAATTTTTTACTCGCTGAGGCTTTATCTAAGAATATATGACATATCGCTGTCCTGCTGCCCATCTATTTAAGTCATTCTTTTACAAACTTGTCAGAGCTTATCTAAATCTTAGCATCATTTAGGCGTAGCTGATTGACTTCTTCCTCGCATGGATGAGTAAGTAGAAATCTAGTGAAAAACTTCTTGGCTTCCTGCTTCTTTCCGTGGTGGATTTTCCTGCTTATTTTTCAGTAGCTCTTTATGGCAGCCAAATCTGGCAGCAGGACAGGATGGATATCTTAGAAATAGGTGACAGTTGTATATCTTGTGAGTTTCTTTTCTATTTGCTTCCTTCCCTAGCGGAGATAGCTACCCCTTCTCACAACACTTGAACATATAGCCTTTAGATTGTGTCTTGCAGTGTGGCCAGTAGTCATTTCTCTTTTGTCTTCTCTGGATTATAAAGTCGTCAGGGGTAGAGACAGAACGTGTCTATGCTTAGCTAGTATCTGACAGGTAGATGCCGCTCAATAAATGGCAAGTGACTAAGGAAGAGGAAAAAGTTGCATTTCTAAATATATACTAATGAACAATGCCTTAAGTTATATGAAAATCTCTATTCATGAAACAGACAATTCAAATGTTTCTTCTTTGACTATTCTTAACCTTATCTCTCAGCCTGAAATAATCTTTTCCTCTTCTATAAAAGTTGAGTGTGTTATTTTTTGGTAATTAGGTAATGCCTCATGACATTTTTTTGTTTTATAATATTTTCTGGTTTTCAAATATTTTACAACTTTATTTCTTTTTTATTACAATTTGTTTTCACATATAGGTTGGAAATTATTTGAGGACAAGGATAAATATTAAAAATTAATACTTGATACCATATTTTATTAAGAATATAATTAAATATTGATATTTTATGTTTAAAAATTTATTCTCTTTCATTTCGGATAGTTTTGATTTTTCTGTTTTCCAGTTCACTAATCTTTATCTTCTGCAGTATCTAATCTGATGTAAACCTAATCCAGGGTATTTTTCACTTCATACATTATAGATTTCACTTCTAGAATTTTGATTTGGATCTTTTTTATCTTTAATATCTTTTCAAACATGTAGAATGTAGTTTTAAGGACTCTTTTAAGGTCCTTACTGCTAATTTTAACACCTGTATGTATCAGTTCTGGTTGATTTTCCTCTTCATTAGGTGCCATATTTTCCTGCCTTTTTGCATGCCTGGTAATTTTTGATTGGATACCAGATATTGTGAATTTTACTTTGTTGGCTGCTGGATATTTTTGTATCTCTGTAAATGTTCTTTGTTCTGGGATGTAGTTAGGTTGCTTAGAAGCAATTTGATCTTTTGGGTCTTGCTTTTAAGATTTGTTAGGACTGGTACAGTGCTCAGTCTAGGGCTAATTACTTCCCATGACAGAGACAAGTTCCTTCTGTCTACTCTATCCCAAACCTAGGGAATCATGTTTTTTCCTCAGTCTTGGGTATTTGCCTCACATACATGCACTGACCAGTATTCTATCAAATATTGAGGAGAACTCCCTGTAGGTCTCCCTTCTCTGGTATTTGTCTTTTTTGGGGGGGGGGAGGGGCAGTGAACACTTATTTATTGGTAAAAACATAAAAAATTCAGTCTCTTAAGTCTATACAATCTCTCAAATATTTGGCTCTGCTATTCTGTCTTGCAAACTCTAGTTGCTTTGGTCTCCCTGGATTGTTAGCTCCATTTACTCACCTCAGGAAGTTCACTGTAATTTCTCCTGTTCCCATACACCTTGACCTGGAACTCTCTCAGGTAGTAAGCTGGGGGACTCAGGGACTCACTTCGTGTGTTTTCCTTTTTGAGATCACTGCCTATCTTTGCGCCTTACCCAGATCTTAACAGCCGTCCCCGTTAACTCCATCTCGGCCACATGTGGAAGTGATCCATTTATTTGTTGCTGTCTAGAATCATCCTCCTTCCCCATCGTCCAAACCTCGCCATCTCTGACAATATGAGATTGGATGAGGAGCCCTTCTTCTGTGTTCCTGTCGCACCTGCACGCGTCAGCACAGCACTCATCTCCCTGACTTGTTATTGCAGTTTTATATTCTGTCCCTCCCCATGAGGTTTTATTGCCTTGAGGGCAGGGAATACCTTTTATCTCTGGATTTCTGACACCTAAAATAGTCCCAGGCATTTAACAGCTGCTTGATTGCGTGTGTTGAATGAATGAATAAGTGAATGAAGAAATAAGATTCAATTTTCCAAGTATCAGTTTATGAACAACTTTCAGAAGCTTTTTTTTTTTTCCCACAAAAAAGAGTAACTGTGTGTTTTTATGTACGCAGTAGATATCTGTTTTAAATTTCTAGATAATCAGTTGTTTTTGACGGCTTAGACCTGGTTTTTATCTGGTTATTTATTTATTTTTTGTTGACTCTAATTAGAAGGTGATTAATATGGTTAATAAAAGCCACCTAATTCATACTTGCTGTAAAATGTGAAAGTAAGGAACTAAGAATGGAATAATCATACTCTAAATAAACAAAATGAAGACCGGCGTTAGGTGACTCATTTTATGTTTGAGCCTCAGGTGTGGTGATTCCCAAGTCTGAAGTTTGCTGAGGTGGTATTCTTATCTCAAGTGTCTTTTCCATGTTGGATGTACTTGGATATCTGTTATCCAAGTAGACTAGAGCTGGTCTGCAAATAGCTGTGAGTCTGTGCATTCTTATCAACTAGAGACAATTGACAGTGGATATGTGCCATGGGGGCCACGGTCAAGTGCAAGTCCATACTATATTTGGATCTTTCAGAGTTGGTAGAATGAACCATATTTGGTAAGCCTCTTAAGACTATCTTGCTCTGTTTCCTCAGCAGCTCTTGGTTACCAAAGGTGCCTCTGGAGTCTCCCCCCAACTCCCACCGCATTGCACAGTTGGTGTGATGGCAGTGACTTGAGGCTTATGTTCTTCTAGATTTAGTGTTGTTTTTTTTTTTTTCTGTGCAGTAGGGACAGTGAGATCTAACTTGGCAGTTTGCTGTGAGGATTAAGTGAAGTAATAAATGTAAGTTGCCTATCATAATTCCAAGCACACAGGAAGCCCCTCTCCTTCCTCCTCAGCCTTATTCATTCATTCATTCATTCATTCATTTATGTAATTGTCCATTCTATATTATTATTATTATTATTAAAATTATTGGGGTGACACTGGTTAATAAAATAAGTTTCAAGCGTACAATTCAACAATATGTCATATATATATTGTGCTGTGTGGTTACCGCCCAAAGTTAGATATCCTTCTGAACCAAATAATTTGACTCCTTCCACCCCCATCTCCCTCCCCACTCCCTGGCTTCCCTCTGGTAACCACTAATCCACTGTCCATGTCCATAGTTTCTGTTCGTTTATCATGTTTGTTTGTCACTTTCAGTTTTATGAGGCTGGCTAGGCGGGTGTCCCCTTCCTCCCTCACCACTGCTTGTATGTCCCTCCCGAAGCTGCGTGCTCAACCTAAGAGGATGACCTTCCCCCATAGAGGAGAGGACTGTTCTTCCATCAAAGGTATAAGAGTGGCCACGCTCCCCTGCTGGAACCTCCACACAAGTGCTACTCAACCTGATTTAAAAGGTAGTTATCTGCCTCTGAATTTGAACTGTCCATACTGGCTACCATTATTCAGACACGTGGAGTTACTCTGTTATCTCTCACTTATCAGCTTTTCCTTTAAGATTTAATATGTGTTCCTTTGCTTTTAGGCCAAATACTTATTTCCCTAAAATGGTGTTCTCTTGACTTAAAGTACAGTCTTCTGCTTTTCATTGTTTTTACTGCTCTTGCCTGGTGATCTAGTTGTTTAAAGCCATCTCTTTTCTTCCTCCTTCTAATCCGTGGCCAAGGCAAGGGGTGGCTTTAATTAACAGGAACTCTGCATTAGCTAAGCGATTTCTCATTCCATCTCTCGGTTATTGATTAAACCTTTTCCTGATGCACAAATGAAGACTGTGTATATTTTGCACATTTTCCTGGAATGGCACAGTGATTCTGTGGCTAAACCAAGATTAGACCTTGCTAGTTCTCAAAATCTGATTTTTTGCTTTAAAGAGTAAAAACTATGTTGCCTTTAAGACTACTACTTGAGTTTAGTTTTCAAGCATGCTTTGTATTTAAATCTGATGATAGTGTTGTTTTTTCCTTCTGTCTTATTCAGATGAGAGCGTTGTACTTTTTCCTTCTCTGCCCTGGCTGTGACCTAGGTAACACGTTTCTTGATGCTAATTAAGATATTTATTCTCTTTTGCTGTACAGTTTATGATATTTGTAATTATGTTTATTAGATGGTAAGCTCTGTTATCTCCCACTGTAATGAGTGCAACACTCTGTACATAAAGAAATGTATAAGTATGTGAACGTATGAGTGAATAAATCAACTAACATATATTTATGTAGTTACTGGTTTCAAAGTCTCCAGGTTAATAGTCTGTGGATGTGAGATGGGATAATCGAATACAAAATTAGACCGTGTTTGTTGGGATAGCAAAAGGCCTTCCGATGCCTTTGTACAAGTTTGAAAGTGTGCATGTCTGCCCTTTGATTGCATGACTACCATTCCATGCCACTATGCTCAGTGTGGCTGGAGGATTCCTGGATGGAATTTTGTCCTCAGTAGCTCCCCTAGGTTGGGTGTTCTTCTGAAGGGCACCCAACCAATCCACTGTCCGTGTCCAGCACCGTTGCATGAGGACCCTCTGACTTTTTTTTTTCCTGTTTGTCTAGGGGTTTCGGTATCATGTGATCCTAAGGAGAGCAGTAGTTGCCTTTATCCTAGTCAACAGCAGGCCCTAGTAAGATGAGGATCCCCATATTCTGTCTTTGGGATGCTTCAATGATGCTTCTAATTGCCGCCCCAGCTTCAAGTTCATTTTCTCTGTGACATTTGTCTGTTTTGTTGACACTTGGAGCAGAATGCTATGTGCCTTCCTGCTACCAGCAGCTTCATTAGCTTCTCTCATTTTAGTGGAATCAAGACTAATCGCATACCCAACGTGGTCTTTGAGGTCCTGCTTGCACTGGCCTTACTCTAGCTATCTAATCACATTTCTTTATACTCCTCCATAGACACCTTCTGACCAAGCCTCACTCTTCTCCTCAGGCCATTGATAATGCCAGGCTCATCACTCACACCTCTTGACCATTGTCCATGTGACTCCCTTTGTTCAGATGCCCTCCACTGCCTCTGCAAACTCTATAGAATCCTTTCTGTCCTTTAAAGCCCTCCTCAAGTAGTTGCTCTTCACCTAGGATATGCCATTTCCTCCCCCTGGACCTCTTGGATCATTCTATAAAGCCTATTTGATTTTTTTAAATTGAACATTAAAACTGATGTTAGTACATGTTGATTCCTTATAATGATGCCCAGCACATACTTTATGCTCATTTTTTAAAGTATTTAGCTATTATTCTGTATTTGAATCACTTCAATCATTCAAGAAACATTCACTCTACAGGTGCTCCAGGTCTAGTGATTCAGAGATATGTAAGACCTGAGAAATCCAGGGCACAGAAGGGTTAAGAAAATGATCTAAGATGTAAAGCTTTGAGTTGAACCCAGGCCTATAAGAGAGCACAAGCCACATTTTTCCTCATCATGTAGTATCATGCTATGTCCTGTGTGCAAACATGTTAAGATCCTGGCATACAAGGTCAGAGTGAATAGCTATTATTATTATTATTGATAAAAAAATTCAGGCCTTTCATCATCACAGTGTCTAAAACTGAGTAATATACATCGTAGCTGTTCAAGAACACTTTATTGGATTTGATTGGTTTTGGATTTTGTGTGTGGCAAGGTGGGTAACTCTGCCGTCTCTAAAGGGAAATGCTTAATAAAATAATATTGTAAAATGTGGGAAGTTACGCAACATAAAATAGCAGTTAGAGAGGCAAACTAGTTAATGAGAGTCTGTTTTGGAAAATTGGAAAGAAGTTAAAAAGAATTGAAGGGTACAATCTGGTGGATGAAAACATTTGAAAAGATTCTGCTTAGTTTAAAGTGTTTTTGAGCAAAAGAAATTGAGATAACAAATTACTTGGTTACGTGGACATCCCTTATAATAATGATGAACAGATAGGAGGGTGAATAATCTTCAAAGTTTAAAAAAGAATTTGTCTTTCTATCATCTTTTCTCTTATTTGAACACATAAAGTTGGTCATGACCAAGATTCTCTTTTGCCTGATCAAGTTTTAAGTGAATTACGATAGGTTGTCTTGCAAATGGCTGTAGCCAAAATAAAATACTTTTTTTTTTTTTTTTTTTTTTTTTTTGCTCTTTGGAAAAATGCTTAACTCCAGGGAAGAGTGCAGCTCTTCAGGAGGAGTCTAGGACTGTTGAGACCAGGAACTTCCGTTCTTCCCCACCTTCCTCCAGTATTTCAAAGCAGAACGAGGACGTTATTAAAACTTTGTGATGAAACAAAGCTGCACACTGAGATGTGGCTGCCAGGACTTTTATCTTTATGGTTCTCTTGAGTTTGGGGCAAAACTAATTAAATGCTGCATATACAAATTGAGAATAATATTTTCCATTTTGCTAATAATAAGTCTTTGGCTTTCTCTTGGATTTCCTGTCTTTTTCTTTGCTTTTGGCTATTGCTCTGTTCTAGCCTGCATGAGTATGGAATCTTTGGGAAGGCCAGAAAGCCAGGTTTGGATGTTACACAGCCAAGGCATTGTGCAACAATGCCAGTTTCACTATGAGACAGCTCTAGGGAAAATATCACTGTACTGTCGTCCACCATTTCCTGACTGTTCTCAGGAAGATGATACCAGAAACCCCGCCTGAGTGCCCTTCACTATTAGGCTTGCTGGAAGATTGTCTCCTAGAAACTAGTTTCTGCTTCACTTGACTCCTTTTTCCGTGTCTATGTTTTGCAGAGGAGCTTCTGATTGCCTTGCTGTAGGAAACCTGGAAAATGTAGTTTGGAATTTTACTTTGAGCTGATGGCCCTCATCAGTAAAGAGGAATACTAGTGGGATGTTGAGAGGGTGCTCAGAAGATTTGAGGGAAATCTTGAAAGACAGATGTCTGTTCCAGTTATCCAGGAGGTCAGTGTTGGGCCTCCTGTAACTAACTGAGGCTTTGGAGGCAGAGTGGCTCTTCCTGACAAGTCTAGGGTTGATTTTATGTGTTTGCTGAGGTTTATGAAAATAAAATTTTAAAATAGCATATTCTATAAAGAAATTGAATATTAATGACAGTTTAATTCAGCTTAAGCAATAAATGGTATCATAATTTTCATTTATTATTATTTTTTGCATTTCAGGACTTTTCATCCTATAAAGTCTTAATGAAATTCTTAGAAATACATTTTGCTTTACAGTGGGAAGTGGACATTTCAGGAAGCTTTTTTCTCTCTGTGTGTCTGATCCATTTGCCAAGTGTCTTGACTTTTTATCTCCCGTAACTCATCTGATCTTCCTGTGGCTGTGGGAGAGGCATATCTTTGAAAGCAGAATTTTGAGTAAAGAAAGCTGGCTGTCAGGGAGTGATGGCTAGGCTTCTTGGCTCGTTGCTATTTTCACCTTGAAACTATATGCTGCCTCTTCTTGGAACTTCATCTACTATTGAGCATATCTTTTTCTCTTTTAGTGCCAATTCTGTCCCTTGGTGTAGGTGGTATTTGTCGTTTCATTCTGATACAAACCTGTGGCCCCTCTGTACCTCAGTGTCGTCATCTGTAAAATAAGTCTGTATTTCCTAATTTACTTCAAGATTACCCTGAGGATTAAGTGCTAATGTACAAAGAAGACCTAAGAATTATCAAGCATAGTACAAACATAAATCAACATACGATTAAGTATAGCATTTATTATTTAATTCTGTTTTGTGACCTCATAACATTTTCTTCCTTTTAGCTCTGTCAAGGATAGCATCTTGTCTCCCCATCTTCCTTTACAAAAGTAAAGTTTTGTCCAATGTTGCAAAGCAAGTTAGGGTAGAAGGTGGGACAAGAGCTCAGGTCCCCTGACGTATAGATCAACAGAATGCTCAGGTTTCACGTCTGCTTTACTTTCTCATTTCCATTATCTTTTTGGTGAATGATATAACTATTTCCCTTTTAGTGTTGAAATATTACCTTAAAAGAAGTAGAGAACACTGCGTTGCTTTGGTTCTTTTTAACCCTCATTTATTGTTGCCTTCTGTGTTTATATGTGCTGGGCTGGCATAAAGGTAGGAAGACACACATGACTCATTTATGGCCTCCATGGGTTGACAGTCTAGTGGAAGGAAGCAGACGAGAAAACAAACATCCAAGAATCTGAGTTTTTGGCTCTGCTATGTACTCAGAGGTCTGTCTGGGCGAGTCACACATGTCTCTGGTTTTAGCTTCCCCAGCTGCCCAGTGAGAGGACTAGACTAGAATTCCAGGATCATGATCACTAGGTCTCTTCTAACTTATCACCATCTGTGGATGCTGGCCAAGCTTTTACACGCTGAAATGAAGGAAACTATTAGTCTGATGGCATATTTTTCTTAATTATTATTTGTGATAAATGTTAACACAGGTTAACTGTATTTCCTAACTCCCAACACTACCATTGTATTGAAACATAGTGGTATTTCTTTGTTGAACCAAAGAGTCACCTTTGTAAAGATAGTGGGAATGGTCATCTAATGATTTAATATGGAGCATAAAATTAATGCCAGCATTAACTACTATTCTCCACAGTCCTGTAGTACTTTTCTGATATGAACTTTATTAGTTCATCTTCCTCTTTCCTAAAAAGGACCATAGAAGAATAATAGCTAACATTTATTTAGTGTTTGCTTGTGTGCTAGATAGGTGTTGTTCTAAGTGCTTTCCATGTAAAGACTCATTTAATCTTTACAATATTTTCGAAGTAGGTGTTATTATCAATCCCTGTCTTAGAGATAAGGAAACTGGGTTACAGAGGAATGAGTTAAACTTACACAGCAATTAAGAGACAGAGGCAGGATTGGAACTCAGGCAGTCAGCCTCTGGCAGCCATTCTTTTCATGGCTGGCCCATCGACTGGATGAAAGCTGCTCACTCTCAGCTCATGTCTGAGAAAGTGGAGAGACTCATCGTTTTGCAGCCACAAAATAAGAAAGCAGTTCAATCATTTTATATGCGGCTCCATGCTTGGTCAGACGCTCAAACGTAAGGGTTCTTACTATGCACAAGGGTTCTCAGTCTGGATTTCATGTCTCAGGTGACTCATGACCCCTTGGAAATTGTGTGCAAATTGTATTTCTGTGTCCACGTGTGTTGTTCTGGCGTCAGTGAGGGTAGGCCGCTTATAGGTGTCTTGCACATTATCAGAGGGGTCACCTCCCCCGTCATTAATAGAATTCTAACTGTTCAGGTCCCTGTCAGCCCTAAATCTGGATTACTGTTCTGGAGCTGGAAGTCTGGGCGTAACAACCCATTGAACAAATGAGTGGCTGTGGGAACCTAGAAGAACCGTACTTTCCAGATGTCTCTCCACCCCTTAGACCTTTGTCGCTGAGGTACAGTTGGACAGTGCCTTTTTTTTTTTTTCCTTGAAACTTTCCAAAAATTTCAATCATTTTTTCCTCTCGAAATTTCAGAACCTCGTTTTGAGGTTTTTTAATTTTGTTTCATTTTACCTTACCTTTTTCTTACTGGTTTTGTTCAGAAATCAGATGTTCCTACGCTTTTTATTACTCATCCAATCCGTGAGTTCGGTTTCTGATTTAACTTCTATGAATGTTTTCTTTGTTGTGATGGGTCCTTTCAAAACCTTGCAAAAATGTTTTACCATATACTAATGTAAGAACAGAGTGGTGAAACTAGGAAATCCAACAGGACATACTCACACACACACACACACACACACACACACACACACACACACTTATGTGTGTTAAGGCAACTTAGCTCAGTTCACAGAAATTGAGTCTATCTGCTAGGTAAAATTTTAAGGATGTTAGCATTTTGATAGCTGTGTTATTTTGTATCACCTGTTCCATCTTGGTCTCTGGTATAGTTGATTACTTACTCTAAGTCATTCTTTTTATAGGGGTATTATGCCTGTCCGGATAGTAGAGAGGTGACAAAATTCTATGAGTAGCTTTGTTATGCTTTTCATTTAGATGAGTAATATAACTAGCCTGTCTCTTTTGCTGTAATCTGGAAAACTTTACTATCTCATCCTTTTGCACGATGAGAAACTTTTACTGTTATTTCAGTTTAATTTCCTTTGATGATATTAAGGCATTGTTCTCTGGAGACAGGCTTGCATTCAGATCCCAGCTCTGTCATTTACAAGCTGTGTGACTTTGGGTAAGTTGATTTAATCTCTTCGAATCCTCTTTTGCTCATCTGTAAAAGGGGAGAATAATAATTACATGTTGCTCAAAGGGTAGTGAGGAGTGATATTAGGCATGCTTATTCGTTTACCATTGGCTTTTCACACAGTAAGCACTTGCTAAATGATTATTGTTGATTGATTGTTATTATTGTTGTTTTCATTATAATATATAATAATAATATTATTGATTGTTATCATCACCATTAAATTAATATGTGTTATATGCCTGGTACAGTGTCCGGCATATAATAGGCACAAATATTTTATTGGATTTGACTGTACATAGTTAGCTTTTGTGACTGACTCGTAGATTGCCACTGGCACCTTTTTATTTATTAGATTAACAAGGATGAAATTGTTGAATAAAACAAATGATGGCTCTACTTTTAAGTCAAGAAACTTCATAGTGAGGTGATTTGAAAACAAACTATGAGATGTGGCAAATCTGGTAGAGTAAAAAAAAAAAAAAAACCAATCTCGAAGCTGTTTTAAGAAGCAGCAGTTGCTCCAATTGCTGAAATTTTGCTTTTCTCCCGTGAACGAGGAGAGTAGAGAGGGGCAGAAAGGTTACTGGTAGTATTCATTAATTTTCTTTCAAGAACTGCTACATGTCACCAGATTGCCCCCCGGCACCAGTGCTGTTTGGCTGTCTTCTCTTTGCCCACAAGAAGCCAAAATGTTAAATTGGTGCAGCTTACTAGATCTGACAGAGAAATTCTTCACGTCTGGCCTGGATGTCTAAGTAAATTTGGTGTACTCCTTGTGGTCTGGGGCACATGCTGGAAGCTATTAGAATTCTGAACAAAACCCTCCATTCAAAGACTGCTCGTTTCCTGCTGGGGTAATCCAAGTATCAAACATGAAGAAATATGGGCAAGGAGAATGTGGCTGCTCAATGCATAACCCACCAAGGTGTCCATGACATCTCCCCAAATGACTTAGAATGTTACTTCCACTTGATCATCTTGAATAAGTGGTTTCTTTTGAAAATAAAAGCTCCACTTTTTCTTCATCAAGTACGGATGAGAACTGGTTGAATTTCTTGTCGGGCAAATTTAGGACAGGGAACTTTCTCCTTCCCCTTGAAGTCCTAGAGACATCACTTTTTGTTTTTGTTTGTTTTCTAACCTTTTCTTATAAATTTCCTATCAAAGGCAGAGAGTGTCTTTTTGTTAGCTATGGAGTCTACTGTTTTAGACTAGGCCTGTTTAGTGGCTCGAAACTATTTTATTAAGAAACCTTTATGGAGAAGCTATGGTTTATCTCATGGAATATCTGAGTTTGCTATAAACTGTTTCCTTTCTGTACCAAAATTTATTTTCTGTGAAATTCCAGGTGTTCTTTTACATAGACTTGAAAGGAATAGGCTTGATAGTTCAGGGTTTTTTTCTAAGAAGAATATTTTCTTGTGATGGATTAATTGAGGATGAAATCAGATAACGAAGGTGAAATCACTGGGTACGCACAGAGAAAACCATTATTTTAATTAATTTAAGTTACACTGTGTTGTGCAGCCAGTTCTACAGTTGGACGGTGTGGTGTTGTAGCTGAATATTGTTCTGCTACTGTACTTATCGCTCTGTATGGGAACTCTTTTTTCTTAGATAGTCTCACTCTGCTAGACTGTAAAATTCTGGAGAACAGGGACAAAGCCTTATTCATCATAGTATTTCTGGTTCATAGCACCACATTATACATACAATTAATGCTTTTTAAAAGATGAATGGATGAATAAGACATTTTTGCAAAACTTGAATGTTAGACCAGGTGGTTTCACAAAATAAAGCAGTGGAGTCAGTTTCCCGGGCTTCCTCTTGTGTTTTAAACCTCTTCTTTAGTTTGCATCTGTGCTTCGATTCCTTCTATGAGATGGTTTATGCATGCAGTTGGTTTTCTTTCACCATTAAGGAATTTAGCTACGTTACTTAATAGTCCCAGGCATGTCCCTTTCCCCATGGAATCTGTACGAGATGTGAAATATGTGCAATGATAATGCCGAATGGGAAAAATTAACCCATTTTGATGACTTTTAAGGAGTTCTAACTGCAGGTGATAGCAAGCGGCTCACTTGTCAGTAAGTAGACAGCAGTCCTGTGTTATGTCAGGGGTAATGTGGTGGTTCACTTTCAGGGAGTTTTTTTGTCTTTTTCTTCAAGTTATGCTGACCTCTCAGACAAAAATATTCCCCATCTAATAAACGTCAGAGCAAATTTATGGAACTGCTCCTGACCACTTGTCCTTTATGCTTTAAAAGAAAAAAGTAAATCTAGATTAAGATTCATAGGTTACTGTTGGACCATGGAAAACTGGGCAGGGGCCAAATACTCACCTTTCTTGGTTTGCCTATCTTTTCCTGATCTAGCTGTTTAGGGGACTTTGAAGCTTGTAGAGTGAAGGTTGCTGCAGAGCATGGGAATGCATTTAGTTTTCTTTAGAAATGCATCCTGTTGCTCTCATGGCCTGGAGGGCCTCATGATTTGGCACTGCACAGGAAGCTCTAGGCAGGGCATGGAGGTGGGGCTGCTAATGAAAAAGTAACTGTGCCTCTTCCGGATGAATCAACTTGGGCTGAGTGAAAAGGAGGACATTCTGTAATTAAAGGCCCAGACAAATATTAGCACTATCTTTTGTTGCCAACGCTATGACAATTGCTCTTTCTGTCTGTTCCCATGGATTTTCTGTCCTTTTATTGTTTATTCACAAGGATTTATTAAATATCTGCTCTGGGTCCCATTCACCATATACTTCAGGGCTTACTTAAAACAGGTCTTTAAGTGAAAGTGTGATGACTCAGATATGGATCTGGCTCTCAAAGGCCCTGTCACTTAGTAGGAGAGGTATATGTGAGGTGGAGAGTGGCTGACTGTGAGATATGGCAAAATGAAAAGCAAAAGGCTTTG
The DNA here is from genome assembly GCA_003508835.1 of Eonycteris spelaea. Lineage (NCBI taxonomy): Eukaryota > Metazoa > Chordata > Mammalia > Chiroptera > Pteropodidae > Eonycteris > Eonycteris spelaea. Next base: position 11,593,179 of record PUFA01000016.1, read on the forward strand.
GAATCCGATGGACTTGGAGTTCAAATGCAGGGTCTACGACCTATTAGCTCTTTTGGCTTTGGAGAATTTACTCAATCTCATTCGAGTTTGGTTTTTAAATCTTTAAATTATGAATAATACATTACATTTCTGGAAGGAAATGCTTTAAGATTTGAAATGGCTGTTAAAAGGTCCAGGCACAGATAGGCACTTGATAAAATGGTAGGTCATAGTGTCTTAGTATAATTGGCCAGCTACAGATAAACTTCTTTGTGAGTTCAGAGGAGGTGGTTCCGCCCACAGGATGGTGGGGACGGAGGGGACAGTATCAGAGAGGTTAACCAGGAGTTTCATGGGGGATGTACATCTGAGCTGAGCTTGGGAAGATGAGTAGAATTTGGGAATGTGATGGCGGGAACAGAGAAGAAACTATATTCAAGACTCGATGTATATTTTTATACCTTTTCATTGTGAGCAAATAGGCACTCATGTTGCATCATTTTTATGTGTAGTGTGTGAGTCAAATTATGTTACTTAAACCTTAGCACAAACCCCGATGCCAAGAACCATGTGTTTCCTATGTTTTCTTTTGTCATCCCCATAACCCTCTGTAAATAGCATCCATCGAATGATGGCAGAGGCTTATGACCTGGCTGTGTTGAAGTCTTTACATTAATGAGAAAGTCCCTCTGAAGCCACGGTACAATCACGGGTGTTTTGGAAAACGTGCCAGAAAGGGGAAAACCTAGAGACATTAGAGCAGCATCATAACCTGTGGGCTTGAGCATGGAAGCCCTTGACTGTGGTAATGACAGTTGTGATTATTATTGATTATTTGGAAATTCTAATAATTCAGAATTTCATTTTTTATATTTTATATTATTTTACATTAGTTTTAGGTATGCAGTACAGTGCTTAGGTGGTTAGACATTTATATAGTTTATAAAGCGAACCCTCCCCCATTACTTTAGTACCCATCTAGCACTATGCACAGCCATTAAAATAATATTGACCGTATTCCTTGTGCTATACTCTACATACCCATGACTGTTTTGTAGCTGCTAATTTGTCCTTATTTATCCCTTCACCTTTTTCACACAGGCCCCCAACTCCCTTCTGGCAATCACCAATTTGTTCTCTATCTGTGAGTCTATTTTCATTTAATTTGTTCACTTCTTTTGTTCCTGAGATTCTACATATAAGAGAAATCATACGGTATTTATCTTTCTCTGTCTGACTTATTTCATTCATCATAATACCCTCGAGGTCCATCTATGTTGTTGCAAATAGTAAGATTACATTTTTCTTTTATGACTGAGTAATATTCCATTGTATATATGTACCACACTTCTTTATCCAGTTACCTAGTGATGGGCACTTAGGTTGCTTCTATATCTTGGCTTTGTTTTGGGTTTCTTTAGGTAAATACCCAGAAGTGGAATTGCTGGGTAAAGGATAGTTCTATTTTTAATTTTTTTGAAGAAACTCCAAACTGTTTGCCATAGTGACTATACTAACTTGCAATTTCACCAACAGTGTACAAGGGTTCTCTTTTCTCTGCATCCTTACCAACGCTTGTTTTTTGATTTATTGATGATAGCCAATCTGACAAGTGTGAGGTGATATCGTATTGTGGCTTTTCTCTTTGATGATTAGTGATGTTGAATACCTCTTCATATGTCTTTTGGCCATCTGTATGTCTTCTTCGGAGAAATGTCTATTCAGTAATCCAAAATTTTAATTTGTCAAAGACACCTCACTCCTTGGTGAGCTTGAAAACGTTAGCACCCACCCAGTGTTTTTCCATGCTGGCCTGAAGTTCATTTTGCTTAGGCTGAATTTGACCCTTGTGCCCTTCCTGTGTGCCTCTGTGCCAGCCTGCCAAGTCCCTTGAGATAGGGTGCACCTTACTATCTCTTGTCAGGCCTGCTAAGAAGGGGCTTGTGTGTTATAGAGCAGGTCTAGATAGGAGGCTCTTGCCACAAATCTGATTCACGTTGCTCTCTTTCCTCTTTGCACTCTCTGTGCTGAATCTTAACTCTTCCCCACACATTTTTTTTTTTTTCCAATACAGAACTTAGCTTTGTGGTGCGTTGTTAGGAACCCAACTTGTATTTGCTGTAGCTGTAATTCTGGTGATCTTTCTCTGAGTAAGGAAGCATCACTTGTGGAAGACCTTATTGCATTATTCTAGAACATTTGTTAGGCTCCCCGGAAGAGAGCACATGCTTTCCATAAGAATTGGGCCTGGAGGCATAGAGGCATAGAGCATGATCAAAAGGAATCTTGCAACTGGACATAGTTCTTTCTGAGGGAGAGAGGTAAGTGAGTAACCCCAGATAGGCATCCTAACGCCATTTTCTCAATGGTTAATGCTTGACTGACATGTTATGGTGCTAATTTGTTTATATTTGTATCACATAAGAATATACTCTGTGTAGCATATGCTTTTGAAATTATTGCGCAAGTATTATAGCAGAAACAACTCAAAACACAAGGAAAAATGTGTGTGGGTTCACCATTTGTACAAATCAAACCTTTAATATATTTTTGAGTTCATTAATTAATGAACCTGTTTGTATCCTCAACAGTATAGGTGAAACTATCCTGCAGATTCCATTTGGTATTCTGCGCTTCCCAGTTTCCCACTCTACACGCATCATTGTATTACTCACTGTGCTTCCCAAAATAATTATATCTGCATGTAGACATTTAGCTAGTCTTATAGAACCCGTGTTTTAAACTCTGAGCATCTGGTGGAAGCTGCCACTCTCACTTCATCCAGGTATTTTATTTTCTTTTCTTAGTAAGAGGAAGAATGAGGGATGGGAGCAAGAAATGCAAATGAGAGCAGTGCCCAGAGTCCATCGTCCAGGGCTATCTTTGGTGCTTTCACCAGAAACCTAGAGGGCATTGTCTATCAGAGTGAAACCTCCTTGCCTTACACATTCAAAGAAGAGAATTTAGGAGGAAATATGTGAGGGGCTCTGGGACATCAAGGAGTTAGATTCCTACGTTATTACTTTGGAAATAGTTAGGTGCAGGTAAATGGTGACTAAAAGAACTAGCACCTTTGTTTATTTGGGAATGCTTTTGCACTTGGGTTTGAATACTTCTGAAGCTCTAGGAGCTAGCTCTCTTTCTCTTTCTCCCCGGTCTCTCTATTCTATGAGAATGAGCACGATCACTGCGCATACTGAGGTTGGAGGTGTTGATAACGTGAAGCTTTCTAAAAGTTTCCAAAGTAGTCAAGATGCATGTGGTATTTTCCAAAGGGAGTGGGGAGGAATAAGAAATGGCAGCTATGATGACGAGTGAGAGGCAGGGGAACCAGTGGAGAGGAGAAGAACAGTGATTTCGAGTCAGATAGTGGAGGTTCAAATCTTTGCTCTGGTGCTAGGCAAATTACTTAACATTTCTGAATCTTTCTATGAGGAAGATAATTACAGAGCCTATCTCACAAGGTTGTGGTGAGGATTAAATTGGGTAATGTAAATAGTGCATTTAGCACAATGCCTGGCATATATATTAAACACTCAATAAATATGAAGCATTATTACTGTTATTGTTATTTCCTGTTTGACATCATAATCTGATTGTTTTTTTCAGACTGGTAACCCTGGACTAAGAGAGTAATAGAGTCTATGAACTGTTTTTAGTATTTCAAACTCTAAGTGAAGCAGAAAGTTCTGGTCATTGTAATAAGTACATGGTAGAGTCTTGAAACATGGCACCCATGGGGGAGAATAAGAAGGGGTCCTCATTGTTGAAAAAGTTGGGCTTCAGATGCAGGAAGTTAAAGGGGTTTTTGATGGAAACTTATGAAATAAGTAGAGGATGATATGAGCAAAGGGTTGGGATAGATTTGTATAAGTGATTATTCCCTCGAGAATTTTGAGACCTGATACACTTGGGAGTCTCCAGAGTTGAGTCGTGTTAATTGGCGTGTTGAGCATGCTCTCATAGCCAGGCGCCTTCTTGGAACCTGGGAGCAGTGAGAAACGTGCTAGGCAAATGGAAACTGGTTTCTCTACCCAGCTTGGTGGAGCATTTGCTCTGGGCAATCAGACAGGCTCCAAGAGACATTTTTCTTATCGTGCATTTTTTTTTTTTTTTTAGCTGTAATTTAAACTGACATTGCTTGGTTTTGACATTGCAACAGGGTCTCTGTGGACTTAACATTATGTTCATTTTCCCATGCACATCCTCACTGGAGACTGATGGATTTACACCAACATGGAAACCAGTTGGAATGGAAACCATCCAGAAAATGATTAGGGAGCTTGAAGCTTTCTGAAACTGGGCACAGTGTGTATTAAGTCATTGTTTTAATGAAACTTGTCTTAGCTGGGGGTCTCTTAATCTCTTGTTTTCTAGTTTTAATATTGAGTCACTAATTTACGCTAATGAGACACTGTCAGGCTTAAAACACCAATCTTGTACTGTGTTTGGCAAAGTTAAGATCTAAACTGAACGTGGCTTTGCAAAGTCTTCTGTGTTAAACGTGGTGGAGAAATAGAAACAAACAAACTGCCTGGTTTCAACAGAAACTGTCAACATATACATCTGGGAAGAAATTTCTGGTAAATATGTTTTATATTATACCAGAGCAGTCTATAGTAGGTCCTATCAGTAAACAGCTAGATATTATCCTTTCCTGGTAAATTTGCTTACTTATGTGTCTGTTGTGAAATGTTGTGCACATCAGCTTTTGATGATCTTGTCTATAGATTATCTGCTAGGAGAATTGTCTCTAAAAATAGGAAACAGCAAAGCATAGTGGAAAGAATGTAAGTGTAGGAGCCACACACATCTAGGCCTGAGTCTCAGCTCCCTCCTTAGCCAGATGCTTGACAAGGTAACTTCTTTAACCTCCTTTACCTCAATTTTTCTCATCCACAACACGGGACTGGTGACATTTGAAGGGCAATGGTGTTGAAAGGTTCAGCAGAGATAATACAAGTGGATAATACAGTGCCTCATACAGTTGATGCTTCCTTAAGGATATATTTTGACACATACATCACCCAATCAAATTCATCTCAGATTTATCCAAGGCCACCCAGCCTTTCTTGGCCTTCTCTACCATTATTAGTGTGTGTGTGTTCTTGAAGGCCGTCTGATTTTATCATTTTATCATTGGTTCGGAGAATAATTAGGAAAGCAAACCTTACTACAAGAGCACTTAACTATCTTGCTGTGGGATCAAATACAAATGGTTTTTGGATTGTCTATTACTTATCATTCACTCCTCTTCATTAGTGGTGTGATTGAAGACATAATTATCTTCTTACTTTGTTAGTCATAATCTCTTGGCCTCTTCAAATCCCACAATAGTAAAAATATGTTGTGTTTTTATATCTCTTTTGGTTTCTCAAATCTAAAGAAAGCCAGTGAGAGGGTAAGAGAAGATGATCTGAGAGGTTGCTTACATTCCCAAGATTGTCAGGACATATTTATAATTTTATTTTAGTGGAGTCAGCATTCCTGTAGAGAGGTATTCTCTCTCACTCTCAGTTGGAATTGGAGATTGGGAAGTGATGGAGAAGACACACTCGGAGCTGCCTTCACCAAATCTTGCTACCGTGTCTTTTTGCACTTAGTTCTGAAGTCATCAGTGCTACATGGAGACTTTTGCCCCCCACTGAATGGTTTGTTCCTAGATGTAGAGTGGAGTTGCATATCCTCTGCTTGACTAATTCCAGCTACTGGTAAATGATGTTTTCTGTTTCAATGAGTATTGTGAACTATAGAGTAAGATATTTTTTTGTTGGGGGATCTTGTTTCTCTTCTTAGTCTATCCCCCCTATCTCCTTTCTCCAAACCATTCTTTAAAAAACAAAACAAAGCAAACAGAACACCTGTATTGAGAAAACATTCAGAGGAAGTGAGCGGTACTAAGTCAAAGCCTTTTCTTGATATATGGTAGAATCCTGTCATCATCCTTTTGTTTGGCTAATTTCTGTTGTTTTAGATTGAGTCATGCAAATCTCTCGCTCCCAGTGATGGAGACAAAAAGTATGAAAAACTCTCAGAATTAGTTCAGGAAAAACATTCTTTGTCTGTGGGAAAATTAATTATCCTATCTGGAAGAATGCCTTGAAATAGCATAAGATTTTTATTATGTCCTTTATCAAGTAATACGTTATTAAAAGAATTTTTTTTTAACTTAAAAAAAAATCATACTAATAGTAATCCTGAAAATATGTATGCATCTTCATTTTAACAAAGGATACAGTAGTTCATGGGAAGTATTGTTTTAAATCTAAAGTCATTACAGTGGTTTTGATTGTTTTTTTTTTTTATTTTTTACTTGGAAGTGCTTATATTCTGGAATGTGTTTGTAGATCGTGACCTCAGATGCTTCTCCTGACTCAGAAATTGGAAAACATTTTGCTAGAGGGGCCAATGACGGTGCCTCTTGCTGGTATAAACTGGGCCCGGGGCTGATGTGTTAGGGGCTAGCTCTGTGGTCCAAGGAGTTCCAGGATGCTAATGCCACAGTTTCTTGCTCAATGTAAAAACATAAAAAAACCAGCCAAGTCATACCCTAGGAACAAGATAATTGTTAATGAGATATGCTAATAAATTCATTAACAAAAGAGGAATTCGAGAAGGAAGTGGAAGAGAGAAATTACATTTTTCCTTCATTCATAATTACTGTCTTGTTTTAGAATGCAGCTGGGCCTTTGGCTTATTTTCAAAGTGCGGTGTTTTACCTTTGTTTAAACTTGTCAAATTCTCAATATAAAGCCTGCTGAAACATTTTTTATTTTTTTATTTTTAGGCGAGGCAACCCTTGGTTGACCTCACAGATCGCAAGGATCTTGTCAGCTTACAGTCTCTTTACTTTTTATTTTTTAAGCCTACAGCACCTGGTATTTCTAGGTGGTCTCCCATCCAAGTACAAACCAGGCCCGACCCTGCTTAGCTTCCGAGATAAGACGGGATTGGGCTTGTTCAGGGTGGCATGGCCGTAGACCACTGAAAACATTTTTATTCTTTTTTTGGGAGTTGATTCTTTTGGCCTCTTAAAGATGATTAAGAATGATAATTTGTGAGGATGTTAGGTCATAGCAGAGTGTTAGATTCACGTGTTCAGTGTTCCACCTAGTGCAGGAACCATCTTTGCTATCTTTTCTTTTCACCTCTGGCGGATCTCACTGACAAGTGAGCAGACCTTCCACTTCTGAAACACAGGAGTTACTAAGCTAGGGAGCATTTTCTTCATTTGACACATACTGGCTACTCAGCTAAAATCGTTGAGCAAATGAACGATAAACCATTCAGGGCCTAGGGCTGTTTCTCACTTCTTCTTAGGGTGACATATTAGGAGGGTGGTACATGCATGCTCTTGAAATTTTTGTTCCAGGACAAATAGCCTCAATTACCATACTCACAGGACATTGTTCCCCTATTTTCTCCTCTTCTTTCTCTTTGCTGGACAAGTTTCAATTTGTCAATGTTTTTCTTCAAGTGTTGTAAAAATACCTGAATGAAATGCCTGAGATATAGTCAGATGAGCACAAATTACAGTGGAATATTTCTCCTCTGGTTCTGAACTCTGTTGTTATCCTATTAATGGAAGTAGAATTTATTGGCTATCTCAGGGTCACCATGCTGAGATAGATGATTAGTAGAGTGACCAACAGCCTGGAGCCAAGTGCCTGGGTTATATTCAGACTCCACCACTTATGAAAGGTATGATGTTGGCATCTTGCTATATTCCATGCTATCCTTTCCCCTCGGTTTCCTTAGTTATAAAGTTAGGGATAATCACAGTACTTACATTATAGGTTACATTATCAGGAGCAAATGAATTAATTTATGCCAAGTGCTTACGATCATGCCTAGAACAAAATAAGCTCTCTGTGTTGGCTTTTATTGAACTTACCATGGAAAGCCTCCAGGTCTTACTATCTGAAGTGCAGTTAACTTTCTCAAAGAGGCTTTAGAATTAGGCAGGCTATGTTTAAATTCTAGCTCTGCCACTCTCTGTGTGTTCTTGGGCAAGTTACACCTTTCTGAGATTTTGCTTCCTTACTGCAAACAGGGCATAAAAGAATAAAAATAGTGTCTTCCCTACGGGACTATTGGAAGATTAAATGAAATAATATTCATAGTGCTTGGCACATTGTAAATGCTCTAGAAATGTTTTCTGATAGTATCATTTGAATTTTTAAGCTCTAATTAAGATCCTGGAGGGCAGTAGACATGCTTAACGTTGTTTTGCTCCCCCCCCCCCCTTTACCTTGTGTATAAGCACTGCTAAATTAAAAGAGTAAATATTTAAATTGAGTTTTCCTTTTGGGTCTTACCTTAGGTAAGTGGAAAACATGAAACATTTCTAAGCTATTCAAAATTGCATGCTCATAAGTTTATCGTGGTATTTGGCCCGGTTGTTCTGAAAATGTATTTGGTTTGCCACCGTGCTCAAATATGCTTGGGCGTTGGGATAAATAGCGTTGTTTGATCACTTCTCTCCTCATTAATTGCTGTCTAAAATTTCTAGGAAATCTTTAGGCTGGTAACAACATGGCCCACCAGTTGGAGGCCTGTCTTCCCTTTCAAAATGGCCCAAGAGATGGGTAAGTAATCAGGTGAGGGACAGAGGTTATAGCCAATTTTCTAGGGACTCTGGGATTCATTTTTCTTCTGTTATAGAAGCCTTAAACAAGTGAGTTTTAAGGTTGTTGAGAAAGTGGGAGACTGTTTTTAAAAAATGGTTTATAGTTATTAATGTTTTCAAATCTTGGTTGGATCTTAAAGGTGGGTTAAACTGCTTAAGTGAATATAAATTAAAACCAGTTAAACAGAGGAGTCCCTCGTCCATTCTGTCTTTGGTGTGCTTAGAATTCCATAAATTTTATGGGTTTCAAAATACTTGCCTTGTTTTGAATGTTTCTAATAAGATGGAGTGAAGTGGCTTACACCTCATGAGATATGGAACTGTTACCCAGGAATGCTGTTTGGCGCACATCTAAAGAAATCGCTGGTCTCTTGATTTATAAAAAATGTGTGGCTCATTTCCCGGGGACATGTGCATTATTTTCACCGAGGAATTTCATTTTTCACTCCCTCCCATCCTGTGCATCGCTTGCACACGTTTGCCGTTCATCAGCTGTGATTTCCAAAATTTCTTCTCCTTCTCCCTCAAGCCACCTCTATCCAACTACCCCAAGGGAAAGAGGTTATGTGAGGAGGAGGAGGGACATTTTCTTAAATGCCCCCTTCTCCTGCGTGTGAGGGGTATGATGAACTTGAGAAATGGTCTGAGTGTTAGCCCAGATGACTCAATGCAATTATGAAACAAATTGGAAACGGTTTCCATGAGAGAGAAGGGTGGGTGGGGGACGGGACAACATGTGTTTATGTCAGCCCTTTCTTTCATTTTTTTTTTCTGTCTGTCTCTCTTTTTTTTTTTCTTCCCCATTTTTGCACTCTCAAGGCACGATTTTAAGTTGGCCATACAGAAACGAGGTCATGTTGTACCAGCCTCACCATTTAAACCAAAATTCACCGAGTGGAGGACCGTGTAGCTTATCCAATGAGAATCTTGTGCATTGCACTCTTACTTGTCAATGAAGTTGTCAGAAAAAAAGTAAATAGCTAGCTTTGGTTAAGAAAGCAATGACTTTTCTGCAGTGAAATAGCCCTTTTTTGATTCTGAAACAATTTTCTTAGAAAATGAGAACATAAAAGGATTTGTGCTGACTTCTCTAGTTTAGATGTCCAGTTTCGATTTTTAGTGAGGCAGAATCATTTTCCTTTGGGTGCTCGATGTAGGGGAAAGAGCAATTCCTCCAGTTCTGTTCTAATTCAGCTGCAAGACCTAAAGAGTAAATAGGTTTGCCCGAAGTTCAAAGAGAAGTTCCGCTGGCAGGAGTTAAACTTCTCTGTGTGGAAAGCCACAGTGGCTAAAAAATTGGCCTCTGGAACCAGGTAGACATGGGTTCAAGTTCTGGCTCTGCCACTCAGTGTGTGTGGGTCAGACAAACTGCTTCATCTAAGTCTCAGTTTCCTCATCTGTAGGATGGGGATAATAATGCACACCACCTAATGCTATTGTCATGCTTTAGTGACAGTGTATATAAGGCAGGAGAGAAGAATCTGTCATGTGGAAAGAGAAAATGACATGGCGACTTGTAATTTTTATTCTGCCTTCATTTGTGAAGTTATGCTGAGATAACTGGCCTTGGAGGGAGTTAGGGTGAGGAGAAGTTTGTGGAAATGTAGGACAGGAGTTTGTGGAAGGCAGCAGAGTTCCTGATAGAGCATAGCTGGGGACTCAGTAGATAGCATTTCTTCTTACTGCAAGCCAGAGGAGACCACTGTGTTTTTCTAAGAAAACTGAGGGGATATTTATTTTTACGGAAGATTTAGACTTCCAATTTAAAGAGGAAAATTTATCAGCTCCTATGTTCAGGAGAAACAATTTATTAGAAACTTTACAGGGGACAGGGGTGGGGAAACCTTAAAAGAATGAGAATGGGACCCTCTGATGAATTTAGTAAGAATGTGTAAGACAAAGACTCTCTTTGTTGGGAAGCAGGAGGGTTGTCTGCAGGCGTGGCTTTCCAGGCTGCTTTTAGGTGGGCGCAGAGCCTTTCTTACCTTTGAGCCTGGATTCTCATCCCAGAATCATCCCTCCTGAGGTGCAGAGTGCTTCTCTGCTGCCTGCCTCCATGGACCTTTGGGCTTCTCACTAAATTCCACGCCATCCTTTTCCCCTTTGCATCTGCTTCCTTACCCCTTTGACAACAGCCAGGGAAGGGGTGGGCTGATGTTGTGGCCTCAGGGACTCCACAATGCCCTCTCTATCCTTCCATGTCAACACGGAATAGGTAGCATAATCCACCTGGGGAACCGGGCAGAGGAAGGGATCTTTATAGGGCTTTATGTTTATAGGACTCATGTGGCATGCTTGCAAATGCTTGATTTCCCAACATACCTTCGCATTCTCAAGCTTCCTATGTTCCTGCGTTTTCCTTTGAAACCGCCATCACCATTTCTTGACAGTAAGGAACTGATTGGAAATAAACCTAATTGCTATTTATTTAATAGTCTCAAGCCATGCCACTTGTGGCAGCCTCATGATTGTCTCTGTACATTTTCTCTGTCTCCTTATAATCTATTCTCCACATTGTAGCTGGAATGATTTTTTTTTTTTTTCCAAAAACAAATCTGGTCATGAACCTTCATTGTTTAAAGCTCTTTATTGACTTCCATTTGCTTATAGGCTAAGGACTGAAATCCTTACTGTGGCTTAGCTTATGGGACTCTGCGGGTCTGGCCTCTGCCTGCCTTGCTCGTGAGCACTGGCCTTTTTCATCCTTCATCCTTCCACCTTTCTAGAACACCTCATCTAAACGCAGAGCCCTCTCCACCCCCAGTCACCATCCTCATTCACCTCACGCGCTCTCTCTCTCTTTATAAACACAGTTAAACATTCTTCACAAGTTGTTACTATTGTACGGTCATGGCTTTATTTCTCATCAGTGCCCCCCACAAGAATGCAAACTCCATGAGGGTGGACATGGCCGTCACTCAAGCTACCACTGGATGTGAAACCTGGAATGTTCTTAGCATTCACTCGTTCAATAACATTGTTTATAAATTAATCCATTTCTTTTCTAAAGGGGCTGACAATGTAAAATATTACAACTATATTGAAAGGACAATTTAATTTAAAAGGAAATAAATCATCAGAGGGAGAAATAGAAACCACAGGAAATTGGAATGTGTCAGGTCTCAGAGCTGAGCAGGACCATAAGCTTATTTGCAATATATATTCATTTATTTATTTAACTTCATGGTAATAAGGAAGGCAAGAAAGGAAACTCAGATGACTTAGTTCTTATTACCTAGTGAGAGGAAGCTCATCCAGAGTGATAATTATTTTTTGGCATTAAATTTGCCCTGAAAATTATAAAATGAATACATAAAGGAAAATAAAGAAAAAGAAAAAAACTAACTCTTGCTCCAATCACAAATGATGTGTGCTGTTGTGATTTTAGCAAAGGGATAAGGTTTTGTGAGAGGGAGTGAGGCTCTGGAGTGGAAATATAAGCCTGTGTATAATTTAGAGAGAACTCTGAACAACGAGGGAGATGATATGTGGTCTGGGACGAAGGCTAAGGCCAAAGACGTGCGGACCACCTCTCTTTTTGGCAGCATGCCTTATGTGTGCTCTATGGGACCTCAAGGTGTTCTGTGGGGGAAAAGGGTTCTCTCGTCAGATTCATTTACAGAGCATTGCATACAATATCCTGGCCTGCTCTTGAAGGTGTGTGGTGCACATCAACCAATAAAGACCTTGAAAAGTCTCATAGCCAGGAGTGTGTGCAGTTACTTAAATCCACTCCTTCTCAGACTTAATTCACCACAGAATGGCTCTCAGAACAGACGTGGGGAAATGTTAACTTAGCAGTTGTGGGGAGAAGGAATATGAGGTCAGCATGTGCGATCAAGGTGGTGTCATCTACTTCCTTGAGAAGAAAGTTGAAATAGAATTAAAAAAAAAAAGTTGTAATAGTGGGGTGAGGTGGGGTGGGGATACCCAACAATTAAAGGTTAGGGGAGTGAGGGTCTCCCTTTATGAAGATGGTGTGGACCATGCTTATTCCACAGCGTATTTTAGTCATTAGGAGGACAGGTTGCTGGGTGTGAATTCAGGATCCTTCATGTCTCCTGGGTGACCCAGGAAATTACCTAACCTCTTGGTGCCTATTTTCTCATCTGTGGAATGTGAGTAATGTAGCAATGACTACAAGGATTCTTCTGAGAGTTAAATGAGATAATGCTTGTGTAACGCTGAGAACAGTACCTGGTCAAGGATCGCTTAATACATTTTGGATATTATTATTAGTATTGCTAATTCAATGATGTCAAAGATTTAGTAAGCATGAAAATATATTAGAAACTTTTACTCAAAATCTAGTAATTTGTAATAGCCAAATTATTTTTCTCCTGGGTCCTTTTTTAGCTTGAGGCGAGTGATAATATTTGTAGATGCAGATGGGGTGATAATTTCTCAGGTGAGAAGACCCTGTCCTCTGTGAACAGAAGGGACAGCATTGTGTGGTCCTACTGGTATTGCTGTGGAAATCATTCTCTGTGCAAGTACATCCAAATCAGTGACCATAATAAGACTCGATGGCGAAATCCAAGTCTTCCTTGATAATCTTTTAAATTATTTCTTTAAAAGAATCCTTCCATGTAAAAGAATTTGAGTTTAGTAAATTTACTTGCGACTTAATTTGAGCTTTGATTTGGGCTTCTTGTTGATTATGTTATTATATATATTTTTTGGTTTCTAGGAAGTTGAATGAAAAGATAGGATGTTTGGTTTTTTAGCTACTCCATAAACAAAGTCCCATACCACCTTTCCTTCCTTCCTTCCTTCCTTCCTTCCTTCCTTCCTTCCTTCCTTCCTTCCTTCCTTCCTTCCTTCCTTCCTTCCTTCCTTTGTTCTTTTCTTCCTTCCTTCTATCCATCATCCATCCATCCATCCATCCAATAAACATTTATCGATCACTCACCTTTAGATAAGAACTACTATCCACCTCCAATTTACAAAGCACCTTCATAAAGCCCCAGAATGTGGTTTGAATATAGTACAAGGAATTCTAAACAGGTCTCTGAAAATTATTTATGAAAAGCAAGGGGACTTTGATCTATCTTGACTTTCTTACTACTTTCCTCATTGACAAGTTTTGTTCTGTGCACATTATGATTCTGCAAGAGTGATATTGGAAATTAACTTAAGTTTAAGATCTGAAATATCCATTGTGTAAGTAGAGAGGCACAAAGAAGGGCTCATTACTAAATGATTAATAGTAGTCGGTGATGATGCTGGCCCTGATTTGACCTTTACATAAGTATTGCTACCCCCAGACTTGTCCCAGGGGCTATCTTTAACAGCACTGAAGTGTGATAATAAGTGAGGCTCTTCAGGAATTTTTCTTTTCGGTTGAAATGACTCTCTGAAGAATGTTCCATGGGGAAGCAATCTTCATAACACAGCTTTCTTGTAGATAAAACTTTGGCAGACCCATTTTCAACCCTGGCATTAGACTTCCTAAAATTACTATCAGCTAATGGATATTTAGGATACATAAAGCTGGGAATGCGATCAAATTGGTTCCAGGCCTAGTATGTGTATCAAATGAGAGTTATGAATAACAAGACCAATCAGGCAGCCTTCTCAGGGAGCTCTGTTCAGAACCAGGTGGAGAAAATTCTTATGTAGTGATCAGTTATTATCCTTCAATATTAATTGCAAATAATGCAACTGATCAGCTCTTGCCACTACAGAATGATTTTGGTTACACGGATCTTATTTGTATGTGGGGAAATTCACTTTCTAAATGCTAGATCTCTAGTAAATGAAGGATTCATCCAACAAACATTTTTGCATTAATTTTATGCCAGATACTGCTAAAACTAGCAATACAAATGTGAATAAGGCATGGCTTCTGTCCTTAAAGAAATTGTAATAGTATAGGGTTTTCACTTTAGTGTCAGATCTAATCAGTTAATTGGTACCTGGAAGGTTGTGTTGGGAAGAATTCTGAGGCTTCATCTGGATTTAATGATTGATTAGCACAGTCTTCTGTGAGGATGGGAGAGGGGATCATGGCAGATATACCACCTGTTTGCTGTCCCTAGTCTTCTGGGAGATAGGCAGTTGCAACTCAGTATGTTGGGTATTGTATTAGGGGATCACAGGGGTTGCTCTGGAAATACCTAATTCTGCCTATGGAGCAGAGAATGATTTCATAGGCAGATGATTTTGAAGCTGAGACTTGAAAAATTAACAGTTCACCAGGTGAACAAGCAGGCAAAGGGCACTCTAGGTAGGAGGCAAAATTAAAACATGGAAGGGATAGTAGGATGTGCTTGGGAAAAGACAAATTGTTTCTATGTAACAGGGAGAATGAACAGCTTTGCAAAGGCCAGATCACACTTAGTAAGTAGTTTGTACGTTAAAGTCCAGAAGGACAATGAGGCAGCACCAAAGAATAATGATTACTTGATAAATATTAATCTGTGAAGAAGTCTCCATAGCTCTGGCCTTTAGCCTGTTCTGTCCAACTTTTATATCAATGACTAGATTAGACAAAGATGACATACATGGTGATAAAATTATTAGAGGACATAATGAAAGGTTTTTGAATCTATCGATGACTTATGTGATGACTTTAATCTGAAGCCAGATCCTCAAACAGCTTGAATTACTCTAACTTAATAGGGAAAAATGTAAATTGTACAAGAAGAGGATGGAGGAATGCTTGGCCTGGCAATACTATATGTAAAAAGGGTCAGATTGGGGTTGCAAATGTCACTAGTCCACTGTGTGAGGTGGCCACACTAGGAAAATAGTAATGATGGGCATGGAGTGTTTGAAAAGGTGTATAATCCTATCCTCTTCTATTATATTCAGACCACAGAAGTTCATTTTTTTTTTGTAAAGAATTTAAAGTTAAAAATCAGCTGGCATGGTCCAGGGTAAAACAACCAGGATGGGGAAATCTTTTGTGTGATGATTTTAGGGTCTCTAAACCTGGAAAGAGAAAACACAAGAACTGTCCTCAAAATTTTTGAAGATTATTGGTGGCATAAGAATTAGGTTTATGTTGTATAGGATGTTGAAAAAGGGGTAGACATTTCTGGAAAGCAAATTTCAGCTCAGTTTCTGGAGCCTCCAAAGATAAGATCTTCTCCAAAGTGGGAAGGGCAAATAGTAAGTTTCCTCTTCCAGAAGTGATGATACAGAGAATGGATTAACATTTGCTGGAGATATTGTAGAAGGGATTTTTATATTAGATAAGTGTTTGGGCTCATATGCCCTTCCAACTCTGAGATTTTTTTGTTCTCGAGAAAAAAATACCTCAATACTGTAATGCCTTTGCTGAAGTCAGAAAATGAACATCTATAAATTTGGCCCAACCTTTAAGTTGAGTCTCTTGATTGAGCTGATGTCTTGTTGGAGGTCTCTTGATCTGCTATGACAGTGGAGCCTTTCTGCCCCTCGTCTGGACTTTCCTGTTTCATCCTTAGAATCCCCATCCTCTTTAAAAACAAAATCTCTTCCTTCTCTTGCTTTCTTGGCCACTCAAAAACACACAATAAAATATTTGCCCAGGAAAGAAGGCACCTTCCTATAAAAATACCTATGCCCTGGAGGACAAGACATGAAAAGCCCCATTTCCCAGCTCTGGGCTTTTGCTAAAACCTGTGTTATGACTGGGTGAAATGAGCTGGCCTTAGAGAAGAAGCCAGACAACACGAGGGAGCCCTTTGGCTGATTGGCATTCTCTGCCATTTGCAACTCTGTGTAACCCATGTTGTCTCTGGCCGCCAACACCCTGTCAGATGTTTTGCCAGCTTCAGTTCTGAGTCTGATTTCTCATGCCAGGTTCATCTTGCTGTTGCTAAATAAAAGAGATTCTCACCATCATGATACTCCTCCCACCTCCTCTAGGAGAAATCTTTATCCAAAGGGATCATAGGATTGTGGGTGGGAGGGCACTGTGGATCTGCTGTCCCTGTGACAGCTCCCAGAAGAGGGGAGGGAAGGGGAGGAGGCCAAAAATATACATGCTGTGCACCAGTCGAGCTCCTGCTCCTAGTTTCTTCCAAAACCTGCCTGTTAATCACCTGTTTACATTGCCAAGAATGCTTGATTGGGTAATGATAGCAGGGCAAAAGCAGCGAAAGAAACATCACAGGTTTTGCTTAAGTAGAGTAATCCCATCCTGAGTTACAGGCATTTCGGTGGCTTTGATGCAGACAGAGTGACTGGTCTCGTTCTTTATGCACTAATGACCAGTGGCTCCCAGAAGGTGGCTGGACTCTTTGTACTCCTGGCATTCCCTACACGGGGGTGGTACCACTGGGCTTGCTTCGGGCTTCTGTCTTACCCCTCCTAGTTAGAACCCTGTCTGCTCTTCCTAGTGACTATATGTAAAGTCAGACTGGTGGAGTCCTACCTACCTGTACATATGATGTGAGGGATACACAAAGACCAGCTTGTTTCCAGTCTCTTCTCTCACTGGCCTGCCTTGATGCGACAATCCTAGGATGCTACAGTTGAAAGGAAACTTGGGTATCATCAAGCCCAACACCTTAGCTTTGGCAATGAGGAAACTGAGGGCCAGAAAGGTGAAGGAAGCTACTTAAGGTCACACAGCTACTTAGTGACAGGATCCAAAATCTTGGTGTCTTGACTCACATTCTAAGGATCTTCTTTTCCCTTTATTTTAACATTAAAATTTTTTTGCTGTTTTAATTACATATATATTTCAAGTTTTATTGAGATATAATTGACAACATCACTGTATAAGTTTAAGGTGTACAGCATAATGGTTTGATTTACATATGTTGTGAAATAATTACTGTAATAAGTTTAGTTCACATTCATTATCTCATAGATACAATAAAAGGAAAAAGCAAAAAAAATTTTTTCCCTTGAAGTCTTAGGATTTACTCACCTAACAACTTTCCTATATGTCATGTAGCAGTGTTAATACAGTCACCATGTTACCTGTTAAATCCGCAGTACTTATTTGTCTCGAGACTGGAAGTTTGTACCTTTGACCACCTTCTAGTTCCTCTTCCCCTCACCCGTCACCTCTGGTAACCACAAATCCAGTCTATTTTTTTTTTATTTTTTATAAGTTTGGCATTTTCTTCTGTTTGAATAATATATTTTATATATATCACATTTTTTAAATTTGTCCATTCATCGTGGACACTTAAGTTTTCCTATCTTTGCTATGGTAAATAGTGCTATTATTAATATGTGGGTACAGACACCGTTTTGAGTTAACGTTTTCATTTCCTTTGCATGTATTCCCAGGAGTGGAATTGCTGGATCATATGATAGTTCTATTTTTAATTTTGTTGAGGATCCTCCACACTGTTTACCATAGTGGCTGCACCAATTTGCTATCCCACCAACAGTGCACAAGAGTTCTTTTTTTTCCACATCCTGGCCAGCACTTATTATCTCTTATCTTTTTGATAATGGCCATTCCTATGGGCTTGAGGCAATATATCTTTCTGTGGTTTTGATTTGCATTTTCCTCGTGACTAGTGATGTTGAGCATCTTTTCACATACCTGTTGGCAATTTGTATATCTTCTTTGGAGAAACGTCTATTCAGGTCCTTTGCCCATTTTTCAAGTAGATTATTATTATTTTTGCTATTGAGTTGTATGAATCCTTTATATATTTTTGGATATTAACCCTGATCTGACAAATGATTTGAAAGATTTTTTTGGCATTCTATAGGTTATCTTTTTACTTTGTTAGTTTTTTATTTTTTATTTGTTGTGCTGTGCAGAAGCATTTTAGTTTCATAGATTCCCACTCATTTATTTTTTATTTTGTTGCTTGTGTTTTAGGTGGCATGTCCAAAAAATTGTTACAAAACCTCATGTCAAGGAGCTTTATTCTTTGTTTTTCTTCTAGGAGTTTCATGGTTTCTGGTCCTACATTTAAGTCTTTAATGCATTTCGAGTTCATTTTTTTGAGTGGTGTAAGATAGAGGTCTAATTTCTTTTTCTTTCTTTTTTTCACATGTAAATATCCATTTTACATGTATATCCAGCACCATTTATTGGAGAAACTATTTTTTCTCTTATTGAGTGTTCTTGGTTCCCTTGTCAAATATTAGTTGACTGTATATGCCTGGGTTTACTTCTAATTTAAGGATATTTCTCCTCTCTCAGGTTAAAGCGTGGTCCCTTTTGAAAACACATAGTCATTTATTTACTTATTTATTGAGAGATTCAGCAAATATTTATTGAACTGTGATAGAGATAAATATGCAACTAACTTCTAGTGCATGGGAGAAGATAGGCACTTATACAGACAGTTTTGACTCTGTGGAAAGTGCTGGCTATGAGAAGGGTCTGATTGATGTGTTTTTTTGGGGAGATGGGGGGAGGAAAAGGCACCAAGGTAATTTGGAGAGATATTATAGTATAGTAATGACCAAGTGGCCTCTGGAGCCAGAGCCCCTGTACTTGAATCCAAGCTCTGCTTTAGGCAAGTTGCTTTATCTCTTTATATCTCAGTTTTCGACTCTGGAAAGTGGGAGAAATAATAAATAATAGTACAGATCTCCTAGAGTTATTGAAGGAGTTCCATGAGTTAAGAATTAGAAAATGCTTTAAAGGTATATTAGAATAGAGTAAAACCCTGTTAGCTATTATTAATAACAAAAAGCTGTATTCAAATAGTATGTTGAAGAATAGGACAGACCCATACTTTAGTGGTGACCAAAGATCCAGAAACAGTAGCATAGTTGCTGATGAGAGATAGTGGTTTTTGGTTGGGATTTCTCAGAAGGGAAACAAGCACTTGGTCTGGAAGTGCCAGGCCAATGTGGAGGCAGCAGACAAGAAGAAATTTGGAGAAAAAGGAATTCTGAAGGCTGAGATTTTCCTCTTCATGATTTTGTCTAAGCTGAGGCCACAGAGGGGCAAGCATCTTTCGGTTGACAGAGGGTATCAGCAGTGTCTGGGGCTTCGGGGGACTGGTCATGGCTCTGAGCATGGCCTTTGCTTCAAAGGATCTTCCTTTAAGAGGTAGAGACAAATGTGCCCACAGATGATGTTTCCTGGAGAGATGCTGTCCCGGGCAGTGGGGGGAAGAGGAAGAAGAGCAGCATCTCAGGATGTTGTCATCTGGTCTCAGTTTCTGCTCTTTGTTTCTTTCCTTAGCTTCTCCAACCTATTTGTGTGCTGCCTAAAAGCATCACCCTCCCAGGAATGGATGCACAGAGATGCCCGTACATATAGAATCAATGCAATAAAACAGACTTGATTCCTCTGGGTATGAATCCTCCTTCTTGTGTGTTAGAAAGCACATCTCTTTATGAGATGCTTTCTCTTGGAAAGCGAGGTGTTTAAGGGATGGATTTTGAGGTTCCTTGTAGCTCTGACATTCTAGTTCTTGGGCCTTGGTGTTATAGATTTTACACACATTGTTTTCAACAGTGGACTGGAATCTGGGAGTCTGTGACATGCAGTAATTTGTGATTCTGCTGAGGCAAGTGTTTGACAAGAATGAGTCATGCAGCTATTGAGTAAACCTAGCTGACCACCCAATCTCCGCACTTCAGTTCATGGCACGCATGACCCTGGGGGTTGGGTGTGTGTGTGTGTGTGTGTGTGTGTGTGTGTGTGTGTGTGTGTGTTGAGAGGGATGGTCTCTGGGTCTTTCCCTGCAGGATGTTGAAGGCCAGCTGCTACTCCATCTCCCCTTAGAGACGGAAAATGTTTTCTTCGTAGGGCTCATATTTCTCTCTTCTCCGGAAGAGACTTTTATTTTAAAAATTAGGAAAACATACCATATACTCAATCACTCACCTCCACACTGGCACAGATCCAGCTGAAATGTATAATCCTGGGCTACCCTCTAGGCCCTGCTGCATCACCAGCTGGCAGGTGAGATGGGAGTCAGAGTTGAAGTTTGAGGAAATTCGAATTATTAGTTACCTGGATATGTGATATTTAAAGAAGGATGGAAGGAACCTAACCCTTCTATCCTCCCTCTTCCTCTCAAATGAATTTCCTGTTTGTTCCAGGGGCTAAATAGTACAGGAGACTGAGGCCTTCTGTCTCCACCTGGGCAGGTTGGCAACTGCACAGGTGGGAGGCTCAGAGCCTGTCAGGAGAGTGGGCATAAACCACCTCTGAGGGAGAGAGATGAGGTTGTCTAAGGGCCTCTTGAGGAACTCACCTTCCTTTGCCCTATTTTTTCCTGTTTGGTGTGAGGGGTGGGGGGAGCGGGTGGGAGACAGCGTGGGTAGCAGGCTACACCTGTTCACTCTTGAGTTGCCGCCTTTCCATGAAGGATGTTATGGAGGGAGGAAGAGGAGAATGTGAGACATGACAGGGGACCAAAGCCTTGTTTGAATATATAAGGTATTTTTTTTCTTGGTTTTTGTTTATCTTTATCATTTTTATTAAGGCATAATTAACATCAGTGAATTTTAAGCATTCAGTTCCATCCATTTTAACAGTTGTGTCCATTTGTGAAACCACTACTGAAGTACATGAAAGAACATTTTCATCATTCCAGAAAGTTTTCTCATGCCCCTTTACAGCTGAGGCGCTCCCCTGCCCCTACTCTTATCCTCCCACCCAGGGATGATCACTTTCTGACTTCTGTCACCATGGATTACACACAGGGCCATTAAAACAAAAACAAGAACAACATATTCATTATAACCTAAGTAAATCCAAGAGGGGTTACATTTTTTTATTTGTTTATTTATTTTTCCTCTCTTTAATTCCTTCCCCCACTTCTCCCTACTTCCACCCCTGATCTATGAATGTTGCTGTTTCCGTGCATCCGGGGGACCTGGCGCACCCGGGGCACAAACCCAGGACCTTCTGCATGTAAAGCAAATCTGCTAACCACTACACTGTGGAGCCACCTCCTAAGAGGGGCTGCATTTTATTCATGGCTGTGCTTCTAAAAATCAGAAGGCTGGAAATAGCAACGGGTTTCCCCACACCCTACCCCCTTACCTTGACACGATGGGCCTTGATGACTTAGTCTCTAAACTAAGTATAATCTAAGTATAATACTAATAATTCCTACCACATGGCAGAAAATAGAGTAATCGTACACATTTATCGACCACTTACTATGTGCCAGGTCTTCTTCTAAACACTCCATTATTTAACCCTCAAAACAAACCCCAAGATAAGTACTGTTTTCCCTCTTTTACACATGGCAAGAGTGAAGCTCGAAGAGGTGAACTAACTTGCTTACAGCCACAGAGCAGTTGGTCATGATTCAAGTCAGGAGACTGTGTGTCTAAGTCTTTAACCCCAAACAGATCTATGGGTGAAGGGCTCTCTTTAATTGATGTTAATAGCTAAGCAGAGGTCATTGTTATTTTAAAAGTGATATCTACAGAGAGCATCAGTTTTCTTTTTCTTTTTTTATCATCTTGTAAACATTTACAGAGAAAAATTCTATAACTCCTCAGAATATTTGACATCAGTGGATGTCCGCACATTAAAACATTAGATGCTAAGATTAAGATTGGGCTAATGACCAGAAATGTGAAAAAAAAAAAAAAGGCTGTCATTAAGATCAACAACTCTTCTGCTAATTTTCTTTTCCATAGAAAAACATTGTGATTAATCTATGATAATATAATATTTATTACTATTATTTTAGACTATATAATATAATGTATATTATATAATAAACAAAACAATAATTGTTAATTGAGGATATAATTATTAATGATATCATTTAAATTTCATAGCTATCATTTTCGTGCCTAATATGTATCAAGCATACATTTGGCATTTGACACATATTATGTATGTGTAATAAAATAACCTCAAAGTTGGGCGTTTAAAACAACAAACATTTATTATCTCACACAGTTTCTAGTGATCAGAAATCTGTGAGTGGCTTAGCTTAGTGCGGTGTATGAGATTGCATTTAAGCTGTTGGCTGGATCTGCAGCCGTGGAAGGCTTGACTGGGGCTGGTAGTTCTGCTTTGAGGCTCATTCAGTGGCATGTGAATGTTTCCATAGGGTTGCTCACAGCATGGCTTCCCTGTGAACGAGTGATGAGAGAGAGAATGCATGAAGTAGAAGCCACAGTCTCTAATCCCCTAATCTCAGAAGTGACATGCTACTACTCTGCCATGTGTTCTTGGTCATAGAAATCGACCCTGGTAAAGTGGTAAAATGTGAGAGGGGACTACACATAGGTGTGGCACCCAGGAGGTGGTGATTATTGGGCCATCTTGGAGTTGTCTATCATAGGCATTATTAGCCCCATTTTATTGACAAGAAATGGGTGCTCAAGGAGTTTCACTAAATTCCCAAAGTTATGTATATAGGAGAGGAGTCAGTTGCGATTTGAACACTGATCTGGTTGAGGGCGTTGCCTGTATGCTTTCCAGAATGCCCAGTGCTGGGCAGCCTGAGGGGAGAATGAAGCACATGCAGACCTGGCCTTGGCTACTGTAGTATGTTTCCGAGGGTGCCAGTTTGCTCAGAGACCTACTTTTATATAGTTAGTACGGCCCTGAAGAGCTTGACGTACACCAGCTTTGCAAAATTCAATTTTATTTAAATGTATTATTGGAGTTCAATTTAAAAGGCGTGTGCTTATACCTTCTGGTCTTATTTTGTTGGTAATTTGTAATCTGTTTTAAAATAAATTTTCAGATACTAGAGTAGACCAGTAGTATTCTAATCGCATGTGAATAAAACCGTGCTGAGAGCAAGATTTTGCTTTTCTCTTCTAGGGTAAGTGTGGTATTAAATCCCATCTTAAAATATTTTGAGATCCATGGAGGACACTAATAAACCATGTGAAAGTCTAGTTATGTTAAAAATTCTAGAGCGTTGGTGTGTCGATGGTGTTTTCCCAGACCATCCCAAGCCACCCTGGCTTACCACATCCAGAAAAGGACATTTTTATAGTTGCCTCCAATGCAAGAGGACCTGACCACTGAGATAAATCTCCCTGTCATGACCTACTTAAGGGAATTTCATTTTAGGGAAAGAATTCAGAGAGATTATATGGTCTCTACCTGGCCCATTAAAAATGTAAACATTTATCCACTTTTTAATGTCCATACCAAGCAAATAATAAAAGTTACACATACTTCTCAAGCTCCTTTTCCTTGGAGATTTTGGAATATTTTATAGAAATAGGAAAATGTCACCTTCCTAGTTTTGTTCACCATTTCTTTCTTTTTGTTATTAATTGTCAATTTGTCTTACTTACATTAAGGGAACTCTTTTCATTCCACTCATTCATTCATTCAACACTTATCTGAGACCTACTCTGTGCTAGAAGTAGTAGGTGTAAAATTCCATCATAGATACTGAGGATAAAAAAGATGAAAAAGAGAAATTTACTGCCCTCGGAGACCTCACAGTCTGATGGGAAAGTCTGACAAAGAGAAAAAGGATTAAACCCAAGGTAATTTTTGATTTATTATAAATCATAGGGGAAAGAGTACTTTATTCTGGATAGGAGATGCTGGAAGACTTCTCAGAGGTGATAAGGAAGAATTTGCTGAAAGAAGAAGCAAGGGAGGGAGAATGGAGTGTTAGGATGGTGGTGGAGGAATTTCCAGGCAGAGGGCAATCATTCTCAAAAATACAAAAGTGAGAGACAGTGTGCCATTTGGGAACAGGTTGTGTGGGCCCTAATTGATGACTGTCTCTTTACCTTCCATGTTTCAGCTACCAGAATGCTGTATTTCTCTAGGACTATTTTATTTTTTAATTAAATTTATTGGGGGTGGTATTGGTTAATAAAATTACATAGATTTCAAGTGTACAATTTAATAATACATCATATATATGTTGCATTGTGTGTTCACTACCTGAAAGAAAATTTCCTTCCATCATTATATATTTGACTCCCTTTGCCAATCTATCTCCCCTCTTTCCCTCTGGTAACCACTATACTGTTGTCCGTGTCTACAAATTTTTATTTGTCTTTTTTCTTTGTTGCTTTTAGTTTTATATCCTACAGATGAGTGAAATCATATGGTTCTCAACTTTTTCTCTCTGACTCAATTTGCTTAGCATGATAATCTGAAGATTCTCTAGGACTATTTTAAATACAAATATGTCATTGGCCCCCAAAGATACAGTATATACTAAAGAGCTCAAAAGATGGCAGTTTTTATTATTATCCTCTTTACCATGACTAACAGTCTTTAAAAACTACATTTCCTGCTTGCTGCTCATTCTGACCCTTGAGATCAGTCACATCTAGGACACTCATATGGGTTCATCATGGTCAGACATGGGAGCGTGTTGCATCCCACTGCTTCTCATTAATCAAACCCACCAAATGCTGGTTCTTTCAATGTTCTTCAGATTTGCAAAATCGCAAGTTCCAATTGGGTAAGAAATTCTCCTGTGCTTGATTTATAACGTTAACATGCCCATCTCTTTGCATCATGAGGGCCCTCTTAAAAATAGCAAAATAAAGATCTTTTTCCTTCTTTGTGGTGATTTAAAAATACCCCAGAGACTGTCAAAGAGTGATATGTAAAAATACTTTGGAAAAATTATTACCAGTGACAGGAGAGTGGTGGTGAGGAATCTTTTGTCTGAGCCATTTAGAGCTGATGGAGGTGATTTTACCTGGAAACACACCTCCTATGAGGACCTGCAGGTGTGAATGATCACCTAGGAATTTCATTTCATGATTTACAAGTCAAAAGAAGAATGTATGGTCACCTTTAGTTTTAGCCTTGACTTAATCTTTTCCCTTAGTAATTTTGTTCTTTTTATTATTTTTAATAAATGAATTCACTTATGGGTCAAGAATTGTGCTAGGCACTAAAAACGCAAAGATGATTAAGACATAGTTCATTTTCTTGTAACTCTCACAATCAAATTGGGGGGAAAGTGCAAAGAACTATTACAAGATAGGGCAAAGATAGAAGAATCATGCCGGGGGAGCTTACCCTCATACATCTGAGAGGACAGGGAAGGCTTTGCCGGAGACGATAGCAAGTTGAATCTGAAAAGAAGGTAAGAATCCCTTTGACCCAGAGGCCTGATGGGTCTTTGAATGAAATGAAAGAAATTTGTTGAGGTATATGAAGAATGATATTTGTACCAAGAACTGCAACATTTTATATTCCCGCAAGCATTTTTAAATATATTATCAGAGTTGAACATTTACTGAGTGAGCGGAAGCTGTATTTACTTTATAGAGGAGAAAGCCTGAGAAGACATAGATAGGTAAATATTGTTTCTCTAAGATCACCAACCAGTGAGCAGCAACTCTAGGACTGAAACCCAGTAATCTTTTTCTTACTGTGCACATCTATATTGGACTAGTACCAGCAGACCTGGGTTTGGCCCAGCTCTGCCACCACTAATGAGCCCCGTGAACTTGGACAAGTTGCCAAACTTCTCTAAACTTTCCTTTTCTTGTCTGCAGCATGGAGAGAGTAGGACTTGAGGCCCTCCCAGCTATGCAGGCTGTGATTCCTAGAAACGGAACCAGGAAGGGCAGCGGGGTGGGTAGGAGGATGACAGGAGAGACCAGCAGCGGCAGTGACAAAGACTAGCTTTGTGGGGAGCCTGGTTTTCCAAAGGCACAGTCCCTCCCCAACTCTTGCCCCTCCGCCCTAGGAGCTATGAAACTGGATGTGCCTGGGTTCATCAGGTACCTTTGCCAAGGACCAACTGGCGGAAGAAAGCAAAAAGCAGCACGGCATATTTCAAGACGGATCCATTTTCTATGGCATCTGTCACAGAGGGTAGAGTTACCCTCGCTCAACAGTGGTGGACACATACAGCAGGAAGAATGTTTTTTTGTTTTTTTGGGTTTTTTTTTTGAAGGCCGATTGTGTGTTTAGGCAGTAAACATCTTCTGGGCACAGTGTCACTGGAAGGATTTTGTATTGAGAAGGCAGTGAGGCGTGAAACCTCAGACTTCTGTGGTACTTGCTGCTCCCAAAGTGGTGTCAGAGGCTTGCTGTTCAGAGCTCCCAGCTCTGGTCCCTGTTCTCAAAATCCTTCCATGGTGTGGGGAGAGGAGCAGGAGGCATGGTAAAACCTAACTCCTAGAAAGGCAAACATAAAGTCAGGACTGAGGGAGGGAAGAAAGGGTGCATCAAATTTGGGCTTGAAGAAGATTATTCACTTGTTTGTCTGTGATTGCTTACATGTCAGGTGAGTAGAAAAGAGGCTGATTTTTGACAATTTTATTTCAAATGTACCTCTAGGTCTAGAAAAGAGTTTTTGTTTTTTCTGGGTTTCTCTGTTTTGTTGTTACTGAGTATGGATTTCTTTTTCTCTGGTCTCCTTTGCTATATTTATACTTCAGTGTTTCTAGGAAATAAGGGAAACAGCAATCTTTTTATTTAATCAATGACATCAAAAGTATTAGCAGCCTCTGGGTGCTACTATCCAAGAGAGGCAAGAGATGTGGTCTAAAAGTTTACAATATAAGGGAAGGCAATTTGATGGTGGTGGTAATGCCATTGTGTGTTGTTCTCTGCAGTGACTTCATTCATTCATTCATTCATTCATTCATTCATGTATAACCTCCCACCCCCTTCACACACACACACATCTTACATTGTGCAATTGATTTTTGTTGACTTGATATTTATTCTTATCATGTTCAAGATTGAGCTTCTATAGCATAGAGGATATTTCTAGTTTTGGTGGGTAAAAGGAAGAAAAAATAGAGCAAATAGGATCTGATTCTTTATTGTTTATATACAGAAACCACTGCCCTGTGTATGATCCCTCCTTCAAGGCAATGGATTATGAGTTGGCAAAGAGGAAAAGATGGAAATGGTAGTTACAAATATTTTACAAATTGTAGAATAAAAGCTGGTTTTCATAGGAGTTGGCCATTAGGTTAGATTCTGAGTGGCCAGAAAGTCAAGACACTCTCTCTGGCAAGGGCAATGTATCTTAAATGCGTTTCTTTTATTTTGCCAAGTAGACTAAGGTCCTTCACATCTCTGACAGCAGTGTGGGAAATCCTACAGTACTTGCTTTCCCTTGTCTTGGTCTAGAAAACTCTTAGGTCATATTATTTAAGCCAGCTTCGAATATCTTTTATAAAACATGTTTGGAGACATGTAACACTGACAAAATCTTATGGCATGATTGTATTATTTTAAGTAAGCATGTGACTTGAACAGGGTTTGGGAAACGTTATAAAGCATTTTAGATAAAATCTCAATCTCTCAAGGTAGAGATGGCAACCAACAACTTGGTAGTTAGCTGATGAAGATTCTTAGAATTAACGGTGTTGCATTCTTGTAATATGTTCATGTTCTTCTTTGAACACAAGCCAATTACTCAGATTTAGAAATACGAATAATAGTTATCCACATTTTTCTTCCTTGTCTCTTGTTAGGTAGTAGGATATAACCCTGTCTTTAAGTTGGCTACATTTCTGGACTTGAAACTTATTTTCCTCACTCAGGAAAATAAGCCCTGTATCTTGGTCCCATTAAAAAGACCTTAGACCTTAGAAAGAGGACCACTTCTGTTTTTCAATTTGGAGTTTGAAGTTGAGGCAGGATGGGAGTCTGGCATGTGGAGTCTTCCAGATAGAAAAATGAAGACCAAGAATTACTATACTCATCACTCGATTAGGCGCCAGTGCACCTTTAGTCTCTTCCTAAAGTCATTAAATCACAGACTATTTGAGCTAATAGGGAATTTTGAGGTATTCTGCTAGTCTCTTCTCCCTCTCATTTTTCCATACAGATCCAAGCCTCAGACAGTTGAAATCATTGGCCCTGTACACTTAGTCAGCTATTACATAGACTTGTTCTTTTCAGAATTATTTTTTTCTTTTCATCTTGATTCTAGATGTACTATGATTTTCTTTCTATTTTATCTTACTTTAAAAATTTTATTTGATATTTTGATATGTTTTCTGCTCAGAAAGTAATACCCAGAGATGTCTTGGAGACATCTGTGAGAAAAGAGATGTGGCTCTTCTGGGTCCTGGATGGCCTCTGTTCAGTAAAGGTGCTCACAGGGTCGCTAGATGGGCTTAGATAAAGGTCATGATATCTAACCCCCTATGAGGTTGTGAAGCATGCTTCCACACACAGTATCCTAGGTAGATCGAGTACTTTAATTCTTCATTCACAGTGTCTTCCTTTTAACCAAGGCAGCCAATCCCATTATGAACAGGTTTCAGATTATGTTATATTCACTCAACAACTTCTACCTATTGTTAAAAGAAGCATACACATAAACAACATGTGTGCACTTTCTGAAGTTGTTTTGGTAGCAGGTGGAATTTTAAAATGACTTCTTTTGTGCCTGGATCACTAACACTTTGTTCATATTGTGGTGGCATTTCTGGAAATATGAGCACAAACCCTCCAGTGTTGTATAATTTTATGTTCAATAGCTTGAATTCCATGTTATCTGAATGAAACCTTCTCCAATGTGTACTGAGTCCCTCCTTTACTCTGAAAGTTTCCTTAATAATTGGTAGACACTGAAGAAGGCTTCCTCCTCCTTCCCTTCATTTTAAATTGACTTGTTGAACTGAAATGTTCCTTCCTCATCTAATCAAGGGGTTGGATTCTGTTTCTTAATAATGTAATAAGGATAAGATGGTGATATTGACGAAGCACCAGAAGTGACTGGCAGGTCACTGGGGGAAAAACTGACTAGTTTTTATGACTCTTTATGAGATAGCCTGACATTTTCATTCACTGGAAATACTGAGTGGTGTGTGAACATATTTAACCCTCTGCTCCAGGGAAGCTGCTCTCTGCAAAGCCCCTTCACTATGTCTGGCACTTTCCCACCTCACGCTGGAGCCTTATTCTATATGCAGAATAAAAGGATCAGAGTTTGAGTTCTGACTCTGTTGATTATCAGTTGTTGAGCTTGATCTCCTTGAGGTTAATAATAACTATCCCAAAGAGCTATTAAACATGTCAAATGAAGTAATAGGTATAGGAATGTTTTGTAAATCCTGCAAGGTCTAAAAAGATGAGAGGTTATTGTTAACAGCATTTTCTGTAAATTTTCCTGGCTACTTCAGCTCTCAGGATTTTGCCTTTTTCTGCATTCGATGTTGGTATTGCCTTTGGCCCTTTCATATTCTCATCTGTGGTGCTGGTTGACTTTTCCTCTGCTCTTAGCAAGTAGATCTGCTCTTTATCAAGTCTGTAATGTTGAAATTTGAAATTAATTTTATATTGTTTTTAAAAATGTAAAATATCCTTTGATAAAATAAAATGATATGCATGACAAATTTTAAAGTGTAAGGATTATATCTTACTCTACATCATTGAGTACTTATGAAATGCTTGATATTGTGCCAGGTCCTGGGCATATTCAGATAAATAAGACAGTCCCTGCCATGAGATAACTCCCTGTCTGGGATGAGAGCAGAGGGCAGGGTTGATGTTGAATGAACAGGAAAAGGGGAGAGAGGCTTTTCTACTTGGTGAAAATGTTCTTATTTTAGATTGCTGAGTTACTATTTTAAATTATTATTATTATTTTTCTAATTTGATTTTCTGTTTCCCCACTCTTTTTTCTAAAATGTAAACTCATTGAGTCTTGAAGTTTACCTTTAGTAAATATTTTTGAGCACCTATTATAGACAGAATGTCAACTCCAGAAGGACGGAGATATTTGTCTCTCTTGTTTACTGATGTCCTAGAACATATCTGGCATATAAAGGTACTTAGCAGTTGTCCAATGAACTGTCACATATATTATTTAATACTAGCTGTCATAACTAATAATCCTAAAAAAATGCAGGAGCTTAATACAATAAAAATGCATTTCTTGCCCATGAAGAGACCAATTTGCAGTAGATTGGGAGACATTGCTTCGCAGTCATTCAGGGACCCAGGCTGATGGAGGGTCCGCTGTCCTCAACCTGTGACTTCTATGTTTGCTGTACTGTACCATCAATCCCCAGCACACGGGGGAGAGGGCGAATGTGGAGGGTTACGTGGAGGGTATTATTGGCCAGAGCTCACTCTGTTACCTGACCATAGTTAAGACAACTGGGATGGGGTTGGGTAAGAAATGTAGATTTTTGCTGGCTATTTCCTAGAAATAACTCTGCATCTCGAAGGGACACACGGCCGGCCATCTCTGCCTTATAGACCAAATGGCATTTGTTTTCTGTTCACTTGTGGATCTCCCATAACCTCTAAGCTGTATCTTACTCAATTTTATATCGTAGTTCCCAGCATATTATAGCAGTTGAATAAATGTTTTCCGAATTGAAATAAAGAAATAGCTTTTATTATTTTTTTTAAATTGGGTAACTGGAACCATAATAGATGCTTAAAATTTGTGTTGAAACAATAAAAAAATAAGGAAAGAATAAGGTACTAAGAAACCATTTGCAAGTAATAAAGTGTGGGACCAAGTATAGTAGGCAATGATAAACAATTGTTGAAAAAAGAAAGAGAAAAAGGGAAAGAAAAAGGGAGAGAAGACAGAAATAGAGGGAGAGTAGACAAAAGGAAGAAGAAAGGAAGAGTAGAAAGGAGAGCGAAAGGGGGCTGGAATGAGTGGGTGAAGAAGAGAGAGAGACAATGTTGAGAAAGAAGAAGAGGGAAGGTGAGAGAAAGCACACAGGAGGTTTCCGAGGAGTAAATTTTGCGGCCTCATCACCACTGAGGAAATAGGGTTTTCCCCCAGGAGCCAGGGAAGGCTTCTCAGAGCCATCTTAGTCTGGCTTCAGCTTCTCCAGGTTCCTCTGCCTAACTTCAGTGACTTTATGATCTGCCTGCACAGATACAGGGCAAAAATATCTTCCTGTTCTCTGATGGGGAAATGAAGTGAGTAAATCTCCCGGAAAGTTTGTGCTTCTCTATGGAAACGGTACATAAAGTACTCCTGCCACCCACGGAGGAGTACCAGGAGGGGCACAGAGCTCAGTCACATGCGACTTGCTCCTTCCAGCACACCTTCCGTATGTAAGGGCGCTATGCGGAGATCTGGGGTGTGGACCCGTGGCCGGAGAGGGCTCGAGAATACTGTTTATTTTGCCTCTTTAATCAGTTTCTTTCACTTCTGGCTCATTGAGTTTCTCCACAAGATCTCCATTCAGAAGTTTTTCGAGGATGTGATTGACGGCCCCTGCACACACATGGCATGGGTATACCATGCACAGATGCCTCCCAGAGTCCCCAGCCACAAAACCAGCACTGATGGTTGCAGCTTTGCCATACATACACACTGGAATCATTTGCGTTTTGTTTCCTTTTGTGCCTTTAACATCTTTCTCTCTTCGTGCCTCTGAAATTTGCACATTTATAGAGTGCAAAACATTTTACCAATTGCTTTCACATCAGCATTTGTAGCAATTCTTCAAAGGTGATATTTATATGCCTGTTGTATGGATAAGGGAATTGAGGCTCAGACAGGTTCAGTGTCTTGTTCATGATGCCTGGCATCAGTCCAAATCTTTTGGAGCCTTAAACCCAAGCGTCTCTTCAACAGTGCTACAAACCTGCTGTCAAAGATATAATGGAGAGTTCTAAAGGGTGCTCTTGGAGGTGGGTTACCTTGGCAGCAGAAACCCTAGCTGTGTTTGGATGACCAGAGTCTAAACAGTGAATTTAACACCAAGAGAAAGTAAGGAAAGGAAATGTCCTCTCTTCTCTGTACAGATACTGTCTTTTGTTTGCTTGGGTTTTACAAAATTCTTCTAATTTCTGTGTAGGATTGGACAAAGCAGTTTCAGTGCTGCTATAAAATTGCTGAAACCATAAACTTACTCTTGGTTTTAAGTATCAAACCAGTTGAAGGGATGGCAGAACTTCTCAATGTTAGAAAAGGGGAAAATCTCTTAAATAGAATGGATGCCACATGGCAGGTTTTTTGTTTTTTTGTTTTTTGGTTTTTTTTTTTAAAGAGAATGTGTTATTTTCTCCCTCCAGATTCTAGTAATGGTCTGTCCCCACAGAATCCAGGGCTGGGAGAGATATCGAGGGATTTTGGATGATATTGCAGAAATTAAACTTTGTAAAACAAATCTGTTTACTCTTTATACTAATTTCCATGCTGACCATCGACTGATTTGGTTTGAAGAAAGATATTTCTAAGAGGTCATTTTTATCATTATGGAAAGGAAAAGTAACTGTGTATAACTTGATTTTCTTTGGCTGAGCATCTGATAACTATGTGTCAGAGGGTGAAGCTCTGGATGATGAGAGCCTTGGGGGCATTTTAAAGAGCAGGCAGTGCTGTTCCTATCCCACAGATTAGGGAAGTGAGGCCTGTATTATTAGTAACTAATAAAATTGTTTCTCTTATGGTAAAAGTTATATAGAAAACTATAGAGAGAAAGCAATCTGTAATTCTACATCTAAGAGGAAACTGCTGTTAATATTATCTTCCATCAGTCTATTTTCTATTTGTATACATTACATATTAATTGACATCTTACTGTATATATCGGTTTTGAAATATAATTTAAAAATTAAATGAGTATTTGCTCATCTATTTATTTATTTATTCAATAAATAATGATAATAACTAATGTTTTGCATAGCTCTTTCTGTGTGCCGGGCACTCTGCTTTATACCTCACAGTTAGTTACTCACTTTATCCCCACGATGACCCTATGAGGTAGTAGTATTAGCACTCCTATTTCACAGATACGGACACTAAGACACAGAGGGATTATGCATCCTGGGGGGTCGTACACTTAGGAAGTAGTGGGGTCAGAATAGGCACCCATGTGGTTTGACTTCTCTGTCTCCCAGGACCTAGCAGGGCCTCTGGCTTGTAGGAAGCCAATAACCCTAAGTGTGAATGAGTGTTGGTGTTTAGAAGACTGACTGAGGAATGAGAAAAGAGGCATCCTGGTTTGGGGGATGGCCATGATTCATGCTTGAGTTGTTAATTATTCACTTAAGGTTCTATGCCCAGCCTAGCTGATGCCAGCAAAGATTCTGAATGACAACTGATCACCTACAGGTTTGCAGAGCTTGTAACACAGCAGCTTTGCATTTGACCTGGGATATTGTTGGCTTGCTCCCCTTACCCCCAGTTTATACTCCTTTAGTAAGTCACATTTTGTGTTGGCACCTGTAACAGGTGCAATTCAGCTAGGTGTCTTTAAAGTCATTTTCAACTGCTAGATTCTACATGGAATGAAACTATTTTTCAGTCTATCATGCATACTCAAGAATTTAAAAGTATTTTTAAATATTCCATGTTTTCTAATTAAAAAAAACCTTATATTAAATGCTCTGCCTCACTAAAGACTTTAATGCACCATGATATTAAGATTTTAAAATGAGGTGGTGAGATTATGAGTTGTTTTAATATTCTTCTTTATGTCTTTCTATAGTTTCAGTTTTCTATAATGAATGTACATGACTTTTATGGGAAAGGTTGGGGAAGTATGGATCATAAAGCTGAAAAATATTCCAAGTCTGTGTTAGAGGCAAACAATGGTGAGTAAAAATTCTTCTTAACTTCAAGGAGTTCCAAAGAAGACTATGCACTTTTAAATGAATGGGCAATGAGAATAGTTGTAGGGCAGGGGTATATATAGCTCTTGATGTCATGACTGTTTAATAGTTTTAAAGGTTCCTCTGTATGTAGAAAAAACTAATCTTTCTAATGCAAATGGTAAATAGTGTACACAATTTTACAGTAATTGACAAACAGTGTATAGAAATGAATGTGGATCTAAAATTATGTGAAAATACTAGTTAAAGATGGAATAAGCTGTCACAAGATGTCTTTTTATGATTGTTATTTGGGTCATGGCAAGCGTACCTGGTAATAGACTCATCATGGAGAAGCTATTGGCATTATGACTTGGCTTCAATTATACTTGGGAAGAAGACAGTGGAGATGAAAGTGCAACTTAAAATCAGAAAAAAGGAGCTGGATTCAGAAATTCTAGATACAGCCAAATGGTCTCATAAGAAAAATGAGAACATTTTACTGTAATTTATAGCCTAATTCCCCAAGTAAAAAAGCTATTGTTATTTAAGTCACTAATAATCAATATAAAACAATGCATTTAAGAATACTGGGACTATGTAGATAAGAGAATATTCTAATTATTACCAATTACTCACCAAATATAATCATACCTTCCCATTTAGAATCCCCTTCAATAATCGAGATTCTTGTCATTTCTTATAGACCTTTTTCAAGCACAGGTCAAATGCAACAGCCTTATAATAATACATGGGAGAACGGATCTTGGCAGATGGGATTGCTTCGAGGCCTTTTTCTAGGCCACTAACCAAAAAAGAAAAAAGAAAAAAACGGTGATGAAAATCCATCCACTTCTATGCACGTTTCAGAGTAAATTGCCTGTCTGTACACGTACTCAGCCCCACAGATGCAGGTCCTGATAACCAGAGACCTGCTCTTTGGTATTGATTACAGGAGTGATCACTCCTCCTGTGTCCTGTCCTCTTTTGTAGAAAGCCAGGATCATTTTGGAAACATATGGTTTCACCTCAGGA
Organism: Eonycteris spelaea; assembly: GCA_003508835.1. Taxonomy (NCBI): domain Eukaryota; kingdom Metazoa; phylum Chordata; class Mammalia; order Chiroptera; family Pteropodidae; genus Eonycteris; species Eonycteris spelaea. The sequence continues at coordinate 11,628,155 of PUFA01000016.1, forward strand.
GCACATGTGCTATCAAGATTTGTATGTGTGTGTGTGTGTGTGTGTGTTTGTAAAAGACATTTTATGTATGCCTTGAGTGACCTTTTCAAGAATCTCACATAGCTTGTGGATATTCAAGCCTGTTCCATGGATTTCTCTTAAATACAAATCCAGCTGTCAGTTCCCTGAACCCCTCCTGTGCTCGCCCAAGGTTAAGCGTTGCAGTCAGTTCTTTTAGTAAGTGTCCAGAGGGTAATTACGTAGATGCACCTGGGTGGGGTTTAACCCCTTGCACCCCCACCCTCTCTCCAGAGTCACGGGGGAGATTCAGATGTTCAAGAGAGGCACAGTTCGTGAAATCACTTCCCTCTCTTGAGGTAACTTGATCTTGTCAAACAATGCTTTTTATAGAACATATGTGTTTTAGTTTTATTTTAAGGTTCTGAAATCACCTTCTCCATTTTGCTCCCTACTGAGGCATATGCACAAAGAAGAAAACCCTCTTTCGGTTACACATGAAACTTTTATCATTATCATCATCGTCGTCATCATCATTTATTATTTAAGAAAAGAAAAGCCACAAAATTTTCTGCATCAAAATAAAAGCCAATACTGCAATGTAGCTTTATGTAGAGCCAAAGGCAAGAAAGAAAATTTCCAAAAATTGAATTCGTAGAAGACCAGGAGGAAATCAAAATGACTCCCCTAGAAATGAATATTCAGCTATTGTTCCTTGGCTAGATTTTTGGAGAAGAGAAAATAAGAGTTATTTAAAAAACAAAACAAAACATTAAACTGCTGAGACTATAAACAGCTCTCTCCATAACCCTCACTCCCAGATGCTTCAGGTCTCATTTATGCTAGAAACGAGGTAATGTCTCACAGGGGAGTGGAGTTCTAGGTAGGGACTGGTTATTACCTTTTCCAGTACCGTGGTGTGGTAGCAGCACATTGGATAGAGGCTTGTAGATGCTTCCAGAGGTGGAGTCTGACAGGTGAAGGACATGGACTTTGCTGACCAGCTGTTGGCTGTGTTGAGCAACCTCAGGCAAGTTGCCTAAGCTTCTGAGTCTCAGTTTCCCTCTTTGAAAATGGGGCCGTTGATGCTCACTTCAAAGAGTTGTTTTAAAAATGAACTGAAATCAACTATGTAAACTATTTAGCACATGCTAGGCACATTACAAACACTCAAGTGATAGCTGTTATTTTATGATTACAAAAGAGCCCTGTCACAAACACATAAGTGACCTTGGGCAAATCTTGCTTTTAGGTGGCTGAGCTTTTTTGTTTGTTTGTTTTAATCTATAAAATGTGAACTTTTAAGCTGTAGTCCTTTCACGTTCTAAAGTTCCATGAGTCCTTGAAACTCCTCTTAAATCTTGGTAAATTCTTTTTTCTGTGCCTAGCAGTAGGCAGAGTTGCCAACATCCAGGTAAAGTTCTTGTCAGGAGTTTACTGAAACTTGTCTTAAGTCTCAGGCAGCTCTCTTTATCCCAGTACCGAGGCAAGAGAAAGAAATCTGTTCTTATTGCTCCTCAATCTTATTATGAACCTAAAAATCCTCCCAGATCCTAAATCTATATTCTCCCACATCTCAAGCTCTTCTGATCTTCCTTACTACTTTAAGATATATTGAATGCATGGTAATACATTGTTGCTTTCGACGATTTTGATTTGTATTATGACACTCCTCAGAACAATGGAGTAAATCTGTTACAACTTCCAATTTACAGACAAAGAAACTGAGGTCTGGACTTGCCATGATCACAGAGCCAGGAGCTAGCAGGTAATGAGGTTCATAGGTTTTTCACTGCAAAAACACACGTTTCTCCCACTGAAATAGACTCCTTTATATAGTTCTGGGCCTTTTGTTCATAAGTGAGGAGAGGCAAAGAAAAGGATGAGGTCACAATTGGAAATAGAATGCAGAAATGCTGATTTCTTCATGACTCATAAGCTGAGGCCTGTGATTCCCAACAACTTTTTTTGTGAGGAGTAATTTTTCTTCTGTCAAGTTTATTATTTTATTATATGGGTAAACTAAAGATGAGCAAAAAAAAAAAAGGATAAAACATATTCATACTTAAGTGATAACCATTGTTGACATTTTGATGTAATAACTTTCCAAAGTTTTTTTCAGATTTATACACTGATGTGTATATGAATGTATAATCAAAAAAAGTCCTTAATTTGCATAGTGTTGAAGAACCCACCTTTGTAACGAAAAACAATACAGGTTCCCATAGGCAGTTGTACGGGACCCAGATTATGCACCTTCCCAGAGAGGTTCACCTGCCTGCTTCTGCATGGAGAGCTGGCTGTAATTACTACCACCTCATTCCCCAGGGCAAGCCCACAGCTCAGCCTCCATAGCTCATGCCGTAGCGGGGCCCAGCAGTGTTGGCCCCCAGGCCTGACTGAACCTGTACCGCGGAATCCCTGGCTTCTCTCACCATGCCAGGACTCAGAGGAAGCTCTGTGCCAGGGGATGGGCACTGGCTTCTCCAAGAGCTCTCAAGGGATCGGCTGATACAACCCAGAAGGGCAGAGGATTTAAGGCCCACGGGTGAACCTCAGCCAGGGGAAGGCAGGAGAGGGGAGATCGTTCTGAGCCGTGGTGGAGTCTATACAGCCTTGTTCTGGTGATCAAGCAGTCCTCAGTTTTTTTTTTTTTTGTGAGGTTATGACAGCTTGGTAACTAATGGGCCACCTTGTATCTGTTTTATCTCTTTTCCCACCCAACCTCCTTTTCTCCCTCCTGCTTTACACCCTGAGATTATACCACCCCCCACCTAAAGTTTTAGCATATATATTTTTTCCTCAGGTTGGTTTGTTTGTTTTACCTAGGGAACGGAGCTGAGGTGATGGCCATTATATTTATAGCATCTCTCTTGTTGAGTAAGTACATATGAAAAAATACCAAAAGTCACTTACTCTTAGTGAATGTGGATCTTATCAATGACAAGAGCCTCTGTATACACGTAAGAAAAAGTAGTATCATATCAAAGCTGTCTTCAGAAACCATTTGGTGATAGGTGGATTAAAGGACCCCTTGAAGACACTCACATGTCTTCTCACCCCACTGTCCCCAAGAAAGTCTAAAAGCCATGGTTGGGTTGTTTAGGTGAGATACAAGCATCACAGCTATTTTACCCTTAAACTGACCTTGCTGCAGTGAAAGACTCTCAGACACAAACCTCAGTCCATTCAGCCTCTTTCTTCTGCTGCCTTGTAAGTGTGAGAAGTCTTGACGTCTGCATTTTCCCAGAGCGAGGCGCTGTACACATCTGGGTCAACTTTATTCCAGTTTTCTTTTCTTTTTTTTGTTAACCAGGGTGAGTAACTGCTACATGAAACTGTGAAGAAAATGGAATAAATATGTTGGAAATGCTAGAAAGTGATCTGTAGTTGTTTATTCTCCTCAGTCTCACTTCCTGGGCTTAGTTTTTAAGCACTCAAAGAGTTTCAGCAATCTTGAAGAGTGTTTGGCATGCTGCAAAAAATATGGTCTCTTCTCTAACATGCAAGAACTTTTACACTGTGCTTCTTGGTATGAAAGTGTGTGGGAAGAGGTGGGGGGACAGGGCCCCTCATGTGTTAATTCAAGTTCTCTTAATAAGGCATATACTCTTTTACATAATTCAGGCACGTGATCTATTAAGCAGTTTTCACTCCTTTCTTTTTCTTGAGGGCAGGGATTCTGTCTTGTATGTCTCTGTGTTCTCTAGCAGTGCTGACATCTAATTGGTACTGCCTAAACTCCTTGAATGATGAGGTGGATGGTGAATTTTTCAGTTGGATGAGTAGGTAATGGTGAGTTGAACAAGCTGACCATATTATCAAAGAGCAAATGCTAGAAATAATATTTACATACGAACAATTAGTAAACAGACAGTGTGTTTGTTAACACAATGTATCATTTTCATACAGATCTCATTGCCCATGTTCACAGAGAGGGCTCATTGGCTCATTTAGGCAGAAATGGAGGAGAGAGATCATTGAAGGCAGGAAAAATGAAGGAAGGCATGTGTCCCAGCATCTCATGGGGGTGGAGGGAGATGAGGCAGTAGACTGTGGGCTCAGAATTCTGAGTTCCAGTTTTGCCTCTTGAATTCTAGTCTAGCCTTTGGGACCTGTCCCTTCACGAAGCTCTTCCTGGTCCCTGAACAGATAACTAACCTCTTGTTGACCTCATAGGCTGTGCAGGGACTTTTCTCCTGGCTCTGTTCCTGGATGGCCATTTGTGTTCTTGTTTGATACCTTCCATTGGATTACTATATAAGGTCTGGACTCTTTCCAACTCAACCATATAACCCCCAGAGTGTATAGCATAGTGCCTTCCACTCAGGCCACTGCACAAATGCTTGTAGAAGCAGACTTACCAACCCAGAGTTTCAGAATGATAAAGACATTCATTCTATGCAGGGCATTTATTTGTGGTGTAGTGGGTTAAATGGCCCCTAAAAGATGTGTTTACATTCTAGAACATGTGAATGTGACCTTATTTAGAAAATGGATCTTGCAAACGTGAGTCGAGCCTGCGTGCCTTTCAACTTTTCCCTAGGGTAGTTATCCTTCATGATGCATAGTCATAGGTTTAATAATACTGATTTTGAATAAACTAATGAAACTTAGTATTAATAGGAATTATGAATGATGAAATAATTCACAATTATTAATGAAATAAAATTATCACACTTAGTATCAAAAAATTATGAATAATGCTGCTGAAATGATACTTTGAAAGTAGACAATGATTTTAATCTATTAGTTTACTAGTTATAGTGAGTCAAATGGTGGGTCCTCTTGTCCTAACTCCTAGAATTTGTGAATGTCATCTTATATGGAAAAAAGGGTCTTTGCAGACATAATTAAGTTAAGGGTCTCAAGATGAGATCAACCTGAATCACCTGGGTGGGCCTAAAACCAATGACAAGTGTCCTTATGAGAGAGAGAAGAGAAGACAGAACAGAGGCCATGGGAAAGGAGGCAGAGATCGGGGTATTGCAGACACAAGCCGAGGAGAGACTTAAGCTACCCAATACTGGAAAGGCAGGAAGGATTCACCATATGAACCTTGGGAAGAAGTATGGACAGCTGACACTTTGACTTTGGACTTCTCGCACCCAGAATTGCGAGAAAATAAATTTCTGCTGTTTTAAGCCACCAAGTTTATGACTATTTGTGAAAGCAGCCCTAGGAAACCAATACATGTAGGTTGTGTTGGAATTTCTGTTATCCCTTAACTGGCAGTAAACTCTTAAGGGCAGGAGCTATATCTGTCTTGTTCCCAGTGGGGACTCCAGTGTCTAGTAAGGTGACAGATATATATAGGCTTTCATTAAATGTTAATTCCCCTTTCCTTTTTTCCTATTGTCCAAGGTCATATTTCTGTTGGTAAGAGTACAGGTGGTTCCAGAACACACTTCTGTTCTCCTTTTCCTATTTGTAGCACAGGTTGTTAGTTATTTACCAGCATTTGTTCTCCTCTTCTTTTGTGATGAGAGAACACTCGATTTTGACTGACCTCCCTTTGCAGCTGGGTATGGCTATGCATCTATATTCTGGCCATTGGGTTGTAATTGAAATTGTTATGAGGTAGCTTCTGGGAGCTTTCTTGAAAGACAGTTTGCAGATGCTCTTTGCACCTTCTTCTCTATCTTTCTTCTGCCTGCGTGGAATTCAGGTGCTGCCGTTTTGGACCATGAGAGCAAGAGCCCCCCCTAGGAATGGTGAGCAGTGAGCTGGGCAGGGCCTACCTCACTATGTGGAGCAGAGCTATTAGACCAGCCCTGGGTTGCATGCTTCTGGACTTTTGTGTCAGAAGGAAGTAAAGCTGGATTTTCGTGTAAGCCATTATTATTGAAGGAAGAGGGGAGTGTGTATGTGTGATTTATCATTGCCTACAACTTTGGGACTGCTGGAGGATTATATGTTCGTTACATGAACTAGTGGTTTTAGATGTCCAAGTAGGCAGGAATCAAAGAGGCAGATAGATACTTTGAGCCTCTCTTTCACTATGATGTTTCAAAACCTGTGGCCTCAATTAGTTTTTCAAACCAAGAAGCCTCCTGCATGGAGTTAAACAGATCTGGTTTGAATTTTAACTTGATTTCTTACCCCTGTGTTTGGCCCAACCTCCCTGAGCCTCAGTTTTCTCATCTGTATAATGAAGATAACAGTAACTACCTCTTAGGATTGTTGTTCCAGGCATAAGAATGACATCATGTCTGTTAATAGATATTGTTAGTTGTAGTATTATATCTTTATTTTGTTTCAACTATTGAAATCACTTAAGGCTGCTGTTCAAGGGAAGGAGGAAAAAGAAAACTGAATAAATATCAAGTTTAAACGATAAAGCATTAAAAGGAACACTTTGAAAAATGAAAAAGCCTCATGTAAACAACCAAACATTACACCTTAAGGAACTAGAAAAAGAACAGATGAAGCCCAAAGTTAGTAGAAGGAAGGAAATAATAAAGATCAGAGTGGAAACAAGTGAATTAGATAATAAGAAGACTATAGAAAAGATCAATGACACTAAAAGCTGGTTTTCTGAAAAGATAAATAAAATTAGATAAAGTCTAACCTTTAGCTAGAATCACCAAGAAAAAGAGAAGACTCAAATAAAATTAGATGTGAGAGAATAGACTTACAACTGTTACCACAGAAATACAAAGGATCATAAGAGATATTATGAACAATTATATGCGAACAAATATGAAAACTTAGAAGAAATGGATCAGTTCTCAGAAACATACAACCTATGAAGACTGAATTATGAAGAAATAGAAAGTTTGCACAGACCAATTAATCATAAGGATATTGAATCAGTAATAAAAAACCTCCCAAGAAGCAAAAGTCCAGTACCAGATAGCCTCACTGGTGAATTCTACCAAACATTCAAAAAAGAATTACTACCAATTCTCCTTAAGCTCTTCCAAAGTATAGAGAAGTTGAGAACACCTCCAAATTCATTTTATGAGGCCAGCATTACCCTAATACCAAAATCAAATAAAAATGCCACACACAAAAAAATCAAAGTTAATATGTCTGATGAAAGTAGACACAAAAATTCTCAACAAATATTAGCAACTGAATTCAACAATGCAGTAAAAGGATCATCCATCATAAAGTGGGATTTATTCCTGGGATGCAAGAATGGTTCAGCATCCACAAATCAATTAACGTGATATACCCCATTAACAAATGAAGGATAAAAATCATAATAGATGCAGAAAAAGCATTTGATAAAATTCAACATCGATTTATGTTATAAAAACTCCCAACAAAGTGGGTACCTCAACATAATAAAAGGAACACTCTGACCTCTACAGGGGCATATTAAGGGACCCGGGTAAGGAATTCCGGCTCAAGCTATACTATAGATACCGGTTTTGGCCATGAGGTTGAGATTGAATTTTTAAAAACTCATTCAGAGAACATTTCTTTAACTCCTCTTTATGCCACATATGTAGGGGAGCTGTGGGATTATATAGTTATAAATTAAGATATGGTCCTGATTTCTACCCCAAAGAATTTACCATTTAGTGGGATAATGCAAGAGAAACTGCTTTAAATGCAGCATTCACAAAGTGCTATGGGAACATGGGTCTGTGCGAAATTGGAGAAAGACCTGTTGCCATTTGGACTGGATGTCGAAGGATGAGCAAGAGTTCAGCAAAAGCAATAATCTAGGAAGGGTAGATCACAGTACAAAGGCAAAGAGACCAAAAGAGCAGTGACATGATGTTGTTTGCGTCTGGCATATTTCCTTTCAAAGGATGGGAGTAGAGGGTTAGTGGGACATGAGGCTGAAGATATATTCTTGATGCCGCTGCCCATGGAGCTGGATCGCCTCTTTTTAGTTTAGGGGAGGCCATAGACCTTTTTAAGGAAGGGAATGAATGCAGGTAGCTCTCATCTGATGCTTGTACTTCACTCTGTTCTTTTGATTTGGAATGCTGCCACTGAGGGTAGAGAAGGAGAAATCTCTGGCAGTCATGGGGAGACACAGGTATCTTTCATCTTAGCTGAGATTAAAAAAAAAAAACAGATTAACCTCAAGAGTGAGGAGAAGCCCTTCAGGTCAGAAATGGTCAAACTCTGCTGAGGTTACCAATAGTAACACCAAATCTTCCTTATTTTTACTTTGCTGGACCATTTATTTTTATTTTTTCCTTCTCTTTATAAACTGTTATTTAAAAAAATGTTCATCTTCAGGAATGCAGTGTGGTTTTACTTCTGGTAAGAAGTGAAGAAAATTTAGCTTCTGGATTTTTCTATGCTTGATAAAAGGCATAGTGTGTAAATGTAGGTTATAAGACCATATCTCCAACATGATCTCATTTATAAAGAAAAACTATATATGTGTGTATAATGTAAATTGCCCTTTGGGTTATAGGATTTTTCTCCTCTATCCCCCCACCCTTTTTTTTTTCAGAGAGCAAATAAATCTTAAATATATTTTACAGAAGTTCTCAGTGTAATCCCTGTACTCAATGTCAGAAACAAAAACACATTTCTTGGGTGGAGGAAGGATGGAATAGGGGTAGGCTGTGTGTTTTGGAAAGAGTTTAGCTTCTCTCTTGTTGATACCTTTTACTGGGCTGTTGGTGAAGATTTCGATGGTTCTTTCATTATTCATTCAGTGTGTATTTATTGAGCAACTACTCAGGAACCAGACAGATGGACCTTTCTGGGCAGGCTTATATTAGACCGAAAGCCAATCCCTGGCCTGTTACACTGCCTCCCTCTGAGATTTTCTTAGCTGGACTCAGTGTGGCCACAACACCCTGTGATTCTGTCATCGCCTTTCTTGCTGCGAGGGGCCGTTTCAGAGCCCTTCATAAACAAGCTGTCCAGGCTGTTTGCATTAGAGCAGAGGAAAAGACAATAATACACTCAGGAGGGTGGCATCGCCAGGGTGGTTCATGCGGACGAGCTTTAACGGTGTTTCACACATGATGAGCACTTTATTGTCTGTACTTCAAAATGGTGTCCTCACATGGCTATCCTGTAAATGCCGGCCTCTCCCGGGAGCCTTCTGGAACTGAGGAGCCTCAGGTTCAAGGGAAGGCTCTGCTTGTTTCTTCCGAGAACAAACATAAAGGCCCCTCTGCTTGAGTTAGGGGCTCCAGGTTAGGTGTACAGAAAGAAGTAATGGCTAAATTTTAGAAGCTATGTTAGGTATTTTGGAAAAAGCTTTAAGATTAAAGAGAATGATCGGACATCACTAGCTCTCAGATGCATAGCCAGAACCCTGAAATGAACCAGAGTATTCAGGAAGGTGAAGCACAGTGGGAAAATGTTTTATTATTAGAAATAGGCTTTTTAGTTGTGACAATTTATATGTGAAATTTCAGGTAGAAATTCACAAAGCTGTAATGTCTTCAAGCATATTTGAGTGTGTCTGGAAGAAAAAACCTGGCTAGTTTATTGTGTGGTTTTGCTTTCTGAGGGAGAAGGGTAGGCGAGAAGAGAGAGAAAGAAGCATGGTCCAAGTTACTGCTCAGTTCAGGCCGTGGCCATCTCTAGCATCCTAGGTCATGCTAGAGTTAGAAGACCTTTCAGAGGGAGAGAAAGGGAGAGAAGGGGAGAGACGGAGGGTTGAGGGGGCGGAGAGAGAGAGAGAGATTGAGAAAAGGAGGGAGGGAGGGGGGGGAGAGAGAAGAAGAGAGCATGAGCGAGCAAGCTCTAGTACTTAGGTCAAGCTGAGCACCTATAAGTTGAGGTGGAAAGACAACCCAGATTTGTTCAGTAACTCTCAAGGCTTTTTATAGTCTGGTGCTTTCTAGATTGTTCTATTAAACTGTCTAAGCACCAAATGTTTTGTGCAAACCCACAGTCAGACCCCTCTTCTCTTCTTGGTTAACTTCAAATCCTCCTTCAAGAATGAGTTCAGAAGTGACCAAAGTCTGAGCCTCTGAGCTACTTAAACAAATTGGTTGGCATCAGCCCCCACCCTCCTTTTTCTTTATCCCTGCTCTACCCTTTCTCAAGGCAGAACCACCGCTCTCCTATGTTACTTCCATGTGACTTGGCTCATGATCACTCTTGAATTGACAGTCACTGCATGGGGGAGCAGATGGGGTCTGGGAGAGCCCCTGGAGGAAAGTGTCACAGGATCACATGAGATAATGTGTGCAAGAGTTGTCTGTTAACTGTAAATGCTGTACCAGTGTGGTCATTGCTACCCTTTACTGAGAACATCACGCTTGGCATTTTCTCATTAAATCTTCATGACAACCAGTTGAAGATAGGTGTTATGGTCCTCTTCCTTTTAATGATGAGAAAATTGAGTCTCCGAGAGGTTAAAAAGTGGCCTAGCCAAGGTCACTTAAATAGTAAGTGCAGAATCTGAATTTAAACCTAGTTCTGACTCTGATCATGACCCACGACTCCATATTGCTGGGAGCGGGGGAAACTCACACGTGAGGAGGCGTGGTCTTTGCCGTCAAAGCTTCCAGGTTGGGGTGCAGAGGTGAGGCAGTTGCTCCCAGTTGGTGTACAGTGTAGGGAGCAATAGGGTCTTAGGAAGGTGCACATAAAAAGTGTTTGGAGAGCTGAGTTATTTTTCAGGTTGAAAAGTGCCTTTGTGGAGAGAGGTCATCTTACCTGCACCTAGACGAATGGGTAGAGTTTTTATAGCAGAGTTAGAGAATGGAGAATGGAAGAAACTACATGAATCAAAGCTTAGGGGAGTGGTAAGTGTGTGGGAGGTGGCATAAGAACGAGGCTCTCTTGGTCACTTGTTGTTATTGAGGACTTAGAGCTCATCACATTGCCCACTCCTACCCTACCCTTAGTCTTATAAGATAGAAGGTGGTAGCTAGTCAGCTTGTAGGAATAACTACTCCTGTAGTGGTTTTCACTCAGTGGTACTGCTTCCCTGAGCTTAGAAACATTTTTTGATTGTCACATTGGGAGAGCAGGTGGGATGTTGGTTGTGTGTGATGAGCTGTGCTACTTTTGGCACTGTGCAGTGACCCCTGCACCGAATATGCTAAATATCTTGCAATCAGTCCTGCCCAAGGAAGAATTCTGCCACCCCAAAAGCCAGTATTTCACTGTAAGAAACAGTGTGAGACCTCTTTCTAAAAGTACACATGTAGACTAACCCCTGGGCATGGCACTGTTCCTCTGGGAAATCTTATTTTTTCCTGGCATTTCTCCCCTAGAACGGCCCAGTTGTTTTATCCCCAATCCATACCTAAGCTCCAGAACCTTCTTTTTATGCTGTTTCCAAAGCTTGTAACTGAAAATTATAATTCCCACCCTATTTTTCTTCCCCTGTAGTATATTGTCTGCAGCGAAGGCCATGAAAGGAAAAGGCTGCCTTAGCAGATTTTCATAACCTTCCTCTTAGCATGAACAATAACTGCAAAATGATCTGCCTGATCTGGCTACCATTGTGGTATGGGAGAGGATAAAAAGAACATTCACTGGGCACTTCTCAACAGGGGCTCATCAAGGTAGAAAACCAAGTGGCACATACTTGTGGAGAAAGTATGAAAGGAATAGGGGGCAGGGGAGTGGTAGGGATTGAGGAAAAGCCTAATAACATGGTAATAAGAGATAACAGGCGACAAAACCTCAGCAAAGTCGGTGATAAAAGAGCCCAGTGCCTCACAAATACAGGATTGAATGAGTTTCATGTTTAATGTAAATACACCTGCCATTTGTTCTCTAAAGCACTGGTTACAGGTTTTAAGATAAAATAGAGTTTTGAACATTGTGCCAGTGTAATTTGCCTTTGTCTGTGCACTGACTGTACGCTTTGTTCCCAGGCAATCCTTAGAGACAAAAATATTGCTCTGGCCAGCTTGAAGGTCTTACCTCCTGCAGTTTCCCTCAGCCAGCTCTGCTTCTCCGTGGTCTTCAGCTTAGATTTCTTGGATGCTGACAGAGTAGAAAGAAGGGAAAACATTGGCCAGGAGTAATACATCTTTGTTCCCTCAATTCTTTCCATAAATCAGTATCATTAGGTAGCACATTTTTAGGGAGGCTTACCCTGAGCCCACCCCCACACCAGAAGAGATCGGTCATGGTGCTCTATACTTTTCTTTCGTGGCTTTTGTCCCAGTTTGTAATTATATATTTGTGTGATTACCTGATTACTGTTTCCTTCTTCCTCTGGACTGTGGGTTCCATGAGGGTAAATCTGCTTTGTTTTCCATAGTATTTCTGGCACCCAGCACTAGCCCAACATGTATTTATTTAATGAATCAATTATTGAATGTACTACAGAGAAATTAGAAAATACAAATAAGCAAAAAAGGAAAACTATAAAAGGTTGTTATATCCTACGATCAAAGAAAACACACTTTCAATTTTTTAGGTCTATACCTTGCCTGATTCTTTTTCTATTCAGTAAAATAATATTATGATTTTCACATAATAATATTATACACAGGATTAAATAGTCATCAAATTTGTTTAGTTTACCATCATTTTATTTAACTAATTCCTTGTCGTTAGATCCAAATTTGAGGATATGACCTGTTTCACAAAAATCAATGGAAAATGATAAATAATTATATCATGTTTATTTATCTAATCCACATCTTTATCCAAAAGGAGTATATAATGTGAAATTGGGACTGACGTCCAGGAAAATGAAGATGTGGCAGATGGAACTCTAGACCACATAGGGAGAGCCCAGGCCATGGGAAATGGCTGTGGTTGGCGGAGGGGAAGGTGGCGGGGCTGTGAAGGGGTTGCCACCTGTTCCTAGTGGAGGCAGCGTTGTCATGAGGGAAAGCCACAGTGCATAATCGCGGGTTCTTTGCTGGCTCACTGATGTGGGCAAGCAAAATGGCTGTCTTGGGATTATCTGGGAGCTTCTAGGGCTGATGGGATGGTGACTAAGGGTGAGGAGAGAATCCCTTTGTGCTGCTTTCCTAGCCTCCTGCAGGGAAAAGAGGATGAGAAAGCTGGCCCCAGGGAGAGAGAGGACTATATTGTTCCAAAGCCAGGAATCACCACCCCTATTCATCTCTCTGACTCTTGTTTAGTGCCCCCTTGTGGCTGCCCTATTGTTAACCCTGACTTGGGTGCCTTGGCACCTGTGATAAGCCGAGTCACACTCAGGTGGGATTTGGGTAGATGGAACAGGAAGTGGTTTTAGGAATTTGCGTTGGAGAGTCACCATTCTTACTTTCTGTGGAAGGGTCCCTCTGTGAGTCAGGATAGCAGAAGGCTGACTGCACTTCAATAACCACCATCGCATATTTAATGCATTCTGAGTAGATGCATTATATTACATAAATCTTACAATAATACAGTAAGGTAATTGCCACTATTATCCCCAATTTGTAGACCAAGTACCTGGGACTTGGAAAATGTCAAAAGCAGAATTTGAACACAAGTCTGTCTGACCCCAGAACCTGGGCTTTTTTAAAACCGCTTTTAAAAAAGAATCTCAGTAGGTTCTTAAGAAGGAGGCATGCTGCTCTCTAGAACATTTGTAACCCAACTGTATGAACTGAAACAAGGCGAGCTCTGTGTTCCCATTTGGGGAAAGTTAATATTTCACATGCTCTCGAGAATTTAGGAGCTTGGTAAAAACTTACTATTAAACAGGGATTTTCTTTAATTCCTTTTGTTTAAAGATTTTCATGTGAAACACTCTATGTACTGTGCCTCCCTCTGAGACGTCAGTGGTGCCAGAGACCGTTAGGGAATTTGTGTAAATAGAGAGCGGGCCAAATGCTGCCCACACAAGTAGTGAGGCTCAAGGCTGAGTGTGTGGAACAGTTTCACAGTTAGCCCAGGGCTCAGTGGAGCGTCTTGCAGCCTCATCGTGGTCTGCAGAGCTGTTACCAAACAGTGCCATCAAAGGCCAAGTTGGCTTTGTTCTGTAGGTGCCTCGTACTCCAGCCAGCCAGCAGTTGAAGACCAGCATGAGGAAGTATCTTTAACCATTCATGTTAAAACAGATAAGTTTGCCAAGGAAATAAAACCAGTTGGTCTTGGAAGGCCAGTATTAACCATATTAATGCATATTTTGATGATTAAAAAACCTGACACGTCCTACAAAAGACAGAAATATCTGGAGAGGACAAAAACGCTTTGAAACATCTTTGAAATGGTGGTCCAGTGCACAGAGTCAAAGGGGAGAGCTGGGTCTCTTCAAGCATTTTTTAAAAAAATGCCTCATTTTTATTTAACATTGTTTGGGGAAGGACTGCATTCTATTGACACATTGAGAAAAAAATTACTTTTTGTTTTTCTAAAACTAATAGGAGCTTAGGCATTATGATTAAGGACCAAAAAGAGCCAACGCTGATGAATGCCTCCTTTCTTCAGCTGTAAAATTTAATAGCTGCCACAGAGAGTTTTTTTCTTTTAATCAGCAAAAAATTTATTTTGTCCTTGACATTTTGTGCCAAAAATCAGCTCGGAGACTGTGTTTTATAGCCTGAGCTGAATTGCCCTACAGGTAGTTTTCTTGTGAGCAGCATTCACTGAATTGGCTTGTTTTTTTTTGTTGTTTTTTTGTTTTTGTTTTTTTTTTTTGCATTAGATAACAAACCAATATCAATTTATTAGAGAACCTTTTCAGTGTTTCTGAAAGATAAAGTGGACTTAAGCAGAGACAGAGAGCATTCTGGGTAAGTGCCTAGGTTCTTAGGGGAGACAAGATATAGGTTCTACTGGCCCCACTACTTCCTAGCTCTGTGACCTTGAGTAAATTACGCTCCCAGAGTCTATTTCTTCTTTCAGTTGGGGATTATAATAGTGCCAGTGTCATTGTGTTGTGATGATTAATGCACCTAAAGCATTTAGCACAGCCTCAGCATTTATTGAGTGTTCACCAATATTAGCAATGCACAGTTGCATATAACTTAAACTTTTCTTATGATCTGATGGTAATAGGAATGGGCAGAAAATAAGATGGTTCAACTATCCAGAAAACTATAAGCTTAGCAGAAGAAAAATAATTGTAGCATAAAATATAGAAAGCTGATTTTGTTTCTTAAATGTTATAGACATGTGGTTATTTTATTATAAGTGATAGGAAATCCATCTGAAATCTCTCCTCTTTATCTATTTGTAAAAACAACTGGATCAATCCATAAACACTGAGCATTGTTCAGTGCAAGGGACAGTGGTAGGCATTGTGGGAATTTAAGGTGCAATCCCTGTCCTGGTGGAATTTTTAGTGTAACTTGGGAACTTAAAAAGGAAAATTAAATGGAGAGAGATGGATTTGAGCTGAGGATTTTTAAAGGATGAGCAGTAGAGAGAAGTGGGAAAGCCTCTTATAGGTAAGGGTTAATGGCAAGAGCAAAGCCAGTATGGCGGGGAAGAACAAGACATGGGGGAGGAGTCCTGATTAGCAAGTCAAGGCGCATGAACATCTAAGGCTACCTTTGAACCAGAAGTGTCTGTCTGACTGGATTGCTTAGTCCTGTCTATCAAACCGTTCTCCACCACCGTGATTCATTACCTCAGGGTCTCTTATCTCTGTATCAAAAGTAAGACCGGAGGCAGATACAGATATGAGGAAGTACTTTGCTTTGCACTACTATGCCAAACAGAGCTTACACACCAACACTGATAATCTGTCACGCCCCCTCTCCTGGACACTTCATCATTTCTCTGGAATCCTTTGCAATGATTTTTCTCTGAGTTACAGAGTATGCTTCAGAGCATCTGTTTCTTAAGATAAGTTTGTATTCCTTTAAGTGACATTCCCACAAAGCTCCAAAGTGGCCCGTGTTACACATTCCTTCTGGAAGCCAAAGTAGCCCGTTATGAATGCAGCTACCTCATGGTCTGTTAATAATAATGTTTGACACTTGCTGAGTACTTACTGTGTGCCAGACACTGTTCTGAGTCCTTCACGTGGACTAATTCATTCAATTCTTCAGAGTAGAGGAGCAGTAGGAGAAAAGGAAGATGGGCAGATGTTACATAGAGACTAAAAGATTAAATAATCACCAACTAGTTCTACAAATATTTATTTAGTGTCTATCATGTTCCAGGCACCATGATTAAATGCTGATAAAATTAATGACTAGACAATTGAAGGCTGGAGAAACTCAGTAATGACCCCTAACTGCCAGTGTGGGTATTTTATCAGCATCCCACATTCTGCATTGCCTGTTTATTAAATACCTTTTGAATTTTTGGGAACTGTGCGCATTTAAACATTATTGTGCATATGAATCACCTGGGAGTTGTGTTAAAATGCACATTTAGACTTGGAAGCTCTGTGGGGGAACCTGAGAGTCTACATTTCTAACAGGTTCCTAGGGGACAGTGATGCTACCCATCCAAATGACTTTTTTAAGTAGCAAGATTTTAGAGAACTGAGTAAATGGCAAGGAAAACACAAGAAAAGTAAAGGCAGGAACATATTGTCACTTTACACCAGAGGAGGCAGAAGGCCTAGAGTTGGCCGCAGACCCCAGCAGAGCACTTAGCATGATTACGTTGTCGTTGTCATTACCGTGTGCACCTGCAGGAATCTAAGAGATGGGACCCTTATGGCTCAATGGCTCAGTGTATAATTCCTAATACACATTAAAGTTAAAGGAGCAAGTCCTTCTTAGGGACGTGATTTACAAGGTGTGGCAGAGAAGGTGGTGGACAGGAAGCCAGGAAACCTGCATCCTTCTCAGAGTTTCTTCACAGACTTGCTGTGTGATCCTACTTAAATCACACAAGCCTTTCTGGGTCTTGGTTTTCCTACCTGTAAAACAGACTAATAGCATCTATCCTGCCCATCCCATGGCTGTGGAAATTAGTAGGTGAGGTGGATTATGCAAAAGCTCATGGAAAACGGAGCACTATGAAAATATGCATTTTCACAATTACAAATTACAGGGTCCTCAGCAGTATCAGAAAAGAGAGGGTATATCTCCTGAGTTCCTACTTTGGTCTATATCTCTGTTTTTTGTTTGTTTGTTTTTTGATGACTCAGTTATTCTGTAGTTGTAAGACATGTAGACCTTTTGAGTCAGAACAAGCCATCTCAGCCTTCACTTGACCTCAAAACCATTACTGCTAGTACTTTCACACATTGAGCTGGGGAGAGTAGGAAGCAGAGGGGAAGTAGCATTTGTTGAGCATTTTATGTGAGTTATTTTACTTAATCTTCACAACACTTAGGAGAAGCTACTATTGCAGCTTCGCAGATGAGACACTTAAAGGTCATATGGGGTTTCATTATGTTCCTTATACTAAAAGAGAAATATTTTCATCTCTGTAGCTCTACAGATGTGATTACTTCATTTTCACAAGACTATATATATGATAAGTTAGAAAGCTCTGGTATCTGGTTGACAGCTCACCTTGTGCATCTTATTCCAGAAGTAGATATCACAAATTTAGGATGAAGCCAAGAATTTTGTGCTCAACACCTATCTTTTTGAAACAGAGTTGGAGAACTGTCACAGAAGTCTCTGAATTTTAAATTCACTAACGTTCATCAACAGTTCTACAGCTCACCTCTCCTAGAAATAGAGGAAGGCTACAACTGAAGACAATGGCTTTGTTCTTTTTAAAAAGTATTTGAGGAGGAGGATGATAACAATGGTCGGTTATTGAGTAGTTTTCATGATCTGTAGTACAGATCATCCACATCCTTTACATAGCCCTATGAAGTTGGTTGCTTCCCTCCCATGTTTTAGAGAAGAAAAAGAGAGTTAAGGTGCAAAACCTAACACCTCCCAAGTGGATCCGCCTGGACTTTAGTCCTGGCCTTTCAGGCTCCAACGTTCATGCTCTTTTTCCATATACCACCATATCCAGTGGATTAATCACTGTCGTTGACCAGCCAGATTTAGAAACTGGCAGTGGCTCTCAGTGGAAAAGAACTACATGAAACAAATGATGATGATGAAGAAAACAACTTGCCAGCTTGCCTTGCTGCTGGTAGGCCTCCTGAGTTGGCCCTATCACATCATGTCACAGGGCATGTGAGATCACAGGGCTGAGATAACCCTAGGCGACTGATGTAAAACAGATTGCATGTGATGCACCCGCCCTTGAATTTCCCAGCATGGTGCTTCAGCCCTGCTTAGTTCCGAGTGCTTCATTTACCAGCAGCAGTACTTGTACTTCCTGCCTGAAAGGTTTCCTGCAGCTTCCACTGGAACAGGATCCCAGACCCTGTGGATTCTTGAATGACACAAATCACTGGAGGAGGCACAAAGTCCTATTAGTTTGACCTGGTTACTTAATCTTGCTGACCCTCAGTTGTTTCATCTTTTAAGTGGGATAAGGATAGTACCTCCCCCTGAAAGCTGTGAGGGTTTATTGAGCCAGTGCTGTCAGATCCATGGTTAGGTACACGATCAGAAAGGACACTGGTGTGGCTTACTTTCTTCTGGATTACAACATCTTTGATTTTTCTCTTTTCTTCTCTTTTCACAATCCACCAACACGTTCTGTCGCTTTATCTTTAAATTAAGCCTTGAGGCTGATTTTCATGCACAGCTATCACCTTAGTTCTCCTAGCCTTAGCTCTAGCCTAAATTTCTACAATAGCCTCCTACCTGGCCCCTGCTTGTATGCCTGTTTGGGCATCCAGAGCGATTTTATTAAAATGTAAATAGGATTGTTCATTCTCTTCTATAAATCCCCCAGTGGTTACCCTTTGTGTAGAGGATCGATCTATATCCTTTACTGTACAAGTTGTTACCTGATCTCGTCCCTGCCCAGAGCCCCTCCTTCAACTCATGCCCCTCGCCCCCTGGCAAACTGTGCTCCAGTCACGGGTGACCTTCTTTCTGTTCCCGGGATGCACCAAGGCCAGTGGACTGTGGACCTTTGCACTTGTTTGTCCTTGGGCCTGGAATGCTTTTCTCCAAGATCTTTGTGTGGCTGGAAATACATCAACATTGTGAGAGACCTCCCAGCTTCTCAATAGAAAGTCACAATGTTCTCTTCTCCAATTACTTCCTAACACATTACTCTGTTTTGTTTCCTTCACATATTCATCAATACCTGAAAATGTCTTGTCTAATCATTTGTAGTTTATCTGCCCCTCTGCCCCCCACTAAAGTCCATGACTTGCTTATGATTCCATGTCTAGATCCTAGAAAAGCGCCTGACATATATGAAGCACTCAGCAAACATTTACTGATTGGGTGAATAAATGTTATCTTTATTGTATATACATTAAAAATAAATATAAACAAGTTAAAAATAAGACGAAATCTTTCCATATTTATTTTTAACTTAAGGCTTGGGATCCAGTGGTCATGGATAGGATCAATGGGAAGCAGTGAATGGAGGAATCAGGCCATCTTCAGAGCAGTAGGGGTATGGTAAGACTCCATCCCCCTCAGCCCTCTGTCTCTAAACACTTTCATATGTTTCTTCGGTTATTCAATAAGAGCTTGCGGTGTGCTGGACTGTGAGCTTATGCCTGGGCTTAGAGCAGCTAACACAAGACACCCAGGTTCTACCTTTACTGAGCTTCTCCTGGAACAGGGAAAACTGGCCTTTTGTGGAGGCATTTTCAGATGAAACAAGTGTTTAAGAAGGAGGGCCGTGCAGGGGGCCCAGGCACGTATTGTAGAAGAGCCTGTTCTGGAAGATCGGGGAGGCCTGCCGAGGGAGTGATGTTTCTACCAAACCTGAAGGATGCCTAACTTTGCTCACGTGTTCTCATAATGTTCTTATAACCAGCTGTTGAAGAGGGTGCAGAGTTGTGTGAATTGAGCCAACAGAGGGGGTGCTGTTTCTGGAACTTCTCCACCTAGAGGTCAGGGTTTTCGCTCTTCCATTTATAAAATAGCCCATATGTATTAGTAACGGTCACGGAGGGGTGTTGCTATCTTTCTTGTAGATGAGGAAGCTGAGGTTCGGTAAGGTCAAGTCATTTGTCCAGTTTGCGCCACTGTAAGTGATGGAGTAGGCCCACGTCTGCGTGACTTCTAAGCCCCACGCTCCTTTCGACAACTTTAGCTGTATCTACGCCTTTGTGATCGTGAGCAATTTCGGGTTCAGAACATTCCATCTTGTTGATTTTGTTTCCTCAACCTTTTAACCTCTTCAGGATTTTTAGGAGTGAAAAACTTGGCCGATGCCCCTTTTAGTCCTAGCAAAATATCTTAATATCCGTAGTCCTTTGAGATCTTCTGGCAAGTGAGAAACCAAAATGCAAGTAGGTCATTTTTTCGCCAGCCAGCCTAATGATTTGGCACCTGGCGCTGAGTGGTTTTGAACCTCGAAGCTACCTCTGCGTACCTGCATCCCCACCCTCATGCAAGTCACCAAAACTCTCTGTAAAATGGCCAATACATCTTATAGAGCCAGTCAGGGAAATGCTCATGAAATTGATCTTGAAGTACTTGGCAATTGCAAGCTTCATAAGAATCTCGGGTAAGAATAATTAAGTTACTTTGGAGGATGGATCTACTTAGGAAAGCTCCATCTGCAGTGAGGGTGGGCCCCTCTTTCCTGTTGCTCCTGGCACGTGCTCTTCTCCAAGTAACATTTGCTGCAGTCTGGGTGGTTTGTCTGCTTAGAGCCATCCAAAAAATTGGTGGGAAAATCCAACACACCATTGGCACTTAGACTAGGGTTGGCACCAGTCACAGGGAGAAGCATTGCTTTTATTATTTTACAGCAGACAAAGCAGAAGTGCCTAATATGCAGGCTCAAGATGCTAATGTGCCTCTTCGGGGAAGAGGAGCAGATACACCTAGCATCTCACAGAAGTCCCAAGTTATAGACGTGGCACACCTTTCACTAATGTGGCAATAAGGCTTGATTTATGTGCTTGCTTCTGGAAAAACTTGCTGTCCATCTTTCCTAGGTCACATGGTGTGGTGTTTGAATCCCAGTTGTGCCACATACTAGCTATGTGACTTTGTGATCACATGCCTAACCTCACTGTTCTCATCTGTGAAATAGGATGTTAATGGTATCCACCTACCTCATAGAGCTGTTTTAAGGAACAGTGTGGTAAATACAGATAAAGCACTTATTAGAACCATGTCTGGCACTTAGTAAGTGCTCGGTGATGATTGGCTCTCATTATTATTGCACTTCAGCTGTATCTCCATATTGTTCCTCTTATTCACTCCTCAGAGGCCTTTACGGCACTCCTTGGGATGACATTCAAAACAGTCCAGAATCCTAGCTGTGGGCCCACTGCTCTGACAGTGAAAGGACACTGTAAGACTGAGATTGGCCTCTGTTTGGGACCAAAGCTCATAAAAGTCAGATGGAAGGGTTTGGAAATTTAACACAGCTGGGCATTCCAGATGAAAAGGATAAATTTTTAAAGACTCATTGCAGTTTATGCCAGCAAACACACAGATAGGCGGGATTGATACTTCCTGCCTCAGGGGTGTAGGATTTCCACCCTTTTTAGTCACTTCCCCGACCCCCCATGCCCTGCCATGTTTTCTTTTACTTTCTTGTTTAATATAATTTGTGCTTCCTAGGTTTGTCAGTAAGTACTAAATATTGGGCATATATTCTGTGGAGAATTTGGATTGCTGGTGTGATGAGAGTCATGCTTTCTAACCCGGGAAAATTTTGCAATGTCAAAAGCAAGATGAGAATATACACTTATGCATGGGCGCATGTACCCTAGCCAGATCCCATTTATTCTGTAAAAGTCACCTCAAATATCACCTCTGCAGGAAACCTTCCCAGAATTCTCCTTGCAGAGTTAGGGGTTTTCTTTTCTTTTCTTTTCTTTTCTTTTCTTTTCTTTTCTTTTCTTTTCTTTTCTTTTCTTTTCTTTTCTTTTCTTTTCTTTTCTTTTCTTTTCTTTCTTCTTTTTCTTTTCTTTTCTTTTCTTTTCTTTTCTTTTCTTTTCTTTCTTTTCTTTTTTCTTTTTTTGGTCGTGTCCATAAAACCTCATCAAGATTACGATTGTCTGCTTGTCTAACTCACGTATTAGACTGGAGTCCCTTGAGGGAAGAGACCATGGGAAGCAGTTCAGGGAGATATTGTGTAGTTCTTATTTATCTCCATATCCCCTAGAACTTGGGCACTCCGTATATGTTTGTTGAATGAAGCAGTAAATAAATGTAAATGGTAAATAATAAAATAATAGCTAACACTTACTGAGTGCCTTTTGAAATGCAATTCTTAGTCCTCCTCCACTGTAATGGTAACTAACAATGGAGGGCTTCCTTTACTAATGTACGCTTTTCCTTTAATTTGAGCATTCTAATTGCCCCGTGAGGAAGTATAATTAGTGTTGCCATTTTATTGGTAAAGAGACAAGAGGCACACAGAGGTTTGGGAACTCATGCTGGAATTCAAATTTAGCAATCTGCATCCAAACCTGGCCTCTTATCAGTCACATTAAACTGCCTCTCATTGTAAGACTTTAGAGAGAGTTTTAGAATGTTTCATGGGTCCTCTCTTTTATTTTGAAGGCAGGGATTCTGGCTTATCGGACTCTGCTGCGAACTGGCCTAAGTCAATATATCCATTCAACAGGGGTCGGGTTCTTTTTGGTTGATTTGGGAAGTGTGTCTCCTTCACAGATACCTGTATTACAGTGAAAGCGAGCTATAGGCTAAATTTTCACAAGTAAAAGCATATATTAGCCAGCAAGCATAAAAGTCATCATCAATCTCCTCCTTTTAGGCTCTGTGAAATCCCTTCTCTCTGTTCTGGAGGCCACTGACCATCCATAAATACAAAGTTGAGGCCGACACAAGCATAATAACATTCTAATGCCCAAGTTGGCCCGTTTTCTAGCTGTATTAGGTGATAGAATCCCCGTATTGGGGACACCCTATGGAATTTGGACCCGGTTCTACCCACAAGTCCTCTTCACACTAACGATGCCCATGCTGTACTATACACCGGTCCTATTTTTTGAACATTGCTCATTTTACCAATGACAAATTCTTTCTAAAACCCCTTATTAACAAATTAATGTTCATTAATGGCTCCTGCTCAGACTTAGACAACATTATTCGAAGTGCTTACAGTTCCATTCTCTATATTCTAACCACTCCTCAGTGTGAACCCCAAATGAGGGGATGTGAGATGTTAGTAACCACTCTTAGAATATTGGTCTGTGTTTAAGCTATGTAAACGTTATCATCCATCCCTTAGTGGTAGATTAAATTTCACTTAGAAACATATGTGTACATCTCATTATCAGTACCGCAGGATTTTAAAGTATATCACAGACAATATGACATCCTTGCTCTGAGATTGTGAAGAATAGTGGAAAGAGGTTGTGAAGAATAGTGGCAAGATTTGAACCCATGTCAGCTGACTCCGTGGCTCTTGCTGTGGGGGAGAGGCTGAGCATGGGTGTTTCCCAGCTGCTTTAAGGAAGCCTGGTCGCATGTTGGATATTCATTCCCCAAATTTCATTCCTGAATCTTGAAGGCTAGACCTGGATGGTGAAAGGGCAGGTATGGTCCACAAAGAGAGGGTGGGGACAGTTCTGAGCTTTCTTTGCCTACTTGCCCTGAAGCCCTTTATCTCTTCCTCTTTGTGGTAATTGCCAACAGTCCTGAAAGTTGCCTTTTCAGTGCCCAGTGGCAAGACCTGCCGTTGAGGCTGGGGATTGTGCCAGACTTAATTGACTTGTGTTGAAAGTTACAAGAATTGATTCTCCCTTTAATTTTCTCTAAATTAAACACTGCAGAAGGATGAGATGATGGGAAATGACCAAGAGTCTTGAGAACGGGTCATTGTAGTGGTTACTCGTGCTGCCTCTCATAGCAGTGGTCTTTGAGACTGAGTCTTACTTTTTTATGTGGAAAACAGAGTTAACATTGCCTCAAATGGTTGTGAGGGTCAATGAGATTCTTTATTTAAGTGACTAGCACTAGGCAGGAGCTTAATCAATGTTCCTTTACTTTCCCAGAAATGAGCCTTGGTAGCCTAATGTGGGTTGCAAACCCTCATTCAAATGTCTGGCACATAATAGGTGCTCAGCAAGTATTTGTTCACTGAATGAACCTATCTCAGGTGAGACATGCCATCTGCCTGAACTAAACATATATGATCCAGAACAAGTTCCACATATTAATATCCAGACATGGGAGATGTGTGGCTTCTGTCCAATGAGCTGCCATGAGTGAGGAAATGGAGAGAAGCAGGGCGAGGGCTGATGGGAGCCCTCATAGTGCTTGGGAGCTGGGCTTTGTCTCAGCTTTGACTTCCATTCAGCTGCTGCTTGGTAGGTGCAGGATTCAGTTTGGGCACAGGGAGAACAAGAGGCAGTGATGGCAAACATAAGGGATTTAACGATGAGGACAAGTTCAAGAGCCCATAGGTGACCTATTCTGGTATGAAACCAGGTGACTGCTATGGAATAGGGGGCCATACAGATTTGCACCGAGGGTCCTGGCTCTGAGCTATACCCTCCTGGTTTGAACCCAGTCACTGTGCGACCTTGGACAATGCCCAGTTTGGTCTTCTATACAATGGGCATGGTACTGATGATCCTAACTTCATGGCCTTGTTGTGTGGAATCGAAATGATAACCAGCCTGCACATTTTTCAACATAGTTATCTAATAAACATATAAACAAGTGTTAGGTGTTATTATTGACTGAAAGGCCACATTCTACCCTGAACTTTACTTATTTCCTGAATGGATCTTTTGGGATGAGTTTGACAGATAAAACTGTTTACCAAATTCTTATCCCATGACTTAGATTTAGAAGAATGGCTGGGCAGCATCCAATTTAACACGTATTTAAATTGCACAGAAAGAAAACATTTGGATTGGCTTTGGCAGGGTTTTCTTTTTTAAACAGTTTAAAATTTTTTTTTACTTTGGGAATGTCAGGGTCTCAAGTGACAGACAGCCTGTGTCTAATGTCTGGGGCTGAGAAAATCTAGTGAAAGTCAGGCCCATGGGGTCAAACTGGCCTTTCAGACAGAGCCTGCCATAGATTTTCTGAGGATTCAGACGATGTAAAGGGGAGTAAACCCATCCCACACTGTAAATTATTTTTTCAAAAAAAAACAAGGGAGCCAAGAAACAATTTGTCATGATTCTTTACATCTTGGCTTGGCAAGAATTTACAATCTGCCATCCATCTCCAGCTCTGTGTGATTTGAGAGAATTTAAGAGTAACTTGTTTGTTTTTTTGTTGAAATGTAAAATGTGATTCAGTAATCTACTACCCGCTCCCAGCCACCAGCAAAGGAACAAAAACTATTGTCTATGTTCCTTGACAGCAAGAGTTGATCTTCAGGCTTTGATAAGGGAAACAGAACGGATGGATCATCATAGTACTTAACTTTACTAGTCCAGGAGATCATTTGCTACATCATGGGCTCAGAGGCACCTCTGCAACTTCTGAAGTCTAGTCCCTACTGACTGTAAGCAAAACTTTATCTGTCTTCAAAATTCAGCACAGATGGTTGAGTACCTATATTCTCATAGTTCAAGGAGTTGAAAGTACAAAGATGAATAGATGACATGGTTCTTGATGGGGTCTTAGAACTTAATAATGTTGATGATGATGATGATGATGATGATGATGATGATGATGATGATGAGGAGGAGGAGAAAGAGGAGCAAGAGAAGCAGCAGCAACTGCCATTCACACAGCACCGGTGCCAGTCATTCTCTGCATCTTTTCTCATTTAATCATCTCATAACAGCAATTGCCTGCTTGAAATAGGTTGGTGTTTTTAGCCTCATTTATTAGATATGGTAAGGAAAGTTCCTTGATATTAAGCAACCTGTCCAAATTGCCAAAGAGAACAAGTAGATCAGCTTGGATTGCTTTTTCAAGGACTGCACTTGAAACCGGGATGCTACATTGTGCAGTGATTAAAGCCGATGTGTAAGGAAACCACTGGCATATAGTGTGGTGGGTGTTCCAGAAGTGTCCAAGGTGCTTTGGAAACACAGATGGCAGAGGCTCACTTTTTACAGGATGTTGGGCATGGTTTTCCAGAGGAGGTGCTACTTGAACTTGATCTGGGAGGTGACTGAGCAAAAGCTTCCACTGGAGAGGAAGGGGAGTGAAGTCTTTGCCAGCAGAAGGCACAGCTGATGGGAAGTCATGGCACACTGGGACACAGGTAAGTGGTCAGGTTAATTGTAGAGGATGGCACAAATCAGGCTTAGGTGTACAGAATTAGGGGAAATCAAGTTTCTCTAACTGAAACTGCCAAAGTAGTTAAAACACTCTTATCATTTACCATTTTTTTTTCATTCTATGGTTAGGTTACTGAGAAGGCCTCTTCTCAGGATTATATGGTGTCCACATGCTTGATTACTAAGAAAGGAAGCCAAGACCATATTTGAACACAAACTGTCCAGTGACGGAAATGGTCCTGATACTCTGTCTTGTCACTGCCCTGAGTGGTAGTAATTTACTGCTTGAAGCAGCAGCTGCACCAGGAAGGAGCCTTTAAAGCAGTCAGATCTGTTGGTTAACTTTGGTTAACCCAGAGGTCAAAAGCAGTTTCTTTCTAGCACATTAGATAACTTTTGAAACATTTGAGATATCACAGGTAGCTTTACAGGAACATCCACACTTGTGATAAAAGGAGTTATTTATGAAGTAGCTGAGGTTTCAAATGTAAAAGAAAAAAAAAGTTCTATAAATTATGAAGACTTTGGTAACAAACGCCAGTTAGATGTTGCTGGCCTTTTTGAGAGGTTCAACAGAGATCAGCCAGGAATAAACTAGGAAAGGGCTGACTGGAATTCCACTAGCATTACCTGCTGATCAAAAGTGACAGTCCAAAGAAATGCAAACGACTATCATGGACAGAGGATTAATGTCTTCAGCCTTCCAATTGGATGTCTTCTGTGTCATGAGTTGCTGTGGAAAACTCTACCAGTGTTTTTCAGCTGATATACTATTATTTAGAAATAATTGAAAAAAATCATCAGTTGGTTCCAAAGACATTATCACAAAGTGTTTAAAATCTATAAGTTTCCTGCCTTGGCTTATCAATGCTAAGAAAGAAAGAGGGTACCCTGAAGTGAAAAAGTAGACACCTCAAATTTAGCTGCCTTCTGATTTTTCTTTTTCTTTCTTTCTTTCTTTCTTTCTTTCTTTCTTTCTTTCTTTCTTTCTTTCTTTCTTTCTTTCTTTCTTTCTTTCTTTCTTTCTTTCTTTTTTACTTAAACCAATCATTGTTGTATTTAACAACAGAGTACATGCTTTGGGGAATAATGATTATGTTTTGAAATACCCTTACCTCAAATCCTGGAAGGTTATCATTCTCTAGGATATATGACTAAGTCAAGAAGTGTTTTTCTACACGTGTAGGGCTGCTGGAAAAGTAGAAATTAATTAGGAAGAAAGAAATTGGACTTGGCACTATTTAGATTCTTCTCTTTTTTCCCTTCTTTCCTTCCTTGTCTGCTAGAGTGCATCCAAGACACATGCAGTGGGATATAGTGACCTAAGAACTGCCCTTGGAATAGCACATTCTGCCAATGCCATTTCCAGCTGGAAATCTGGAGCAAGTGCTGTCATCCTGCTGAGCCTCGGAGACTGATAAGCACCTACTTTACTCCTTACTAAGGCTGTTATCAAGATCAAATGAAGTTCTCTATTCTCATGAGTTCTCTGAACAGTTGCAAAGTACCACGCAGTTGTACAGTGATGAAAGTAAACTCTCTGAGGGCAGGGATTATGTCTTACTTAGGTCCTTTTGTATCCCCATTACCAAGCACAGGGCCATTTTTTGAATAAAGGAAGCAATTAACCACTTTATCTCATCAATGGCTCAGTTTTTATTACATGCCCAGTGTTTCCTGGCTGAACCTTTTGATTGATAGGTTTTAGAGCTAGGAGCAAATGATGTGACCTCTCAATTAGGAGATGCCTAATTTTCTGCTTCCTTTACTTGACTGTATGATCCTGGAAGACAAGGTCATTGTCTCTCCATCTTTCCATCTGTTAGCCAGTGAGGCTTATTAGCACAGTGTTTTGCATTTGACACTGAGCAAGAAGTATTTACTGGGTGGAATTTTCAATAGCCCGTGGGCCATCCCTTTGCTGCCATCCCTGGCCTGTGCCTACTTCCTGTTCTGGATTGAGATTTGAAGCTAGTGCTGAATTTTGGCAGGCTTGTGGGCTTCTTCTACTCTAGGATTATCCTACTGGGTGCCAACACTGTTCTAGGTGGACTCTTCCACATTCTACAAACTGTTTATTACATAATCTCTAATTGTTCACTGGAGAGCCAAGACACTTTTCTAACTTCTGCAGTTGTTATCAAAGATTTTTTAAAAATCACTTACATACTTATAGTGACCACTTCTTGCCTTCTGTTGCAGGCTGCTTCAGATACCCATCTTGGCATAGCTGGCTCAGAGAAGTGAGTAACTCTAATCCTGAATAGGGAAAGAGAGAAGCCATATTGGCGGCACAGTTGTAAATTGAAGTCTTAGGTGCTCTTGGAAAGTTGGGTTATCTGAGCCTAGAAGCAAGAAAAGTGACGGGAGAAGTTAGCATTCTTGTGGCATGTTTTTAAGGTTTATGTAACACAGATTATAAAGGGAGAACTTGTTAAGTCTGTGAACAATTGACTAGTTGCTTTTACCAGTGGTCAGGTAGCGAGCGGTTCCTGTTAACCTTGGAGACCATTTAGATGGGCGTAGTGTTGCTCAGACACCCAGAATGCTCATGGTTGGTCTACTTCAATGTTCTTCTGCTTAAACACTAAGGACCAGCAGCTTCTACTCCTCTCTCCTCCCAAATCTTAACTCCTTTCCCAGGCTCAGTTGGAATTTTATTTCTTTGGGGAAGCCTTCCACGATATCCTCAAGGGCATATATCTGGCTTGGTGCTCTCAGAGCCCTTGGCACCTCCCTTGAGTGACTTTCCCCAGCACCCACCATTGTTATATGGTACTTGAGGGCCCAGGTGTTTTGACTTGCCCTCCACTGTATACTTAGTGCCTTGCACGATGCCTAGCCCTGAGTTGCTCCAGAAATACTGATGGGAACATAAAATTTCAATAGCCCACAGTCTTTTTAAATTTTTAAAATGTAATTAATTTATTTTTTATGGTAACATTGGTTAATGACATCCAGTAAGTTTGATCTGTACACTTTAACAGTAAGACATAGACACACACACACACACACAGACACACACACACACACACACACACTGTGTTCACCTCCCATAGTTAGATTTCTTTCTGTCACCACACATTTGACCCCCTTTACCCTGTCTACCTCCCCACTCCTCTACCTCTGGTAACCGCTAGTCCATTGTCCATGTCCATGAGTCTCTGTTTGTTTGTCCTGTTCATCTGTTGCTGTCAGGTTTATATCCCACATATAAGTGATATCATATGATTTTCAACTTTTTCTGTCTGACTTATTTCACTTAGCATGATTATCCCGAGGTCCATCCCTGTTGTCGCAAATGGCAGTATTTCACTTCTTCTTATGGCGGAGTAATATTCCCTTGTATATATGTACCACAGCTTCTTTAGCCAGTCATCTATCATAAAACACTTTGGTTGCTTCCATGTCCCGGCCACTGTGAATAATGCTGCTATGAACATCGATGTGCAAATATTTTTTCGGATATGTCAATAGCCCATAATTTTAATCACATCTTTCACTATGCTAGATTTTAAGTTTTTTGTTTGTTGCTCATTTTTGTTTTATTTTTAAGATTTAGAATTTTATTAAGGAATAAATTTTAGCTTTATTTTCATGGCCTAGAATACCCCAGGTCATTGTCTAAGGAAGAAGGGTCAGATTGATTAGCAGAATGCCTGGTCATTCCTTAAAAAAGGAAGTGGTTGCTTTTTCCATGATGAGACATCTAGATGTCCAGATTCAGGTATGTGATTACAATGAGAAGGACACAGCATCACTCATGTAGTATTCTGGCCAGGATTCCATAAACTGAACCGAATCATGAGGAAATAGCAGACAAAGCCAAGCAAGGAACATTCTGTGAAATAACTGGCCTCCTTTCTTCACAAGCCAATGTTATGAAAGACAAAGGCTGAAGAATTAGCCAACTTAAGGGTGACTAAAGAGACATGACCACTAAATGCAATAGTGATCCTGGACTGGGCTTGGTGCTGGAGGAGAAAAAAATGCTATGAGGGACATTATTGAGACAATTGACAAATTGGAATATGGCATCTGGAAATAGATGAAAGTATACATTAATATTAAATTTCCTGAATTTGATCATTTACTTTGGAATATTCTTATTTTTTAATTGAGATATAATTGATATATAGCATTGTATAAGTTTAAGGTGTAAAAGGTGTTGATTTGATACATTTACATATTGCAATATGGTTGCCACCATAGTGTTAGCAAATGACACCTCTATCATGTCACATAATTATCATTTCTTTTAAGTGGTAAGACCATTTAAGATGTAGCCTTTTAGCAACTTTGAAGTATATAGTATAGTATTATTGACCATAATCAGTATGTGGTACATTAGACCTCCAGAACGTATTCATATTCTAGCTGCAGGAATATTTTTACTTTTAATTCTGAGGTATTAAGGGGCGAAGGGCATGATATATGCGAATACCCTTAAGTAGTTCAGAAAAAAAATAAGTACATGTGGAATGATATAGCAGCTGGAGTGAAATGTTGAAAATTGGCAAATTGGGTTAAAATAAAAGAGTATGTGGGAGTTCTCTAGATTATTCTTGAAACCATCCTGTAAATTTGAAATAACTGTAAAATGAAAGTTTTAAGAAAACTACTGTATACAGCAACTAAGTGGAGCCCAGCAACCTGCCACTGCTTTGCCGTCTTCACTCGGACTATTTACTTAGGATCTCTAGTCCTCGGTTCCCTTGCCTTTCAAATAGGGGAAAGTACTTTTTCCTTTCGGGTTGCATGTTTGAAAGATTTTCTAACTGCAAAGAGCTGTAGACATATTTAATGACATCTTAAACGCTATCTCACCTCCAGGCTTTGTATTCACCTTGATGCTTTGGCCCTTTGGCTTTATATACCTGTTAACTTTGTTGATAACACACCCTCTCCCTCACTGTGCTGTGACTTAATGATACTACTGCTACAACTACCATTCATAATAATAAGATCTAATATTTGTACAGTACTTTATAGCTTGTATAGTGCTTTCTGTGTGCCTGGCACTATTCCAATTACTTTATATGTATTTTACAGAGGAGAAAACAGAGGCAAGAAGAAATAGAGCTACGATTCAAACCCAGAACTGCATCTGCGATATGGGCTAGCAATGGTCCCAAGATGCAAACCCAGGCAGTCTGCTCTCAGTTTATGCTCTCAACTAGAACCTTCTACTGCTTTGAAATCTGTATCATCTGCGCCCAGCACCCTTCCTGGCACAACCTAGCACAGACCCAATGAATGTCTGCAGAATAAATAGTGGAGAACAGAGTGTTTTAGTAAGTGCAAGGCTCTGGAAATGGCCCTGGACCTGACTTTGAATCCTCACTCTGCCTTTACTAGCTACACTCAGATTCTCTGAACCTCAGTTTCCATGTTTGATAAGAACAGTCTTAGCATGGGGAAGTATACAACCAATAATCACCATTTTCTTCCTCCTCTTCCTTTGACTTTTTCTACTTATTTTCATACTGAACATTTCACTATAGATAGCATTAACGCTGCTTTTAAACAGACATTCTTTCTGATGTGCATCTAGTATGATTTTTACATACCATTTTTATAGTAATAGTGATGCCTTATTGCAGTTACTTGCTTTCTGTCTCCCCTTAGAATGATGTTCTTGAGGGCAAAGAGTCATGCTACTTTCATCTTTGCATCCTTATTGCCTAGCTTGCTGCATGGCGCTGGAAATAGGGCCATTACTAGTCAAAATTACACTTCAGTGACATTTAGAAAAGTCACTCCACTTTCTCTGGCCAGGGGCAGTGCTGCAGGCATCAGGCTTGGTCAGCTGACGACATCTTCCTATGAAGAAAGGGCACCCTTTTCTTGGAGGGCTGCAGTCCTGTGCTGGAGGCGTAGCTTGACAAGTGTATTTCACCTCTCACTGTTCTGTGCCGTGCTCCACAAAGTAAATGACTGTATGTAACTTCCATGCCTATCGGCTAGGGAAAATATTTGTTGAGTGAATAAGTGAGCAGGCAACATATCCATTCCTGTATTCCTTTCCCTTCTCAGCCATGACTCAGCCAGAGAAGCGATCCCATGGCTGCTTTATATGCTACTCCAGAGCCCAACTATTATCTTCTTGGTCAGAATTTTTAACACTTGGTGAAGCTTCACATGACTTTTCCCTTCCTGAAAATTCTTCTGAGAATAACTCTGAGGATGGTTGCTCCTGTGTAACAGCTTCTGACCAGAAGCCCAATGGAGGCCCAAACCTGGGTTGGGGAACCAGCACCCAACCCCAAATTGCCACTCCCAGGTCGAATTGATTGTCTCTGCATGGATCGGGCTCAGGGCATGGATCAGGCTCAGGGCATGCCCCTATGCTCTGCAGCCTCCATCTTTAAAAGGTGCGTAGAAGAACCATATTCCCCCACCCCTCCCAGTGTGGTCTCTAAGTCTGTCCGGGATAGCCACTCTCCCCCAGGGCAGGAAGGGAAAGACTTTCAGTTGGGTAACTGCTGGCACTGGCAGTGCTGATGCCCAGGTTAGAGCTCTGCCTCTTCAGGCTGGAGTTGGAGCCCTGTGGTTAATTGGCCTTGAGCCCACTGGTCACATTTGCCGAGAACCTTGACCTTGTCGTTTGATTACAGGTAGAGTCATTTCTACTTTTTACTTGTGATTTATGATTATTCTTTTTCAGTTAAAATAATTTTATTTTAAGATTGCAAAATGCTAAAGCACTTGTTATAGAAAAGCTATGATAATGCAAAGAAAAAGAAAATAAAGAATACTCATAATCCCACTCAGCCATAACCACTGTAAATGCCTGAGCTGATTGACTCTTCCAATCTCTCTCTCTCTCTCTCTCTCTCTCTCTCTCTCTCTCTCTCTCTCTCTCTCTCTCTTTCTCTTTCTCTATTTCCCCCCGCTTCCTGCCCAGACAGATGATGTAGCCTCACCTCCCTTTACTCATTACATTTTGGAACAGATTGGAAATTTAGAGATTATTTGATTTGTGAAAGCAATGAGTGATCTACAAATGTAAAGTATTATTAATATGTTGGGAATGGGGTGAGATTATACTTTAAGTTCCACAGATATATGCTTCCAGTCTGGCGTTCCTGAAATAAACTTGCTGGAATTTGAGTCTTTCTTTTATGCCAAGCATATAATACACAAAGAACCTACTTCCCAGGAGATTGGCTTAAACCAAGCACGTTATGTTCCATCTTAATGATGAAATACAGATTTCCCATTAAAAGGAAATCTTTCCTTTCAGAATGTTGAAGATGATACGAAAAGGGAGGGAAAAAAAAAAAAGATTCCCAGCTGGTTAAATTTAGGGTGCTGAAAGAGATCCAGTTGGCAGATAATCCCTGGCCATGGGCCCACAACATTTTCATTTGATTGTGCATTGGATACATTTTCATTCATTTTAAGCCCTTGCCTTTCAGTATTTTGTTCCTTGGAGACAGACAAACTAGTATCAATAGCTCTCTTGGCCTCCATCAAATGGTTTGATTTACTTAAGTGGTCTATTTCGTTATTCCAGCAAGGAGGGGTTTATGTGTTGACGCATTTCCGAGAATGATTGTGCAAAGAAATTCTGAGATTCTAACTTGTCTGTCTTCTCATTGGTAGACTTGTTCTAAATGGAAAGTTGTTGGTTAAAATGGTGAGTGTGGGACACTGGGAAGAGGACACTCTGGACTGAGTCAGGAGACTTGGCTCCTCACCCAGCTCTGACACTGACATGTGGATTCAGCCTTGGCTAAATCTTCTAATTGCCTTGGACACGAATTTCTCTCATCTGTAAAGTAGAGATAATCGTCTCTTCTCTGCCTTTCCCTCAGGGATGTTGTAAGGGTAAAATGACCTAATCCAGTGGTCCTCAACCACAGTTGCACATTGGAATTACCTGGGGAGGTTGTAAAAAAAATACCATTTGTTAGACCTCCACCCAGACCCATTAGATCAGAATCCACGGAACCTGGGCATTAGTGGTTTTTATGTCCCAGGAGATTCTTTGTGCAACCAGGGTTGAAAATTGTTGAAAATCAAGGAGATAATATATTGAAAAGCCTGAGAATGCAAGTCATCAGAGAAGATTAAAACCATCCACATTAGTATGTTGCCATGTAGTTTTCAAATGGTGTCACATGGAGCGCTAGTAAGGGTCTATAAGACAGTGGGTTTGAATTTTTTTTGACTGTGACCCAAAAAAAGAAAAATCCCAGCCCAGTATACCCACACTCAGTAACATGTAAATATACTCAGTGCCATTTCCAGTAGTTCCCTTTGTCTGCAGGGGATATGTTTCTAGACTGTCAGTGGATGTCTTATACTGCAGGTAGTACTGAACCTACATACTTGTTTTTTTCTATAAATACATGCGATAAAGATTAATTTATAAATTAGAACAGTAAGAGATTAATAATAAAATAGAACAATTATAGCAATGTACTATAATAAAAATTATGTGAATATGGTCTGCCTCGAAATATCTTATTGTACTGTACTCATTCATCTTCTTGTTATAATGTGAGATGATACAGTGCCTATGTGATGAGTTGGAGTGAGGCGAATGACATGTGCGTTGTGTTGTGGCGTTCGGCTACTCCTGACCTTCTAACAGTACAGCAGAAGGAAGATCTGCGTTGGGTGATCCTGGATCATCGAGTCATGATGTTGTAGATAGTTGGATATCAGGAGCAGAAGATCTTGATGGTTGGGGAAATTTAATATTTTGGACCACAGCTGCTGTGAGTTACTGAAACCATGGAAATGAAACTGCCAATAAGTGGGGATGATGGTAAATACAACTTACATGGAACAATGCTTTTCCTTTCTATGTGTGATTCAATCTCATATTTTTTCTTTTTCTATTCCATTGCAGTTTAGACCACTCTGTTTTATCTATTTTCCTTTTATGCTGGTGGAGAGCCACAAAATTGATTTGATGATCTGCTAATGAGTGCTGACTTGTAGTTTGAAAACCAGCGATAAAGAGATGGCATATTTCAGGGAAGCAGGTTCCCCGCCCCACTCTTTGACATTTATTCCCTCTCGCTACAGATTGAGTCCACTGGTGCTCAGGTCTACTTCCTCATCTCCCTCCCACCTACACCTCTATTTGCTGCATCAAACATACCCACCAGAGCTATCCTAGTCCTAAACGTATTTGGTCCTTCATTTGATTTGGAGACTTGCCTTCTCTTCCACATTCTAATCTCTAAAATGGTAGACCTTATACATGATACATCATACTTTATACCTCATAAAGAATTTATGAAACAAACTCAACCCACACTGTCAATTGAATTACATATAGTTTCCTAAAGAGGTTCCTTAGTATAAATATAAAAAATTACAGTTAGATAGCTCTAGCTGCAACATGGTGCTGCTGATAATTTTGGTCTTCCTACTCTAGAGAACTGGGACCCCCTCAGCCAAACGTAGTGAACAAAATTGTCTTCCTCTTGTTTGGCCCAGATCCTCTTCTTCCCATGCTCTCTAGCACTGTTATGAGTAGGTCTGCTTCAGCTACCTGTTCTCAGCTTCTCTCTCTGCACTCATTAAGAGTTTGGCCATCACAGCCTAGTGTCATCCTCTATCACATGTCTTTAGCCCTGGCTTGCTGTTGCTGCTTGTTGCCGGTGTTTGGCTGTGGGCAGGCACTTGAGGCTCGTAGTTCTCTCCCAGGATATGCTCTCTAATATGCAACCTAACCAGATACCTGCCGGTTCCTTCTCTCTGCTTTATTGCCATGGGAGCTAGAAGGTTTGGGGAGACTTAGGCAAGAGAGAACATCTCCCAGCTATAAATGTTTCTAAAATTTTCTCTCAGTTCTTTGCCCCAGTGTCTATTTAACCCCTTTTTTTGTCTGCTTAGTTTGTGGTATGTTGCCTCTTAACTTTGTTCGACAGTGGCACAAAATCAAAATGTATTCAAACGTCAACATATAATAATTAAGCATATTGACTTTTGTTATTCTCACATAATTTCTAAAGCGGTCTATGAAGAGAGGTATTATAATGTCCACTGTATCGAGGGGATAACAGACTCAGAGCAGTGAGGTGACTTATGTGGCTAGTAGGTGTCAGAGGTTGGATTTGAACCCACATCTTTAAAGTCTAAGTCATGGCCTCTTTCTTTCTTCTATATCAAGGCTCTGTATATCTGTGACAGGTAGACCTTGCTTTCTTAAGGCATATTTTCCCCAAGACAGAAGGACTGGTGGAAAGGGTGCCCTGTTGCTAGGCGTGAACTTGGCAGGCTTTGGGAGCCACCACATGCCTGGTTCACAAAGGAGGCAGGTAAACCTCACCGGACCTGTCGTCCTTCCAGAGCCTTACTTTTCAGGGTAAACCTTGTCAGAGGCTACCTTGACTGACCAACCTACCAAATCTTTCCTGGCAGTCGGGGCTGAGTCGGGCTGGGAAAGGAATCTTGTGAAAAAATAGATGTACCTTGCCCACCCATGGCCTTCAGGGGTTGTAGGCAGCCCTCTCTCAGACAGCTGTCTGGGTTCCACGGTGATAGGCGTCCTGAGTAAATACTCTGATAGACTAAACACACGCTGCCTACGTTGGCCCGGGGAGCAACAGTCCCGGGAGCACTCCCAGTACGGTCCCCTGTGTGGCAGCCCGACTTGTTAATCATCGCCTGGCAGGTTGGCCGGGATGGAGATATTTAGTTTGGGCTGTGCGTTACCCTGTATGCTAATGCGAGCATTCTTAGAACTATAATTTCCGTTCTGACTTCCATGGACAGTCCTTATAGAGAACACAGACATAAAACAATTCCTGAAATGTCAGGAAGAAATTGCATCTAATGGGTGTACCTCTGCCAAGGAAAACATATTTCAGTTTTAGAGCATTCCCATCCAAACAGGGAAATTTGAAAACTACTCTTGAGTCTACATTGGGGCCTGAGCACTTTTCCATGGCCTTTAATAAGCTGTAATGCATGTACCAGCTCGCTCCACGGCAGACTCCCCACGGACCAATGTGCCACTTGTGAAAGAGATGGGGGCGGCAGGTGGGAGGTGACAGCTGAAATCTGCGTGAACTGGAATCAGCCAGAAATCCTTCCTGGGGGTCAAAACAAGATTATTTACAACGGAAACAAAAGTACTATATGCCATAATGTCCTACCTTAACCTGTTTCAGTGGAGAATATGATCCCCATTTGGGTCATGAACCCTTGGCCCCTGTGATATCTGACACCAACAACTAAGAAGCATATCCTCCATGCTTTAGCATTGTGCATTAGGAGGCACACTATCTGTTTTCCAAAATGCTTGTGAACAGATGCGACTTAATAAAATAATAATAATAATAATAATAATAATAATATACTGATAATACTTGCTACGATTATGAATGCTTATAATATCCCAGGAATAAGTACTTTACCTAAATTATCTCATTTTAACCCTCTCAATAACACTGCAAGATAGGTATTGCTATTATCTCTATTTACTAGAGAAAACCGAAAGCTCGCCCAAGATCACAAAGGTAGCAAATGGCTAAGCTGGAACTTGAAAATCACATGTAGACCTGTGCCAGATGATCCACTGGGACAACAAAAATGCAAAAACAAAAAGGTCGTGTTAGAACTTATAGTTACCCTTATTTTTTATTTCATCCTTTATACATTTCCATTTTATGTATATGTTTCATAAAATGTAGTATAATAGTGCAGAGCTATACGTATATAATTTCTGAATAAATGTGTATATAATGGAGTATCACAGTCAAATATTTTTTCTCACGCATCACACAAATTCGGAGATGACTGCTTTTAACCACTGAGTCTGATTGAAAGGAGAGAGTTTCTTTTCCTGATGAGTAGTGGGTATTGGTAATATCACAGGAAATCTGAGACTTCCTGAGGAAGTCAGCTCTGTGAAAGCAGATACTTTTGTCCGATTTACTCACCACCATATTCCTAATAGTCCCAACGCCTAGTAGGTGCCCACCAGAAGGGGGCTATGAAGTTGGGAGATGTAGGGGGACATACATAATGTATAGGTTATTGCTGTCACATGATAACCCATGATATATTCAGTGTCATTGCTTTGTGTGAGTAATGAATTATCTTTCGCTAACAACCATGCAGAATTCAGTGTACTGGGCACACGGTGCGATTTCATCAGTTCCTGGACAAGCACGAACCTTTTCACATAATGAAAGTAGGAATAAGGGCTTCAATCGAGAAAGGGATTCTGCCAAGTCAGGAGCATGGAGAAGGGAGAGAGGAAAGACAAAATAAATGAAATCAGATTCCAGTTCAGTTTCATAAAGTGCTTTCCACTGATTACCTGTTGCTGTTTACCTGCTCACTAAACTTTCTTATTGCCAACTTCATTCCCCCAGAGGAAAAAAAGAAGGGTTTTACCTGAGCTGAGGTAATGGGGGAAGGTTCCAGCAAGGAGGTATGATTTGGAGCTGGCTTTGGATAGGTGAGGAGGAGAATAGCCACACTGAATAATGTCTAGTACAAAGCTGAACTTGTTTAATTCTGTGACTCAGCCTGGTTTTATACCCATTTCATAAATGAGGCTTAGAGTGGAAGCAGCTAGCCCAAGCTTACGGAGCAGGTGTTTTGATTACGGTGCTATTCTCTTTCTGCCGCGCTCCACCTTGGGCTAGACAGCATTCTAAGAACATGCCTGGAGTCTTAGCTGCTGCTAAAATTCTCGGTGCCCAGGGCTTAGTGATTCACTCCTTCAGTGCTCTGTCTGGTTCTCTCACAACTGGAAATATTTACATCATTTTTAGAAGTGCTTAAGTTTCTCAAAAAGGATAGACTGAGAATTTGAGGACCATAGTAATTTTCTCCTTTTGCAATGCCCCAGCCCAGTGAGTACCCTAATTTATACAGTCGAGGAAAATTGGTCGTGTGTCTGTGTGTGTGTTGAGGTGGTGATGAATGTTTTCATTTTTCATTAGACATTCTTTGTAAGTGTACTTATTTTTTCTGAGTAGGTCAAGTTGTTTTGACCTTTGTCTTATAAATATCTCGAAGGTGCCTTCTTTATTATCAGAATCTCTTGGACTGCTTGGAGCTGTCTCCAAACTCGGCAGCCCGTCAGAATCATTTGAGGCTCTTCTTAAACACACAGAAAGCCCTGCCAGCCTCCAGAGATTCTGGTGAAGATTTAGGGTACGTCTCCCAAGTTTATGGTAGCGGCAGACATCACAAGTGAATTCGAGAGCAACCGGGTTTGTGAACCAGTGGGCTATCTTACACTTTTAAAGGAAATAATGAGAGATGCCTGTGGGGGTTAAATAATTCTGAAACCAGACTGAAGGAAGCAGAAAATGGCACTGAAATTTCATCAAAGCTATGAACTTAGTTGGGGGAGATCATCAGAATAAACAACCAAAAACCTTCATTGAACAGACAATAAACGACATTGGATTTATTGGTGAGTCCTAGCATCTCTAAAGATACTATGTAAAATAAAGTCCCAAACTTTGCATCCTTTGTGAGCAGAAAGTTCTCTCTTAAGTATTCTGCCAAACTTTTTGAGTTAGAAATAGAAGGAACCCAGTGAGAGCCAATAAGTAAGTGACTTATTGTCTTTGTCATTAGCAATAAAATAGTCATGTTTCACCTTCTCAGAGGTCACAAGAAGCCATGGAAAAGAGGACAGTTAACTACCAAGTTTCTTTGCCGTGATCTTATCTACCATTTGGTTTTCAGAGAATCTGGGAGGTGGCTGTTAGGCTTGTTTTATTATATAAGAAATCTTTTTAGAGCACAGCTCTGTGGCAAATGTTCCAGGCACCATGCACTACTGAAATGGACGAGTCTCTTGGGGGCTGACATTCTTGTGCTAAAGACTGACAGAAACAAGTAGATGAACTATTAAGAAAGATCATGTAAAAAATAAAGATCATGTCAGTGATTGATAAGGGACAGTAGAAAATGTAACAGGGTAATGGAGGGGGACTGGATGTCTCTGAGGGTGGACACCTTTGAATGGAGGCCTGGCTGGCAAGGCAAATGCCTCTGAAGAACAGAGAGTGGCCCAGGCAAAGAGAATATGTGAAGGAGGATGTCTCAGGAAGCTGCTGAAGGTGATGCTCTTGGCTCTGCCTTACACAGCCTCTCCAAGGCCCTGGGAGGAACTTCAGCATTTTGCACTTGTAGTTTTCTTAAACACAAACCTCATTCACCTGACCACCCCTGGGTGCATAAGCTTTAGGGCCCACAGAACCTAGATCTGCCCCCTGGGAATGTGAAGTATGAAAGTGCTGAAGTAAGGATGAACTTGGTTGAACCTAATGAAAAAAAAAAAAAAAGAAAGAAAGTTGGTATGGAGAGAGCTATGCTCAAGGTGGAATGTGGTGCTGGAGTCATTTATTTATTCTTCACTAGTTTATTCATTCATTCAACAATTCATTAATTTGTTGAGTAACAGGCACTGGCAACCAAAGAAATAAAGTCTCTGTCTTAAAGGAGCTTCTCTTCTAGTGGAGAGGAACAGAAAATAAATACATATATAATGTGTCAGGTGGCAATGGTGAAAAGCACCAGGCCAAGGGGTTGCAGTGTGTGTGTGTGTGTGTGTTGTGCGCGCGCGCGCGCGCGTGTGTGCATGGGAAGGGAGGTGGCAGGGTTTGCTGTTTTATAAGGGGTGGGCAAGGAAGACCTCTCTCAAAGTCCCCATTTGAACTGAGATCTAGAGGAGGCAAGAGAATTGCCTATATGGGGAAAGAATATTCCAGGTAGTGGAAAAGCAAATACAAAGACCCTGAAGCAGGAACTGCTGGGTCTTTTTGAGGAAGGTCCTACACAGAAGAAAGCAGGGTTAGGTAATAGAGGCCCCAGGTAAGGGATTTGAGTTCTATTCTAAGAGCAGCCTTAGAGAGGACAGCCTTCCAAATCCAGTGCTTTAGAAGTCTAGGGAAGGAGGGGACAGTGCCCATCCCAGGCTTCAGAGCTGACTTCCAGTTGGGCCTGGAAGGATCCAGTAGGGTAGGCAGAGCACAGCATAAAGAAAAGGTCAAGCAGGGAGACACAGCAGGAGCCCAGGTATGAAACTGTGAAAAGGAGACAGGTGACAGGTGAGCACCTGCATGTAGAACAGGTGACCAGAGATGGAGTTCTACATGGGAGAACACTACGGATGAGGTTACAAAGGCAGGATTTTCCTGTCTCATGGAGAGCCTTGAAGCTAGGCTAGGAAATTTGAGGTTTATAATACGGATTCCTGGATACCACAAGTAGAACAGTGGTGACTCCAAACTTTCTGTCTAGGGATGTTTTGGAGATAGCTCTCTGGTTGGAGATAGAGGTGACGGAAAAGGGTTGAGGCTTTGTCTTAGACCTAGCAAGCAAAAGTTTTTACCTAGATTGTATGTTTATTTGAGGGTGGCTTTAGGGGAGGTGTGGTGGTGAAGATTTGAGGTTGTGCCCTTAAGCTACATCACATAGCAACCACATTGTTTTTACTTGAATAACTTCTTATTTAGGTTTACTAAGAGGTTGGGGGGCAATGAAAATTATGGGGCTTAACCCTTGGCTCTGTTTTGGGAGAATGAAAATTACATAGTGGA
The DNA here is from genome assembly GCA_003508835.1 of Eonycteris spelaea. Taxonomy (NCBI): domain Eukaryota; kingdom Metazoa; phylum Chordata; class Mammalia; order Chiroptera; family Pteropodidae; genus Eonycteris; species Eonycteris spelaea. Next base: position 11,669,687 of record PUFA01000016.1, read on the forward strand.
AGCCGTGATATAGGAAGGTTAACAAGAGTAAATGTGAGGAGGCATTCATTCATTCATTCGGTGATTGTTTATTGAGTGGTCCGACATGCTCAGTGGCAGAAAGGAACTTACATATTCCTGTGTTCAAACCCAATTTCAACCACTTACTAGTTGTGTGACCTTGGACGGGTTTTTATTTCTTCTCCTAGTACCTCAGTTTTCTTACCTATAAAATAACAGTATCTACCTTAGTGGTGGTTGTGATTAGAGATCATGTGTATACCCTGCCCAGACCAGGACTTGGCACCTACTAGGGCCCAATAAATGCTGACTCTACTGGGTTGCAGTAGGTGGGAGACACTGGAGGCAGGAAGTGGTTACTATGGCAGCACAGATTTGCCACAACAAAGGCCTTCATTCGGGTGAGGGTGGGGCTGTAGAGCAGGGGATAATTTTGAAAGGCTTCAAAGAACCCCTTAAATATAACTGGGGACCCGAAGGAGAGGGTAGATTTAAAGATAACATGAAGGTTTTCAGCACAGAGAATATGGAACTATTTAAGGGAAAAAATAAAAAGGTAACTGGGAAGAAAGTAGACTAGGGAAGAAGTCACAGTTTAGGTTGAATTTGAGGTAGTAGCTAAGGAGAGACAGTCTCCAGACTTGGGGAGATGTAGTGGATCTCAGGAGTGAAACCTGAGCTAAGCAAATGGGTTTAGGATAATCATTGTGACAGTACTAGGCAGTGTATGAATTGGGTTGCTAAAACAAAGACGCCAAGTAACAGCGTCTTATACAAGAGAAGTCAGAGCATATGCCATTCAGGGCTTTTCAGTTTCTTGTGGCTCCACCTTTACTAATTGTCGTCCTCATTCCCATGGGCCGAGATGGCTTTACCAGCGTGTCTACATTTTATCCACAGGGAAGGGGAAATGGGGGTAAAGGGAGGGCGCACACTCACTTCCTACATTGCATTGGCCAAACTTGGTATATGGTCATACCTAGCTGCAAGGGAAGCTAAGAACTGCAGTCTTTCTTCTGGGAAGCCAGATTTCTTCTAGCTACAATTCTATTATGATGGAAGAGGTAGGTGTTCAGGGCAGCTAGCAGTCTCTGCCACAGGCAGGATTAAATAGAGACCCGAGAGTGAGTGAGAGCATGAAGAAAAAGGGTGAGACTTGGGGTGATGATTTGTAGTTTAGTAAGATTGTTATGGCAATGGAAGGGACCTAGGAAATTAATGAAAGACATGGAGGATTGAGCAGCAAGCAAAGCAGGCTGCCGTAGGTTGTGGGATGGAATAGTTGACAGCTGTGTGGGATCCTGAAGAGTCCAAGGGAATTGGATTTGTGATTAGTAACTCTCTGGGGAAGGCTCTCAGTAGTGGGTGGTGAGGGGCAGGCAAGAGGTACAGCTTGGACAAGCGGAGGCAGTGGGCATGGGTCATGCTGTGGAGGCTTGGCAGTCAGAAGGACCTCGGAAGAGGGTGGAAACCTAGGGGCCAGCCAGGTTAAGTGAAATTAAGTTCACATGTCTGAAGGGATTTACGGATATTAATTTTACTTTTTTTAAATTGGGAAGAGGCTTTTAAAGAATAAAGAAAAGCCCTCTTAACTGAAAAAGAGCTAATGCTTTTAGGGAGTTTGCTAATGTAGGCATAAATTTTTTTTCTTTGGCAGTTTTTTTTCTCTCCCATCTCCTTCAGATAATCTTATCTCAATTTTGAATCAGAAATCTTATTTATAGCTTTTCTAAAGAGAATTATTTCATCGGGGGCATATTCTGTGCCCTTTGGACTTATTTTCTTTTTAAAAACAGATAAGTTATCCCTCCTTTTTCTTGGGAGAGACAGTTAAAATATTAATTTAAAAATAGTCATTATGACCTGAAAGGGGAGTGTAAATCAAAGTAGGAGAAAGAAATTCAGCTGGCTTCCTGTTCTTTGTGTTTCTTTCTCTTTCTTTTTTTTGGAGGGAAACTAAACATGACAAAATTCCGTCTTTCTCTCAGGACTAGAAGAGAACTTAGCATAGCGTACATCCTTAACCAACCTGTAATCAAATGGGGGATTGTGTGGTCCTCTCACGCTCCTTCCTCCACCCGCTGCCGCCCCTTCCCTCTGCCATGTCCGATTTAGATGAACAGCCTGGCATTCAAGGCTCTGAGGCAAGCTGGACGTAGTAGGTACTTTTAATAGCTAGAGTAATTGTGGTTACTACTGTCTGCATACCTACTATGTGCATGACATTGTGTCATGCATGGGCTTATACACTTCCGCACAGCAGCCTCACTTCTTATTGTCATTCCAGTTTCAACAATAACGAAACTGTGGCTCAGAGGAACTCTCAGCGGAAAAGGCAACTGAGCCTAATTTTGAAGACCATCTGGGTGTTAGGCCTGTGAACTTCACCTTTATTTGTAGCTATAAAGATGAGATGAGATGGTGTCTGAAGCCTCTTCAAGCTTTAGCGTCCACTGGACCTTAGGAAAAGGAACTGTCACTGATATTCTGAAGGCACAGAGAGGGCATCCAAAATGAGGCCTTGAGAAATCTCTGTCTCTGGATAAACGCCTTCTGCCTCACTCTGGCAAGTTGGCTGGTCCACCCAGGCTTGATCACTGCCAGCATCAGAAAGGCAAAGCTTATTCCTAAAGGGGCCCAGGAGTCAGTGATCAACAGAGCTCAGCCCTCAGGAAGCTAGAGAAGAAAGTGTGTATAACCAGGGCCCAAGAGGGACTAGTCTCAGATTTTTAACTGAAGCCTAAAATCTAACTCATAGAGTTGCCTAAGAGTGGGTGAGTTAATACAGGTAAAGTGCTTAATATAGTGTCTCACACATAGTATGCATTCAACAAACGTTGGCTATAATTTATTTTCAGATGTGCCCAAGGCAGTGGCCCAAATTCTACTTTAATTCCCTTAATCCCACAAATTCATTATATCTGAGGGGTCCTGTATTAGTGTCCTTATTATTTCCCTTGTGAATTGCTCATAAACATCCAGATACTTGTGGGAAAAAACATGTGGAACCACCTTCACTGAGAATTTTTAAAACTCATTTTCAAACATTTAACAAGTAATATAAGGCTGTGGTAAAAGAATGCAAACCTGACTGAAGATCATAAAGAAGTAAGTCTTCCTCTTCCCTTAATTCCCCATCCCATTTCTTAAAGGTCAAAATGGTTACTATTTTCTTGTATATCCTTCCAGAACTTTTAAAAATGCATATGCAAATGTAATGAAGTTGGAAAACAGTCTATCTGAGCTGTGCTAAGAAAGCATGATGTCTTTTTCATTAATTAGCTAGTCTTCCTCGGTACTGTCTCCTTTGCAGGTGGATTGGGGCATTGGAGGCAGGAAATAGACTTGGAGGTAAGCAAGCCCCAGCCTCTGGCATTGGGCTCGGTGAGGCCAGTCTTTGCACTGGCAGCTTTGAAAAGTTTGTGGTATTTCTCTTGGTGGAAGGCTCACCCAGATTATATGTTATGACACACGTGGCAAACTGTCTACTGTCACCACTGGCTCCTGTTACATTTTCCTGAGAGTCAAGGATAGCCTTGGTGTGCACTTTTGCAGCTTGAGTATGCCAGCGTTACTGTGTTGTTGCAATTTCACTTTCACTACAGGGCCTTTGGGCATGGTGGTCCCCCTGCCCTCCAAGAGTTCCTAGCAGGAAGTATAGTTCATACTCTGAGCAACATTCGCTTTCACTTTAGCATACATAACTCATACATACATACATACATTTCAGCTCATTGTGGTGGGTGAGGATCCATGATGTCAACGGTCATAGTATTTCTCCTCATACTTCCCCAAAGGTGGAAGAGTGGGAGCTCCCCTTACTATTAGTTTCATCCTGCCCTACTCCTCCCATCGCCTGAGGTTATAGTAGGGGAATGGTTGCTGGGAGGGAAATGAAATCACATTGGTTACATATCTTCAGAACATCATGTTCACTGCATGGATCAGTTTGTCTGTCTGTCAATTGGTCTGGCCATTTGTTCATTCATCTAACTTCGTTCTACAAAGTGTTCTGTAACTTGCTTTTTCACTGATCACTATCCCTTGATGATTATTTCCATTACAGCCCTTACAATAGTACCTTAACCCTTCTAACAGCTATGTAGAATTGTGTTGTATGGCCTTATCAAAATTTATTTACTCATTTTCTTATTGATTGGCAGATTATTTATGGTTATGCAAGTATATATGAAAAACATTTCATGCTCTCTGCCCATATTTCTTTTATCTTCCTCCGTAAATTCCTTTACTTGTCACTTAGTACACAAGCAGTAGTATGCCAGTTACGAGCTTCTCTTTCCTCCTGAGTCTCCCAGCTGCTGCCCATTCCTCCTATACTTGCAGTCCTTTGCTTGATAATTTTGATAGCAGAAGTATGGGTTGTAGTTTCAGGGGGAAGGAGCAGTAGCAATGGCATATGAGTGGTCAAATTTGTTTCTTAAGTGCATATTCTGAATCCCAAGTAAGAGAAGCACACTTTCAGAAAGGATCAGTATTTCTTCTTCTTTTCCCAGAGGAAAGTAAGGAGAGTAGAATTAAATGGCCGATTAGGATAAACCTGAATATGGTAGCTTTCACAAGTTGAAGTTTTATTCTCTTACATAATAGGGAGGGGCAGTGCAAGGCTCATATGATGGGTTCATGAAGTCATTAGGCTCCTTCTGTCTTCTGCTTCATCTCTATATATGCTACACCCATCACACATAGTTTCCATCCTCAGGATCATAACATGGCTGCTGGAGCTTCATCCATCACAACACATTCCAGGCAGGGAAAAATAGAAGGGTAAAGGACAAATGAAGCATGTGTCAACATTCTACCCTTTTAGGAGCTTTCATGACATCCTACATAACACTTACCTTTATATCTCGTTGTCCTGAACTTGGTCACATGGCCACACCTGGCTGCACTGGGGTTCTCTTAGGAATAAGGGAAGAGTTGATACAGGGTAGGCAGCTAGCAGTCTATGTCATGTGGTTTGATCCGTGGCTTGGATTTCTCATTGCACCAAGCACTGACACACACAGAATATAGTTGCTGCTCAGAGCAGAGATGTGAAATAGCATATCTCTTTGCCTTACCCCATCATCTGGATTTCTGCCTCCTTTCTTCTCATAATTTCATCATAAACTGTTGCTCCCTGAATGATCAGAGAACTCCAGTCTAGCATGTGGCCATAATGTGGAAGCCTACCACATGTTTAAAGCTCCTTATCCCCATGCTTCACTTAAAAACTTACATGTTCTGTGTGTTTTCTTTGCTGGGTACAGTTAGGCAGTGACTTTGCTAACTGAATCAATACAAACTAAGGAGCTAGGAGTTGATAGTTTACCATTCCAACTCCAGCTTATATTGCCCTCTTCACTCTTCCAAATTCTTACCCTCAAACCATGCTGAATCCCCTTCCTTGGATTTATTGTATCCTTTAATAAGTTGGACACTCGGATAAGCAACCCCTTCTGCCTGAAGTGTCCTCCTCATCACCCGTGTCTAGCCCAATCCCTAGCTAATTTTTAATGACCCAATTCAAACATCACTCTGCAAGAAACCTTTTCTAATTCCTTGGCATTAATACCCTCCCCTCCAAGCTCACAGAGTCCCTCGAGTGCTCTTCTGTCACAGTTTATCACACTACAACATCAGCGTTAATGTATGAGCCTATCTACTCTCACTAGACACTGAGGTCCTTGAGAGCAGGGCAGAGAATTTACTGCTCAGCCTCTTATGTCTAGAAGAATCCTTGTTACTGTTTGGCGAATGAATGAATAGCAACATTCAGTACTTGGACCAGAGAGAGAGAGGGAGAGGGAGAAAGTAAGAATTTCCCTGATGAAGAGGTCTTTTGGTGATGGGAGACCTTCACACAGACATATCATGTTGAAGGTATCTTCCCATTTCATCAAAGCATAAAGCATGCCTGGAATTGCTGCTGTATTAAACTTCCTAATTGAGGCTCTGTGGTCAAGATTGTCAAGGGAGAAGGTCTTAGTTTGTGCAGCTGAAGGGATTCATGAGACCCCATCAACCACTCGAATAAAATACTGGGCTTTCTATAATGGTTTATTTTTGAATAGGAACAGGTCTGTGGCACTAATCCTGTTTGAATCCTGGAGCTCTGTTTAGCAGAAAGATGAGCTGGAGACCTCAAGTTACATTTGTTGTTAAAGTTTGACCAGACACTTGGTGTAAGTGTGTGTCATGCATGACTTTGCTTAAGTAATTAACATTCCTGTCAAGGCTTCTTAAAAGGGTCCTGTGTTATAGAGCCCCTCAAAAACACTGGTTTAAACCTTTGAACTCCTAGCCTTTCCGTTTATTGCCAATTACTGATATGCTTAAGTTTCATTTTTCTAAAAAATACAAAAAAGGATTAGGTCTTCTAGGAGAAGTGTTTATTATTAGGAGAATCAAGCTTGGAAAATGAGGCAGTTCCTAAATAAAGAGGTAAATGTAGAAGTGGTATTAGGGAATGTGTTGGGAAAAAAAGTCTAAAAATACTTTTTAAGTCAGGAAAAGGGAAGAATTAATGTGAATATGACAGCAGCTTTTAAATATTTTAGGGACCGTCAGGCGGCTAAGCAATTTGATGCACCTGGGGGCTGAATTAGCACTTGATTACTCTTTCTTCTCTTTTCCTTTCCTTTTCTTTCTCTCTCTATCCTTCTCTTCTTCTTTATTTTCCATTCATTCTTTCTTTGTAACTCCTGTTAGGTGTCTTTAAGATATAAGGTCCGTGAAAGTAGGAGATGGCTCTAACTTATTAACAGAAATCCTCTTGAATGAAGAAAGGAAGAAATGGTTGCTTATAATATGCCAAGCACTGGACATACCAAGATGAAAGACAATCTAGAAAGGAAAAGTAACAAAAAGTTCAATGCAATGCAGAGATGTAAATACATGGAGATGTATGCACTGGGGCTGCTAAGGAAGCAGAAGAGGGCAGGGTTCACTGCAAGCTACAGACAGAGGAGGGAGACAGGGTGGGGCGGGGCAAAAAAAAAAAGACTCTCTACAGTCAGTGATGACTTAACCAAGTTGGATAATGATCAGTTGTCAAGGAGATACGTGCGTGGGAAGTGCTTCAGGTGGGACCAAACATGTGCAAAGGCCTGGAGGTGAGAGCATTATGACGTAGGCTGTGATCCAAAACTATCTCTGTGCTACCTATGGGAAAGTCCAGGTGGGGGTGCTGGGCGGTGGTGCTAGGAGAGGTCAATGGGGCCACACAATATATAAGTGAAAGAATGCAGTTCTGTCTGGATATGGTGAAACATGTGATGGATTTTAAGCAGGAAGCTTTAAGGCTGCCTTTGAGGAGAAAAATAAAATTCAGAAGCTATTCATGAGAGCAAATAAGATGGTAAAATAAAACTAGATGAAGGCCAAAACTCAGATATGATATGGATAGGATTCAGAGAGGGGATGAATTTAAGAAATATCAGGAACTTGGTGCTTGATCGCCTTGGCTGACTGGGTAGAAAATGGTGCGTGTATACCAGACAGTGAGTTTCTCAATAATAGATGCCATTTGTTATCTTTATACTTTTAATGCCTAGATTAGTATTTGGTACCTAATAAAATTTTAATTGTAATGTTTGTTTAATGATTTCTTTAATTAATTACCTAATTATTCCAACCTACATATCGTATGTGTCAAAGAGTACCAGTTGCTTCCCAATATCCATTTCTCTTTTAGAAAATGAACTCAGATTTGTAGCTGTGTGTATTGCCCCCTAGCATTTCCCAGTCACTTTTACAGCTAGGTGGTCATATGATTAAGTTTTAGCCAATGAGATCCAAGTAAAAATTCTGTTTGGAGCTTCAGGAAAGTGTTATAGAAGAGGAGAAAGCTGTGTCTTCTTCAAGAAGAGGGGACACTCTTCCATTCTCCCCTTTTTCCTTCCTATTGTCTAGAATGCAGATTCAGTGCCTGGAGTGACAGCATCCATCTTTTTAAGGATGGTGGAGCAGTAAGGTAGATGGAATCTGGCTTCCTTCTGTAAAAATTAACATAACAGTCTGAATTCAATTTATTCATTCCACTTGTTCTCCATCAAATATTTGTGAAAGTTTTATTGTATTGTCTACTGCTATGCCAGGAGCAGGAGAATCAAAAATAAATAAATCACATTCCTTGTCTCATAAGGAACTTACAGTTGATTTTCGAGGGTTCTGAGAGAAGAATTTCTTTCCCTTCTTAATTCTTAAGTGATGAAGATCAACTTGTGAATTTTATCAGTTTGTATGAAATTAGTAGAGCTATTCAGAGAAAGCCCACACTCTCGGCCGTTCGGCACCCATTTTGATTGTTCGCCCATGTGGTGTGATTAACATATGGTGGTCTGATTTCAGTTATGATTCTTGGTTTCAGAATGTGTACTGGAGCATTTCACCTACTGTGTCTGAGCACCTTGCTGTTTGGGCTAGAGGCATGGTCTGAAGGTTTGACAACTTTTTGAAAACTCGGGATGAATGTCTCAGCTAGGCAGGAAGAGGCTTCTCTAGTTGAAAACCTAGGGAAGAGGTTCATTAAGGGTTTATTTAGGTGTTAACTCTGTGTTCAGATTTCCACATGTCTTTATGACCCGAATGGTACAAAGAAATAGAAGTTATGTAGTACTAATTGTACTGTTTTTTTAGCACTTTTCAATACGCCACGCTCTTTATATACCATCAATTGTTTCATTCTAACAACTCCACGAAGTATCATTATCTCTATTTAACAGATGAAAAAACTGAGATTAGGAGAAGTTAAGAAATTTCAGGTCTTTGTAACTCTAAAGCTCCCCGACTGAACTCTCCTGCTTTCTTCGGTGACTTTAAATGTACACACTCATAACCTGTCTCTCTCTGGGGGACTGGACAGAAAGGGTTAGACTTTCTCAGCACTAGCTTATGGCAAGAGTGGCCAGTGCTGGCCGGTTATGATTATAAATAGTGTTGTCATTGGAAACCAGTAACAGTGTTCCTACATTTAACATTTTCCCAGACATTACATTTGTTTAGGAAAACACCCAACTTGTTAAACCTATCTGAGCAGACTAACCACAATTTGTAATATTTTCTTTTTAAGAAGAAAAAGCAAACTCTGAGTTTCTGAAAGCCCATAAAGGCAATGTGAGGACTCTTTTCCCCAGGGACTTCCATTGTTACATGTCAGAGCCTCTGAGAATTAGAAGTGTTTAGAGAGATTATTTTATGCTATTATACTGTTATTGCCTCATTTATTATAATCTCCATGTCTTAGTCTGTTCAGTTTGCTATAACAAGATACCGTAAACTGGGTGGCTTATACACAACAGAATTTTATCTTTCACAGTTCTGGAGGTTACAAGTCCAAGGTTAAGGCAATGGCAATTTCAGTGTCTGGGGAGAGCCTGCTTGCTAACGACCACCTTTTTGCTGTAACCTCACATTTTGGAAGGCGCTACTTAGCTCTCTGGGGTTTCCTTTATAAGGGCAATAAGCCCAATCACCTAATCACCCCCAAAAGCTCTATCTACTAATATCATTATCCTGGGTATTAAGTTCTAACACATAAATTTTGGGGAAACACAAATATTTAGTCCATGGCACCAGAGTTCTGCGTCAGTTTTGAAGAGATCATTTTCATATTAAAGAGGATAGTCTCTTTTTAGAGACTTTTGGGTTTGAAATTCATTGCAAATTAACAAATTCAGCTTGAGCTCTAGAACTAAATATGGTAGGCAGTAGTTGTGGCTTTATGAATGAATACCACAAGGGATTTAGAGTTTGGCAGATCTAGATTCTAATTTCCATCTTCCCCACAAATCAGCTGTGTGATTTGGAGCGAGTCACTCAACCTCTCAGCCTCAGTTTATTCCTCTTTGGAGGTATGACTATTACTGACATTAACCCCTCATAGGCTTGCTAGAAGACTAAATCATTTATTGTAGGTAGAGCTTGAGCGCAGTGCCTGTCACTCACGACCAGTAATCATTATAATCTTTATGCTCTCACTTAAGGTCTCAGGTGTGGAACAAACAAGGTAGGTAGACAGACAAAATGCTCAATGGTTGGAGACACCACTCGTTGGTTCGGTTACCCAGAACTGGTGAAGCGACAGCTGCAATCCCCTTCATTGAACGTTAGTTGTGCTGCCAAGATATGCTTCCTGGGCCTTAAGCGTGTACTTCCCTCAGGGACTGCACGACACACCCTAGCTCAGCGTGTGGGCAGACTCACGACCGTGGCTTTTCATGAGAACAACCTGTTCTACCCCGAAGTCTTTTGAGTTTTGCAGAGGGATACACAAATGTCTAGGTTTGTAAAATTTCCTGCTGGGTAATCCGGGATGGAGGTACGATCAATCTGAAGACTTCAAAAACTTGTCCGAGGTGAATTTTTAGTTTGGAAGAAGCTAACGAAAGGCGGAATGAGTCTCTGTTGGTGTCACGCCCAAATCCCACACCCTCAACTCACACTCTCACCTCTGAGTGACACTTCTGGCCTCTCTCAGCCAAGTGCTCCTAAACTGAGAGCCTCTTCTCTCTCTCTCTCTCTCTCTCTCTCTCTCTCTCTCTCTCTCTCTCTCTCTCTCTCTCTCTCTCTCATTTCTCTCTGCAATTAGTTACTTTTTCTATTTGCCTCTGAACACCTTTAAATAAAATAGCATTATTTTAATTGGTCAAATTTTGGTGTCCATTTCAAGTGAGGAATCGACATTGCATACTGTCAGACTAATCTCCTTAACTGGAGAATGACCAAGCATTGACCCAGTTGGTCTGAAAGGTGCTTAATTCAGATCCATTTCCTGTGCCAGATGATATCACCTTTCCAGAAGGCCTTCATGTCTTGTTTTTCAATGACCTTCATTTTCCCCATTTACATGGTTACATTCTATCTACTTTGATTAGGTGCTGCCTCATCAAACTGGATTCCCTCAGCTCTATGAAATTTTAGTTATTTGGCCCAAGCAAGATTGAAATTTTCTCAAATTATTTCCTAAGGGTCTTGCTATGATTTAGTAGAAGCTCAACCTAAATGAATTACTACAAGTGAAGGTTTAGAATAGTGCTTGGCACATATTAACCACTCAAAAACGTTAGCAATTGTGGTCGTTGTTATTAGTCTATTATTTTATGAAACCTGGTAGATATAATTATTTATGTCTGTATCCAGTTTTGGGAATTCATATAAGTAGTTTCCATTTCTTCTTCCAAAGATACATGTAGTTCCCTTTAACAATTCCTGCCAGTTTGCCTCTTCTCATTTTCTCCCATTGTCATCAACACTGTTGTATTCACCTCTGTTTTTCCAGCACTTATTACAGTACCTGACATGTGCAAGATGTTTAGTAAGCATTGAACTGATCTAATAGGACCCGCCTCTGTCCTAATGCTACCATTTCCTATTTGTGTAACTTTATCATTAATATGGGTAATACAATCAGTTTTTCCCTCTGGGCTTCAGCTCTCTCATTCAAACAGGAGAAGGGGAGTTTGGACTAGAAGAGGTCCTGAGTCTCTCCTGGCTCTGACACTTTATGATCCCCTGTGGCATTTGGATTCCCCTGGCTGGTGCTATAACATGTTATGAGTAACCATTAATGTGAAGGTGAGGTATCATTTTACACTTTTTTTTATAATCCTGAAAAATGAAATCTCTTTAGGCAGAAATCTCTTTAGGAAGTTTCTCTTACACATAATGTATAAATTCATTATTATGCTTTGTATTATTTAGGCCTTTAGAAATTGGTAGGGATATATGTATATATGACCGTATGCATGTATTCTATATATACTTCTACATCTGTTTATAATTTACAGGTAGATGGTAAGAACTTTTATTTCAGATCAAAGATGTTAGATAATTAAGTTATATTCGACCTAGTAATTCACTTTTATGAATCTGTTTAGGGAAATGGCCTAGAACATAGATAACTTATGGACAAGTTATTTATAACAATCTTATAATACTGAAAAACCAGATACAAAATAAATGCTCAGCAATAGAGGCATGATTATATAAATTTTTAATATGCATAAAATAGAATATTAAATGAAGAAGCCATGCACAAAGATATTTTGTTTAATCTCAGCTATTTAAAACAGTGTGTGGAAAAGGAGAGGACGTAACCCCAAATGATGATAGTAATTATTTCCGGATAGTGGAATTATGCAATATTTTATTCTTATTTACACTTCTCTAAGTTTTCTTAAACAATTAGTATTATTTTTTTCTTATGAGAAATCTAAAATATAGAAACCTTATCTAAATATAGAACCTTATCAAAATATCTAAATATTTACATATTTATTTAGAAATTTAAGTATTTAGGCATTTAGATAAATTTTAATCCAAAATATAAATATTCCTATAATGAACGCTGAAAACATCAGTGCCCATTTCTTTGCTGCACTGGAAATACCACGTCAGAAAAGAGTGAGATGAATCGACTGTCCATTGCTGAGTTTATTGTACACACCCACTGGTTTCATGCTTGGCAGCGGGACCTTCTCTGAAAGATGCTAACTGTAGCATCCAGTGAACTGCCTGGCTGGGATCCATGTTCACGGCATTGTGGTTACAGACGGAAAGAGAGGTCACCCTGTAAATCGTTCTGCTGGTGACTACGGAAGCACAGCCAGTGCAGTATATCCAAGTCTGCAGGAATTCACTCAACAGACTTCAGTGTTTACAGAAGGTAGTGCAGTCTCGGGAAATGATAAAATGAATGAATAATTTCCCATCAGGCGTTCTGTGACAAGAAGTGTTAAATAGGAGCGTCCTTGGAATCCTTGAATGATAGAGCTATCAGAGAACCTTCCACATCACTTTACATCAAATCCTGGATCTTTTAACCTACAGGCAGAGAATTCTTGATCAGAGCCATCCAGACTACTGTGGCTCTGCTCTGGTGGTTGTGTTGACCTTAGACAATTTCCTCATTCACTCAAGAAATATTTACTGAGTTGCTGCTTTGTGCCAGGCTCTGTGCCATGTGCTGGGAATAAAATAATGAACAAGATGAAGGACCTACACTGAAGAGTTTAATAGTCTCAGGGGCAGAGGGAGATACAAGTTATTTCACTTGTTTGGCAACTCCCATTTTTGTCACCTGTGCATTAAATTCTGCTGTTCCTCATGGTTTGGTCCCAGTTTGGACTTCTCTTACGTTCCACAATCTCATGTGAGAGTTTCATCCTCTCCTATCACTCCAGGTACTATCTATTGTTGACTTCCCATCTCTGTGTCCAATCTGGGTTGCTCTTCTGAGCTAGACTCATAGAGCCAGCTGTTAGTTCTCCTTGGCAGTCTAAGAAACATCTAAAACTCAGCTTATCCAAAATTGAGTTTGATATCATGTTCTCTCACCTACCCACCCAAACTGGTTTCTCTCCTATGTTTCCTGTCTCTGAATAGCGCTGTTGTCCATCCAGTGTCCAAACCAGAAAACTCTACTCCTTTATTTTTTTTTTTGCCTGTCACCCACATCTAATGATCCATCTAGTTCTGTTGATTCTCCCTCCTATGAAGATATCTTTCATTTTGGTCCCCTTCTCTTTACCCTAACTCCTGCTTCTTTTCTTCAGGTGTCCCTGCCCTCAGTTATTTCTTCACAGTCAGACAATTAATCTTTCTTCACGTAACTCTAATTACCTCATCTCCTGCACAGCACCCTCTTCCTGGCTGACCACTGCCCTTGGTATAAGATTTTGTCTCTGGCATGGACTGCTGACTGCTTCAGTCTCATTGCCTGTACCTTTTCACTTAAATCTTGAAGGTTCAGTCACCCTTCCTTTCACTTATCTGGACCACTCCATTCTATTCTTTTGATCTAGGGTCAGGTATTGCTTCCTCTAGAAAATCTTCCCCAAATTCCCAAGTTTGAGTGGGCATTCCTATTCCTGTTACCACAGTCCTGCCTACCATCCATCCCTCCCCTTCATTGCTTTTAGGGCACTGCTTGGACTGTTTCTCTCACTAGAAGACTATGGGTCCCGTGAGGCAGGGCTCATCACATTTTGTATTTGTACAGTCTAGCTCCAAAATAGTTAGCAGTAGGTACTTAATGTTGATTAAAAAAATTTTTTTTTATTTCTCCATATCATACTGATCTGGATACAAAGATAAAGTCAAAATAATAACAACAGAACAATTGTTTGGTTTTCTTGGTCCTACTTTGGCCCAAACCCCGGACGTAGCTTTTTTATTTTAGGAGATTCTCTAGTCTCTCTGGCAAACTGGCCTTGGGTAGTCCACTCCACAGATTTCATAGGCCCTGCCTTTATGTGACTAAACCCTAAAATCAGCCACACTTCAAACTGGCATAAAGTTAAGTATACATGGAGCTGCTGTGTAAGATTCTGATCAGAAAGAGAGGAGCGCAATAATAATATTAGCTAACATTCATCGAGACCTCCTTATATGCAAAACACCATTCCAACTGCTTTACATGAATTAATTTGATCCTTGCAACAGTTCTGTGAGGTAAGTAGTAGGATTATTCTCATTGTACAGAGAACACTGAGGTCTAGGGAAGTTAAGTAACCTGACTCAGGGCACAGAGCAGAGAGTGGTGGAAACAACTCTGATAGTCTGATTCCAGGGCTCACACCCTTAGCCACCTGCTTCCCCAAGCTGAGCTCTAAAAGACCTTTAGCTCTGACCTTCTGTGTTTCTCTGATTCTCTAAAGCAGAAGTTGTTTCTGGGCAATAAGGCATTCACTATTGTGGATCTTCTCCCTCCACACGATCCCTAGTTGCCCTTGGATCCAGCCAATCTAGTTGGGGGTCATTTCTTCTCTGAAAACCCTGTGTGGCCCTATCCTTACTTCTTGCATAGATGTTCACATTCTTCATGAGAGTCAAAATCACATAATAGTTAAAAAGTAGACCATGGATTTAGACTATCTAGGCTCAAACCATAGCTCCGTAACTTAGAAGGCATATGGCCTTTGGCAAATTAGTTAACCCTCTACCCCTATACCTCACTTTCCTCTTCTATAAAATGAGGTTAATAATATTACGTAATCCACAGGATGTTTTGGGGATTAAGGGAGTTAATATATGTAACAAACTTAAAACAGGGCTTGATATCTAATAAGAATTTAATTCGCATTATTATTTTCATAATTTAGAATAATCTTATTACTATTTATTCAAACTGATTTTAGGATGCTTTGATTATGAAGTAAATACTAGGATGGCTCTACTATTGTTTGTGAAAACTATCTGTAGAAATCTATCAGTTATTTCATTATCAGGTCTAAATATATATTTCATCCAGGGAGATAAAAAAAATCATCTGCAAAATCCCACATAAAAGATTTTCATAAATCTTGTAAAAGTTAGGTCAAATTTAAAGTTCACTGCTTAGGTTGGTTTAAAGCCCTTCACTGTAAACATTGTAATGAGAGTGCTTATAAAGTGAGAGTCAGGAATGGTCTGACTGGTGGTATGTGTGTGTGGTCACAGCCTTCTGTCTACCTGTTGGGTGTAAGAGAAGTTAGCTCAAGGAAAGCACACAGATGGTAAAGCCCTTGTCTTTGGTCTTGATCATGCCAACAGTTGGAGAGTAGTATACTGTGTGACCTTGGATTCTTGGTCCTCAGCCTGGCATTCGTGGGCCACACCCCGTGTCCTGATCAAACCCACCTTGTAATCTATACCATTCCATTCTTACCCTTTCTTCCACCTAGAATTTTCTCACTTCAATAAGACCTCAACCTGTATGAGTCTCAAGGCCCAGATTAAAACCCATTTCCTTCCCAAAGCTTGTCTGAGCCTCTCAACCTCCTGTATTCTCTCCTTTTTTTTTTTTTTGCACTAATCTTATTTCTCTTATGCATATTTTCGCTTTCTAACTTTGGTGTAATTATAGGGAATTTCTCTCTAGCCTGGGCTTTCAAATACATTCTTTTATTTAACTCTTAAAACAACCTGGCGAGGTTTTATCGTCCTTACTTTTCTCATGAAGAACTCCAGGCTCAGAGAGGTTAAGTGATTTGCTCAAAGACACAAAGCCAAGTCAGACTCCAATTCTGGTATTCTTTTTTCTGCCTCAGCCTCCCCCTTCGAATTCATTTGCATGTCTTACTCCATTTCATATCCTCTGAAATACCTAGCACAGCTTTAGGCTCAATGAATTTCTTATTCATTATTCAACTTATGTTTATTGAACATATGAAGTATTACTTAGGGCTTGGGCCCTAGCATTAAACAAATATATATGTTTATGGAAGGAAAGAAGACAATGATCTAATGACATTTGTATTTTACTTCATTAAGTGGGTTTCACATGGTTCACAATCTCAAATGCCGACAGGGCAGGTAGGTGGTTGAGTTGAGAAGGTTGGATATAACCCATAACTAACTGGACATCAAGACCCTGTCTAAATGAGGTGACTACTACTCAACGCCAGCCAATTGTCGCCATGTTGCAACCTGGGCCAGGTTTTCAATTTTTTTTTCAGAAAAACTGGAAATCTAGACTGATCTATAAATTTCTTTATATTAAATGTTGGCAGCTAATTTAATTTTTTTTAAGAAAAGACTGAACAGCTGAACAACACATGACCGGTGGCCACCATTTACTGCCTTGAAATTCTGAGTATCGAGCTCACCACACAGCCCACAGTGCCCACACTTCCAAGGCAGGAAGCCAGTGCGAGGAAGGGCCAGGTCCTTCTCTTCTCCTTTTCCTTCCTCATTAGTCAGGATGCAGGTCTTGCTCACCTGCAGGCCTGCCTGGTTTTGCAGCAATCACTCTCCCTCCTTACCTCCTGCCCTTTGGCCTGTTGAGGGTGATGACTGTCCTGTCTTCTCTTCAGAAATCCCTGACACTGGATCTTGCTCTCTAATTTAGCTCCTTGTCTTTATTGTGATGAATGAGGCTGAGCAGATGACAAGCAGAGATCACTGGGCAGAAGATCAAACACTACCTCTGGGCTGCCTGGAGCATATTTATGACTTTGCCGCTTTGGGAAGTTCCACCCATGATAATACAGTGCCTGCAGAGAGTGAACTTCTACCCCCTGGATACCCCTACGCTGTCCCAGGGTGAAAAGAGAGATTTATACAGGGGCTACTAAAGGATGACCTCTGAAAACAGAATCATTGACAACCTGTTCAGAATTTTCTGTGGCTGGAGCACTTCATAAAAATAGGGTCCAAAGTAAAGGACCTATGGAGTCATTTCAGCCTTCTTATTCAGTGTCTGCAAAGTGGTATCTATACTTGTTTAAAGTATTAATAGAGGTGGTTATGCTAAGAGACTATCACATCAATAAATCATATAGTCCCCAATATTGTGGCACAGGATTTCTTGAAATATGATTTGAGGATTGTTAGCAATAGATATGCGAGATTTTTGTTAAAAATATTAATTCCGGAACTTCATCCCAGATCTAGAAATGGGTCTGGAAATATGGCATTTTACCAAATATTTCAGGAGACTCTTATGTGTGTGAAGTTAGGAAGCTTTGATTAATGGTAATAATAATAATGATGAGCACTGAGCCACAAGTGTTCTAAATGCTGTATGTTTATTTCTTATAACATGGCTATGAGGTACTTGTTTCTCAAAACCGAAATAGATATCATCGTTTACAACTGAAATTTTGAATGCCACATAGATGAACATTTTTTTTAATTTTCAATTTTATGTTTAACTTATATGTAAAACTCATGCATTTGATTAATCCACTAAATTCACAATTTCATGGCTATTATATCTTAAGTAAAGGCTAAATTTCTTTGAGCGAAAATAGTGAATCAGTTTAAAAGGAAATATTAAAACTGATCATAAAAACTGTCAAGGTAGAATGTGAGTAATTGAAGTTTGTAAAGTATTGAGATGAATAAGAAAAATCTCTGCACTGAGCCAGAGGTCTTGGCGTTAAATCTAGAATCAAATCTTTACTGTGTGCCCTTGAGCAAACCTCTTTGCCTCTCTGAGCATTAGCTTCATTCTCAGGAAAACAGAAATATTTAATCAACTCTCCTGGGCTGTGCTGAAGAGTATATGAGAAAACAGAAAGAAATGAGCATAAAATAGGTGGTCAAGAAAAATTATTGAATAGGAATATTATTTGAATTCTTTCAAACATACCGAGTATGAGCCTTTAATGTGGACATGACTTGAATCTTCCTAAGAATGTATTAGAAATATACGCTCTTATTTTCTCACGCCCTTTTCTTAGCTACGTCTTCACCACACTTACTAAACAGCTTAAGAAGAGAGCACTGAACTGGGAGGCTGAAGACTTGGGCTCTAGTTCCAGCCCTGCTTCTGGCTATCTGTGCAAACTCCAACACGACATTTTGTCTCACTGTACCTCAGTTTTATGACCTATAAACTAGGTTTGCACTAGCAGGCTTCCATGGTTTCTCCCAACCGCAACCTTCTATTTGCACCAGAGAGAGCTATTTCTTATCTATAGTGAATGAAGAAAAGTCAGAGCCTAGATGAAATATCATTTTAGCCCAGGGGGTGATTTGGCAGAACTGCTCTACAGTGGCCCAAATTCCTGTTTCATTTTTTCACATTCTGCTAATGAACGGTAAAATCAAATGCCTGGCAGAAGGAAGTGGAAAAAAGAAGGCACTGGAATAAGGAATCTAGATTTCCCACAAGCTAGAAATATCTTTGAAATGAAAAAAAGTTAATTATGTGTTTACAATATGATAATTTGACAATGTTGTATATCTTGTTAATGAATCATGCTAGCATTGGACTAGGGAATGATTCATAAATTAGGTTGTCTCTCTGTTTCTTCCTGCCTCAGAAATAGCAATGAAATCTAGATTTTTTTTTTTAAGTAAAAGATCTTCAGTCTTTAAAAAATGAATTTGTAATTGAGAAGCATAATTAGTTGCCTGGGTGAGTGCTCTGAAATGAACTTTTTTGGGGTCAGCTGTCTACCAGTTAAGCAGTTATGCAAAATTCTTTTTATTTCATGCCCGGAAGTATGAAACAGAAAAATCATGGGATGCTGAAATTGCTGAACACACACGAAGTGGTGCCACAGTGTCCCCCCCTGTGCCAAAGCAAATTTCTGTGCATTATGTAATTTCTCCCTGGCTTTGCGATCCCACGATCCTGTCTGAGGTTGATGCTGTGTAATCTGCTGGGGCAGTGTTCCATCAGACATTTCCTTGGTGAGCGAAATCTTGTCAATATTAGGGAACTGTGAATGGGATCAGGAAAGAAGCTTGCATCATTTTAGCCCACATCCAGCATCTTGCCATCTTCCAAAATTCAAGGTGAAAATTGCTTAAACAAATGTTTAATTAGCTGAAGCATAAATCATGGCTTGCAAAGGTACCTTCTTTCATTTGGAAACTATTTTGATTATCCACTGGGCTCAAAGAGCTCCGGAATTTGGAAAAAAAAAAAGTTTTGTGTATGGTTTCAGAAACAAAGTATAATCGTTTTTTTTCCCTCAAGGAATTAACAGTCCTTTGGAGAGCCAAACACACATTCATAAGTTATAACAGCACACAGGAAAACTAGATAATCCTGCAATGCACTAGTGGTAGAGTGGACAAAAGGTAATGTCATGGAACATGAGTGCTGGTTGAATGACCTAATCCTTTCATGTTCCCAATGATGAAACTGAAGTGCAGAAAAGTGAAAAAACAAAATAAAACAACAACACCAAAAAACAGACTGAAGTAAATAGCCAGAATGGTGTGAGTTGGAGTTTGGATGCAGATATCCAAATGCCCTTTGATTCTGTTTCCTTTTGCTCCAACATTGTTTAAGTATGAAATTAGTGATTTCGGAAAGCTACAGATGCTCAGAGAGAAAAAAAAAATCCACTTTAAAAACTGGAGTTCCAATATTACTTCAGGAAATGCATAGAAACAGGGAGATACAATTTGACTTAATAAACACAATACACACATCTCTCTAGTCCAATGGTAACATCGTGCCATTAACTAGAGATACACTGGTGCCAGAAAACCATCATTGACATTTTACCTTTTGGGAGAAATTTCTAGCATGAAGAGAATCTAGATCCCCGGTTTCTCAATGTTTTCTATTTTCCTCTTCCTTTTGTCAGCCATTTGGTTTTAATTTTCATTAGCTGGGGGGAAGAAAATAAAACACAATTAGTAAGTCAGCTGCCATTGCTCAGGTTTGGAAAACTGCCTGTCTTTACTGACTTTCCTCCTCAGTAAAATGGAGATGATAATAGTAATGACCTTGTAGAACCATCTCAGGAATCAAAAGAGTTCATAGAGCTTAGAACAGTGCCAAGCACATGGCAAATGCTATGGCATTCTTCACTGTCTTCATCATCTCCACCATCATAACCATGTGGTTCTACCTTGCTTTGTCCCTGCCCTCAGGCTACAGGGTTGCAGTGTGCACACTCTACCAAAATTTTCACCTCTTTTGTAGAAGGAAAATATTTATATCTTCTTTTTCATATCTTAGATCTTAATAAGAGTGCTTAAGTTCATCCTCCTGAGAAACTGCCAGTGTTGTTGCTGATGACTGTCCTGAACAGATTTTCATACCAGTTAGCATGAGGAGTGCCTTAAGGATCATCATTTGCTTTTTCACATACAGATGAGAACACTGAGGTTTGGAGAAGTCATTTGTCTGTCTATGGTGCATGTACACCAGAGGTTATCTTTAGCCCAGCTAAGGTTACAACTCATGAATCTTGACTTTTATCCCACACCACTTCCTTTATTTCTGCATTGAGGGAGGGGAAGAGGAAATATAAGACATGCTTCATAGAGATAGTCAATGCTGGCTTTCTGAAAGTATCACCATATTGACCTGTTGAAAGGGTGAAAAAGCTGTGTTTATTTTGTGATAAGGGAGACTATTACCTTCAAAGAAGAGAGGGCAAAGTTATGATGCTCATGTGAAAAATGTTCCTTGAATGCAGGGACTTGATCAGATAGTGTAAGGATCAAAATATAATAGTTTAGAATTAGTGAACATAACTATGTGTGAGAGTGATGGAGAGGAAACAGTCACTTCATGCTATCTATGGAAATGTTGATCCGTCTGATGTTTATTGTTATTGAATGTGTTTTTCAAGAATTTATTTAAAACCTTTCTCTTCCTGGGCAAGAATTTTTCTGGAATAATAAAGTGATATTAATCTGGGCAGTCAGCTGTATGATATTGATAATTTTGGTCTCAACAAATAATTTTACATTTTATACATATAAATGCCAGATCATTCATATATATATATACATATATATATATATATATGAATGATCTGCATTCATATATATATATATTTTATGTTAACCTTATCATAAAACACCTTCGCAGTAATATCTGGGCATTATGACCACCCAAACTGACCATTCCTGCAAGATTAGATAGATCGAATTTAATGGTTGCAGACCCCAGCGGTACTACATCAATAAATATCACAACACAAAAAAGATGATGTGCTCAAAAGAGTTCAACTGTAGAGAATTTAATGACAGTATTACTAATGACGGTGGAAAAAGTTAAGGGATTCACAGGAGTGGTAAGTTCCCTATGAACTAGCAGGTAGTAGATAATCGCTCTCAGGCCTGAAGGATAAGGGAAGAGAATGATATGATTAGAGCCAGTGAGACTGGAGCCATAGCAGGAAGGCAACCTAGCAGAAGCTGACCATGGCCTTAAAAGAATGGACCCCCTGCCCAGTTGTCAATAAAACAGGAAGAGTGGATGGTGGGGGGAGGCAGGGTAGTAGCCTATAAACTTGACCGCTTTCTTCCTGCCCTGTCTTCTGTTGCTCCCTCCTGTTGGTCGAACACAACCAGAAGCTAGTAGGCCTGGAGCTCTAGTTGACGTGTCTGTGGAGATCATCCTTGAGGCACAGAGCTAGGCAAAGAATGCCCGAATGGCCCCGAAAGGGCAAAGGACAAAAGAACAGAAGAAATAGTATACAGCAGTTAGAAGTAATGAAGGAGATATGCTCATAATGACATGGATGAATCTGAAAGTATAATGTTGGGTTTAAAAGGTAAGAAACAAAGAAATCTAAAACAGAATTCTAGTTACAAACTAAAAATACATACACAAAACAACAATGCACATTCACAAGAGTCTTTGGGAACAAAATCATATACATCAGATGCTGTGGGATGGCTGTTTATGGTAGAGAAAAGGAATGTGGATGAAAGGGAGTAAACAGAAAAATGAGAGAGGAGTCTTTCATGGACCAGTGCTGATAATGTGGCATGAATGAGAAAAAGATTACCTCAACCCTCTGCATCAAAGATCTAACATTTTTACAAAAATAAAAAATATAGTTGGCATTAATTTCTCTGTTATAAGGATAAGGCAGCTAAGGCCTAAGGATTTGAGGAACTAGCCTGAGGTTAGGAAGGTAGTAGGAAATCACTCAAGGAAATGAGAGGCCAGGGACATCCTGGATGTAGACCCTGTTCAGGTACTCTGCCACACTCCACCTCTGTGAGACATTCGGTCCACACAATACAGAGTGATTTACAACCTGTGTGAATTCACATCGCTGATGTTCATTTTTGTGTTCCTTCCTGGTGACTGACTGGTGAGCAACTTCTCCAAATACTAACATCCCATTTTTGGAGTCTGAAGACTTACTTTAGAAAAGTACCGTGATTGGCCTTATACCTATCATTAGCCAAAGCTTCTGTAAATGGCATCATTTGGGAGGTAACGTAATTGTCAGGTTGGGTCTGAGCAGACCCAGACCTCTGCTCGTATCTTCAAGGTCGCTTTCACTTCTGCCCTTTTCCATCTGCTAAAAGGCGTCTCACTTGGTTTATGTTAAGCTTAGAAATGGGGTTCGGGTTTTCCAGAAGGGATGGATGGCCTCAGCTGCATGGCTCTGGAAGGGAAGGAGACATGGCCTTAGCCACTCTGAGAATCTATTTAAGGGGGCCAAGGAGCGAGCACTCATCCTCAAAGGATGCTTGTTTCTGGGACCAGAGTACTGTCTGCCCACAAACAATTCCCCGCCTGCCTGGAGCGCTTCCCAGGCAAGGTTTTCAAAAGAGGGAAATTATTGGAATGACAGACAAGGCTTTTGATTCTTGGAATTATTAGAAGAAAATCTACACACTTGTCTGGATTGCTTATGCTGCCAAATCAGAGAAATCTGAATCAGTTCAATGTGATTAATAACAACAATAGTGACAGTAATTATAAAATCTACCACGATTGTTTATTCATGTGCTCTATGGGAGGCACAGTGCTGATGGCTGATGTGCATGGTCTCATTTCATCCTCATGACAGTTTTTTTACTGATGGGGAGACCAAAGTCAAACATTAAGCTGCTGGCTGAGCCCAGAATGGAGTCAGAAGATGACTCAGGTCCCACAGCCTCCCCTGCCTCTGTACTTTCCTCACAGAGATTCTGCCCCAGCTTCAGCAATCTAGTCTGCCCTGGGGCCTGGGGTGCGGCTGGAAGGCCAGAGGAGGTGGAAGCCCAGATAGGGCCAAGTAAAACTTACCCAAGACTGGGATCGATGCTTGTCTTAAAGGTCGGGTTTTCTTGCTGGGGTTGGGCTTCAGGTTTGTTCCTAGAGAGCAGAGGTCTCTGGCACAGAAGTGGGGGTTCTTGGGCTGTCAAAGCCAGTCCAAATTCATTTTCCTTACTTTGGTGCTCTTCACGAGCAGTCCACCCAGTTGGAGTCACACATTTTCTTCCTTGGCAACCAGTGCCTGAAAGGGAATTAAAGCCTATTTTGCCCAAATTGTTTTCAGTATTTGTTCTTGCTACTTCTCTTTTGGTTTTCTCTTTTAAATAATGTTTTGTCCTAGTAGCAAATAATACCAAAAGTAAAAATAATTAAATACATCATGATCATCATCATGATCATCATGATCATCATGATAATAATAATAAAAATAATCAGTGACAGGCACTGTTCAAAATTGCTTTACGTAGACGATCTCATTTGATCCTCTCCATAACCTTGTAAGTTATCATCTCCATTTGGTAGATGACAAAACTGAAACTTAGAAAGGTTAGGAAACTAGTTCAAGGTTACACAGCTAGAATATTGAGGATCAGGGAACAGAACTGTATTCTGTTTTTCTTCAAAGCCCGGGATACTTTTTGCTTGACCACATTGCCTATAAAATGAGGATGGTAATAACAGTTGCCCTGCTTGCTTTGCAAGCCTGTGGTGAGGATCAAATGAGACAGTAATTGGGAAAGCACTTTGAAAATTGCAAAGCACTATATAAATATATGGTATTATTCTAATGTATCACTGGCCTACAGAAACACTGCTCAAACATTTCATTTAGAGGAAGACACACCAGACCATTATTCAATAAGATAACACCACATGTGATCCTTTTATCATTTGAAGAATGTTTATGAAGTCCACAAAACCAAAGCCATTAGGAAGGTTTTGTTTTCTGGGTAGGCTCAGTAAACTTGGAGCAAACTCAAGAAATCTTTAAATAGCCAGGAAGTTAAACTGAAGAGACTGCTTTAAGTGTCAGAGAATTAAATGTCCTTTCACAGACTCTGGAAGTTTAAAATATATGCTTTTGATAAATTAGACTGTTCCTAAGGAGCTGCTTTCAAGGATTTGAATCTGAATCCCATTGCAACTAAAGAGAGCTATAATAAGAATACAGAATAATAACAGAATTACCACCAGTGGCATAGTGTGAAGCTTGTTGGCTATCCAACCAGACTTCCTGGTTAACTAGACATATAACCTGGGCAGATTATTTCATCTCTGCCTTAGTGTTCTTTTAAAAATATTTATGTATATATTATGTATGTATGCATGTGTTTATCTTTAAATGTATTTATAGAAGTGCCATAGATTAATAATATAAGTTTCAAGTGTACGATTCTGTAATACATCATTTGTACACTGTGTTGTGTGCTCATCACCCAAAGTCTAGTCTCCCTCCCATCTTCCCCTTTACTCTCTTCATCCTCCTCCAACACCTCTTTCCTTCGATGATCACTCTTATCTGTGTTTCTGAGTTTGTTTGTTTTGTTTGTTTGTTGCTTTCATATCCCACATATGAGTGAAATCATATCATTCTTTTTGCTTTTCTATATTTTGCTTAGCATCTTAGGATCCATCCATGTTGTCACAGATGGCAATACTTCATCTTTTCTTATGGCTGAGTAGTATTCTATTGTATATATGCACCACATCTTCTTCATTCAGTCATCCATCAAAGGACAGTTAGGTTGTGTCTTAGTGTTCTTGCTGGTAAAATGGGAATAATAGTAGTACCTACCTTGTAAGGCTGTTGTGGTGATTAAATAAGTAATTGGAACAGTGCCCGATGCATAATAAGCATGTAATATAAGTTACCTCATGCTATTATTATGATTTATTAAGCACATAAAATATGAACAAAAATGAAGAGAACATTAAAGATACTTAAGATATTCAGCTGTAATAATTGAGAGACTCCAATGTACCAGGTATTAAGCTCCATACTTTCCATATATTATTGCTTTAATCATCATAACAAACATCAGCAGGAGATTTTATCATACACACATGTCCTCCCCACCACTTCATTTTACACATATGGAAAAGTGAGGTGCAGAGGATACCGCATGAGAATCTGAATTGTTTTCTAAAAGTTCTTTATTCTTTGCTACTTACCCAAAGCCTGGCAGCTTGTAGCAAGTCTTCTGCTTCTGGATCTAATTGATTGATATTGGTGATATTGACTGTCCAGTGTCCCAAGCTCTGCCCACACTGCTCAGAAACAACAAGGGGAGGGAATACCCCTCTAGAAGCAATGACTGAAAAAGTTGAGGTTGGTCTTTCCACACCTTTTCAGGGGTCTGAATTCTATCTGTGATTATACTCCCCACTTAGGGCTATTCTTGAAGCTGCTTTGAACCAGATTGTAAGGTCTTAGAAATTTTCAGTAGGGTAGGAGTGTGGGGCTGGTACTTAGCAATCCATCAGGATTTCCAACTGGGTTGTTTTAGGATGATAGTATAACAGACCACCACTTTAAAACTTCATTTAGCTCCCCCTATTGTCCAAAAGAAAAATGTTCTGAATCTTCAAAGTTACATTAAAGTGGAGAAAGTTTGGCCTTTGAGGTCCAGCAGATCCAGAACTGCATCCTGGCTCTGTCAACTTGCTGCATGATTTTGAGGAAAGAGTGATTTCTCAGAGCCAGTCATCTACTATATAATGCTTCCTTGCCAGGTTATTGTAAATATCAAATAAGTTACAAAGGGGTTGCAAAGCCCCCCACCCTGTGTGGCTCACAGTAGGTGACTACTAAACTTTAGTTCTTTTCCTTTTCTCTTAGCAAGACACAGATATTCTTTTCTAAACAGGTCTTGGTCTACTTAATAAATTCTCTTTCTATGCACCCTAGAGTTTAAAGACCAAGTTGAAACATGCCATTCCGAAATTTGTTACAAAATGAGATCATTTTTGTGGAATCACCTGGCTTAATTCCTGGGACAAAATAAAGCTCTAAATAAGGTGGAATGAATGAATGTTGCTGAAATTGGAGAAGGGTTGGGTAGTGTTAGGGGTTTTTCTCCAAAATGGGTCCCCAGATTGCCCCTGGAAACTTCAAATTCAGGGAAGCCCTATAATGGGGGTTGGGACTGGAGCGAAGGCATCTGATTAATAATTAGAGATAGCTTTAGGCCTAGGCGGCCTAGTAATATACTGCTGTCCCTCTCCGTCCCTAAGTATGTTTGTTGCCCTATTCTCTGATCCCCAAGCCCAACAGTCGCATTAAAACTTGCTGTTTGTCTATCCTTGAAAGGGTGCCCCATGGAATAGGATTAAATTAAGTGTATAGTGATAGCTCTGTGACTCAGACAGAGAATTGTTCCTGGCTAATTTTGCGTTGGATACTAGTCTTCTAAATGTCATTAGGATGGATGTTGGAGCTAGCTGTTCTGTTGACTTCGTGTTGACTCTCTTTGCATCAAAGAGTTCCTATGCAAAGGGCCATTTAAGATTCATGCAAACTTCATAAGTTGGTTGGAAGATTCATGGAAATGCAGCCTCTCCTGGAATTGCATTTAGGATCCAGACTTAAAGTGTATTTTTATGCCGATGTTTCTTTTGGTCCTTTTCCATGTGTTGGATAGCTGGAAATGGACAGCTAAACAGTAGGAAGTCTCTTTGTTTTCTGTAGGAACACATCTTATATCTGACATTGTCAGTGATTAACTGTTCCACCTAAGTGAATTTTCCAACTAACTGAAGCATTCCCCATTAAATGCCAAATAGTTTGCTGTTTAATGGAAGTCTTCCTTAATGGATTGCCCACATACCTGTCTTCCTAAAGGAGCTACCTTTTCATAATAATGCATGGTCATCATTATGAGTTATTGGATGGTGCTGCCACAGAGTACATACCCACCATCTGTTGAACTCTAGACTAATTGCCCCAAGCTGTTAAGGTGTTTTTTCAGCTTTTGGGTCTCCAGTCTTTTTCCTCAGAGTACTTTCTAGTTATCTACCTCCATCTCCTTTCCTGCTCTCAATTTGTTGTGTCTAGTCAACTCTGGACTGGGAAATCTGATAACTAAGCTTCTGAAAAGTGTATATAAACAGCTTCTGAGTGAAGACCTTTTTAGTTTTTCTAAAGAGTGAGAGCTTCAGTGCATAAATCTAGGTCGGCTCACCAAAACAGAAGGAGTCCTTACTCGGACCATATTTTGCCAGATATTTGTTTACTTAGTCTATCGAACTTGAGTTACAGACATCCAATCCAAATGTTGACTGGGACCTCCAAGTTACTGCTACATAAATGGTTCTTAAAGTGGAACTTATAAGACCTTCTAAAAATTTATTCAATCTTTTCTTATTTACTGCCAGACACTGAGCTAAGCATTGGCTGTCTAGGTAGACATAGTCTCTGCCCTTGGGATGCTGAGCATCTAGGTGGGAAAATATATAGAAATAGATAAACTTGAAAAACAGAATAAAGTGGTGTATAAAGGTTCTGAATAGCTTAGAGGAGGGGATGAAGTCTGCTTGAAAGTATGAAAGACAAGCAGAGAATATTTGCTTCCTCTCTACCTCCCTCCTTTATTTCATTTATACCACTCTGTATTTCCCTCATTCCTACATTTAGTAAACATTTATTCAGCACCAACTATATTCCTTGCACTGAGATGACAGTAGTGGATAAAATAGATATGATCCCTGTCCTAATCTGAATATTTAAGAATGAATGGGCAGAGGGATGGAAATGGGAGTCCTAGTATAAAGAATCAGGGACCAAAAGGACAGAGTGTGTTTGGAATGCTGAGCTGTAATTGGGCACGGCCAGAATATTGGGAGACAAGATTATAAAGGACTTTGCATACTATGTTGAGGGTTTAAATTTTATCTCATGTGTAATAGAACCAGTGAAGGTTCTGACGAGGGGGTTCTTAGAAAAGTGTGACCATATGATGGGTGGATTATGACATGGAAGATGGACAGCAGCAAAGAACCAAACCCACTCCATCTAATAAATTATATGTAATTTTCAACTTCACCCTTAGACCTTAAATTCTGGGTTTTCTGCCTCAATTATCCAGACTCTATCAATGGCTGCTTTCCCCCACGCACCGCCCCCCCCTTTTTGTTCTTTTTTTCCCCTTGAATGCTGTTACACAGATCCAAGCAATCAGAACCTGTTGCAGGCACAAGAGGTTACCTGAGTCTGGGAATAGGCTAATATCAGAGTTAGCCATGGTCTTCCTGTGGCATGACTTTGGTGGAATTTGTTAATCACTGAATTCATCTCATGTTGTACTGGTTCTTAACCCGCATAGTGGGGATTAAATGAGATATGAGTATGCAATTCTTATGCCTGATGCCAAAAACACTAAATAAATAGCAGTTGTTCTCAATAATGTTTATTCCACTTTGTCATGCCACTTGCCAATTTAGCACACTTTGCCTTTTAAAAATTTTTTTTATTTTTAAGGTATGTGGGTGCTCAGCTTATCCCCGTTATTCTTTTAGTTTCTCCTGTGGGAACTTTGTAGCATACCAACTTTTAATCTACATTTTTTAACATGTCATATCCTGGTCAGTAATGCAGACACACACACATACTTTCAGATAGGAGCAGAAATTCAGTTTTATTTTATTATTGCATTTAAACTGGAAGAAAACCTGAGGGTAGTGCCTGGAGGTTTTAACCAGTACGTTCTCTTTCTATTATCAATGTTCCTCAGTCCCCGCTTGGCTGGAGCAACTACCTCTGGCTCCGTTAGCTATTTACATTCCTCTGTTTTTATATAAATTGTGCTATATTAGCATATATTTCACACTGTGACCTAGTGTTTCCCAGATCCTTTAAGCCAGGCTATTTGTACATTAGTCAACGTCAACGGAAG
Organism: Eonycteris spelaea; assembly: GCA_003508835.1. NCBI lineage: Eukaryota > Metazoa > Chordata > Mammalia > Chiroptera > Pteropodidae > Eonycteris > Eonycteris spelaea. The sequence continues at coordinate 11,698,982 of PUFA01000016.1, forward strand.
TAAAATCGCAAATTGAGTACAGACTATAGCCCTGCTACATCGCCCACTCTGTCATGCTGAAATGGATCCCTTGTTCTAAGAAGATTTGCTGTGAAATACAGTCTATTTACATTAAAGAGACCTCTGTATATTTAAGGCGTAATTGTTTCAGGCCTTCATTAATTCTTGAACTGCAAGACCTAGGTTTTCTTTTCCTGTATCTTTTCTGTAACAATGGAAGTCAGAGGTTTCCAAAAAAAATAACAAATTGGTCCTCATTAAAATGGAGCTGGAAATGGTTTTCTGGTAATATACTTTACAAACAATGAGAGAATCTGATTGTAAATCAATTCCAGGACCCAGCTGTCTCAGGGTCCAGGCTGGGAAGCTCCAGGATAAAAGGTAGTCTGTATTTTTATGGAAAAATAAAACAATTTTTTACTTCCATAATTTATGAAGTGCTTATCTTGTCATAGACTTTTAGAGTTGGAAGCGATCACAGAGTTCATTTAATCCAACCCCTTCCTGGAATAATAATTCTTTTCTCAGCATCTCTGACATTGGGACATCTAGTCTCTACTTGAACACTTCTAGCCATAAATGGTTCACTCCTTTTAAAACGATATTGTAGTTAAATATACATGACATAAAATTAACCTTTTTAATCTTTTTATGTGTACAGATCAATGGCACTAAGTTCAGTCACACTATTCTGTCACCATCATCATCACTGATCTCCAGAACTTTCTCATCTTTCCAAACTGAAACTTTGTACACCTTAAACAATAATGCCTCATTTCTTTCTCACCCTCAGCCTCTAGCAACCACCATTCTACTTTCTGTCTCCATGAATTTGCCTACTCTAGGTGCCTCGTATAATTGGAATCATATTGTGTTTGTTCTTTTGTGACCGGCTTATTTTAGTTGGCATCATATAGTCACAGTTTGTCCTTTTGTGGCATGTATCAGGATTTTCTTTCTTTTAAGGCTTAATAATATTTCATTGTGTATATATGCCATATTTTGTCCGTTCATCTGAAAATTGGCACCTGGGTTGCTTCTACCTTTTGGCTGTTGTGAATAATAATTCCATGAATATGGTGTATATACAAATATGTGTTTAAGTCCCTGCTTTTAATTCTTTGGGGGTATATTCCCAGAAGTAGAATTTTTGGATCATATGTAATTCTATGTTTAATTTTTTGAAGAACTGCCATAGCATTTTCTACCATGGCTGTACCTTTTTACATTCCCAGTAGCAATGCACAGTGCTCTAAATTTTCTACATCGTCACCTACATTTGTTATTTTGCTTCCTTTAAATGCCTTTTTAAGAAGTATGATATAATTGTAAGAGCATGGACTTCGGCTTTGAAAGCTGGCTCAGCCACATACTGGTTGTATGAGTCAGACAGATTATTTAATCTCTCTGTGCCTCCATTTAATTTTTTACGGAATGTGAATAATAAAGGAGAAGATGATAATTATAATAAAATTATGGAATGAAATAATACAGCTCATATAAAAACTATGTAGTTAAGTGTCTGAAAATAGTAGACTATCACTGAATATTTGCTTTTAGTGTTTTGGTGGTCATTGCTTAATCCATTCTATTTTGGTACCACTCATTGTTAGATTACCTTCTTTATTTTCAGTTAAAACCTGCTTTGGTAAAACTTCTGTAACTGGTCTAACAATTGCCTTCAATTCATCAGTTCTGACTCTGCTGTTTATAACTTTACAGAATAAATCATATCTTCCTTCCACATATCACCACTCTGATATTTGAAAACAGCCATTAGTCATTCACTAGTCTTCTCTTGCTTCGGCCAAACATTATGGGTTCTTTTAACTGGTTCTTAAGTGATATGGTTTCTATATCTCTCATCAAGTGTCTCAGCAATTCTGGATTGCAGTTTGTCTGGTAGAATAGAGAGACTGGAAATTTCATTATCACTTCCATTCTTTTGGTTTTACTCCCTAACAGTAATGTCTATATGGAAGAATGGATGTGTGGATGTTGGTGAATGAGTTCAACAGACTAAGCAGCCTTTCATTCCGCCCCAATGTTTCTTCCTCATTGCTCAGAACACTTGATGTCTACAACACTTGCTTTTATTCAGTTTAGGATCAGTCTTGCATCATTTTAAATATTCTTCATTTGTTTTTTCTTCATTTGAAATAAAATTGAGTTGCGCTCGTAAATCTGGAGCAGTATCTTCTGACATAGTCAACAGGCTTCATGAGATACGCCTTTTTCATTTTTTTCATGGTTGAAGTGAACCTGAAGATTTGCCAGGATGAAAATGCTGGGGAAGGAGGGTATTTTGGCTGAAACTCCATCTTCGCATGAAGGTCCAGGGAGGGCTTGCTTCACCACACCCACCCTGTGTAATGCATTGACTCTCCGACACCAGGCTAAACTGCCAGTTTCCAAATCCGCCCTTAGAAGAATGAGTGGAGTGCTTGGCAATCCCGGTGCCGTTTTTGCAAGTTCCGAAGTAGCTGAAAGTATTCCACGTGTTACTGATTCACAGGCCTCACTCATCATTATGCGCTCTTTGACATCTAGGAAGACTTTTTGATTTTATTATGAACCATTTTACCCTTAAAAACAAAATTCCAAACCTCTTTTCGTGAGAAGGGAAGTTTTGCTTTTTATTGAGGACAAAATATTTGGATGGAACTCTCTCCCAGCAACTCAGCTGTGTGTTTGAAAACCTAGTTCCTCATGCATCCTCATTCCAAGCACATGCCATATGTTTACATAAAATAAAGAGGTGAAAGCCAGATTCTCTTCCTTTCTCTAAAAACAAAACAAGACAAAACAAAAAACTAAAGGGGAAGGGGAAATAACTCACTTTCTTGGCATTTTAATAGAGTACCCAGAATCCTCCTGACCTAAGGCACTATTATAGTTAGTTGAAAGGCCAGGCAAAACCACGCGTAAATTAAATACTTGTCTTTAGTAGAGAACTGGTAGATTCATTTCCAATTGACATACATGAGTTTTAGCATGGGTTTTGAGACTTCCAATTAAACCACTCAGAACATTGAAAAATATTTATCTATAGTTCACAGCCATTTTTCAAATATTCGGGTTGCCATATTGCTGACATGCTGCAAAATAAGACCTTATTTTGCAAAGTCAAGGCGATGGGGTCACTTCCTAGCTTGCCCATTTGCCATATATGCATTTGGAATGATGCCATCTATGCCCGATGATGAGCATCCCAGCACAGGCATTCTGCACCTTGCAGTATGGAAAACTAGACAATAATGAGTGGCAGGGAGAGGCAGCTCTTCATCACCTCTGTGGTCGCCATTGTCTCCCATGTCTGATTTGGACTGTGGTTTGTTTATCGATCATGCAGCAGATTTCATTGTGATTTCGTTGCTATACTCGTTGAGATCTGCTAATTGGAGAAGTTTACAGACACCAGGAATTAATGCTTTTGAGCTTCTTTGAGGTAAAGAAAGGAAAGTCTATGAGTGTCTTTGCACAAAGAAGGAACACCCTGAGAGGGATTATTAGTAACTGTTAACCGCTAAGCGTGTTAGAGAAGCCAGTCTACCATCACCAACATGGTTGTCATGAAATGTAATGACCCTTCTCTCCTCTGTGTCACCTTTATTGCCTGACTAACTCTACCTCTCACATTTCCCATTTCAGTGTAGAGAGCATTATATGACAATAGAAAAGGAGAATGTAAATAGTGATGTTTGTCCAGTGTGACTAAAATTTCCTGACCTTATATCTTATCATTGTAACTTTTGAGGAGAATTTCTTTGGATACTATTTTTTTTTTAATTTTGTGAACTTTTTAAAAAGCACAACCCTTGTAAATGTCAAACAGAGTTTATAATGTAAATAAGTACTAGATAACACATTAAATGCCAGAGAATGGAACAAACATTCCTGGAATAGGTTAATTATGTCATGCAGACTTCTGCTCAGGGTATTTGTGTTTAAAGAGTGGAATACACACACACACACACACACACACACACACACACACCCTAGTAAAAAGATTTAATTAGTTATGGTTAACATAGAGGCCACTGTAGAGTAGGGGACAGAACCATGGGTTCAAATCTTAATTGGCCCAGTTTTAGCAGTGACTTTTAGCACATCACTCTCCAATCCTTGGTTTCGCCACAACTGAAATGGGGACTGTAATACTTCAGTAATGTTTGTGAAAACATGTATAAATGTGCTTTGCAAACTGTCACCGATATTTGAAGTGTTACTAGTATCATTGTTCTGCTAGTTAAGTTGTATTTGCTGAAGTCCCCCTCCACCCTCCACATTGCTTCTTCGTTCTGCTCACCGCCATCACTGCTACCCCTTATTAGCCATTAGGGCAGGTCTTGCATCTTTTGACCTATGTCCTCTTCTGCCTGCCAGTCAGTGAGATTCAGCAGATATTACGTACCTAATAAGTGCCTGGTACTAGAGGATATATAGATGAGTGCTCCGAAAAAGCAAAAATGAATGTGTAGCAATATGTAGTTCCCAAAATTTGCTCTCCTCCCTGGGACAGAAGAGCCTTTTGTCAACCTAGTTAATGTCCACACATTCTTGAAGATTCATCTCAAGGGTCAGCATCCCTTGGTGAACTTTGATAATCACTTCTATTACTTTCCCACCCATTTTTGAGATGCTGTTCCTCTGGAATCCCATAACATGCTGGGCATACCTCGAGAGAAACACTTATTGTATAAAAGAGGAATCATGAGTACTCTTAAAAAAAAAATCAACTTCCACTTTGCACATGATATAAAAGAATATGTAATAAAAAGAGCCTATATATAGTCATGTGCCATATAACAATGTTTGGTCAATAACAGACCACATATACAATGGTGGATCCATAAGATTATAGTGGGGCTAAAAATTCCTATCACCTAGTGACCTTGTAATGTCATAGCACAATGCATTACTCACATGTTTATTGCGACACTGGTGTAAACAAACCTACTGTGCTCCTAGTCACAAAAACTGTAGATCATATAATTATGTATAGTACATAATACTTGATAATGATAATCAATGACTATGTCACTGGCTTCTGTATTTACTGGTTTATGTATTTACTGTGCTATGCTTATTATTATTTTAGAGTGTACTTTTTCTACTTATTAAAAAAAAGAAGTTGCTGTAACACAGTATGCCATGTTACACTGGCAGTAGCCTCATACATCTTTTATAGGCTTGCAGCCTAGGAGCAGTAGGCTATGCCATACAGCCTAGCTATGTGGCAAATCAGATCATCTAAGTCTGTGTAAGTACGCTCTGTGATGTTCCCACAATGACGAAATTGTCCAATGAGACATTTCTTAGAACATGCCCCTGTTGTTAAGCAGCACATGCTGTACATAGAATGTGTATGTACAGTATGTGTATGCATATATACATTATATATAACATATATGCCCACAAATATAAGAGCTTTAAAGCATTTTTTTCTTTTTAACAAATTATATTTTTCTATATACACAAGCAGTACTTTTTTTTTAATCTTAAGGATATATTTTGATGACTTTTTTCCAAATCAGTACATACAGGGCTTCTTTATTCTTTTTACCAGTTGCATTATGTTCCATTATAAATTTTAGGCCCTAATTTATATAACTAATCTCCTTCTTGCTAGACAAGTAGGTTGTTTCCAACCTTTTTCTGTTATAAACAATACTGCATTAAAAATATTATATAAATATCATTCCATACATATTTGAGGACATCTGTAAGATAAATTCCTACAAGTGGAATTGCTGTTCACAGGGTATTTGCATTTAAAATTTTCATAGATATTGCCAAGTTTTACCAATTTATACTCCTCCCAATATAAGAGTCCCTGTTTCCTTTTATCCCTCTTAATGTAGTGAGTTACAAGCTCTTTTTAATTTTCTAATCTGATTGGGGAAAATGCACCTCATTGACATTTTAATTTATATTTCTTATATTATCAGTAGGCTTAGCATGTTTTCATGCATTTAAGAATTACATATATCTCCTTATCTGTAAATTATCTGTCCTTTAGCCCACTTATTTATTGTATTCTTGGATTTTTTTTTTTTTTGCTTATTTTTAGGAGCTTTTGCTTACTCTATAGCAGCAGCTAGCCCTTTGCTTTTCGAGTTGCAATAATTTTTTTTTGCCAGTTTCTCATTTATCTTTTGATATTATTTTTGTTTTTTTTTCCCTTGTAGAATATTTTTAGTGTAATCAAATTATTGTTTTTCTTTTTATGGCTTTTAGATTTTGTGTCAAGCTTTGAAAAGACTTTTCCACTCCAAGATTGCTAAATAAATTTCTCCCACGTGCTAAGGATATACTTGATTGCTGGGGACCTTGAGGCAGCAGGTCAGGAGAAAATGAGGGCAACAGGAAGGCTTAGGGGCAAGACCTGAAGAAGGCAGAGGCAGTCTAGTGAATGACGTCGCAGTATGGGACCTCAACTGTCGATTTAAGGGAGGAACAGCAAAACAGAACCAATTGGGTTGCTTCTCTCTCCCAAGCAGTTTCACCAGTTGCAACAAATTTCCCCAAATACCTTGGTCATCCCTGACTGAAAATGGATGACCACATTCCATGTGGGGAAGGTATACACCTTCTTTGAGCAAAGCAGCTATTCACAACATTCTCTTATCAGGCGGAGATCAAATAACCCATCTTGGTAGGTGACACACATGAGCGAACAGGCCGTCCCATCCATCATGTGCACAGTAGCATTGGTCGTTCCTGTTCACTGCAAGTTGACTAGGACGGTCTCCTGAGATGCTGCTGTTTGACAGCTCTGGGAGGGGAAGAACCCTCCCTTTTCACATAAGAGAGGCCTTTTATCAAATCCAAAGCACGTCTTGCATTATTGTGAAAAGTTCCCATGCCTGCAGCCACAAATACCAACACTGCTTGAAGGCTGCAGTTCGAACCACATTTCAGATGCAGACATCGACACCTGGGAATCGGCTCAAACTGTTTCCATCAGGTCGGAAAACCAGAATAGTCTTGACAGATTGATAGTGGAAGAGAATTGTCACAAAATTAACTATGTGCAAAATTATTTTTCTCTCCGATAAGACAATGAATACGAAATATATTGTACAGGAAATGACCAAATTACAAACTTTGAGTAGCAATTGCTATTAGTTAAGCTCTGTGTTTGTGGATGTGGTCATACCATTTCTTCCAGGTCATTGCTTGAAAGGGATTCTGTACTTTTGCATCTCTTAAATCTAATCAAATGAGCTACCAAGACCTGACATCAGACTAGGATGAAGCAGTTCTTTATTGTGCTTCACAGCAATGAAAGGAAGCTGCTCCCCTATTTGTCTCTTGCCTGTAGTTTTTCAAACTTACTTCTGAATGCACAAGAATATTTGAAATTCGGTCAGTTTATTTAGTGGAAAGACTGTAGGATCAAAAAGACTGGGTTCAGATTCTGGCCTTTTCACTTGATGGCAATTGGCTCATTCCTAACCTCATTGAGCCTTAGTGTTTTCATCTGTTAAATGGGTATGTGTTGCCCACAATAATGCTATAAAACAAACGAACCCAAAACTTAATGTACAAAAACAAGCATTTATTTATCTCATGAGTCAGTCTGTTGCCTGGGTGGTTCTTTGGTCTGGTCTGGGCCAAGCTGATCTTGGCACATTGTGTTAGCCAAAGCAAGTCACAAAGGCCAGTCCAGATTCACGTTGTGGGAGTAGATTCCATCTCTTCTGGGAAGAGCTGCAAAAAGTTGTGGGTACAGGGAAGAATGAATTGTGGCCATTTTGCAATCTACCACATTACCTTATACAAATAAATGTGATACTATATGGAGATGACAGTTATGTCACTCATACATTCAGAAAACATTTGTTGAGAGACTACTGTGTGTACAGTGCAACAGTTGATGCTGTGAAAATGTAGAGATAAGTAGGACCTCATTCTTAGGCTCAAGAACCACACAGTCTTGGTAAAGCAGCATATAAAACAATTCTAGGTCACCTTACAAAGTGTAAAGTGTCTTGAGAGAGGAATAAATAAAATGCTATGGGATCTCAGAAGAGAGAGAGATTAAGCTAAGAGGCTCTGGTAAGGGATTCTGGTCCCAACTTATGTTCTGCTTCATGTTTCCCTGTATTTAATTTTAATTATTGATTTCCCCAGGCTATCTATCAATAATGACGTAGTACAGGAAACCCATTTCAGACAGGCAAACACTTTAAACTGGAGTAATTTGAGGCAAATTAAGTATTTCAAAATTGCCAGCCATCTAGATGCTACATGCCCAGGCTAATATGGCTGGAGCAAAACCATCTTACTATCTTGCAGGATAATAGCAATCCTCCTAAACTTACTTTTCTGATTAAAATAATTTCCACGAATCCAGGAGTCTCTCAATCCCATTAACTTGAACACTTGGTTTCCAGGGATAGCCAGAAAGTACAAATTATACTTTCAATAGACTTTTTTTCTGAAAATAGTTCTTTTAAAAAAAAACATTTTTACTCTTTGGAACTTTGAAATGATTGAAGTAACAGTATGCTAGAGGGGATTAGAAAAAAAAAAAACAACTTAAAATTGGGAAGAGGCTTCATTAGAAGTGTAATAGAGAGCCTGCATGGAGCCAGATATGGTTGAGGAAGATCGTGGTTCCATTCTCCTTTTTGATGACATGCATTTGATGACATGCCAGGGGACCTTAGGCAAGTTCCTTGGCTGAGTCTGGGTTTCCTCAACTCCAACCAGGGTATGATTATCTCGAGCCTTGATCCTTCACATGTGGAGTCATGAGCTAATGTCTGTTCTGTGTACAGACTTTATTGAAAGGAAAAGTGCTACCTAAATACAAGGTACTTGTATTACTGTGAGGAGCTTGGAATCTTAATAGCTCTTTCAACTGCATCCAAAGTGGGCTTCTCTTTGTAGATGCTATAAGTGGCTGAGAATCAAAGCTGAAAAGGATTTTGTTTCTTTCTCCTATGCCTAGAGTAGGATGACTGCACAATTTTAGAGCGTTCCCAAGTTGCCCCTTTGGTGCAGAGCTCCACAAACATAAAATTCCCAGCCATCGAGGTCCTATGTAAGATAGATAGTAGATGAGACAATATTACTCTGCTCTTACAGGTTGATAATTTTCCTCCTAAAAGTCTAATTGGCTAAATTGTTGGTCAACCAATTAAGAGAATCTTTAAGTTAACCATATATATGTGGCTTTAAAAACATAAAGGAGGTATCAATTTTTTTCTTGGTTAATATTCATTGCGCTATCTCAATAATGAGGTTGCTAACCACTTTGGAATTCTATGAGAAAAGCAAGAGTTAAGTTTCAGTGTACCAATTCCTTTTCCCTAGATTTTTGTGACATTAAACTTATCAGTTCATTTAGATCTTTTTCTGTTTGTTCATTGTTCATTTTTTACAGGTATATTATTATTTGAGTTTCCCTAAACCAGTGGTTTATAGAGGACCAGTGCTAGGCTGGTTATATAAGACTTGCCTAGGGAGATTTAATAGTTTAGGGTTAGGGGTTCAAGAATCTGTATTTGTTTAATGTGCTCTTAAGCTGGGTTTGGGAATCACTGTATTAAATATGCTTCAAGCTGTATCTATGGTAAGTAAAAAAATCTTTACTGGATAGTGATAGTTGCTACTTTGTGGAAAGTTACTATTGCCTGGGCGCTGAACTCATCTCTGAATATTTTCCTAGTTAATCCTCATTTTAGTCCTACAAGGGCATTACTATTATGCCCATTTTATGATGAAGAACTGACGTTTCGAAGTATAAAGTAATTTGCCCAGAGTCATAAGCTAGTATGGGACAGAGCTGGGATTTTAACATGACTAACTTAAAGTTAGGCTGCCTCCCATCTAGCCTGTTACAGGATAATGTGGAAACCAGGGAGAGACACAGAAGATGTATAAGACATGATTCTTGGCCTCAGGAAGCTTACTGTCTAAATAAAATGAAAGGAAGAACACGTACTCACTGGTGGCCAAAGGACACACGGACCGTAGAATTAAATGCAAATTGTAAAGTAGAAAATCAGAGTAATGCATTTTTTTCTTTTCAGTAGAAACTGAACATCACTGAGGTAGCAAATTTATTATTATTTTTTCCTGTTAACTGTATGTTGTTTTGCTGTGATTTAAACATAGTTTGAAACAGAAGTATTCTATTTGAGGTTCAAACACAAGAAAGATCGATGTCAACATCATATTATTTCAAAGAGGTGTAATTTGTGTATCAAATAGTGTGTGTGTGTGTATATTTTCTATTTTCTCATGGATCTGGCTGGGGCATACTACCATGTTGAATGGGCAATTATTTATTTTCTCTCTTTCTAGAGCCAAGTGTAAATTAGAAAGGTAAAAGGAAATCAAAATTTAGAACCTCTTAGATTTACACTAACCCTCCAGTCTAGCAGATATTTATGTTGCTAAGGAGATAAAAGCACAAAAGACCCAGTTCTGGTTGAGGAATTAATTTAGGAAGTCCACAGGGCTAGAGCCACATCACTAAACCTGGGAGAGAGGCATTTCCTATTCCTAATAGAAGACTCTGTTTAGTAGCCAAACCATGTGGGCAAGGCCAGTCATGTGATTACATCAGGTGAAGGTATCCCCACTGTAGAGTTCTCAGTTCTTTGTTCACTTTTTGCGGGAAAAACAAATCTTGTTTTATTCAAAGAAGGAAATTAGAGAATCTAGGCTCCTTGTGTCTGTCTAAACATCTGACTCTCCAGAAACCACATAAGTTTCATCACCAAAATATTTGGTCAGGACAGGATCCTCCAAGGCTGTGCTAAGTGCCTTTGTCCTCATCCCACCTCTACTCCATATACAGCATTTATTATACTGTATTTTAATTCTTTGTTTACTTCTTTGTGTCCCTACCACACAGTTAACTCCACGAAGGAACAATCTTAATTTTGTTCACCATTATATCCCAGCATCTAGTTAGCACTTATCTAGTTTGGAGGAGTATAGGTGCTCAATAAACATTTGTTAGATGATGGATGGGTGGATGAATCAACAAACAAACAAATGAACATAATAACATTTAACTCCAGGGGAAAGTAAGGAGTTTTAAAAGAAATCCTTCTGACCATCTAGTTTTCCAGTTTCATGCTAATACACTCTGGCTTTAGGGAACACGCACAATTTAACTTCATTCCCAGTGTGTATAGGATTTAACCAAGAACTTTGTTTATTTTGCAGAGTTAGGATAAACACTCAGGCTGTCATAGCATTGCAGCTAGGAAAGCATCTTTCTTGGTTCTCTTGTTTCTTTTGAGTGACAGGTGACTTTGAATTGGCAAGAGACAGTTACAGGGTAATAGATTTTTACTACAAAATGGATTACGAATTTGAAATGAAAATGTGCGTGGGCCACACAAAGGAGAAAATTGGCAAATACCGGAAGACAAAGACAGATGACACAGAAGGATGAGTAAGAAGGAAAAATTCCAGGAGGCGCTTTTGGGGAGAAAAGCGTGTAAGGAAGGGCAGCCAAGTGGAAACCAGAAGAAAAGAGTGAAGTTTGTTGATGTCTTTGGAAATCTAAGGTGTCTGCTGCACCGGAAAGGAAATGAAATAAAACCTCTGTAGGGAGATAAGACCAATTTCTGAGCTAAGCATTTTTCAGCATGCTTTCTTTTCTTCTTTACTCTGTCTTTGCCAGTTTGTTCTGAAGCCAGAAATATAAACTAATTCTTTTGTGCACTAAGCCTCCATTGAGGGACACCACGGGTGAATGAGGAAGTGCTAACTTTGGGTCCATTCATTTGGACTTCTCCTTGGGAAATATCATATATTTAGTTTTGAGTCAAGCCTTAGTTAACATTTTCAGCATCTTTCCCAATTTGTTTGCTTATTATTGCTTCTTGCATATAACTCCTAGATTCAACATCTTTCTTACTGAAATAAAGAATTTAGCACAAAAGTCTTTAAGTGAATTCATAACAGTTATAGTTTTAATAGACAGAAAATGAAAACAACCAAACGTCTGAGGTGAATGGTTGAACAAAGTGTAGTGCATCCATACTGTGGAACAATACACAACAATAAAAAAAAATCATCAATACACACAGCTGGGCATTGTATGAGTTTGTTTATAGAATACTTTTGAAACAACAAAATTGTAGAGATGGAGAACAGATTACTAGTTGCCAGGGGTTAGGTATGGTTGGGAGGAGGGGGATGGGTGTGACTATTAAGGGAGATCTTTGGAGATGACATAGTTTTTTGTATTGATTGCAGTAGTAATTTCATCACATCTGTACATGTGGTGAAATGACATAGAACTATACACACATTGCAAAAGTGTCAAATTCCTAGTTGTGGTATTGTACCATGATGACATAAGTTGTAACCATGGAGAGGAACTGGGTAAAGGGTACATTGGACCTCTCTGATTTTTACACAACACGCCCTTTTGATTTCTTGTGTAGACATCCCCCCCCCACCCTACCCAAGTTCTGGATGGACTGCAAGGGTCCTAGCAGCTTGTCTGGTCCAACCCTTCCCACAGATGGGGGACTCTCCCAGGTTCTAGTAAAGGCTTTAGGCAAGATTTCAGATCTCCCTCTGGCCACAGCCTTAGTTTTCAAATAGGCACTGAAGTTGCAGCCCCAGCCCAGAGGGCCTATATTAATAGGCACCTTCTGCATCAGTTTTCACTTACTGTTCTCTTCCTTTTTGGCACCTTGAAAATGTCTTTTCTTTTAATCTCAGCTATGCGTTATGTTTTTCTCTTGTGATATTTTATTCAGTACTCTGGGTTTTTTTAGTGTGGTTGGGGTGGGGTGAGAGGAATGACTATTGGGTTGCTCAAGTATAATGGTTTTTAAGTAAGATAGTTTTCAGGACTTTCTGTATTCACTTTAAAGAAGGTGTGGGTCGTGCTTCTTTGCGTAGCATACTTCCATTAAATACTGGAATGCATGTGATCTGAAGTATCAATTTAATAGATTTAAAGACAAAGAAAAGTATTTCCAAAGTGGAAAAAGGCATTTAAGTGTGGTTCAAGAAGTATTTTTTCTCCTCCTTTTATGTCACCATCCTTTTCGGGTTTTAGAATTAGGGAACCAAGCACCGAGGTGTTCTGCAGAGCTTAGAGTCCACAGGGTCTGGGTTCTATGGGGCTGAAGGGGATTAGGCAGGAGAGCAAGCTCCCACCTTGCCCCCCCTCCCCATTTTGGCATAATTTGAGCCACTCTGGCTCTGCCTTCAGACTGCCTGGGTTTGATCACAATCCCCATCTCTACCCCAACAAGCTAAGTAGGTAAGTGGTTTAGTATATCTCTGCTTCCAGTTCTTCAATCTTAAAATGGAGGTAATAATGACACCTACCTTATAGAATTGTTGAGATCTCTAAGCACAAGCAGAGCCTCTGAGACATAGAAAAACCCAGACTTTTTTTTGCAATTTTCTTTATGTAAAAAGATGAATAATACCATAAATGTGGGGTTATTTTTAATTTTTCTTCAACAAATTCATGGCTTTGCTACATTTACAAGAAAGGCAGTGGGGTAGCCATTTGTTTCCTCACACATTTCTTTGTAACCACTAGGTAGGACACTAGTCTCATGAGTATACTGGTCTGTGCCTGTATAACCTCACATATCACTGGATCAGGATACAGGATGTGGCATGGTTGGGTGCTTCTTGGAAGAGCTTCTGCATCCTGTGAACGTCGGGTCTCTACCTGCCAACTGCTGAGATGAACCAGTAATCCTTTTGGAGAGTACAGGCTTTTATCAATGAGGAGGATTCAAGGCTTCTTTTTTTTTTTTTTTTCCTTTTCCCTAAATAACACTCCCACTGTTCAGGCTTAAATACCAAAACCTTATGGTTTGCAGAATCGGTGCCAAAAAGTCAATCATCAGTGAGACTGCAAAGATAATAGCTCCTATTGATCAAATCAGGAGAAGAATGGTTTGCCCTCTTGCAGAGGTCAGGAAAGATAAGAGCTGGAGTTTTCTAAAACATACTTGATTTGCCTAAATTGGATAAAATCACATAAAAACACTTATGTTCTCTGAGAACTGGTGACCAATACAGGAAAACCTCACGAAATGAAAAGATTGGCTTGGATTAGTAAGGCATGCGAAATAAGAGTCTTTCTAAAAGCATGGAGCATGTGTTATTTCAAATCCAGACAGTGACATAGCAGCTAAACAGAGTATGTGCATGTAGAAGATGACTGCTATCTGCCTTACTAAACAGAGGGGAGACACGAAGATCTGGGTGTCCACTCTATGCTGGGTACCATGCAGTACACTTTTGGTGTATTATCTAATTTAATCCTTACTGCAGTCCTGTGAGATGATTTTACTGTCCCTATTTTACAGAATGTAACTTGCTCATGATCACAGAATTAGTAAGTAGCAGAAATTAATATATTAATCTAGGTGTGTATTTTCATTCAATATTCTACTGTCTCCTAATTGACGTGCTGATTTGTTGTTACCACAATAATTTTACACAAAGAGAGGCTGCTAGTTTGGTATTAAATATCTCAGCCTTTTACCATGGTGAGGCGTATGGGAGAGGAACTGATCCATCAATGGAGCTCATATGGGGTCAACACTCATGGTATGTCCCTCTAACATTGCTGCTGACCCTGGAATCAAGGGAGGGTCAAGTTGAGATGTGCTCAGCTCTTCTTACTTGAAGGAGAAAAAAGAAAAGCTTATAAAACATAATTTTTATGATGGGGAATTGCTAATATTAAACTTTCACATAAAATGGTCAGTCTTTCTTTAATAAAAAAAAAAGTGGCCTCAGAAGATAATATTTCTAAGAAGATGACTCATATTTTAAAATATTTTATCTATTTTTATTATCATTTTATCTGAGAAGCCGAACATGTGATTATCTAAAGAAATAGATCTTGAAACTGAGAACAGAATTCCTTAGAATCATCACAATCCCTTAATGAGCTTGTGAATTGAAATTGTCTTTGCTATCGCCCAAGAACTGAGTGGTAATTATTGTCCAGGGACACATGGGGACAATTGCACTGTTAACAGTGCCAAGAATCTATTCATTTGTCATCAGTCCCCAATTATATCTAATCAGCAATTCAAACTTAGGTTATAAAAACCAAGGGACATACAAGTAACTTTCTGTAAAATTACTACTGTAAAATAAAACCTATATTGCTGGCAATTTAACTGTGAGCAGCAGTAAGATGAAGCTATAAAAATATTGAATGTAAATGCTGTCAAGATCTGTCTTAATCCCACCACTTCTCCACCCTTTGCTTCCATGCCTGAAATGCTGCCATTGCTGCCATGCTTCTATTCCCAGTTTCCCAGAAGTCTGGATGTTGGAGTGCTTGATGAGCCTTTTTACAAGGCGAACCACAGTAGCCCATAATACTGCAAACAAGGAGCTATTATTCAAAGAGCCAAAGTGGGTGGCAGCAGGATGGGGGTCGGAGCGGAGTTGTGATTAGAGTCATAGGTGGAGATCCCCAATATGTAGACAATTAGCCCTTCCTGGTGAAATCATCTGCATGATAGATATCCATTCCAGGACAAGTGGCTGATAACAGAAGCACTGCCTTTTACTGAGGTTTCGTGTTAAGTGTTTTTCTTACTTGGGTAAACTTTCCTTTCTATTTCATTTTGGAATTCTATCTGCTTTAAAGATCCTGCTTCACACTGTCCATCCGGAACCTTTTTTCAGTTTTTCTTTAAAGAATCTATGCTTTATTTTAGCTCAGGATGTAGGAGGCGACTGGGGCCCTTTGAGGTGGGGAGGGTATGCGTAGTTTCTCTACTTTCTTTCCCACTTGCTTTCTTTCCCACCTGGATAGGGAAAGAGGAAAGACAAAGAGGTATGCACAAACCAAACAACACTTTTGTCTCTGCCATGTGTGGCAGGTTGATCGAAGACCCAGTAGACAAACTACAAGTGAGCCTCTGCAAGGTCTCAGTGGGTAAACATCCTGTCCTTAGCAAAGCTCACTGAAGATAGTGTATGGTTTCTATGGCTGTAGGGCAGACAGTCCTCATCAGTAAATAAGGAAATGTAGAAAGTGTGCTTATCTAAGTGATAAGGTGAAGTGAGAGAGAGGTGAGGTGAAACACAACTCAGGTTTCAGACTTGAGCACTAGGCAGCAGGGGCTGCTGGGAGTTGTGTGGGTGGTGAAGTCAGACAGACCTGGATTTGAATCTCAGTTCTTCCACTTACTAAAACTTACCTTGTGTTCCAACTCAGATCCATTTTTCGTGGCTGCGTAGAGTACTGTGTTCAAAAGCCAGATCCCTGGTTTAATAGACAAAAGGACCACAATTGATCAATGATGTCTGCAACAGAATGAAGGAAGTATATTGACAGATATTGGGTGCCCTATATCTAATGACCTAGTTTCTGTGCTCTCTGAGACCCTGCACAACACTAAAGTTTTAATAGTGTGTGTGTGTGTGTGTGTGTGTGTGTGTGTGTGTGTATCTGTGTGTGTGTCTGTGTCTGGCTGTGTGTGTAGATATCACTTAAGGAGAGAATAGTGCAATCTTTTTAAAATGTGCTGGTTGGGTGGTGGTATAGCTTAAATTTTCAAGAACAACAAAAATAAATTTGTATATTACAATATATTATTGAGTTTTAAAATCTTCATAGTATATTAAGCCCTTGAAATTATTGACTTGCATGTTTGCTTTAGTTTATGGTAGTTTTAAATTTTATCTTTTAAGTTAAGTAACCACAAATGACTTTCCATATTCAAATACTTAGCTTTCATTTGTCTTGACTTAGTTTCAATAGAAAACTGAATGTCTCTGTTAAGAGAAGTACTATCAATTCACAAACACAAGTGAAATCAGCAGTAGGAGCAACATGGTTCTTATTTTTCATGGGAAGACTATGAATAAATATATCCATGTAAAACTAGTCTTCTAACAAGAAATGAAAGAGTTTATTTTTGATAACGTTTGGTCATCTCTGCAGATTTGGCTTCTCGTTAACAAAATATTTGTATTTTAATTTTCAAACCCATGGTTTAAAGAAACAATCTTTAGGTCTGGCCTACACACTGTTCATTTGGATAGCCTCTGTAATGCAGGCGCCTCTGCCTGGCAAGCAGAACAGCTACTCCGGTTTAATAGGCGATGGACGGCAGTGGTCTCTCTCAGAAGGCAGGGCCTTTGGAAAGCTCCTGTAATGCTTCTAACAGCCCATAAGTTACTGTGGTTAATATTGCCCTTGTCTTTCTCCCCTTCCTTCTTTTTCTTTTCAGAAACAGAGTTGTCAGTCACTGCTGAGTTAGTGCCTACCTCATCATGGAACATTTCAAGTGAACTCGACAAAGGTATACAGTGGGCACACACTGGGGAGGTGGAGGAGGGGAGGAGTGAAACTCTATTATGAATTTTGGCATGGCCTACTTTGAAATCAACTGCTTTTTAAATCAGTAGAAGTGGTGGTGGTGGGGGGAGGGCAAAATAAGTTCCCTGCTTTTTTGTGATCAATTAGCATTTAATGACTTGGAATTCTGTTCTTTCTGGAGAGGTTTCCCTCTCTCCTCTCTCTTCTCTCTCCTCTCTTCCTCTCTCCCTCTCTTTTCCCATCTTACTCTAAAATGTTCCACATGGTAAAAATGCTTCAAGATGTGAAATAGAGTTGTTTCTGACCTTCCTGACACTGCATCTAGTGGATCTTATTTAGGGGATTTGATTCTGCCTGAGCCTGGGTTGATCAGAGCTGTTTGCTGGGTGACCTTTTACAATGAGTATTTGATGTGCTTGCAGGGTTCAGGGCAGAGTATTTGGAATGTTTGTAATTGCCTGTGCATACAGATGGGAGCTTCCTCTGTGCACGTGGGGAGCATGTTCCTTCTATGAGGTTGTTGTAGTATTAATTAAGCCCTGCCATAAGCACTAGTTACTCTGTAGAGATCCTATGTCCTGAAATGATAAATCAGGACACGTTCAAATCCCCTGCAACTGGCCCATCCTACATATAATGCAGGTTGGGGTTTTGATTTCTCATGGGTGATTCCAATGTTCCAAGGTGGTTGGTAGACTTCCATACTAGATCCTTAGCAGAATTTTCTTTGTTTCATGTTTGGGTCTTTATTTCTTTTTAGTCCCCTTTATGCATTTCCAGCAAATTTGTATTTCTATTTGTATAGCTTATGATTTTCTGCCTCTCTGCTTTTGCCTAAGCTGTTCTTTCAACTTGAACTTCCTTGCCAGTACCCATTCTCTCTTATCTATAGGGCAGCAAATTAATTCTTCAAGTCCAAGCATAAAGTCTGTATTGGCCACATTCTTCTCTGATCCCTCAGCAATAAGCAGGCCTGTACTTCTTTGGAACTCCCATAGTCCTTTTCTCTGATCTTCTCTCAGCATTTCCTATGTTATATCATGGTGATTTACATACCTGTCTATCTCACCATTAAACCTGGAAATTTCTTGTGGGTAGGAGATCTATCTTGTTCTTTTTCTTTTGTCTGTCTCCATCACAGAATAGCACAGACTCCTGTTCTAGGAAATCCTCAATAAGTAAGTGTGGAAGGATGAGTCATACCACATCTAGGGCCATATAAATGAATGGGTTACATCCATATATGCGTGTGCAGATACCCATATTCAATAAACATAAAGTTTCTATTTTAGAACAGGTATGATTCTAGGCTCTGGGATTATGGTGGTAAAAGAAGCCCAAAAATCATTGTCAAAAATTGCATTTCATGATCAGCTCTCTTTTGTCTGTTTATGTACTCACTGGCAGTTGTATTTCATCTCTGAGGAGAGAAAACTTTATTAAATAGTAATAAGCAATGTTATTTTGCTGGTTATAGGTATTTTAGGTATTTTATGATAGTGAGATGAGGTGAGATGTCTTTTCACCTTAAATCAAAAGATATTTAGGATCATTTATTGTGAAATTTGATCTGGACATTCTTTTCCTAATTAAGGATTAAAACAGGAATTGCATGTTATTCTTTTTCATCTCTAGCACCAAGCGCGGTCCCTAGGAAGCAGTAGATTTTCAACAAATATTTGTGGATGGTTTTTAATAAAAAAGAGGAAATAAAGCACATTAAATTTTAACTCAGAGCCTATTCTGTGTCAAGCACTGTGCCAGGGGCTCTCAAGAATGTGAACTTAATTGGCCAAGTCCTTATGGCACCAAAAGAAAAAATTATATTACATACTACATGGATAAGGTTCCAGTTATAACTGTAGAAGGGCATCAGTAAGTGGGAAAAAGCCTTAGAGCCATCAGTCAAGAACCTAGCCTGCCAGACTTCAAATTTCTACTAGACCAGCACTGTAATTAGCAGTAGTTGCCCTTCAAAAAAAAAAATAGTGTCAATAGTAATGAACCTATTGGCCCAAGAGCTGGACAAGGACAGGCCTCAATTTTTTTCTGCTTATTCAGCATGGCCTTACAGAGAGCATGGGTGGCTTTCTAGGAATTCTGGTGTCTTCTTTCTCAGAAAATTATTAGTATATGGCTTTAATTTTTATTTAGAATAAAGAGAAAACTGATTAAATCATTTATTAATTATTAATCACATCTTTATTGCCTCCTAGTCTGGTCTGGTGGTCTGGGCTCTGTCTAAAGAATTAGGATAGAAAGATGAATCAGACAAAAGACAAGAGGGAAAGACTGGTATCTAAATGCATAATCATAACTCTCCAGCCAATTTAATAGATTCGGTTGTCAAGGGACATTCCCTCTCACCAATCACAGAGAGATGGTTGTGGAAATAGACAGTGAAAAAAAATCCATTGTCTGGCTGGTATACAAAAAGGAGAAATCCTAAGGTGCTAGAAATGAAGAGCAAGCTCAATAATGGAGCAATGATCAATGAGAAAGAATTAAATGAAATGGGAAGTATATACGGTCCTTTGGGGCTGGAGTTTTAGTACTCCATGGTGATGAGAGCTGAGGCCATTGCAAACAAATCCCCTACATAGCTGCCAGTGAGGAATGGCTGGCCCAAGCATGAAATAAAGAAAATTCTGCTGAGGATCTTGTATAGAAGTCTATCAACCACCTTGGGCCATTGGGCCCACTCATGAGAAATCAAAACCCCAACCTGTGCCATAAGTAGGTATGGGGTTGGGATTCTTCTAGTATAGTATACAAGCCACAAACAAGAAGATAATATAAAAAGTTGATTTGGAATTAATTAAGCCATGAGACAGTGACAGGGGATAACCTAAAACAAGGTCAAATCCTGTTAAAAATGTCTCTACACCCCATTGCATGTGAGTCTCCCACCAAAAACAAAATTTTTAAAAAATCAGTACCCCAAAACAACAAGCAAACTCCTGCTAATGTTTTCTTTTAAATATTACAGTGCATGCAAGAGAGAGAGAGAAAAAGCCACTATTAGTGAGAGTCAGCAGATAAAACACATGGATATAGTTCATATCTGGAAAACTAAAGACAATTGACCAATTTGAGAGATTAGATATGTTTACAATGTCTCATGGTGAGAAGAGAATAGGAACTATAGGGCAAGTACAGGACAATATGACAAAAATGTAGACATTTTAAAGAAAACTAAGTAGAAATTCAAGAATCGAAAAATAGAGTTATAGAAATTAAAAATTCATCAAGTAGCTGCAAAAAGCTGGAGAGAAATGGTGAAATGGAAGAAAAATTTGAAATAATATAATATTTAAGACAATGGACTCTGGAACCAAGGTGACTAAGCTTAAATCTAGACTATACTCCCTGTATACTGTGTGACTTTGGGCAAGCCTCTATCTGTGCTTTGGTCTTCTCATTTTTAAGATGAAATGATAAAAGTAACTACTGTATACAGTTGTTGTGAAAATTGATCTGGCTAGCAAATCTGATAAACTAATTGGAGAATAAGAAATAACAGCTGTTTTTGGTTAATATGGTTACTATTTGGGGCTTGCTAGTAAAAAAAAACCAAAAAACAAAAAAAAAGCATAGGTACTTTGACAGACCTGTAAGGAAAGCATATTTTAGGCTCAGATCCTGTTAAATCAGCCCATGTCAGCAGCTGCTCACTCTGGTCTTCCACACACGAGTGTTCACCTGTACAAGCGCCATACTTCTTCTTAGCTTATAAATAAGGTTTTTCATGGTCTAACTCCTGCCGCCTCCTCTCGCCTCACTCGAACACCCCATACTTTGTGCTCCATTTGTTTCAACAATCTGCCTCGAATTCCCCAAATACATCTTTAGGGACGTGCTTTTGCTCATGTAGTTTCTTCTAACCAGGTTATCTTTCTCTTCGTTCTACACTTTGGTTAACGTCCTTAATTAAGCATCACCTTAAACATTCCCTCACCCTCTTTCCCCGCAGAGCTCCTAATGGGCATAGCGTTGAATGAGATAGTCAGTACTCCTGCTTTTGTGGACTTCACACTTTAGATGATGGATTCTTTCATGAACCCCATTGACCATGCTATCAACAGTGCTCCAAAATATTTCGTATGTGAAGGTACCATGTCACCCACGGCTATCTCAATCAGAATTCTGACCATGCTGTGTTGAAATTTTCTCTTTTGTGCCTGCCTCAAAGTCCGGGGCTCTCTTGTCTTTTGACATGCTCTTGTTACACAGTGCGTGGTGTACAGTAGAAGACATGGTATTAAATCATATGGGTTCAAATGCCATCTATGCCAATGCATAGCTACTGCGTGTGAATACCTACTAGGTGTAATGCACTTGCTAAGCATGTTGCATGCATTATTTAAATTCACACCATCTTTGGTGGTAGAACAGATAGGCAATTGAGGCTTGTGAGGGTTAAAGGACTTGGCTGTGGAGCACGGCTGGTGATTGGCAGTGCCAGGATTCTTGATAAGGCCTGCAGGCCAAGTCCAGGGATCCACATCCAGCATGGCAGCTGATTATACTGTGTCCCTTGCACTTATCCCCTCCTCCCATGGGGCAATTTTCATTACACGGAGAAGCAGTAAAAAAAATTCATCATGTGATATTCGTTAATGCCTTTCTCTTCACCCAGCTACCCCGTTCCACCCATCAATCCCATCCTGGCTCCCCAACCTCAATCAGGTCCTGGTTTTCTGTTAACAGAGTCCAGTCAGTGGCATTCAACAGTTACCTTTCCAACAGGAAATGAAATTTAAAAGAGACAAGACCACCCGGGAAGAGCCGTTGAAAGCTACTATTGATGGGGCATGGGGGTAATTTCTCAAACAAATGCTTCAGAACCCAGTACCTCCTAAAGTAAATGGATCTACAGG